>OX336356.1:14502500-15102500 GCA_946902875.1 Nematopogon swammerdamellus
ATACCGTGCATCCTAGAACCTCGCGGTTATTCCCGGCTGGATGGCCTGATGCTATCACCTTAGTGCCATGGACTAAGGGTAGTTCTTTGATGTGGGACGCCACTTTTGTTCTCACATTGGCTCCAAGTCACGTTAGGACATCTTCAAGAGCGGCTGGCGCGGCCGAGGCTGGGGCGGAGAGCCTCAAACGCAGCAAATATAGAAATATAATTAAAGATTTCGAAAGATTTGCGGTTGAACCCCTCGGTCCGTGGAGCAGTGAAGCCAAAAGAGGCTTGAGCTGGTTGACGCAACTGGTGTCCCGCCATCAAGGGCTTATGTATTTCATTCAAAGGGTAAGCCTTGCCATCCAGCGGGGTAATGCCGCAAGTGCTCTAAGAACATTTTAAAATGCCCGTTTAGATAGTTATTTTAATGTTTGTTAGGTAGGTTTTAATTATTTAGTTACTAATATTACTTTTTTATTTTATGAAATAAATAGATTGAGTAAACGATATTATATTCTATCGAAGAAAGGAAGTCTTAAAGGGCGAGGCCCGAATGCGGAAGAGGGTTTTTGGTTTACCTGAACGCAGCTCGGCCTTCGGCCTCGCACTTAGTTCCTTCCTTTCTTCCAGAAGGTTTATCGTCTTCCTGAACGCAGCTCGGCCTTCGTCCTCGCCCTTACTTACTTCCTTTATTTGAGAAAGGTTTATCGTTTACCTGAAAGCAGCTCGGCCTTCGGCCTCGCCCTTAGTTAGTTACTTTCTTTAAGAAGGTTTTTCGATTACCTGAACGCAGCTCGGCCTTCGGCCTCGCCCTTAGTTACTTACATTCTTCTTTGGAATACGAATTTCACGCGAGCGGAGCCGCGGGCTCAGCTAGTAATATATATAACTACTATTATATAATCACGCCATTAAGACATAAAATTAAATTCTTCAAATAAAACTTTTAAAATTTTATTACGCTTTAGCTAATTTTACCACACTTAATTTTCCATAAAAACATTTTTTTGTCGAAGAAAGATGGAAGTCATATCGCAAGTAAAAAAAAAAACCGGCCAAGTGCAAGTCGAACTCGCGCACCGTGGGTTCCGTATCGCCATGTCATGGTAAGCGCCACGCACGCCATCTATGGCGTGTTTTATTAAATGCTTGGTATTAGTTAAAATGCATGATTCGATAAAATTCTTCATACTCTTTTCGGTAGATGGCGCGCATACACTTTTTAGTTTCTTGTATGGGAACCCCGTGTTTTTTTTTTTTACTTTTTCTTATTTTTATTATTCGTTGTTATATCGGCCATAATAACAAACATTCTTTGAAAATTTCAACGAGTTCCCTATTACGGTTCAAGAGATTCAGCCTATGGACAGACAGACAGATAGACGGCGTAGGCTTAGTAATAGGGTCCCGTACGACGGATACGGAACCCTAAAAATAACTATGAAAAGGTGACACGAATGCATCTTATTAAAGTAATAATAATGTACACCCTATTTTATAAATTTTATCTTTGTTCTATGTAGCGCGGATAATACTCGCTTGGATGAAGAATAACCTAACGGGAAGAAGATCGGAGTGGACAGCATGCAGGAATAATTTTTTTATCCGCCCACGGCACAGCCATTTAGATTCTCACGGTCGTTTCCGAGCTATGTGGCTCGACGTTTAGGGCCAAAAGTATGGCCCATCTGGTTTAAGCCCTTACGGATTGCTACCGTCGCACTGAATGGAGGACGGTCGAAAATGCTATGATTTTTTAAAAATGTTTTCTCAAGTTTTCAAACGTCGTATCAAGAGGCTGGGCAGTGGATGCACCCCTATACAATCGACCACGGTACCACGGTGGTGGCACCACCAACCGGTTCTGTAGGTATTTTATTCACAGAACCAGAAAAATGTGGAACGCACTCCCAGCCCATGTATTTCCTCCCAAGTACAGCCTGGGGTATTTCAAAATGTGCGTGAAAAGGCTCCTGTCAGGCCGGCATGGCATTCGTAATCCCCGTGCATCACAGAATGTCCATGTGCATCGTTGGACACCTACTTGTAGGTGAAACGATGCCACATGTCACATGTCGCGATATAGATAAAAAAAATCGTATAAGCTATTATCGCTGTTACACATAATCGTAATGTTTTCGGTTACCTGGAGGACATCCGACACGTCGTCCAATCAAATGTCAACCAAAATGTAGTTATATACAGATTAATTCTATATCTGTCTATCTTAACCGGTAATAGTGAAAAAAATAGATTTCATGTGGACTAATGGCGGAGGATGGTGACGCGCGATCGCTGCAAGCTTTCGCCACGCATGAAAGAGTGGAATGGCTACTGAACCCTCTGTACCTGAATAACGTTTGCACTTAAAAGGATTTTATTTATTACATTCGCTTCAACCATCAAATGTCGACTACCACTTGAAATAAACTGAAACTAAAAATAAACGAAGGTTCGACTCCTCAATGAGATGCAGACTAGATAGCCGGCCCAACCAATCCCTGTGTGTTCGAACCTTTTATCTGCGACTAAGGAGCGGTGAGATACGCATTTTAATATTTAGATTTAATCATGAATTAAATATTTTTATACACACCGGTTAATCCGGTGTTATGGGCTGACATCACGGATGTACAACATCCGTGATGTCAGCCCATAACACCGTTGGTGATGTAGCCAACAGTGTCAGTTTCCATAAAAAAAAAACCAATACTTGGTTTCAGATTTTTAAATAAATTTTGTACGCAATAAATTAAAAAATACCCATATAATACAATCTTATATTTCGACCTTTATAAGTCATGGTCACAGAATAAAATTTAATTAAATTTAGATTTAATCGTGTATTTTACACGCAGAACGAGACGCAAGCACCACATAATTTTCTGAAAGGCTCTGTTGCACTATATCTACAGGCGAAACAGAGATGTTGCAAGGATAACTCACACATAATAATACACGATTTACTGACTTTGATATAATAAAATAAAAAATAAAACAAAATAAGCCTTTATTGCTATTTTACAAAGTTTTCGAAACGTGCTTATATTTAGTTTCACCTGTCCCGCTCCGTATGGGTAAACAAATCTTACAAGGTTAAAATTGTTTGACCCACTTCCCTGTGTTCAATTGAGCTGAATAGTGAGCCTCAAGAAATACTCTTTACACTGGTCCAAACCGCATCAAAATCTGTTAAGTCCTTCCGGATTTACCTCAAACATACATACAGACAGACGTTTCCTTTTATAGAGAAGTAGAGATAGATATTACCTGCTTTAATCAAGGAATGTACCTACGTAACTCAATCTACACGTATGTCACCTAACTCTCTACGTAGCTCTAGCTGACTCTATACTAATAGGCAGGTACGTTAGTTAAGACAGTGGAGGCAATCAGGTTATTGAATTTCGATCAATATTGACAGTTCAAACAAGCGAGACGATGAACTGACTAGACAGATCGTTCGAGAAAATATTGACACCTCATTGACACCTCTAGGCTTCGAATAAAATAGAAACAGATATGAAATTTATTATTAGGTAGGTAATCGAATTTTTCGCACGGTTTTCTATGTCTCCGTTTGTCAGCCTCAGTAGTTCAGTGGTGCGGTCGGACGACTGTTATTAAGCTATTACTGTTATTAATGAAATGAAGGGAAGCACTGACATGGCACCTAGTTCACCCGGTGTTATGGGCTGACATCACGAATTTTGTAGGTGATGTGGCCAACCGTGTCAGTTTCAATAAAAAAAAAAACACACCTGGGCGCGGTCAGTAGGTACCTGGATGTGTGACCGCTCGACCGATGGAGGCTGACCGTGGTTAGGATTCCACGTAAAACTGTAGGTCCCTTCCCTTCTCATCTTACTAGAATGAAGAATGATGAATGAAGAATGAATGATGAAGAATTAATGATGAATGATGAATGATGAAGAATGAAGAATAAGGAATAAGAAGTAGAGATAGAGATAGATAAGTAGGTTTCCTTATTTTTAAACTAAGGAATTTTTTTTTAATTTCAACATTTTAGATACATGTAAATGTTCTGAATCTCCTTCATCGAAGATATTTCAAAGATTCCGCGAAGATTACTTTGTAAAAATGTTTTCCTTGATCGCCCAGGGGAATGTGTTCGTATTGAATTTGGATTACCTCCCAGCCACCTTACCAACACATATAAAGTGTAAGTACACATATAAACATTTATTTTATTTTTGTGTTTTTTTTATAGTAAGCGCGTCATGTGGGCCGAGCCACCAATTAGGTGTCTAACGGCGCCCACGGACATTCGGTCGCATTGCCACGCCGGCCTGACAGATGCCATTTGACACCCCTCTTGAAGGACGACACTGTACTTGGGATGTACATATGTATATTCCCCACATATTCCCCATATGTGGGTAATATATGTTCCAGAGATTACCAGTCCCGCGGAAGGAATATCTGCATAACCGACTGGTACGCATTCGCGGTAAGTTCAACGTCTAGGGATGCAATCACTGCCTAGTACGCGTTGTGCAGAGGTGGAAAAATGACAAAGATGAAACAGCTCCTTCAAGTACTCCCATGCAATAAGCGATAGAACAAACTTAGGGCGCCGACATGCCTACGTAGTTGCAGTGGTTCTAGATCGCGGGGACACCTCTGGTCACACACTCCAAGCAGGACCTTATCTGCGATTTATAAAAAAATATAAAAACCGCCTTCAAAATGTATGAAATAAAAAAAATCGAACCCTAGAGTTGAAGGCGGTGCTAAAGAAGGCTACACAAATCACAAATATCATCCACTCATGTTTTCTTTCATGCATCATTTTTGCTTGCTTTAGCACCGCCTTCAACTCTAGGGTTCGATTTTTTTTATTTCATACATTGGTGGTTTTTATATTTTTTTAATAGTTTTTTATTTCACTCTATTTTTATTCATTTTTTGCTTTTAATGTACTCGACGGAATCGCTCGGCCTTCGGCCGCGCGATTCCGCCTCGCTTGGAAATGGGACCACACGGGAAGCACCAGCTTTCAAATAAAAAAAGAATCATCAAAATCGGTTCACCCAGTCGAAAGTTCTGAGGTAACAAACATAAAAAAAATACAGTCGAATTGAGAATTTTTAACCGACTTCAAAAAAGGAGGAGGTCCTTTTTTTGAAGTCGGTTAAAAACAAGTTTTGGTCCGGCGTGAAGACCGTCGCAAGTTATTGATTACGCTGCGCCCAGCATTTTAGGATCCCGCTTGACCTTGTCCTCGTAACGACGGCGCTGACAGTTCGTTGCGACAGTTCGACTCCGAGGACCCCAGTTATCCGATTATCTTTGCTTTATTTTCCTAATCTACACGTGCTACCGTCACAAATTTTTATAAAATAAAAAATTCCGTTAAGTGTGAACCTTGTTCTTGTTCATACACCGAGGGTTCCGTAGCCATTTCCCAGTGCATCACGGCTGCCCGTGCTTCCCTGCTTCGTCGCACCTCAACCCCGCTCAGTGCGCTGAGCGCCCGAGAGATGCTTCTGCGCTCAGAATAATGCTATATTTTCTTCTTTATTCTTTTTTCTTTATTGATCATCCATAGACTCGGATTCGTCATATTTTAACATTTAAGATTTAGCATTTTGGCAGTTCGATTATCACAGCGAAGAAGACCTGGCAAGAAACTTCGCTGGATACTTTTTTTATGTCTCCTTAGTCTACATTTACGATAATGTTTGCCACTGCCTACATAGTAGGAGCCAACACTATTTCTAAAAATGTATCACAAATACAACTTTTTTCCTATAAGCGTAAACCATTCATATAACATGTTGGAGCCAATTGGAGCAGGACAGTCTTCACACACAGCACCTGTTCACGAGTATCACGCCAGGGCCCGCCATCGCCTCCCTCTACCATATTTGAGGGTGAGAGGCGACCCGGACCAAGCGTAACCGTAAGCAATTCGCAAATTCGATAGCCGTTTGAGATACACACTAAAATAGTTTTCATGACTTTAGGTATAAATAGTAATATTAAATAAATCTGAATAGACACAACGTAGTAGCCAGGATTAGTCACCAGCAACTTGCCTTAAATTTCAACATTGTCGGTACTGAGGTGCCTTACTATAAGTACAATCTACCGCCAGTTCTCAAAAACGGTCATGTCACACTCTACTGGGACCGGTCCATTATCACAGTCATCGGACTATTCTCGCGAACATACCTGATAGTGTGATAGTGGACCGGGAGGCAAGGCGCGCAACGCTCGTCGATATCGCCGTGCCGCAAGATGGTAACCTCGTCAGTAAGGCAGCAGCTGCTGCAGCGCTGTAGCAGAGAAGATGTTAAAGTATCTGGATCGGCAGCACGAAGTTACCAAAATGTGGCCCGTCGTCGACTCGACGATCGTTGTGCCCATAGTCGTATCAGCGCATGGGCTGATAGCGAAGAGCCTCGACGACCACCTTGTGAGACTCTCGCTGAATGGTTGGGCCAAGGGCCAGATCCAGAAGGCAGCCCTGCTCGACACTGCACGCATCGTCCGGAGGTTTCTCTCCCTAGGGCCCGACCATCATCAGTAGCCTGGGTTCGCCCCGCGGCCGCGCCGCCGTCTCAGTGAAACTCAGTTAGTTTTGTATAAATTTTACATTTTAATTTAGTAAATATTTAAAATTTATATAAAAGGAAACGTGTAAATAAATTAATAAAATAATAAATAAGTAAAGTAATTAATAATAATGAATAACACACACCCTACCACCCAGCTCCACGCCGTCAGTGCATTTCATCGACGGCGAAGATGGAGTGTTGACGACGGCCGAGCCACAAGAACTACGGTGAGGGCGGCGTCCACCACCGGCCAGCTTGGGGCCATCGGGACCTCGCGTCCCGTCTAGTGCCTCCGCTACCGGTGGTGTAGTGCACCCATGAGGCGACGCGCGCGCGAAGATGAAGACGTTTACAGACCTGCGCGACGACGTCGCCGTGCAGTCCGGCGGATACGGAGCTCTCCGAGATGGGGGTGGTGGTGGCCTACGTGTCTAGTACCACCATCTATCGCTCGTAGCTTGCCTCGCGTCGTCCCGGAGAGCTAGCCACGGCCTGCACCCGCCGGCGTGCTTGGAGGTTTGTCTCCCGCCGCCGGCGGTATTACCGTTTTTATTTAATTTTTATATTGATTTTGTATATTTTTATTACTTATGTAAAATTTATGTAAAATTGAAAAGAAACGTGAAATAAAGAAAATGAATAAGTAAATAACATTATATTTTTAGATTTATTGAGCTGCATGCATGAATTGTTGAATGTATGGCTTAGAAATATATTTTTCAGTCAGTAAGTTACAACGGCTATAGCAGCTCACGGAGGCTTCCGTAAAGACTAAAGAGTTATCCTGCCTATCTGATGCGCCAAGTACCATCACAAAGGCATCCGTGAGACTTTGCTTTGTCTAATGATACCTACTTAAGCTCATTTGTGACTCACTGGATCAGGCCCGTGACAACACAATATAGCATCAAGCCGAGTAAAAGCTACACAGAAATGGCATTGCGTACATTTTAACTCGATAACAACATTTCGGTCGACATGCACTCCATTTTTAGGGTTCCGTAGCGAAAGACGCTGGCATGGACACTTATAAAATTTGTCAGATGTCTGTCCGTCCGTCTGTCTGCCTGTCAGAAATAAATAAAATATAATAAAATATTATTAAATAAATAAATATTATAAATAAATAACTAAATACCTATTATATAATATTAAATAAATAAAAGATAAATAAATTGCTGCTTGATCCATTTTTGTTTTTTTTTATGTAATCCGGTATGGGTGGCTGAGTTGGAGGGGGCTAAAGCGCATGCTCCGACCAGCCAATATCACCTCCGAGAAGGTAGGTGCCATACCGGAGACTTCCCTGGATTGATGGCTATACCGGACTAGAGGAGAACACAACCGAGGCTGCTATGCGGCCATCTTACATCCAGTACGGTGGTATCAACCCAGTCGGCTACAATTTGAGCCTACCACATAGTAAGGGGCAAGGGAAGGGACCTACAGTTTTACACCGGTTCCGAACGGTGAAGCAGCAGGTGTAGGTATGCACGTAAATTATTTCGTCAGAAAAAACTCATTGGTACACGCCGATCGGATTCGAATCTCGGACCTCTCGCATGAGAAGCCGATGGCCAGACCACTCGGCCACCCGCCGCTTGGCGGCCTGTCACTGTACAAGTTTGTGTCCCTTCTGAGTGTATATTTCGACGGGATCAAGCCCTATTGTGCGGAGGGCGCTTCTCTCTCCCTCTACTAATTTATTAAAGTAATTATAGCTGACGTTTGCTCCTCAAGCGAAACGTAAGCGTGAGCGCACACCGTGTAGGATCGCCGAAATGCCTATGAGAATAATTCGATCAAACTGAAACAACGACATACTGCCTAGCTATTGTTTATAGTATCAGTCAGTCAGCGTGTAAGTGTCCACTGCTGGACATACGCCTCTCCAATTTTCCTCCAGTCCTCACGGCCTTCAGCGATACGGAACCACTGCTTTCCGCCGACGTACTTGATGTCGTCGTCCCACCTGGCGGGTGGTCTTCCCACACTCCGTTTTCCTGTCCATGGCCGCCAGTGTAGGACACGGTTACTCCAACGATCATCGTCTCTTCTTCTTGTTTATTGTATAATCAATCAATCAATACTAATAAAAAATCTGTAAGGGATTGTCATGGAGTAAGTTACTATGTTTTATGAGATATTGCTTTTGTAGACTCTACGTACAATACAGGACTAAATTGACTTGAATTGTTTTTAGGGTTCCGTACCTCAAAGGAGGAAAAAACGGAACCCTTATAGGATCACTTTGTTGTCCGTCTGTCTGTCTGTCTGTCAAGACCTTTTTTCTCAGGAAGGGGTAGACGTATCAAGTTGAAATTAATATCAAATACTAAGGTCTACGAAACCTTTGAGGTGTAGAAAATGCAAGCTTCTAGGTCAACGGAATCACTAGATACGCCCATTTAAGTCACATATTTTGCTACCGGCAAATCAAATCAAAACCGATAGAGTACTTCCCGTTAACCTAGAATCATGAAATTTGGTAAGAAGCAAGGTCTCACAGCACAAGTAAAGGTAAAAATCTAAAATTGTAAATTTATAGTTATGTGACATTAAAAAATTTTTTTGTTTGTTTTCTATGTCAAGGTCCCTTTTTCTCAGGAACGGATCAAGATAACAAATTGAAATTAATACGAAATACTAAGATCTACGGTCTCTCTAAGGTGTAGAATACCAAAGCTTCTAAATCAACGCAATCAAAAGATACGGCCATCTATGTCATATTTCATACTCGCAAACTCACTCAAAACAAATCAAAACCTATAGGGTATTTCCCGTTAACATAGAATCATAAAATTTGGTAAGAAGCAAGGTCTTACAGCACAAGTAAAGGAAAAAATCCGAAAATTGTAAAATTGTAGTTATTGACATTAAACAAAAAAAAATTGTTTTGTATGTCAAGGACCCCCTTTCTCAGGAACGGATCAAGATAACAAATTGAAATTAATACGAAATACTAAGAGCTACGATCTCTTTACGGTATAGAAAATGCAAGCTTCTAAATCAACGCAATCAAAAGATACGGCCATCTAAGTCAGATTTCATACACGCAAACTCACTCCAAACAAATCAAAACCTATAGGGTATTTCCCGTCAACCTAGAATCCTAAAATTTGGTAAGAAGCAAGGTCTTACAGCACAACTAAAGGAAAAATTCCGAAAATTGTAAAATTGTAGTTATTGACATTAAAAAAATATATATTGTTTTGTATGTCAAGGACCCCCTTTCTCAGGAACGGACCAAGATAACAAATTGAAATTAATACGAAATACTAAGAGCTACGATCTCTTTACGGTATAGAAAATGCAAGCTTCTAAATCAACGCAATCAAAAGATACGGCCATCTATGTCAGATTTCATACTCGCAAACTCACTCCAAACAAATCAAAACCTATAGGGTATTTCCCGTCAACCTAGAATCATAAAATTTGGTAATAAGCAAGGTCTCATAGCACACGTAAAGGAAAAAATCCTAAAATTGTAAACTTGTAGTTATGATATTAAAAAAAAATTTATTGTTTTGTGTGGCCCTTTTCTCAGTAACGAGTCAAGATATCAAATTGAAATTAATATGGAATACTAACGTCTGCGATCCCTTCGAGTTATATAAAATAAAAGCTTCTAAATCAATATAATCAAAACATACGGCTATTTATGGCAAATTTTAATACTTGCAAACTCATTCAAATGAAATCAAAACCTATAGGGTACTTACGTTGACCTGGAGTAATGAAATTTGGCAAGAAGCATGGTCTCACATTACAAAGAAAAAATCCGAAAATTTTAGATATTATGTCGTTATGTCATAGTCATAATAATTATAAGAAATATATTTTTGTATAACTTCACGAATGCCGCACAGTCAAACCATTGCTGTAGTGTTTATTTAGGCCTTCGTGATTTTCCAAAACAATTGTTTTTGTACATACCTACATAATACAAATATATTGAGTGATGCTGATGATACGGAACCCTCGGTGCGCGAGCCCAACTCGCACTTGCCGACTTTTTTTTATAAATATTTTCTGTATTTATGTATGTATGTTCCTCCATATCTCTTAAACCGATCATCCGAATTCGTTGAAACTTTGTACAAGCACATTTAATTATGTGGGACACAGGATAAGTGATAAAATTCAGTTCCGGTTACGCTAAGATGTGGCTTTCATACAAACCGAATTGTTCCGCAGGCCGAAATAAAGGTACGGTATAGCGGGCTTACTTACTTTCTTCTTTTTAAATACGAAGTTCACGCGAGCGAAGCCGCGGGCATAAGCTAGACTAAAATAATATTATAAAGAGGAAAACTTGGTAAGTTTGTAAGTTCAGATTGATAATCTCCAAAATTACTCATTCGATTAAAAAAAAGGTTTTTTGTTTTGTTCATTTAGATACAATATTAATCAATAAAATATAAAACAGTAATACTATTAACTAAAGAATTGAAAGCAACCTAACAATAACATTAAAATAACTATCAATAGGTGCGTTTTCAAAACTACCCAGACAGAACACTTGCGGCATTACCCCGCTGGATGGCAAGGCTGACCCTTTGAATGAAGTAGGCTATGGACCTACTTCATTTCATAAATTATTTCACCAATATTTAGAATGGAGCTTCAGGATCACGAGTCAGTTTCAGGATGGACACAGGCTATATATTATCGCGTTAAAATAAAAGCGCTTTTGGCGGAGACCAATCAAGCAACGTAAGTCGAGCGAATGCGTTTCTTACGAACGCTGCCTCAATGGTAAGAGATATAAATTATATATAAGGGATCACTCCCTGGAGAGAGAGAGAACGAAGCACCCTCGCAATCACTCGTAATGCACGCATGAAGAGAATACAATCCTGTACGTGTGAACAACTTACTTCAACCTCACCCTTACTTAAGCTCCTTAAAGGAATCTATCGAATTGCCAATGAACCGTATATAAATAAATTAAAGCGAAATAGCGACTATTTCACCACTCATCAATACTAATAATAAATCTGTAAGGGATATTCATGGAGTAAGTTACTTTGTTTTATGAGATACTGCGTTTGTAGACTCTTATGTATGATACTGGAACTAAATTGAGGATTTTTAGAAATCTATTCTGTATGTATGTGTTTTTTTATGTATATTTTTTCATGGAAACTGGCACGGTTGGCTACATCACCTACAACGCCCGTGATTGCAGCCCATACTACGGGTGAACTAATGTTCCTCCATAACTCTTAAACTGATCATCCGAATTCGATGAAACTTAGTACAAAATACAAGTACCTATTCGTGAAACAGAAAAGGCCAAATAAAATTCAGTTCCGGTTACGCTAAGATGTGGCTCTCATACTAAACGAATTGTTCCACGCCCCGAAATAAAGGTGCGATAGCTGGCTTACTAACTTTCTTCTTTTTAAATACGAATTTCACGCGAGCGAAGCCGCGGGCAAAAGCTAGTTCTGAATGTAACTCCGACTACAAAGATCAAAGCATCACACACAGTATCTATTTGCAAATTTGCAAATGTAGTTACCTACTTGCGACGTTCAGGGGTCGTGTAATGCCACTATTGTTCAGTCCTCCTCGCCTGTCTTGAGACAGACGCAATTAGCACATTGTTGACGACCCCTGCCCCGCATCACCCCTCGCTCCATCCCCTCCTCCCAATCCCCTCAAAACATTCCCCCCTCATACCCTCACAGCGGCGACTCCTGGTCCTGAATATTTGGTTGGCTCTGGCTAAGGATTTTTTTTTTTCATA
Source organism: Nematopogon swammerdamellus (assembly GCA_946902875.1). Taxonomy (NCBI): domain Eukaryota; kingdom Metazoa; phylum Arthropoda; class Insecta; order Lepidoptera; family Adelidae; genus Nematopogon; species Nematopogon swammerdamellus. The sequence goes on from OX336356.1 coordinate 14,514,827, forward strand.
ATTTCATAACTTAGGTACCTACGCGTTAATTTATTTCTACCACAATGAGTTCAAAAACTGAAAGACGATTACGATATAGATAGTTTATAATATTTAGTTTAAATGATTTATTTTGCTCACTTACGATTTATTTGTCTGTAGATAGGTACCTACTGGTTGTTTCAAAGCTGTCGAGTTGCAGCCGACAACAGCGACGTCTCCTCTGGCACGACGACGACGAGACAGGCATACAAGCTTGAATTGTTACATTTTATTTGTACATGAAGTCCACTCTTCGTTCCACAGACAAGAAATTTTCGATGACTCGATCGTGAAAATCTTCTTTCTTCCTCAATTTTGTTAGCAACTCCTTTTCCACAGATATGTAAGAGTGCCAAATTACTGAGTCTCTCTTGTCCTTGAGTGCTCCGTAGATAGCTCGGTAGGAGTTTGCCATTATAATTACCAATAAATTACTTTAAATTTAACAACACTGCACAGGATTCATCCATACAAAGTCCATACCTACATAACGGAATATATGCAGCTATCAACTCGCGAGCCAATGCGCACACACACGCGCACACAACACACCTAGCCTAGCTCGCTAGTCGCATCGCATCGCACGTCGCACAGCACAAGAATACTCGTCGTGTGGACGCAGCGCGCACACACCCGCACACGCAACACACACAACTAGCTCGCTCGCTAGCTCGCTCTACTCGCTACCGCGTCACTAAATGCACTTCCCGCTGCGCCAACTCGAAAGGCTGATCAGCGGGTCCGCGCGGGACGGGAAAGACATCGGTCGCTTCCGCCTTGTATGGAATACGATGGCGCTTCAAAATGTAGCCAACCGGCCAATGAATGCCTTGATGTGTCGTCATTCGTCGTCGCCCGCGTTTGACGCGCGCGAAATTTCAAATTATGTAACGGGTACGGGATTGACGTTTTATCTTATTAATCGTGGATTATATGACATAAATAATATAACTCCGAAATTTTTTCACATTTATTTTAGCCTAATACTTCTGTATTAATGGTGTCATTCATTTTATTTGGTTTGGCGGCGCCAACCTCGCCAACTGAGAGGAGTCGCCGCTGCCTCCTAACCGACTGAAACCTCCTATCCCCTCAACCTACTCTTCCCACTCGGTCCCCCCTCAGCCATACAAGCCTCTTGGACAGGGCATGAGTTCTTGCTTCGGAACACGTACATATGGGTGGTAAATGATACCGAGTAACTAAGAGTTCAAATGAATGTAAGGAGCATCACCCCACACAAGGTAAGCAATCACGGTGCAAATTGCACGGGTGCAAGCAGGATAGTGACGTTTTTTTTTCGAAAATTTTTAGCGTAAGGGAAAATTCGGTTTTGATTTTTTATTGCAAAACTACGAATTGAAATGTAAAAAGCTCTCGACATAGATATTTAATCGACGAATGAATTTTTTTTTTCCAAAAATCTTACTATATGGTCATGTATGTCCAATAGGTTTTTAGGGTGCCGTATTCATACGGTAGGCTATTACTTAACCTACGCCGACGTCGGGTGTCTGTCTGCCTGCATGTCCGTCCGTCCTAGGGGCGTTTGAACCGTAATTATGTAGCCGGTTGAATTTTTCACAGAATATGGCGGATGTTCCAATAAATAATAAAAAAAAAGGAAAGAGTAAAAAATTAAGGGGGGTCCCCAAACAAGAAACGTAGTAAGAATAGATAATTACATATTCACGCTTCTGAATGATAGATGGCGCCACAGATTTTTATATTTTGCATTATAGAGAGACAATGGCATGACATAGATTTTCATGAGTAAATTCAGAGGTATTAAATTTTTTTTTCTATCGAGCGAAGTTATCAAAATTAAATCCTGTTTACAAAAGTCCTGATAGATGAAGTATTACATTTATTAAAACTGAATTATGTCACATGAATATTATCGACGGTTCATGTCTCAGAATTAGCGAAATTTTACCTTGCATCGTGCATACTAAATTCAGACAGGAACAAGGTGGCGCTGAGGAACCATTTGCGTCTAGTAGTACAGTGTTACCAACCCGGTCGGCTATAATTTGAAACTACTAGTAATGGGTGAGGGAAGGGTTACAGTTTTACACCGGTTCCGAACGGACGATCCGCCGCTCAAAAAATAGATATTTAAAGAAGATAAACGATATTAAATGAAACGTTATCAGGCATTCTGTATGTATAATGTATATATATGTATATGTATATGTATATACATACGTTTGACAGTCTTCATAGATGAAACTTTAATCATAAAGGTAAAGTAAGCCAGAAAGTTAGTAATAAGTTATGAGAAAAGTCATTTGTCTTCGTAGTCAGCCTTAAATCTGTGCTATCGCTTTACCTACGCGAATAAGGCTTTAGGACCGTGGAACTTAACAGTTAGAGAGGGTATTGCCCATAGAGTTATTAATAAACGGGCGTATAGGACGAAACTTTCAAAATAATCTAAAATATGTGAAAATATCCCACCGGGGCGGGGCATATTTTCGACTGTAATCTCGACTATAATGTTATAGCCTCCTCGGTAGCTCAGTGGTACGGTCCGTCGACTGTTGTTCAAATAATTTCAAACTGTTGGCAACCCTGAGCGCGGTCAGTATTTGGATGGGTGACCGTTCGACCGCTGGAGGCTGACCCATTATCTTTGAGCCGAACCACGGTCATGTGGTTCGGATTCCACGTTAAACTGTAGGTCCCTATACCATTCTTACCTTACTAGGTGGTAGGGTTTATCCCGCCCGGGTTGGCACCATCGCACTGAATGAAACGTCGGTCGAAACGGCTATGTAAATAGTTCGTGTTTTCCGTCTAGTAAAGTGTATTCGACATTAAATGAAGGGAAGCACTGACATGGCACCTAGTTCGCCCGGTGTTATGAGCTGACATCACGGATGTCGTAGGTGATGTAGCCAACCGTGCCAGTTTACATGTTGCATGCAAATAAATATATATTTTGTTTACACCCAACTTCTGAGAACACATCGATTCTCGAAATTTTATTGTGAAGCGGTCTTCCGGTGAGCGCGTACTACCTAGTATAACGTGGGGATCTTCAAAATGCGTGTTAACCTTCAAGCGGTCGCGCGGCGTCGAATCGACCGCACTCAATACATTTTCGTTCATAATATCGTTATTCTTGTCGCTTGCATTTCCCATCCCTAGTAGCCTGTCATTGTTTCACTGTTCACGAAATAAACAGTTTACCTCCCCTCACCGCGCCCCCCGGAGGGCACAAATCGCATTTGTTTTAGTGGCGGCGCAGGCGTCGAAAACGTTACGCGCGACGCTTAATGCGAGATTATTTTTTAGAATATCAACAAATATCATTGAACTAAGCTTGTAATAGTGTTTTTTTTATAAAAATGACTCGTCAACCGCTGACTAATAGTGAAATAGTTGCGTAAATACAACGAGTGTTGAAGGAGCTGCCGGTAATGAACCAAGCAGTAGTTCCAGCACGTGCAGACGAAGGAGCAAAATATGCCCAGCAAAAAAAAAAGGAGGCATTCGAAGATACAATGCACATCATGTCTGAGAAATATTTGCAGGATCCACGCTACATTAATTTGCAACAAATTTTATATTGGCGAAGAAACAGATTCTGAAGAAAACTAGACCGAAATTGATGACACATACTTTGATTTTGATTTTATCATTATTAAGTGATCTCATGGAGGCAACTAATTTTGTTATTTTGATTGTATTATACTATATAAAGCTAGTTAGGGGTATATAAGAAGATTTTGAGTTGCCAAATTGCTTTCTAATCAATTTTCAATATAAATAAATAATTCAATTTTATTTTTTTCAACAAATTGTGTCCTAACATAATGATAATGTGTCTAAATACAAAAAAATACATTATTATTAAATAATTAGTGTTTTAAAACCCTGAAATATCCCATAGGTCTTTTAGGTTACGCGCGACCGCTGCCGTTACAAATGACCGCGCGCCCGCTTGAAGGTTAATAAAACACCAATGAGTTTTTTCTGCTTGAAAATTTTACGTGTATACCTACACCTACTGTTTCACCTACAGTTGCCCCTGACATACTGGGTGGTAGGCGAGGTGGTTTGCTCAAATTGTAGCCGATTGAGGTGTTACTACCGTACTGGACGTAAAATCACCGCATAGCAGACTCGGCTGTGTTCTCCTCTAGTCCAGTTTATCCAACAATTTGTTGTTGTTTATTAGATCATAAGCTGTGCCCGCGGCTCCGCCCGCTCTCATATTTCACTTCACTGCTAACCTCATAAGCCATTTAGCGTGATAGTAAGTAGCCTATAGTTGACGGGAAGAATCAAGCTATCCGTAGAATTTTGTTTTATTAAAATCGGTTTAGTGGTTCTCGAGTTATAAGCGGACAGACAGACACTCAGACAGACAGAAAGCAGACGGTGGATTTTATTATAGGTAAGGATTCATATGGCAGTAAGACTGCGCTCGAACTTGTCACAATTTGTTCTATCCGGTTCAGTTACACCCACGATTCTTCGTGGGTGTAACCGCCAAGAAACTTGGCAGGGTTTTTTTTTTATACATATTACAAGTATTTTAGTGACAAGCCACATAATAACAACGCCTACAGTCTATCGAAAACACAGTTTGATTGAGAACGAGATTAACAATTTTACAGAGAGAATTCAAAGAATTCGGAGGTGTTGACTGGTCGGAGCATGTGCTTTGGCTCCTCTGACTCAGCCACTTATATCGGATTACACAAAACAATTTGATGCCTCGTCTAGGTCATAATTTCTAGGGTGTGAAGCCAACCCCGAGGCTAGGGGCAAGAAACGAAATTAGCGCGCAGGGGAAGAAGTCTCTTCCTCTGTTAGAATCTTGTTAACACAAACTTCGGGGACATCAGTTGACAGAAAGTTGACCAACTCTCTGTCGTTCTATAAATGTTGATCTAATTTTATTGAAAGCATGTTCTCAGGATAAGATTGTCAGAATAAGTTTTGGCAAACGAATTTAAGTTGACCGATTAAAGGGACCTACAGTTTTACGTAGAATCCGAACCGCGGTCAGCCTCCAACGGTTGAGCGGTCACCCATTCAAGTACTTACCGCGCTCAGGGTTGCTTAACAACAGTCGACCGACCGCACCACTGAGCTACCGGGGCTGACGAAATGACATGTATGGAACCCTATACTTGTCATTCACATAATATACCCTAACCCGATCTACGGAACCCTCCGTGCGCAAGTAAAACTCGCACTTGACCGTTTTAAACCTACTTCGTGGAGCATCCTCTTGTGATATATCTCGTTTTTTTCAACACATCTAAAGCGGGCCATTAATTCATTCGACCTTCTTTTTTCTCCCACTATCAAATACTAGTGCAAATTCAACAAAAGCACTGGATTCAAAGTGAAAACCTTACTTGAGACGCAATATATCAGCGCATGCGGAGGAAAGAGACAAGGCTAGTACAATCTGGCTGAGCGAAGTTGGATGTCACTTTTTTCCCATGCGAAATTCGTGTCCGAAACTCCGAACTTAGTTCCAGACTAGCAGATTAATTGTTCCAGTGCTCTGAGGCGACAAAAACTTGGTCACAGACAGACGTACTATAATTACAGTCGAATCAGTAAGCGGTTGGGACCATTGATCAACCGCACACCAATAGATTAACAATAGATAGATTAAACTTTGCACCTTATGTATGTGATCTACTTGTTACTGTTTAATGTTTACTGGAGCAATAATGCATTTTCTATCTATCTATCTATCTATCTTACAAAGTTAAATTACAAATTTTAAAAACCCCTGACCCTTAAAAGTGAAAAGAGGACCGCTAAGTAAATATACGCGCAGTTCTGAGTTTTGTTTTAATGGAAACTGACACGGTTGGCTACATCACCTACAACGTCCGTGATGTCAGCCCATAACACCGGGTGAACTAGGTGCCATGTCAGTGCTTCCCCCTTTGATCGTGCCGGCTACACTGAACTGGTCGGAAAACTCTAACTTTTACATAGCCGTTTCGACCGACGTTTCATTCAGTGCGGTGGTACCAACCCGGGTGGGTTCAACCCTACCACCAAGTAAGATTAGAAGGGAAGGGACCTACAGTTTTACGAGGAATCCGAACATCGGTCAGCCTCCAATGGTCAGCGGTCACCCATCCAAGTACTGACCGCACCCAGCGTTGCTTAACATTCAATAGCGACAGTTGACTGTCTGCACACTGAGCTATCGAGGCTGACGTTTCGACCGACCTTTCATTCAGTGCATATCAACCCGGGCGGGTTAAACCCGAAGGGAAGGGGCCTACAGTTTTACGTGGCATCCGATCCACGGACAGCCTCCAACGGTCGAGCGGTCACAAGTCCATCCGCTGACCGCGCCCATGTGTGCTTATGACCCGACCGACAGTCAACCGACCGCACCACTCAGCTACCGACGCTGACAAATTTGATTATGCCCCCCGCAATAGTGCTGAGGATGCTGGCCGCGTTCCCCTTCTGGAATGTCAGATTGATCCTTTGCCGGAAGTAGGCAAGGCACTAGGGGTGGCTTATGGCCGCAAATAAATTGTACCGTGTGGAGTCGGTACTTTAAAATGATAGCCCCACTGCATCTCTCCCCGTGCATGTCGTAAAACTCGACTAAGGGATATTACTCCCTTCTTATATTACTACGTGGTAGGGTTTAACCCGCCCGGGTTGGTACCACCGCACTGAATGAAAGGTCGGTCGAAACGGCTATGTAAATAGTTAGTGTTTTCCGTCCAGTTCAGCGTAGCCGGCACGACCGAAGGGAAGCACCGACGTGGCACCAAGTTCACCCGGTGTTATGGGCTGACATCACGGATTTTGTAGGCGATGCAGCCAACCTTGTCAGTTTCCATAAAAAAAAAAAAAAGTTTGGGGGTCACATATCTAGTGTTATATTGATCGGCAAGCCTAGGTAACGCCCACGATAAAACACCCACACACATCCTCAGATATTCTCACACTCACACAAATTATTTTATGGGACATTATCTTTCCGCACCCCGCACGGAAGCCTAAAGCCGTACTAAGCCTACACTACAACGTCTGTCTGCCTGTCTGTCTGTCTGTCCTACTGCTGTATCTTGGGAACCATAATAGCTAGCCGGTTGAAATTTTCACAGAATGTATTATTTTGGTGGATATAACAAGAACTAATAAACATTTTCAAAAGGGAAAAATTAAGGGGAATCCCCATACCTACAAGAAACGTGTTTTTTTTTCAAAGTTTTTTTGTGCTGCGAAAAATTTACGTGCGGCATGCACGTAAATTTATAGGACGCAAAAATAGAGGAAATTTTGCTTAGATCTGCACATCATATAGCTCGATTTGATTTTTTCGTGTCAACAAAAATCGCAAATTGCATCATTTGTAAAAGGGCTTTTAAAAGATCAAAGATCGCACCGCGCCCGCCGCCGCCGCCTTTCAAATAAAAGTAAGAAAATATGTTTTACCTGTAAAATTTTATCAAAGCTAAAAATCCGATCAAATTCGTGATACCAGCACATACAGGGGCACAATTTCAAGTTACGTCGTCTTGCCTGCGTCTTCGCTTCGTGTCACTTTTTGCTCACAGCTCAGGCCGCCGCTGACCTAGCGTTATTTTTTATAGCCTAAGATAGAGAAGTGACAGAATGTAACAGGTGAAAACCGTATGTAAATCGATAAACTGGTTCTCGAGTTATAAGGATAATCAAATATTGATGAACGTTGCACGGCCGTCCGCCGTGCCGCCGAGTCGTCGCGCGTCGTCGTCGTCGGTCGCCCGTACGTGTAGAAACTTCGATTTATTTATTAGGATTCAAAGTCTGATAACCCTTCAAGTGCCGGAGCCATATTTGAAAGGTCACCCATGCCAATGTGCCAGACATTTTTTCGAAAAAGTGCGCGCGCTCGCCGCCGCCCGGCGCCGTGCGTTCTAGACCATATTTCGAGACTTTTTTTATATGAAACCTATGTGAAAAACCTATATTTTCGAAATGTACGTTAAATTTACTAGTCATAGCATTAGTAACACGTGTAGGAATTCGACCGTTTCAATCAAAAGTCATCAATAGAAAAAAAAAAATCGAGTAGAGTCGAAAAAGTTTCGCCTCGCCTCGAAAACTCACGATATTTTGCCCATATCGTTCCTCAACTGCTAGAAAATATTGTAAAATGAAGATTACATAAAATGAAGATACGATTTTACAACCAAAAACGTGTAATCGATAGCCAAAGAATTATTCTATATTTTGTAGTAGTTTTTAGCCTTTAGATTGGTCTAGTTATAACGGGCTACTTCTTAAAAAATCCACATGTGGCGTTACTACGCGGCTTAAATGTAAAGCAACACGCGTGTTATAAAGAAGCCACACACGTTTTTTTTGCGAAAGGATTTGCGATTTTTCGTTTTATTTATAAATGCGCAATTAGAAATGAGTTCGATCGATTGATATAACAATTCAGCAATTTGCAACATTTATTAGTACACTAGCTGTGCCCGCGGCTCCGCCCGCTCTCATATTTCACTTCACTGCTAACCTCATAAGCCATTTAGCGTGATAGTAAGTAGCCTATAGTTGATGGGAAGAATCAAGCTATCCGTACAATTTTGTTTTATTAAAATCAGTTCAGTGGTTCTCGAATTATAAGCGGACAGACAGACACTCAGACAGACAGAAAGCAGACGTTGGATTTTATTATAGGTAAGGATATTTTATTCGATTTTATGATTTTGACATTTGGTAAAACAAATTACCTCTGCGAATTAATCACGCAATTAATACCACACTTGAAATAGCCCCGGACTGTGAACGACAATTGTGAACGCCCACACGGACTGTCGGCGTTCACAATTGGCTACAATTTGCTCAGCCATCCGCGCTGTCCTCTAGACAGTGGACTAGTATCTCGCCGTGAAAGAAAATAAGTTAAAAGCTTTCTCCTCCGACCGGAGAGGGGCTTGGGGTGGGTTTTCTTGCCCTTCTAAAGCTGCGTACACATCACGTAACTGTAACTTACCATGCAATATGCAAATATACCCTTGGGGGGTAATGCTCTTGCCTGTCTAAAGCTGTGTAAACATCTTGCAACTTACCATACAATAATATAACATACCCTTGGAGGATGCCATATAACATACCCTTAGAGGGAGTGCTCTTGCCCGTCTAAACCGGTTCACATCTAGCAACTTACCATGCAATATAACATATCCTTGGAGGGAGTGCTCTTGCCCGTATAAACTTGTGTAAACATCTTGCAACTTACCATACAATAATATAACATACCCTTGGAGGAAGCCATATAACATACCCTTCGAGGGAGTGCTCTTGCCCGTCTAAACCGGTTCACATCTAGCAACTTACCATGCAATATAACATACCCTTGGGGGAAGTGCTCTTGCCCGTCTAAACCTGCGTGTCGCAACTTACCATGCAATATAACATACCCTTTGGGAGGACGCTCTTGCCCGTCTAAACTTGGCTACAGACTTGGCAACTTACCATGCAATATAACATACCCTTGTAGGGAGTGCTCTTGCCCGTATAACCTGCGTACAGATCTCGCAACTTACCATGCAATATAACATACTATGCAACGCTGGCATATTTTATGCGCTGTGGACACTGTCGGCGTCGACTGTCGGTCGTGATCATTAGCACACCTGAGCGCGGTCTGTACTTGGATGGGTGACCGCTCGACCGGGTTGGAGGCTGACCGTCGTTCGGATTCCACGTAGTACTGGAGGTCCCTTACCGTCTTACCTTACTAGAATGAAAGGTTGATTGAAACGGCTATGGAAATAGTTCATGTTTTCAGTTCAGTTCAGTGTAGCCGGCACGACCGAAGGGAAGCACTGACACGGCACCTAGTTCACCAGGGTGATATGGGCTGGCATCACGGATGTAGTAGGTGATGTAGCTCACCGTAACAAACAACCACAGTTGCAGTGCACTCGGCGCGCGCGCACTACGAGCGAGCACTTCGTGTTCGTCCGAAAAGCAGATAATCGACACATCGCTCCGCGCACAACGAAAATGTTCTTAAGGCCCTGTCAACCCGTATTCACTATTCACCGTACTCCTCTTTCAAGGCTCCGCTTTCGCTGGTTGGAGAAGGATACAATACAATCATTCATATAAAAATTTGGTCTTTATTTTTTTATTTCAAAACTACTGATCGGAACAAAATAGTAAAAAGCTACGGATTTAGATATATAGGTGCTTCGTTATTCATGTCAAATGTTTCGGAAGGGTTACATACACATTCAAGTAAACACGTTACGCAAAAAAAAATATGTTTTTAGGATTACTTTTCGAGAAATTTAACAAAACATGTTTGCTACCTAAACATTAAAAAGATCAACCTTTGTGTAACAGTAGGTAGCTTGCATTGTACGGGGTCAATGACCGTACTATGTTCAAACGCAGAACAGCTGTTTGTTGTAAGTAAGTCACAAGGTCACTAAGACGCGGCCGCTCAATCAAATCGTGTTTTCAAAAAGTTTTCAATCTGCGCTGATAGATGAAGTATTACATATATTAAAATTATTCTGCCAGGTGAGTAATATTGTTGGTAAACTTCTTGAAATTCGAGTCAGACGCAGCCTCATGTCACCTTAACTCGGTTCGTAGCGTGCTCGTAGGTAAGGGTAGGTGGTATCCGGACGGAGCAGGCCGTCCAGGGAGGGGGGCGAGGGACCATGGGGGGGGGGGGGGGGGCTGAGGGAGTGACTGAGGAGGGGGCGTTGGTGCACTTAGTGCGCTACAATTAACGTAATTGACTTTCTCATTGTGGAGGTATTTTAAAAAAAGTGTCTTTCCGCTTTGTTGAGCTTCGCCCACTTTTTTCTTGTCTTCAATGCTATAACTTAACTTTTTGTTTACGTGAAAAGCGCACGAAGTTAAGTTGATAGGTTGATAGGTTGAAGTTAAGTAGGTATACCAAATTAATTGACATATGTTACATTATTATAAAATGTATGTACTTTTACATGAAATAAATTGGCCAGTAGTATCAAGCTTAAACTTTTTACAAAATAATTTATGTTATGTAATATTATATTATTTTTAGTTTATAAAATATTTACAGTACCCGGCATTATGACGAGACGGAAGTTAACTTCCTCCATGCAAAATCATCTTTCGGCATTTATGTTTTTTACGCCGCTCAACCTTATCCGATATTTACAATTTATTTTTGTCGTAATAAGGACATTCGAATCGACGTTCCTGTCTTTTTATTTTTTTAATATCTCAATTGATGGATGACTCAATGAAGCTTAATGAACTTCATCACATAAAAAAAACTAGTTTTTTCGGTCTAAATAAAAATTTTTAGCTTCGGTGTTGTTGGTATATTTCATCTAAACAAAAAAATGACAGGAACGTAGATTGGACTGTTCTTAAAACAAGAAAAAAAAATTGAAAAAATCGGATAAGATTTAGGGGGCTAGAAAACATTAATGCCGAAAGACGATTTTGTATGGAGAAAGAACGGTCGAAACGGCTATGTAAATAGTTCGTGTTTTCCGTCCAGTTTAGTGTAGCCAACATGAAATGAAGGGAAGCACTGACATGGCACCTAGTTCACCCTGTGTTATGGGCTGACATCACGGATGTTGTAGGTGATGTAGCCAATCGTGTCAGGTTCCATAAAAAAAAAAAAGCTTTAGAAAGATATAATCTGGTTGTAGAGCGTCGTCCCTGTCGCACAGAGACGTGCGACAGGGACGACGCTCTACAACCGGCTCGTCTCTTTTTCAATACTCCACGTTCATTACTTGCTGCCGGGTACTGTGTTTGTTAGCTTACATTTTACAGAGTGGTAGGTATATGGTACAAAACCTTGCAATCGGAACCACCACATGTTCCCTGGTTTCAGACGTGCAATTTCCAGAGGCCTAAAATAGTGTTCTGGCCACATGCCATTCATCATCGTCATCAGCCTGTATCGGTCCACTGCTGGACATAGGCCTCTCCCATAGGTAGCCGGGAGTGGATGGATGAGAAGAGCGGAAGACCGCGTGTGGTGGCGTGCCTTGGGAGAGGCCTATGCCCACATGCCATTAAATAAATTTAAATTTCTCATGAAAAAGAGAGATTCACCAAATTGTGATTGGTGCAATAAGGAGGATGATATATACCATTTGTTGATGGAGTGTGGTCAGAATGAGGAATTACGAAGGAAATTGCAGGCTTCACTCAGGGTGGACAGACTTAATTTCTTTTTTTTTATATTCATAGACTGTTGGTGTGAAGGATTTAATATGTGTATTGGAGTTTGTTAAACGTTCTCTATCCCTTAGGGACTCTGAGCCCTGAGGAATCGAGAGGAAAGGTACCATGGGGCTGATATTGACGAATTGCTTTGTTAAAAGCCCTAAAAATAAATTAAATTAAAAAAAATTACAGGTAGGTAGGTAGCATGCATTAACCGATATTACAAAATGCAAATTTTCCAAATAAATTAATTTAATGTTATTATAAATAAACTTGATTGCATATTATTTTGCAGAATCGCTTCAAAGTTTGAGCAATTTTAGCGCTCGGAGCCATCAATCTTACTTTATTGCTTACGTAATTATTAAACTTCTCTGCCGTGCAAAATACTTATTATCAATACTAATAATAAATCTGTAAGGGATGGTCATGGAGTAAGTTACTTTGTTGATATAGCTGTTGTAGACTATAGGTATGATACTTAAACTAAATTGACGATTTTTAGAAATATTTCCTTTACGTATGATGTATGTATGTTTCTCCATAACTCTTAAATCGATCATCCGAATTCATTGAAACTTAGTATAGGCACATTTAACTATACAAGACACAGGATAGACTAAATAAAATTCAGTTGCGGTTACGCTAGGATCTGGCTCTCATACAAACCGAATTGTTACGCGCGCCGAAATAAATGCACCGTAGCGGGCTTATTTACTTTCTTCTTTTTAAATACGAATTTCACGCGAGCGAAGCCGCAGGCAAAAGCTAGTTACCAAATATTTTTTTCCAAGTTTACCTTGTACTACCACATTTAATTTTTAGCACGGTCATTGCATACAGGTTCTTCACAAATACATAAAACATGAATCGTCATAAATTCTTTTTTTCGGTAGGTTTTCCCGTACCCCGTACGGTTGGATTATTCTAACAGAATATTGTGTTATTATGACGGATAGTTAAACATAGAAATAATAAAAAATCTAAAATTTTAAAATTCATGGGGTTCCTCCAAAGAGGTTTTATGTATTAGTTCCTCATACAAGAATATTAACGCTACTAAATAATAGATGGTATTAGTTTGCATTGCAGACAGAAAATAATTTTTTTTATAGTAGATAACTGACATGGTTGGCTACTACTTCCGTGATGTCAGCCGATAACACCTTGGAGAACTATGTATGTGGTGCCATGTCAGTGCTTAAAATTTTCGCAGAATATGTGTTGTTATGGCCGATATAACAACAAATAATAAAACAATAAAAAGTAAAAAATTCACGGGGGTCCCCATACAAGAAACTAAAAGTATATGCGCGCCCTCTACCGAAAACAGTATGAAGCATTTTAACTAATCCATAGATGGCGTGAGTGGCGCTGGCCATGACATGGCGTTACTGAACCCTTGGTGCGCGAGTTCGACTCGCACTTGGCCGGTTTCTGTTCAAACATGTGATACGAATAATTTTTATTTTCTATTTTTCACATTATGTATAAAATTTTGGGCAGTAGTCCAACGAACTGAAGGCTCTTACGAGCGATTATGGTCAGGACGGAAACATCGATTGCTTTCAATTACCAAACGTAATAAAAGTCAACTTTGAAGAGGGTCTACGTGGCTGAGAATACATCAATTTGTTGGATAAATCGCATTTCAAATGTGTTCCTAAGTATTAATTTTGTTGGAGGGAGATTAATTTTCAACGTATATTTATGCTTTTTGTGGACTTATGAAAATGAAAATTAATAAGTTTTATTTTTCTTGTTTAACACACACGACAGTTTATGTAACACATAAAGCAATAAATAAACAAGAAAAATTGGACCTGCCACAGCCTTGGTCCCTCCCCACTGAGCCCTGGAGCTGATGAGAGGGACGCTGATTTTAAGTCAGTCCCAGGTACGCAATACACTATAGGTACTACTTTAACAATAAACCCTAACTAACCTATAATTAACCACAGTAAACAGAAGAAAAGGATATTAAGGAAAGTAACGCTACATTTGACTCCGAGCCAGCCACCCATAAGGTGTCTTAACGACTTTCATGGACATTCGGTTATATGCGGGGCTGCGAATGCCATGCCGGCCTGACGGGTGGGCCTATCTTTGGGTGGGCCATTCACGCCCGTATTGAAGGACCCGATACTGTACTTGGGGCGAAATATAATGAGCAGGGAAAGCGTTCCAGAGTTTACTGGTTCTGCAGAGGAAAGATCTGCAGAACCGATTGGTACGTATCCGCGGTAAGTCCAACGTGTAGGGATGCAATCCCTGCCCAGTGCGCATGGTGCGGAGGTGGAAAGGGCACGGCGGGATCGCGTTAAAAGCTCCTCCGAGCACTGCCTATAGAATAAGCGATAGAACACAATTAGGAAGCCGACATCTCTACTGAGTTGCAGTGGTTCTAGATCGCGGGACACTTCTGGGTCACCCACTAGTCGCACGGCTCGACGCTGGATCGAGTCCAGAGGCGCAAGCTGGTATTTGGCAGAGCCATGCCACAGGTGCGAGCAGTACTCCAAGCCGGACCTGATTTGCGATTTATACAAAAGCAGCTTTTGGTCCGGCGTGAAGTACAGTCGCACCTGTCATCACATATATGCGTAAAGTCAGTCAGTGAGTCAGTCAGTCAGCGTGTATACTGCTGGACATACGCCTCTCCAGTTTTCCTCCAATCCCGGCCTTCAGCGGTGCTGAAGGCCGGGTTTTCGCCAACATACTTGATGTCGTCTTCCCATCTGGCGGGTGGTCTTCCCACACTCAGTTTTCTCGTCTACGACCCCAAATGTAGGACAGGTTACTCTAACGGTCGTCGTCTCTTCGGCTGACGTGCCCAGCCAACTGCCATTTTGGCTTGCCAGTTGAACTCGGTTAAATTGCATCACAATATCGACCACTATAAGCATAATATTACGACAAGATCAAGCAGCAAGTAAGGCACAAAGACAACTTACTGCCGGATTGCTGTAGAAGGACAGTGCCAAGGTGAGAGGTGTCTACACTGTCGAACTTTAGCACGGCATCTTGTCTTTATCTCTTAGTTGCCACGACATTCACGTGGAGTTTGTAGTACGCGCGTTTACTTTACTTGGAATGTTTCTCTTCAAATACAAGATTTACTTCCAGAAAGTCTGTACAGGCGAAGACGAGTTTGCACAGTTGACTGACGCTAAATACACAGCGTCGCAGTAGAATAACTTCTTACATACATACTAGATACAGTTAACATATTATATTATTGTAACATTCAAATGGTTTCTGTCTGTCGGTTTGTTATCTATCACTCTACGCCACGCGTCCATTCAGGCGACGCGACGTCTAGGCCTGATATTTTGCATGGACTTCACGCCACGTCGTCAGCCGACGGAACGACGTAGACTGTGACGACGGACCGACTTTGGCAGCAGACAGATGGACGTCGTCACCAGCCAATGAATCGACGTTGACTGTGACAGTTCGACGTTGTCAACCGACGGCTAGACGTAAATGGTGACGACGCACCGACTATTTGCCAGCAGACGAATGGACATCTTCGGCAGCCGACAGATCGACGTTGTTGACTGTGACCGCTCGACGTTGTCAGCCTACGCATTGACGTAGTGACGACGGACCGACTTTGGCAGCAGACGGATGGACGTCGACTGACGACGGAACGACTTCGGCAGCCGATGACGGATCGACGACGTCAGTCGTTCGCAGCGCAGCCGACGCGCGACATGTCGACGTAGAATGAATACTGACGACGAATCGACAACGGCAAATTCAAATTCAAATTCAAAAACTTTTATTGCAAACAAATAAAACAGAAAACATAAAGAAAAAAAAAACATAATAAAAACAAAAATAATAACAAATTCTTATAACAAAAAAAAGAACAATAGAAAACAACACATTGTTCGCAAAAGGGACGCGGCACAGCTCTCATTCCTACAGCGAACGATAGGAACGCTGATTTTAAGCCTAATAATATGTTGACATAATTTCGACTAAGTACTTACTAAGAAACTATTTTAAAAACGCGAAAAGAACAAAACCAAAAAATACATAAAAATGGGAAAAGAAAAAAAAAAGAAAGAAAGAAAGGAAGGAAGAAAGTGACAAAGACAAAGGCAGCTGAGGCCTTGGCAGCGGACGAATCAACATTGACTGTGACGACATATTAATTGGCCATACAAAAAAAAAATGGCCCAATAATGTATGAAACTTGATTAATGTCCTATAAAATCACAAATCACCTGATTTTCAATTCTAAGTTTCCACAGCAAAGAGCGAATACGACACCTAAATATTGCGAGAATTGCATCTCGACCATGTTTCGTTCAATTTAAACACGACTTCGGACCACAAAGCACCATCTTTTACGAGGAAGCCATATTTCAACTGGTATTATTACAAAGCGTCCCTTATTGCACCACCGGGCCGACACTGCACCTAGTCCAGACTAAGCTCATAGTGCAATATGCAACTCGAGTAAACAGTTATGCATCTCGGAAACGGTATGCAAAAGACGTCTCCTCCCCAGATTTATCTTATTTACGAGGCTATTAACATGAAAATTGTCCTTTCGTCGCTCTGTGGATCTGCCCCGCTTGCATACTGAAGAAATTTGCAAGTCGATGTTTCGAATTATTAACATTTAGTTCGTTTCTTACGAAAATCCAAGATCATGGGCATTCTCCCTTCCCTTCTACCTTACTAGGTGATAGGGTTTAACCTGCCCGGGTTTGTACCACCACAATTAATGAAATGTCGGTTGAAACGGCTATGTAAATAGTCCGTGTTGTACCTCCAGTTCAGTGTAATCTGCATGACCGAAGGGAACGAGTGACATGGCACCTAGTTCACCAAGGTGTTATGGGCTGACATCACGGATTTAGTAGGTTACGTAGCCAACCGTGTCAGTTTCCATAAAAGAAAAATTGGCGAACGCGGTAAAATCGGTAAAAAATACACAAGTTCCTGCTACTCGGCGAAAACGCCTCAATTTATCTACACACGTAGTATTCACATCCGCCGACGGCCGACTACAAAACATCCCTAAATTGTGGGTCGATTTGACTACAGACGCGGCCATTCAGTAAGCTATCTAGGGCGACTCCCAGCACTGTCCCCGATATCGCCTCTGATTTTAGAATTTTATGGAAGTGAACTTCGATCGATTGCAAAACGTTTAAACGGTTATTAATAGAAGGCGAATTCGAACAATCGATTGTAACATTTCGCAGGTGGGAACCAAGTTTGTCATATGCCCGGGAGTACGGGAACCTTATTTTGGTCCCATTTATGATTCATTGCCTTTGGTCCGGTTCCTTTTAGCAAAATATTTATTCGCATACAATGGACATACGCATGCTGAATTGCAGCCAATTTCACAAGTGTTTTAACTTACATTGGAATAAGGTAAAGTTTTTTAATTATTTAACTAAGTATATGATATTTTATATGACAACAGTATGTTGTATGTACATATATACATCTAAAATACATCATTATACCGTGTGGGGCCGGTACTTTAAAAGAATAGCCCCACTGCATCTCTCCCCGTGTATGTCGTAAAAGGTGACTAAGGGATATGACTCCATTCTTATATTACTAGGTGGTAGGGTTTAACCCACCCGGGTTGATACCGCCGCACTGAATGAAAGGTCGGTCGAAACGGCTATGTAAATAGTTTGTGTTTTCCGTCCAGTTCAGTGTAGCCGGCACGACCGAAGGGAAGCACTGACGTGGCACCAAGTTCACCCGGTGTTATGGGCTGACATCACGGATGTTGTAGGTGATGTAGCCAACCGTGTCAGTTTCCATAAAAAAAAAATCACACTGTTTCCTGACAATCAGAGTTAGCATTGTAATCGGTGTTGTGCTGCAAGAACGCGAATTGCCGCACAACACCGACCGCCACGTTTAGCAATCAAGATATTATCAGGCAGCAAATAAGACTTACCTACTGCATGACTCGGTGGAAGGACCGTGCCAAGGTGAAAGGTGGTTAACCCGTAGCACTTTAGCACGACATCTTGCCCTAATCCCTTAGGCCTCTAAGCATGTCACTCAGTCAGTCAGTCAGTCAGCGAGTAAGCGTCCACTTCTGGACATACACCTCTCCAATTTTTCTCCAGTCCTCCCGGCCTTCAGCGATACGGTACCACTGTTTTCCGCTGACGTACTTGATGTCGCTGTCTCACCTGGCGGGTGGTCTTCACTTCACACTCTCCGTTTTTTCTGTCCATGGTCGCCAATGTAAGACACGGTTACTTCAACAGTCGTCGTCTCTTTGGCTGACGTGCCCAGCCCAGCTTAGCCACCCGGTGTCCAATATCGACTAATTTGGTTCGTCGGCGGATTGCCTCGTTACGCACCATATCACGTAGCGATATTCCCAGCTCTAAGCATGCGACTAGGTAATAATTCTAAAATTCAAGTATAAATTGTACCTGTAGCATAATTTATTTCCTGTTTGTATTAACCCCGAATCAAGTTTCTGTTTGTCAACAAGCAATATCGCAATACAACTCGTCAAAGAGCCGCTTATCAAAGTCGAAGTGACGTTTGAAAGGTAAACTGGAAAATAAAATTCGCCGTTACTCACTAAAATTGGAAAGGCAAATAAAACACTCAAAACATTCCGTCCAACAACTCCCCTCCCAACCCCCTACGCCTCGGCGCCGCTACTGTGTAGGTCTCGAGACTGTGGCGTAGCTATAGGGGGGCTAAATTTTACAATTCCGGGCTGGGACCCGGATTGAAGACCATCGCGCTTGCTGGTGTAATTCATTTAGTTATAAAATAATGCTCTAATAAAGTTCTATCAGTTTTAGTTATTTAAGAATGCATTTCGTTACCACCGAGCAGTCTATTGAAAATTTATAAGTAGTTTGGCAATTAAGTCCCGGGAATTTGGATATAACTTGGGAACTGGCAACACTGCGTCGTCCATAAACATATGGCTAGAAAGAAAGGATCTTCCTATCGTTCCATTCGAAATCAGAAAGTTGCACCTCAAGAGAATTCATCATAGCGGCGTACAGGAGGTCAAGGAAGCTGTAACCGCGGTGCTGAACGAGTTAACTTCGGAAGATTACCAAGGGTGCTTCCAATCGTGGGAGCGAATCGTTGTGTAGAGTTAGAGGGAGACTATTGTGAAGGCCGATAATAACATTTTGTCCGGAACTTAATTTGTTTGTATTTTATTGAAAAATTCCCGGAACTTAATTGCCACACCTCGTAGAACTACAAAATAGTTAATAATTATTATCCCCTAACGAATATATAATCTGTTACAGGACGAATTGTCAGTATGTTAGCCATAGCAGGTTCATTTGCAAATTCACCGGTTCCGAACGGTGAAGCAGCTTATCTATTTACGCCATATGTCTGGAATGACCCCACACTCGAAACGCATACTTCCGCCACTGCTCACAGAGTGTGGGGCTTGGATATTCGCACGACTCTACTAGCTAGAAGAGTCATGGTAATAAATATGTAATAGAGCGATTCATCTAGTCCAGGAGGTGAGAACTGGATACAGACGAAATACTTACATTTATAGTTTTATACAGAATAGAATAGTATAGACTTTCTTCCAGTCAACTTTTGGGTGATGGATACATACATACATGCATATCACGCACGCTGAATCCCGACAATCGGGGTAAGCAGAGTAATCCGTGTTGTGCTGCAAGAACTCTGGTAAATTACAGCACAACACTGACCACCACGTTTCGTAAAGTATTCGAACAAGATTCAATCGATCAAGCAGCAAGTAAGGCACGAAGACCCACCTGCTGCATGACTAGGTGGAAGTACCGTGCCAAGGTGAGAGGTGGTGATCGTGTCGCCCTTTAGCACGAAATCTTTTCCTTATCCCTTAGTCGCCTTTTATGACATGCATGGGGAGAGATGCAGTGGGGATATTCTTTTTAAGTACCGGCCCTACACAGATCATGGGTGATGGATGAGGAATACAATTATAGATATTATACATGTTTTATTTTTATGCAGAATTGTTCTGAGGGTTCCGTGGGTAACAATGCTGGCAGAGACTAATATAGTATCGGTCCGAAGCTCGATTCAGCTCTTTCGTTTCTCATGCGTTTCGTTTGGATCAAACGTTACGAATCGCATTTAAAAGCCGGTTTGAGCGGCGGGTGGCCGACTGGTTTTGGCATCGGCTTCTCATGCGAGAGGTCCGAGGTTCAAATCTGGTCGGCTTTTTCTGACGAAAAAAATTAAGTGCATACGTACACCTGTACCCTTATCACGAGATTTAACCTACACCGCCCGCTTACAACGCTGCGCCGCCGTGTTCTCCGCATCATTTTGTATGGAGAAACGGAGCAGCGCCTCTAGTGATAGATTTGCGAACTTCTTGTCTCCATACAAAATGATGCGGAGAACACGGCGTAGCGTAGTACGCGGTGTAGGTTAAATCTCGTGATAAGGGTACTGCTTCTTCACCGTTCGGAACCGCTGTAAAACTGTAGGTCCCTTCCCTTGCCCCTTACTAGGTGGTAGGCTCAAATTGTAGCCGACTGGGTTAGTGCCACCGTACTGGATGTAAGATGACCTCATAGCAGCCTCGGTTGTGTTCTCCTTTAGTCCAGTATAGCCTGCAATCCAGGAATGTCTCCGGTATGGCACCTACCTTTTCGGAGGTGATATTGGCTGGTCGGAGCATGTGCTTTGGCCCCTCCGACACACCCATCCATACCGGATTACATAAAAAAAATAGTATTCAGCATGATTGCTAATACGTATTGTACTGTGTGGGGCCAGTAAAAGAATAGCCCCACTGCATCTCTCCCCGTGTATGTCGTAAAAGGCGACTAAGGGATATGACTCCCTTCTTATATCACTAGGTGGTAGGGTTTAACCCGCCCGGGTTGGTACCACCGCACTGAATGAAAGGTCGGTCGAAACGGCTATGTAAATAGTTTGTGTTTTCCGTCCAGTTCAGTGTAGCCGGCACGACCGAAGGGAAGCACTGACGTGGCACCAAGTTCACCCGGTGTTATGGGTTGACATCACGGATGTTGTAGGTGATGTAGCCAACCGTGTCAGTTTCCATAAAAAAAAAAAAAAACCTTTCTTCTGTTTTTGGTTTGGTTTCTTTCACCGGATGTACGGGTTCTGGTCATCTTTCCCACTAAACAGCGTACATGCCGACTATTCACGTTCAAAATGTGTACAATATAATGAGTCGCATAGTTCCAGAACCCGCCAAATTCATTTTTTTTTATGTTATCCGATATGGGTGGTTGAGTCGGAGGGGCCAAAGCACATGCTCCGACCAGCCAATATCACCTCCGAGAAGGTAGGTGCCATATCTGAGACTTCCATGGGTTGCTGGCTATACCGGACTAGAGGAGAACACAGCCGAGGCTGCTATGCGGCCATCTTACATCCAGTACGGTGGTACCAACCCAGTCGGCTACAATTTGAGCCTACCACCTAGTAAGTGGAAGGGAACGTAAAAACAATTGTTATTAACCGTTACAAATTAAGTATTCAATTTGTCACTTTTATGTCATTATTATGTTCTAAACACAACCAAATCCAGAGAGAATTGTAAAGAAAAATTAACATTCGTTCCAATAACCGCCACCTACCTCGCCCTTTGAATGGGCGGGTATTTATCGAGGTATAGTCGTCCTAAACGGAGTTGGCGGGTTATAGAACTATATGACTCATATGGCGTGCCGCTTCTGGATATAAATTTTCATGAGGTAGAGTGCTTTTAGCCAAATAGCAAACTTGGCCGGCGGCTTACTTGAAGTTCATAGGGGCTCGTGCGGCCAAGCATGCATGCATCGCCTAGCGAGCGGAAAGGTCGTGGGTTCGAAGCCCGTGGGTGTACACCACTTTCATTCTCTTTCCGAAGTTTGATCTGTTTTTTGTTATAGACAGTCGGCACGGGTGGCTGTGCCCAAAAGTTTTTTTTTATGGAAACTGACACGGTTGGCTACATCATCTACAACATCCGTGATGTCAGCCCATAACACCGGGTGAACTAGGTGCCATGTCAGTGCTTCCCTTCATTTCATGTCGGCTACACTGAACTGGACGGAAAACACGAACTATTTACATAGCCGTTTCGACCGGCGACGTTTCATTCAGTGCGGTGGTACAAACCCGGGCGGGTGAAACCCTACCACCTAGTAAGGTAAGAAGGGAAGGGACCTAACAGTTTTACGTGGAATCCGAACCACGGTCAGCCTCCAACGGTCGAGCGGTCACCCATCCAAATACTGACCGCGCCCAGGGTTGCTTAATAGCAGTCGACCGACCGCACCACTGAGCTACCGAGTCCGGCAATAGTGATATTGGCTGGTCGGAGCATGTGCTTTGTCCCCTCTGATTCAGCCACCCAAACGGTATTAAAAAAAACACTCCTCGCTAGTCACATATGTACCAACCAAGTACCAGCTATAAGGCGGGCAAAAAGATAGTCGTCTAATTTATTAAAACGCATTTGAAGATCCCAAGGTTATAATAGGTATAGTAGGGAAGATACTCATCGGAAGACAGTTCCATATTTTCGCCGTACGAGACAGTAGCGATTTCGAAAAGCGATGCCATAGGCGAACATACATACGTACAGACAGCAGACTTTGGGTTTTATAAAATGTAGGGATAGCCATTTATTAATTAGTTGGACTGTATTTATTAATTAGTTGTAGTTTGTACCGTGTGGGGCCGGTACCTTAAAAGAATAGCCCCGCTGCATCTCTCCCCGTGTATGTCGTAAAAGGCGACTAAGGGATATGACTCCCTTCTTATATTACTAGGTGGTAGGGTTTAACCCGCCCGGGTTGGTACCACCGCACTGAATGAAAGGTCGGTCGAAACGGCTATGTAATAGTTTGTGTTTTCCGTCCAGTTCAGTGTAGCCGGCACGACCGAAGGGAAGCACTGACGTGGCACCAAGTTCACCCGGTGTTATGGGCTGACATCACGGATGTTGTAGGTGATGTAGCCAACCGTGTCAGTTTCCATAAAAAAAAAAAAAAAAAAAAAAAAAGTTGTAATTAACAGAACGCCTAATGCTAACCTATCTTGTTATGTCTACAACGTAGACGAGACGGTTCTCTGGTCTCTAATTCAATTTTTGAATCGAATACGATATATCGAGTAAATCGAATGCACGTTGATAATGTAATGTAATAAACACCAAATTCTGTGGTTTTGTGAGAAAAATCTACATTGGGGAACCTCGTTCATTGCTGACCTTAAATCGAGCAAGCACACTGTCTATTTGTGGAAGCAAGCTAGACGGTAACGGCGCCATAACGGCACGATAGGCACGGTAACGGCACGGCAGGCATGGTAACGGCACGGCGACGGTAACGACACGACCACGGCGAAATGAGATAACGTGACGGCATAACGTCACCGGCCGCCCGTCGAGTGCGAAAACTGTCCAGCGCGGTACTACAGCATCAAAATGCGCACCGATATGGCGCATTTTGAATAGCGAAGCGTTCGCTTGTTTTATAGTATTTGTTCAAAGTTTTTTAAACCGATTTACATTACACGAATATCCAAATCTGTCAAAAGAAGTAAAATTTTATCTTACATCATCTGCAATTAGTATAAACTCAAAATAATGTTTTAGAAAGCTGCAATTTCAAAACAAAGAGAGCATTTTGGAGTATTTAGGACCATTTAGTAGTACGTTTGTGATTTTTTCCTTCACATATTAATTGACATAAATAAACATAAAAATCCGTCACCAACTTTTTAATATGGTCAACTTTTAGACAGGATTTTTTAATATATATATTTTTGAAATTCGTTGAACAAAAAAAACCGAAACGAAAATGTGGCAAATTTTGCAAATTGTGCCTCACGCTGTAGTACCGCAGTTTTAATAAATTTTCGTCTCCACTGCTCGTGACGTGGTCATGACTTTGTGACGTTGCCGTTGCCGTGCCGTTATCATATGACTAGTTCTGTAGATAAATAGCTTTTTCTCTTTGTTTGTTTTTAGCCTTATCGATGGTTGGAAAGTGGAGCCCCTAAAAATTAGCTTGGGTCAGGCGCTGAATACCATATTCTCGAAACATCATAATCTCAATACATCATATTCTCAAAACATGATATTCTCAAAACATCATAATCTTATAAGACCACATTCGCATAACACAAAATTCTTATGATACCACATTCAAAGTACAGTCTTCAACACGCTGTTCTGCATAGTGAATCAGCTGAGTGGGTTCCCTTTTCTTCACATGTATAATGTTTATTTTTATCTTGTTAAATGGTTTTACGAGTGAATGAATTTGTGACGAATAAATGATGTATTTCTTCTTTATTATTCTTCTTCTTATTGTTTGTGTCGCTATGGAATCACAGTCAGATTTCGATACAATAGAAGAATAGAATAGAATACAATAGTCAACAATCAACTCGAAATATCGTACAAATTACTAGATCGTAAATTTTCCCGCTCACGAATTGGACGCCTGTATCACACAGCTGCTCTAAACATTAATTACATATTAACTCACCAGTCTAGGTTGTGGTGCTAGGTATACACGGACAGCGTTTACGTTGAAAAGATAATTCTAGAGCGATGTCGAAAAGCTAATTTTATAAATCCCCTACTGGCTTTTTTCTGCTGAGTAGTCAAGTCAGTAAAATCACCTAAAACTTAATTGTTATTTATCTACGATTAATGAACTATTGTTTATATTTGTTCATTGAAGTTAGAAGCTTTTCTCAAGGCCATAGTAAATGAGGCATTGTCGTGTCACGCCGCGCCGCCGCTGCCTGCCCTCTAGTGCAGTCGTCAGGCTTACACTTGGCTAAGGCTTCGATTGACATTTACTGCAAGCGAAATCCCTTTCGGGGGTAATACATTGAATTTCAATCTAAACAATGGCGAAGCCAAAATGATGGTGATGTGTTTGAATGTTGTAGCCTGAATGTACAAACATGATATAATTTTTTATATAAATTGCTCTAACTCGACTTGTCCGATTTTGATATTCTATAATTCTGGTATCATTTGGTTTGTCTTAATTACACGGGTAACACTGCGTACCACATTTTTTAATAAAATTCAAAATGGCGGCCGCTAGTCGAAATATTTTCCAACTGTAAAATACAAATCTCCATTAACCCGTCGAGTGGGGTAACATTGTTTAGAATTGCTTGAAACGGAGATTTAAAAAAATATACTACACTTTAAAGGTAGATAGTCGGGTTTTGTAAAAAAAAAATTCGTGACCGTAAAACGGTCTCGTGTAAACCCACCTCCACACTCCCATCATACAGGCTGGCTGTTTCAAAAGCTGTAGAAGTTAGCCAGAAGCTGTCAACCTTTCAGAAGGAATCTAATTAGGGACAACTCAAGCGCCCAGTTCTCGCCAACCTGTCTCGTCTGAAGTTTGAGGCAAACATGGTTACACAGCACTTTGGGGACGGTCAAAGGTGTCATAACCTTTGGAGGTCACCAGGGAGGAGTTAGTTTGTGATGTATGTCGGTTAACTTTTGCGGAAAACGTTTCATTTTATTTAAGTGATGTCCGCGGCTTCGCTCTAATTTAAATTAGAGCCTTTTCCCATTTTTTTATGTACATACATACATATCACACACGCTGAATCCCGACAATCGGGGTAAGCAGAGTAATCGGTGTTGTGCTGCAAGAACTCTGGTCAATTACAGCACAACACCGACCACCACGTTTCGCAAAGTATTCGAACAAGATTAAATCGATCAAGCAGCAAGTAAGGCACGAAGACCCACCTGCTGCATGACTCGGTGGAAGTACCGTGCTAAGGTTAGAGGTGGCAAGCCTGTCGCCCTTTGGCGCGGCATCTTGTTCTTATCCATTAGTCGCCTATTACGACATGCATGGGGAGAGATGCAGTGGGGATATTCTTTTTAAGTACCGGCCCCACACGATGTTTTTATGTAACATTAGATAAGATAACTTTTTCATATTTTTTACACACAGTTCATAAGCAACAAACTAAAGACAGATAGAACAGGCCAAGGGAACCAGTTGTTCGCCAGTGGTGCAATGATTGTTGTCCCTTCGTGGGCTTGGGATCATCAATTAAGCCGCGTACAGACCTAGCGAGCGAGAGCGCGCGAAGGCCAACAAGCGAGAGCGCGCGAACAGGTCTGGACGGTACAGCGACGCTAAGCGAATGCGAAGGCGCGCACTCGATTGCGTTCGGTGGCGTTCGGTCGTGCTCCGGATACAGCCGTTCGGCCGTTCGCAGTCAGTGTGGCCGTAACAGCGATAGCAAACGATGGCGAGCGAGGGTTCGCTTGCCATCGGCGATGGGCATTCGCTGGGCCTCGCTGGCTCTCGCTCGCTAGGTCTGTACGCGGCTTTAGGCGGATCCCGCGGCGCTGGATAGATTCCAACATGGATAAGGACGCCCACAAATATAGGGGCATCCTTCCCACGGATGACTGCAGTACCCCATCACCGGGAAATGTATAGAGTAAGAAGTTGCGCCGCTGTGAAGAATCGCCTGCTGCGGTAAAGTAAGCCCAATTTCTTGGAGACAAGGGTAGTTTTGGACTCTATAAAGCTCCTAAATCCTACATCTTTGGTCAATTCCACACCCAGGAGGTCCAGTTTGTCATTGATAGGTATCGCTGTATTCTGAAACGTGGCTAGGGATGGAAACCGGTCGACCTTGGTAGAGAAGGCGCAAGCTTGGGTTTTACTAACGTAGAAAACTACAAGGTTCTCGCGAGCCCAGGAGGTTTCCTTTTTTATGGAAACTGACACGACGGTTGGCTACATCACCTACAACATCCGTGATATCAGCCCATAACACCGGGTGAACTTGGTGCCACGTCAGTGCTTCCCTTCGGTCGCGCCGGCTACACTGAACTGGACGGAAAACACAAACTATTTACATAGCACCAACCCGGGCGGGTAAACCCTACCACCTAGTAATATAAGAAGGGAGTCATATCCGTGTGGGGTCGGTACTTAAAAAGAATAGCCCCACTGCATCTCTCCCCGTCGCATGTCGTAAAAGTCGACTAAGGGATAAGAAAATTCGTCAGCCTCGGTAGCTCAGTGGCGCGGTTGGTTAGTCAACTGTTATTAAGCAACGCTGAGCGCGGTCAGTGATTGGATGGGTGACCGCTCGACTGTTGGAGGCTGACCGTGGTTCGGATTCCACGTTAAACTGTAGGTCCCTTCCCTTCTTACCTTACTAGGTGGTAGGGTTTATCCCGGCCGGGTCGGTACCACCGCACTGAACGAAACGTCGGTCGAAACGGCTATGTAAATAGTTCGTGTTTTCCGTCCAGTTTAGTGTAGCCGACATGAAATGAAGGGAAGCACTGACATGGCACCTAGTTCACCCTGTGTTATGGGCTGACATCACGGATGATGTAGGTGATTTAGCCAACCGTGTCAGGTTCCATAAAAAAAAAAAAAAAAATCCCTTAGTCGCCTTTTACGACATACACGGGTAGAGATGCAGTGGGGCTATTCTTTTAAAGTACCGGCCCCACACGGTACACCTTAGCGGTTACCTTAGCGGGAGCACTGTCGGCTCTTTCAACTGTTAAACGTCGAGCTTCCTCAATGCAAACGTCTCTAGCAGTCCAGTTCTTGGTGTGACTGAATATTTCCAAGGCACATTACATGGTCAATAAATAACAAGAATAATGTAGACGACAGCACCGAGCCCAGAGGAACGCCAGCGTTTATTATGTAATCTACCGATCTTGCATCGTTGACAGTTACAAGGATGGATCGCCCTCCCAAGAAGCTGGCCAGTTGCAGAGGGACGAGGGAACACCGTAGGCCGGAAGCTTGCTAAGGAGAACTCGATGCCAAACGCGATCGATCGAACGCCTTAGATGTATCTAAAGTGACCGCCGCCAGCGCAGCGACTCTCCAAAGTTGTCCAATCTCTCAGCCCTTAAATGCGTGACGCAATATGATCTCCTGATGAACGCTTTTTACGGAAACCGCACTGGTTATCGTCAAGGAGTTTATAGGCCTCTAGACATGCAAGGAGCTGGGAATTAATAATATGTTCCATAACCATACAGATGAGAGAGGTTATCGCAATGGGCCTGCATACGGGGTGAAGACTATTGAACGATATTAGTTTGAATACCTAAAAACCCGTTTTGGATTTCTAGATTTTGCTGTGGATATCTTTGGTGCGTTGTCAGTGGGCGCACTGCTAGTGTATAAATCCGGTGACTTACGCACCAAGGCTTCATCATACGCCGCATTACCTTGGAACTCAAGATGACAGAATATGAGGTCTGGAAATTCAAAATATTTAAATAAAAATATTATAACTTAATGCATTCCCTATGCATTAAGTTATAATATTTTTATTTATCTATTTTAAGTTAATTTTAGTTTTCTTTAGGTTTAAATATTATTACTTTTATTTTCGAAAAGTTACGTGCTAAAAGACAGGCGGTTTAGATAGTATTGTAATAAAATAAAATACCGGTCGAGTAGATCAACCATTTTTGAAGCCGGTTAAAAAGTAGGTACTCAAACTGTTGAACAGATAAAACTTTTCCATTAATCCCCATTAAGGGCCAGCTCCGTTGCAGGCGAAAGGGCTTGTGAAATGTAACAGTTGGCAATTTATAATTGTAAGTTAAGCCGTTTTAGGAAATCCGAGGGAAATAAAAAATAAATTGAAAATGGGCCCTCGGTGTTATGGTCATGAAATTCTTTTTGATAATTCATGCCCATGCTTTAGAGTGTGAGTGGCGGAAAATTAATTGGCTGAAATACATCTGTCAGCCTCGGTAGCTCAGTGGTGCGTTCGGTCGACTGTCAGTCGGATCGTGGTCAGTGGATGGATGGGTGACCGCTCGACCGTTGGAGGCTGACCGTGGTTCGGATTCCACGTAAAACTGTAGTAGGTGGTAGGGTTTAACCCGCCCGGGTTAGTACCAGCGCACTGAATGAAGGTCGGTTGAAACGACCATGTGAATAGTTTGTGTTTTCCGTCCAGTTCAGTGTAGACGGCATGACCGAAGCACCGGAAGCACTGACATGGCATCTATTTCATCAAGGTGTTATGGGCTGACATCACGGATGTAGTAGGTGATGTAGCCAACCGTGTCAGTTTCGATAAAAAAAATAATTTATATCTGCATAATAAATAAATAAATAAATATTTATTAAATAATTAATTCCGCCCATATTAGTAAGCAAAAGATCAATGAAAATTTTATTGTACAACAAGCTGTGCCCGCGGCTCCGCCCGCTCTCATATTTCACTTCACTGCTAACCTCATAAGCCATTTAACGTGATAGTAAGTAGCCTATAGTTGATGGGAAGAATCAAGCTATCCGTAGAATTTTGTTTTATTAAAATCGGTTCAGTGGTTCTCGAGTTATAAGCGGACAGACAGACACTCAGACAGAAAGCAGACGTTGGATTTTATTATAGGTAAGGATTAGATCGGTCAAAGCCTTCGACGCGGACTTAAATCTCAGCAGTCCAAAAATCAGTTTCTTCCGATTAATGTTTCTTGTAAACCACTGCCACTTCTTGTAAACAGGAGGTGTTTCTTGTAAACACCTCCTGTCCGTACGTCACAGCCATTTTACTCGGAGACCACTGGCACGATATACGAGTAGATGAAATTGGGAAGGAGGATCTATTATATGAACCGCTATACAATGGTGCGGTGAAATTAGGAAAACAATCGTTTTTATTTTTTTGTAAACCAGCTGGCTGTGCCGAGGGACAAATGGTGCAGTCGACAGAGCCAAAATCACCTCTCCTCGCGAAACCACGCTCAGTTAGGTGCCATGACAGCAGATTTGCGGACTGTTGCTAGGCTGTCTAGCCCGTTAATACGACGGTTGAAGACACGCAGGTTAAAGGATTCAGGAAATACACTCGCCGGAAGACAGTTCCAGTTAGACCGTGTGGGGCCGGTACTTAAAAAGAATATCCCCACTGCATATCTAGCCATGCATGTCGTAAAAACGACTAAGGGATAAGGACAAGATGTCGTGCTAAAGGGCGATAGGCTCGCTACCTCTCACCTTGGCACGGTACTTCCACCGAGTCATGCAGCAGGTGGGTCTTCGTGCCTTACTTGCTGCTTGATCGATTGAATCTTGTTCGAATACTTTGCGAAACGTGGTGGTCGGTGCTGTGCTATAATTTACCAGGAGGTCTTGCAGCACAACACCGATTACTCTGCTTACCCCGATTGGCGGGATTCAGTGTGTGTGATATGTAATGTATGTATAATTAGGGGTGGCACACCATACCATAAAATTTGAGTTTGATTGAACGTTTTACATTCTCTCCGAAAAATTAAATATTGAGCAGCATTTAAAGTAGCATTAAAAAAAACTGCAAAATAATACAACGCCTTTGTTTTCTGCAACACAATATTATTATGTCTTCAAGACTATTCAGTGTCGTTTTAGCGATCACGAAGCTGAATGATATTCCTTAATTCGGCACAGCTAGGGGCGTTTTAAATTTGTATTTCGATAAAATATCTCCGGATATTGTTTCGCGTAATTCGCTTTAATTGGCGAAGTATCGCGTTTCGGATTATCGAATTCGCGTGGGCTTTAAATGAATCGTTAGTAAAATAATTGACGCTTTTGAAGAGACAGTGTCGGGATTTCAGGTCGTCCACCGGTAAGTCTAATTCGATATTGAAACTGTCAATATTCGAATTCAAGAACAATTCAATGCAATAATTATTATTGTAGTGCAAAAGTAAGAACGCACTCGGAACATTAATAAAAATATATGTTGTTGACACTCAACTTCTGAGAACCCATCACTTTTCGAAATCGTTCGTGTGTCGTAAAAAAAAATAATATAAAAATATAATTTTATATTATTTTTTTTACAAATTATACTACATTGCAGTATGTTTAATGTACTAACATTATTGCGCTGATTCAAATTACGTATCAAAGATTGACAAAGGCTCTCTTTACACCTGAAACACTAATAATTTATTCTTTGTAGTCAGAACTGTCACATTTTGCTCAAATGAAATGAAACTCACACATCAATATCGGAACGAGGTTAGTTTTTCGTAATCCTCTCTCGAGTGAACATTTCGAATTTCGAATACATTTTGACTCGGTGAACCTCACTGAGATATTGTGGGAGCGTAGACACTTTGGCAGATATCGTTAATAACTTGAAGCCTCAAAATTGTATTTCAATAAAAATATGGACAGCGGATGAAATTTAGAAAATACATTATATATTTTTTTAGTGTGAAGATTTTATGAAAAATACTTTATTTACACACGCCCGTTTGTGGAGCTTTGCGGCTGTTCGTTTCGGGCCAAACGTATAGACCAGTTTGATGAGCACAGTTTTATGCATCACTAGCTTTTGCCCGCGGCTTCGCTTGCGTGCCATTTTGCTCAAAGCTTAGGCCGCCTAAACCATTTTGAGAATTGACCGAATGTAACAGTGAAAATCGTATGTAAATCGATAAAGTGGTTCTCGAGTTATAAGGATATTCATATATTGACGTAGTACGTTACTTCGTTAAAAATAAAAAAAATTAACTACAAATATATTAAAGGCTTCGTCTTTAAATATGACATGGCATACATTCTCGTAAATATGCATAAAGTCACGCTCGTGGCAACCGGGTGGCTGAACTCATATGGCAGTGGGATAGGCACGACGCCCGCTGCGCTAGGACACGACGTAAATGGATAAAAACGCCTGGCGGCCGTATACAGGCTGTGTAGGAAGACCAACGCCTGAAGGCGTTATATTTTTAATAAAATAATAATAAATTTATTTTCCGTCCAGTTTAGTGTAGCCGGCACGACCGAAGGGAATCACTGACATGGTACCTAGTTCACCAATGTGTTATGGGCTGACATCAGGGATGTAGTAGGTGATGTAGCCAAACGTGTCAGTTTCCCATAAAAATAAAAAGATGTGTTAAATACATATCTATCCAAATGTAGCGTTACAGATAAGTCATGTACTTCCTCGGCAATGCGTTTTCTAAATATTGACTACAATGCTTTGCAATGCAATTAAGACCGTCCATCCGTGTTAATCCTTCCAATCTATGTAATTAGATCGTGTGTTTGCTTGCTGTACCTACTACAGAATACCTAGGCATCTAGGAGTTAGGTCTTGATTAGGGATTGTCGAGATACAATTGCTTATGTTTGCAATTATCGTAATAGGTCTGCGGAATGTAATCTAAAATCGATACAAAGGGTGCTAAAATCCGTTGCGTCTTGAATTCTGTCAAGCTTTGCAAGTGTTGCCAACCTAACACATGCTACTGCCGCTGCTGTTTGAAAGTGTTGTCAAGCTAACACATCGCTGCAGTCGCGGTCTGTTTGAAAGTGTTGCCAACCTAACACATTGATACTGCAGCGATCTGTTTGAAAGTGTTGCCAACCTAACACATTGCTACTGTAGCGATCTGTTTGAAAGTGTTGTCAACCTAACACATGGCTACTGCCACGGTCTGTTTAAAAGAGTTGTTATCCTAATACATTGCTACTGCAGCGATCTGTTTGAAAGTTTTACCAATCTAAGACATGGCTACTGCCGTGGTTTGTTTGAAAGTGTTGCCAACCTAACACTTAGCTACTGCCGTGGTCTGTTTGAAAAAGTTGCCAACGTAACACATGTCTGCCGCCGCTGTCTCCTTGAAACAGTTTCCAACCTAACACTTGGCTACTGTCGTGGTCTGTTTGAAAAAGTTGCCAACCTAACACACTGCTGCAGCCGCGGTCTGTTTGAAAGTGTTGCCAACCTAACACATGGCTACTGCAGCGATCTGTTTGAAAGTGTTGCCAACCTAACACATGGCTACTGCCGCGATCTGTTTGAAAGTGTTGCCAACCTAACACATTGCTACAGCCGCGGTCTGTTTGAAAGCTCGACCATGTGTTGTATTTATATTGGAGATTTTTGGCATTCTGACTTTGGTCGCAAAGCAAATAAGATAAAAAAATCTGAGGTGTTGTGGGATACCCGACAGAAGCGAAGCTTCTTACGCTTTGTATGTAAAGTCCAATATTAATTAATATAATTTACTTTCGACCGGTACAGCGCCATCTATGCGATATTCCTTCTAACTTATTCTTTCACAAACGAGCTGAAAACAACCAATACAATGGTTCGTCTTCAAAAGTCTCTCATACATATATGGCGCTCGCTCAGGGCAACAATAATATGCGCTGCCTAGCTAATGACGAGCGTTTCAACTTCCGTTCGAACTTTCGTAACGTTTCACTTTTTCTGAGTTAGGTTCCCATTCCAAACGTGCGTTAAAAAGCTTCGCTTCAAAAGTTGGTTTACTACGAACCAGTCCAACTTTGACCATTTTTTTTTTTTTTTATTTTATTTATTCAGTAATCATACAGTACATAACTAAACAATTAATATGAAATATTTAACAAACTAAAAACCAGCTAAGATTACATTAACATATAAGTAGTAATATTTAAACAAAAGAAAAAGTATAATGCTAACTTGAAGAATACACAATTTTATTGTAAACAAAATGTCAAAATCAAAAGAGATTAACAAAGCTATAACCCAAACTAATATATTTATACGAAAATAAATCAAATATTGAAGGAGAAAAAAAAAATTTATAAACTTAATCATAAGCTAATGAAACACTACGAGAAAAATTTAATTTTTTTAAGATTGTCGTGAAATATGTCAACATGAGAAAATTTATTATTATAAGTTACAGAAGAGCGGCGAAGAAAAGCATTACTAAGGTAGTTACAATTACTTTTAGGAATATTAAATAAATTACCAGAACGTGTGTGAAATTTCGGACATCGCAAATTAATTTTGCTGAGTAAGTGGGGAGAATCAACTTTATTGTTTAGTATTTTATGCAGTAACCTAACATCTGTAACCATTCGACGTTCAGTCAACGAAGTTAATTTCTTAAATTGAGTGCCACACCGAAAAGATAGATGCTTAAGAAATTTGTTCTGAATTTTTTCTATCGATTGAATATAAACTTTATACTGCGGGTTCCAAACTGCAGAGGCAAACTCTAGGTGACTTCTGACGTAGGCAAAGTATAACAACATCAAAGTAGTTGGGGATTTGAACGGTCTGGAAACTCGCAGGACAAAGCCAAGCATTTTATATGCTTTATCTGTAATTTTAGTAATATGTTGATCAAATAATAACTTCTCGTCTAAGATGACTCCAAGGTCCCGCACCTGGCCACTCCTCTCCAATACTTCACTATTTAGAGTGTAAGAGTTTAAAATAATGTTACGCTTGCGAGAAAAGGTAATTAGCTGACATTTTTTTACATTTAGATATAAATGATTGTTACGACAGTATAAAGAAATATTATCTAGATCATTTTGTAAGTCTAAACAATGCTGACTAACTTCTATTCTTTTTATTATTTTCATATTGTCAGCGTAAAGTAGAAATTTGAAATGTTTAATATGGTCCCCAATATCATTAATATAAATTAAAAATAGGAGTGGTCCGAGATGGGAGCCCTGGGGTACTCCAGAGGGTATATAACAAAATTTGGAGCAGCAACCTTTAAGAGCAACAGCTTGAGAACGATTGAAGATATAAGAGATTAGCCAGCGAAGCAAATCTCCCCGTATACCAATACATTTTAATTTATTAATTAAGACATAATGATTAATTTTATCAAACGCCTTAGAAAAATCTGTATAAATAACATCAACCTGAAATTTTTCACTCATAGACTCAACAAGGAAATCTGTTAATTCGCAGAGATTTGTATCTACTGATCGGTTTTTCAAAAAACCGTGTTGATTTTTCAAAATGTGTGGGCTGACTACCGAATACACTTGGTCGTATACGACTTTTTCCAACAATTTACTTAAGATAGGTAACTTAGAAATGGGCCTGTAATTTTCTATATTAGATCTGTCGCCTGATTTATATACAGGAGTCACAAAAGCCTTTTTCCAAACTAATGGAAAGACCCCTTCATTGATAGATTTGTGAAATAAAATAGCAACAGGTACAGCCAATTCACACGCTAATGTTTTAATGAAATAAGGATGAACGAAATCGGAACCTGCACCTTTACTGACATCAATAGATTTAAGATACCTGGTCACTGAGTGTACATTAATATCAACAGTATGTAGGTCACAAGGGGAATTTGGTTCATCAGAAAAGTCAAAGTTAGAGAGATCGTTATGAATTGGGTCATTAAAAACTGTTTGAAAAAAGCAATTAAATAAATCACAAACATCACGGGCACCAGAGACCTTTTTTTCTTTAAGAAACATGTCTCGAGGTATACCGTCACTAGCTTTTTTCGACTTGACAAAGTTCCAAAAACACTTAGGGTTGGTTTTAATTAGGCTTTCAGTTTTTTCGATATACTTTTCATAACACTCAGACTGTAAATTCTTTTGACGTTTCCTGAGCATGGAAAAAGTAATATAATCAGACCTTAAACCATATTTTTTCCATTGTCGGTGATATTTTAATTTTTCATTTATTAACTTTCTGAGTGGTACAGTATACCACTGCGGGAAGTGACTATTATTAATGGTTTTAGTTGGCACAAGCTCTCGAATAATTTCGTTTATCTTATTGTAAAATAATTCAGTAGCATCTTCAATTGCTGGTTCTGATAGCATGGCTTCCCAATCGAATGAAACTAAGTTTTGTTTTATTAGGTCGTAGTCAGCATCTCGAAATAGTTGAATGGAGCGACACTCATCTGGTAAAGTATTCCTAGTACATCCCAAAGATATATGTAACTCTAATGCAGGGTGGTGAAGATCTTCCGAAACCAAAGGACTGTCACAATGTAGACACTGGACTTCAGTGAAATTACTTAAAATTAAATCCAAAAAACGGCCATTGGCATTAGGAAATTTATTAAATTGCATTATATTTGTTAGGGAAAGGAAATCAGACAATAATTTCACAAACGCATCGGTGGTTGGCTGTAAATACATTTCGTTAGAGTAAGTTGTAGGTTGCCAGTCCGCGTTCGTTAAATTAAAATCCCCAATTATAATAAAATTATCATCGGGATTGTTCAAGTATAAATCAGAGGTTGTTTCGAAAAAGTTTTCTATTGATGTGTAATGATTTTTACCGTGAGGGAAGTAGCAACAACAGATATTTGTTCTTTTTGCTCCCGTTTTAACACTGATCCATAATATTTCATTCAAACTGTCACATGGTGACCAAGATTGTTGCAAAGTGCTGTTCAAATCAGTACGAACTGCTATGATCACGCCTCCCCCAAACATTTTACCTGTACTAAAACAACGATCCAATCTGTACACAGTAAATTTCTCATTAAATAGCTCCCTGTCATATATGCCTTCACATAACCATGATTCCGAAATCAAAATTACATGATAGTCTGAAAGTAAAACATTTTGTGAAAATGTATGAGTCTTAGTTCGAAGTCCACGCACGTTCTGGTAGTAAAATATTAAGTTAGACATTGCAACATTTTATAAATTAACAACAATTTATAAATTATATTAATAAAGTAAATATTCATCATTACATCAGCAATGCTTAGAACGCCATAACAATAACATAATGTTGACTGTACAATGTAACACTTTGATGGTAACATAGATAGAAACAACATCCTCGTAGTTAAATAGTTATATGAGATATTAAGAGGGGATAGGTTAAGGTATCTTGGTAACAAAACAAATTGAGAATAAAGAGAAAATCGAATGATATTTGAGTATGCGCTAATAATCGCATCTCTGGGCATTGGCCAAGGAAGTCACAAAATTTTACTAATATCGCTATCTTTCATTATACAAATGGGCTCTGAAATGTCCGATTTCCTAACAAAAATTTTGCATTGTTTAACCCAAACGTGTTTGAATTGTTTGTCACGAGCGACCGACTTTGACTTACGTAACAACAATTTATTAGTAGGAGTGAGGTGGTCATTGAGCCAAACACGATGTTCGACCCCCGGCAGTCCTGCATCAACAGTGGTTAGGCCGTTGCCCGACAGGCGGCGCCGCTCACGCACCGCGCTCTGAAGCGAATCTTTCAGTGCTCGGCTGCGCAGGCGCAGAACGATGCGGGGAGGCATAGCCACGCTCTTCCCCGCGCCCGCCACACCCCCCGGCCCCGCACTCTCCGACGACGACGACGGCCACGCTCTCACGCGGTGCACGAACTCGATATCTGTAGGCAGCAACGGGACGTCCAACTTGGTAGCGATCGAAGTGATTATATTGATTAAGTTTTCATTCTGTTTAGTAGGTATACCGGTAATTTCAATGTTCTGAAGCCGCGCAAATTGTTCTCGCTTCTCAATTTCGCTGCTGGTCCGCTGCTCCTTGTTGGACCATGCATGTAATGCTTCTGAGAGTGACTCTAATTTACTGAAACTCCTAAGATATGCTGTTTTTAATTCAGTAAAACTCAAGTATGCGGAGGAATGAGGGAAACTGGTAAAAAAATTCTTGTCTGAAGCTCAGCTGACGAGGAGCGGAATGGTTTCAACGAGTGTGGTTTAAAGAAACGGTCCGTGAAGAATGGTCACTAGCGCATCGATTGTTCATTGGAAAATTATTAAATTTTACGTAAGTAGTTTATGTTTATTTGGAACCTGCCATTATTATTGGCTATAACACCTATTCTTCATTGAATAATTAATTAATAGAAAAAAAAACGGCCAAGTGCGAGCCGAACTCGCGCACCGAGGTTTCCATATCACCATGTAATTTGTCGGTTTTTTTTTTATGGAAACTGACACGGTTGGCTACATCACCTACAACATCCGTGATGTAAGCCCATAACACCGGGTGAACTTGGTGCCACGTCAGTGCTTCCCTTCGTTCGTGCCGGCTACACTGAACTGGACGGAAAACACGAACTATTTACATAGCCGTTTCGACCGACCTTTCATTCAGTGCGGTGGTACCAACCCGGGCGGGTTAAACCTTACCACCTAGTGATATAAGAAGGGAGTCATATCCCTTAGTCGCCTTTTACGACATACACGGGGAGAGATGCAGTGGGGCTATTCTTTTAAAGTACCGGCCCCACACGATACAAATGGTCGGTGTTTATTATTTGCTATTTTACTTTATAATTTGCTCTATAATTACACCAAGTTTGACGCTTGTATGTGCCTATACCAGTTCTTATTATGGAACAAAAACAAACACTAACTAAGGCTACGACTAAGGGATAAGAGAAAATTTGTCAGCCTCGGTAGCTCAGTGGCGCGGTTGGTTAGTCAACTGTTATTAAGCAACGCTGAGCGCGGTCAGTGATTGGATGGGTGACCGCTCGACCGTTGGAGGCTGACCGTGGTTCGGATTCCACGTTAAACTGTAGGTCCCTTCCCTTCTTACTTTACTAGGTGTTTTCCGTCCAGTTTAGTGTAGCTGACATGAAATGAAGGGAAGCACTGACATGGCACCTAGTTCACCCTGTGTTATGGGCTGACATCACGGATGTTGTAGGTGATGTAGCCAACCGTGTCAGGTTCCATAAAAAAAAAAAAAATAAATAAAAAAAATAAAAAAAAAATCATTCAAAAACACGGTTCTTGTATGGGTACCACCTTAATTTTCTTTTTACTTTTGTGCCATTTTTTTTTATTTGTTATTTGTCCTTCATAATAACAGATATCCTGTGAAAATTTCAACCGGCCGCGGCACCTATTACGGTTAAAAAGATGCAGCCCTAGGATGGACAGACAGACAGGCGGCGTAGGCTTAGTAATAAGCTTTCGTATGGATACAGAAAACTAAAAAAATACAAAAACATTGCGCATTTCCTGACCACCTTAGCGTAAGTGGTTTTTGACACTGATGTACCGATTTTGATGTGGTTTTTTTATTGGAAAGCTGGTTTAGTCGGGATGGTTGTTAGCTAGGTTTGTGATCAAATAATCAAGTAATTAAGTAATAAAAAAATTAATTATCTTAAAAAGTGGACCAAATCGGTCCACTTGAGGTCCGTATGCGGTTTTTTTATAAAAGCCTAAACTAAAAGTTAAATTACAAATTTAAAAAATCCCCGACCCTTAAAAAGTCCAAAATAATTTCCATTAACTTAAAGGAGTCGGGGGACCGCTAAGTAAGTAAAATATAAAAACTCAGAGTTGCGCAGAAATTTACTTAGCGGTTCACCAACTCCTTTACATAAGTAAACGGAAATTATTTTTGACTTTTTGAGGGTTGAGGGATTTTCAAATTTGTAATTTATGCGAAATGCGGTGGTGGTCTGTATTGTGCTACAATTTTCCTAAGTTCTTGCAACACATCAGATACCGTGTGGGGTCGATACTTAAAAAGAATAGCCCCACTGCATCTCTACTCGTGCATGTCGTAAGAGGAGACTAAGGGATAAGGACAAGATACTGCGCTAAAGGGCGACAGGCTAGCCACTTCTCACCTTCGCGCAGTCCTTCCACCTAGTCATGCAGCAGGTGGGTTCTTCGTGCCTTACTTGCTGCTTGATAGTTGTCTTGTCCGTATACTGTGCTAAACGTGGTCGTCGGTGTTGTGCTGTAATTTGCCAGAGTCCTTATAGCACAACACCGATTACTCTGCTTACCCTGATTGTCGGGATACAGCGTGTGTTATGTATGTATGTACATCAGATACAAATAACTCCATGCAGTGTGTCCTATCTGTTTCCCGTTGCGTAGACACTCGCCACACTCGTAGACATTGATGGATGCCGGTCCTGTCGCGCGGCGGCGGCGTGGCAAGCCGCCGGGGGACGCAAAAAGCACGACTCCTTCCTAATACGTATCAAACACGAAACAAATCTTGTTGGCAAAAAAGCAAAATGTGTCGCGCGACCTTTTTGTCGCCGGTCGTATTTCGGGAATATTTCCTGTGTCCTTTTGATAAACGACTAGATTGCATGAAAGATAGATAGAGAGAGTAAGTAACATATTGTTCTAGTCTTATAGATTCGCGAGGAATACTGAAGCGACACTTCCCTATTGTTTCTTTGATATATTATATGAGTTTAACCGACTTCTTAAAAAAAAAGGAGTTTATCAATTTTATTATTATTCGTATATTAGTCTATGTGGGCTTCTAAACAGGTGTGCCAAATTTCATAAGCGTATGTATGTTTGTATGTATGTATGTATGTATGTATGTATGTTTGTTCACGAATTTATCGCAAACTAGAAATCGAATTGCTATAATTCAGTATGTGGTTGTATGGGTGGCTAAGTCAGAGGGGTCAAAGCACATGCTCCAACCACCCAATATCACCTCCGAGAAGGTAGATCCCATACCGGAGATTTCCCACGATTGCTGGCTGTAGGTACTGGACTAGAGGAGAACACAACCGAGGCTGCGGTCATCTTACATCCAGTACGGTTGTACCAACCCAGCCGGATACACAATTTGAGCCCACCGCGTAGTAAGGGGCAAGGGAAGGGACCTACAGTTTTACACTGGTTCCGAACGGTGAAGCAGCAGTTGTAGTATGTACGTAATTTTTTTTGTCAGAAAAAACTCGTTGGTTCACGCCGACCGGATTCGAACTTCGGAACTCTCGCATGAGAAGCCGATGCCCAAACCACTCGGCCATCCGCCGCGCCGCTCCAAATATACCGAATATTAACACCGTTTATTTTTAATTGAACATTCCAACATCCCAAGTAAGACTGCACTCGAACTTGTCAAAATTTTATCTATCCGGTTCGATTACCCACGAAGAAGAACCGGTAAGAAACTTCGTATGGTTTTTTTTTCATACATATATACCTATAACAACTACAAGTATTTTAGTGACTGGCCACATAATAACATCGCTTACAGTCTATCGAAAACACAGCTTGAGAGCAAGATAAACAATTTTACTGACAGTTCTGACTAATACAAACACTTATTAACCCTTTACTGGGAACATCGGTCTCACAGACCGCTATGGTTTCTTAGAAATGCTGCCAGTCCGTCGCCCTACCCCCCAGCGACCCACCCCTCCTAGTAGTCTCCTATTAGTTCCTGCTGTGTCGGCGCAAGCGGCGGTCGTGGCTGTAGGAGCGTCCATTTCGTTGTTTTGGCGCCATTTTCAAAACTCGTAATTAATAATACCGGTCTCACAGACCGGTATTCCCCTGAACGTGGTTTTTTTGGCGGTCTCAGAGACCGGTGTTCCCGACATCGTCCTTTTTTTGGCGGTCCCAGGGACCGGTGTTCCCGTTAACGTAAGTATTTTTATGGTTTGATATACTGTTTTGTACGCTTTTTCCTGAATAATGGGCAATATTTTTGCTAATAAATGTATTTGCTTATATTATATTGATAAAATGTTTATTGTGAATGTTTTTTTGTTAAAGAAAATGGAGGACGAGAGGGCGGAGTGCCGAATTATGGACATGTTTCATCGATCGCAAACACCACCTTCGGATACCAAGTCCATACACCAAGAAACGTAATATAAATGCATTAAATGCTCGGATCCCATATGCCCCATCCCATTTTGCATTTTTTACAGATCGTCATAGAACACTCTAAGTGTTCTATGACGATCTGTAAAAAATGTGCTCCGAATGCGACATAATATGTGACTTACACTTACATATTATGTAAGTGTAAGTCACATTCATTACACAATAACGATGTAAGGCTTAAAATAAAATATTGTGAGTGAGTACAGTGTTTTATTATCAATAATTTCTAATAGCGGTCTCACAGACCGATGTTCCCTATTACGTAGTTTAAAATTATGTTCCCAGTAAAGGGTTAATTAAGTGTATCAGGTGTAAAGAGCATTTGTCAAACTTTGATACGTAATTTGTATCAACTCAATAATGTTAGTAACTACCTACCTACATTAAACATACTACATATACATATACATATTTTTGTTAATATATTTAAATAGTATCATAATAGGTGGATTGGGTGGGTAGTTGCGATGTTATGTATACCGAAATCCGGAGCCCAACGACAGCGCGGGGCAGGCGCGGCGCGCCCCCTCCTCCGCGCCGCCGCCGCGGTGCCGAGGCGGCGCGGCACTCTCGGCGCTGTGGTAATGCAGTGCAGCAAACAAGTAGGTGTACGGAACGGAACCATGGCGACCGACCACGCCCCGCCTCCGCCGCCACCTCCGCGCCGAACCGCTGAGCGAGGCGAGGGGAGCGAACCTAGGCGCGCGGCGCCTGCGCATCGCGCTGTCGTTTGACTCCTGGTACTTACTCCTTCCTTCACTGTCTTGCGGACGGACGACGATGGACGTCACGCCACGCACGATCGTTCCGATGAATGTAGTGTTTCCTATTATTGAGTAGACATAAGGCTAGTTTTAAGAATACCTGTGTTATTTTATGTCATGTTGTGTGTCCTACTTGTAG
Source organism: Nematopogon swammerdamellus (assembly GCA_946902875.1). Classification (NCBI taxonomy): domain Eukaryota; kingdom Metazoa; phylum Arthropoda; class Insecta; order Lepidoptera; family Adelidae; genus Nematopogon; species Nematopogon swammerdamellus. The sequence continues at coordinate 14,557,353 of OX336356.1, forward strand.
TAAACCAAATAAATAAATAAATAAATAAAATACAAATTGTAAAGAAATATATATATAAATGTTAAGATGCCTTAAGATTTTTTTTAAATATTAATTTATAGAAAACACAAATTAAACTATTCACGGTACTGGCAGTGACTCCGCACCGCGCCTCACCGCTTCCTTCACTTGATTTCATTGAAACTTCCTACGTAATGCGTTCTCTAATAGTGGTATGTCAGCATTCACAAAATGCATCATTAAAGTCAATCAAAGGTTATTTTTGAATGCACATAACTGCCAAGCGCCTCGCGTGAATATTAATCTGGTAATTGCATAGAGATATATAACTTGAAGCGGCATCCATTTTTAGGTTTCCGTATCCCGTACGGAAGCCTATTATTAAGCCTTCGCCGTCGGTCTGTCCGTCCGTCTGTCTGTCCGAGGGCTGTATCTCTTGAAACGTAATACGTAGCCCGTTGAAATTTTCACAGAAAATGTGTTACTTACTATGGCGGATATAACAACAAATAATAAAATAAAAAATGTTAAAAATTAAGGAGGGGCTCCCATACAGGGGTTGGGGAGGGTGAGCCAGAGTACATGCTTCGACAGGCCGATATTACCTCCGAGAAGCATCTCGGACTAGTTCAGTATAGCCGGAGGATTGCCGGCTATACTGAACTAGAGGAGAATACAGCCAAGGACCGAGGCTGCTAGGCGACCATCTTGCGTTCAGTACCTACATACTTATACATATATTACTGCGAGCGACTCTCAGGCATCCAATGATAATGTGGAAAATAGTAAGGCATGCGTCCGCTTTTGCACCTAATGCACAAATTATTATTTGTACTTGTATGTAATTTTTTTTTTTCAATCTTAAATTGGTTTTATTATTGTGCATAAGTACATAGATATTTTAATATCAAAATTTTTTTATCCACGTTCCCAATGTTCATCGACCAATATATGATTTACTTATCTTTCAAAATTGTATGCAATTTATATGACAATACCGGTTCGGAGTGTCGAGTTCCACGGTAACTGAATAATATTTAAAGTGCTCCCAACGCAATCGCCGCACGTGCCCCGAGTGAGAGAAAATTTAATCTTCTCTTGAAATGCAAATCATTTTCTTTTCAAATTAGCACTGAAAATTTCCCAATTAAATTACTTCCTATATGAAAGTTATAAGGTCTTGCCAAATACGATGTGAGCGGAATTCGCTTAAGGTGATGTCAGACTGCGTCTGACTCGAATTTCAAGAAGTGTACCGCCAATATATATATATTTTTGAATGTAATCCGGTATGGGTGGCTGAGTCGGAGGGGCCAAAGCGCATGCTCCGACCAGCCAATATCACCTCCGAGAAGGTAGGTGCCATACCGGAGACTTCCCTGGATTGCTGGCTATACTGGATTAGAGGAGAACACAACCGAGGCTGCTATGCGGCCATCTTAGATCCAGTACGGTGGTACCAACCCAGTCGGCTACAATTTGAGCCTACCACCTAGTAAAGGGCAAGGGAAGGGAAGGGACCTACAGTTTTACACCGGTTCCGAACGGTGAAGCAGCAGGTGCAGGTATGCACGTAAATTTTTTCGTCAGAAAAAAACTCATTGGTACACGCCGACCGGATTCGAACCGCGGACCTCTCGCATGTGAAGCTGATGCCCAAACCACTCGGCCACCCGCCGCTTATTACTTACCTGACCTTACCTTACTTATGTGCTTGCCATAAAAAAAAAGATATGTGTATCTGTGATCATGTACATGCGATGATCGCGGCGACGATACGGAGATACGGGTCATTTTCAGTGCGTCCAATGACTCTCGAGCGATACGTCGATACGGCAGTACGGTACTGGCATATGAAAACTGTTTAAAAAAAACATTGAACCGACTTCAAACCCTAAAAAGCATCAAATAATATTTTGATCTTGAGTAGAAGGCGGTATAAAAGCACAAAAGGGTCCATCTACACGTGTGCTCTTGTACCGCCTTCTACTCAAGATCAAAATATTATTTAAAAATTTTGAGGGTTTGAAGTCGGTTCAATGTTTCTTTAAAACAGTTTTTTATTTCACTCTTTTTAGTAATAGTATAACATAATATTAAAATCGATTGACGGGAAGTGGGTGATTGAAAAATTCCTTAGTGTGAAAGTGTTCATCCCTTAATTTCCCACCCTTAGGGGTGGTATTCTTTCATAACATTTATGAAAAGATCCCCCCATGATCTCATCATACTCTACTCGTGAAAAAAAAAAGAATTATTAAAATCGGTTGAGAATTAGCGGTTCACACAAAAAAAATACAGACGAATTGAGCAGCTCCTTCTTTTTGGAAGTCGGTTGAAAATATCCGGATGCAGCTTTAATCCACAGCCTCCAGACTACTAGCGACTGGAATTTTTACAGTACATACATAATTTTTAGGAAACTTACATACCCAACCTAATGTTCCCATCTGATGAATGAAAAACCTCACTGGCGAACAGTCTGCCTCTTTATGCCGTAAAACAGCAATTTCGCCTCCCAATGTGAACGGACCTTTCTGAAATATGGCGCATGAGATGAGATGCATATAAATAGGCGGCAGCATGGTAATGTATACCCAGAAGAGACAGACATCTTAGGTAGAAGATCATGTTGAGACAATGACCATTGCATTGGTTAGATAAATAGTAAATACTTTATTGGTCTAAGAAATATTCAACAGTAATACGTAAGTACATTATAACATTTACATAAGCTGCAAAGGCGGACTTATCCCTTACAGAAATATCTTATAGTCAACCTTTGGTGTTTTTGATTCGATTAATATGGTGGAATATTAGTAGCAAAGGAGTTGAGCCTGATAATTCAAGATAAAATAATTAATAATAAGAATACTTCAAGCGGCGGGTGGCCGAGTGGTTTGGGCATCGGCTTCTCGTGCGAGAGGTCCGAGGTTCGAATCCGTTCGGCGTGTACCAATGAGTTTTTTCTGACGAAAAAATATACGTGCATACCTACACCTGCTGCTTCACCTTTCGGAACCGGTGTAAAACTGTTCGTCCCTTCCCTTGCCCCTTACTAGGTTTTAGGCTCAAATTGTAGCCGACTGGGTTGGTACCACCGCACTGGATGTAAGATGGCCGCATAGCAGCTTCGGCTGTGTTCTCCTCTAGTCCAGTATAGCCAGAAATCCAGGGAAGTCCTTCTCGGAGGTGATATTGGCTGGTCGGACCATGCGCTTTGGCCCCTCCGACTCAGCCACCCATACCGGATTACATAAAAAAAACTTATTAATTATCGTGATGATGGGGAAATAGTTTTACTGTTGTCAGTCAAGAGTTTCTGCTTCCACCGCTGGACATCTTCTTCTTCTACCTTCCGCTGTCCAACGATGTTGGACATACGTCTCCACGCACTGACCACGAAACCCTGGCCAGTGTCTCTACCAGACGACACCAGTTTCCTCAGTCTCGGCTTCGCGACACCACTAACGAACAGGGTTCAAGTCGACCATGTTGAGGGTAGATGCGTCTTAGGGGATATCTACAAAAAAAGTGTCCAAAAAGTATTCCCCACGGCTTCAGACTCCAAAAGTCAGACTTATAATACTTTCTGAGATATAGTGAATTTGCGAAACGCTCGGCGCATGAACCCTCGCTCATGCTTGACCAGTTACATTTTATAAAAGTGACGAAAATTCGAAATTCGAAATTAAAACTTTACCTATGACTATGACTCTATCTAGTGTGTGGAGTGCGTGCATACCAATGTTGATAACAACGCATAATGCATGCAATGTTTGGCAATGTTTCTGGGTATTTACTTCTATGGGTGGTAGAAAAGCTTCGGGTTGCGATCGCCACTTGGGTCTTATTACTTTTCGATACGCACAGTATGGTTGAATGGTACACGACTGCGGCTGTTCAACCTGAGGTTCCAAGGATATTGTTTATAGACACACCGTGCGGGATCGGTACTTAAAAATAATAGTAAGTAAGTAAAAACCGGCCAAGTGCGAGTCGAACTCGCGCATCGAGGCTTCCGTATCGCAATGTCATGGTTAGCGCCACTCACGCCACCTATGGCGTGTTTATGAAATGCTTCATATTAGTTAAAATTCATGATTACTTAAAAAGCTTCATACTATATGCGATAGATGTCGCTCGCGCATACACTTTTTAGTTTCTTCTATGGGAACCCCCGTGAATATTTGTTACTTTTTCTTATTTTCATTATTTGCTGTTATATCGGCCATAATAACACGTATTCTGTAAAAATTTCAACGGGCTACCTATTACGGCTCAAGAGATACAGCCCTCGGACAGACAGACAGACGGACGGACGGACAGACAGACCGACGGCGTAGGCTGAGTAATAGGGACCCGTACCGGATACGGAACCCTAAAAAGTAGTAAGTAAGAAGCTTTTATTTCACAGTCAGGAGCACAGTGATACATATTTTGCTTATAATAACATCTTTGGAATATAAGAATAGGTTTAGTATGCCCGGCCCCCACGACAGGAAAAGGAATACATGTGACTCCATAATAGCTAACGAGCTACATGGAGCTACATTGTACCGTGTGGGGTCGGTACTTAAAAAGAATAGCCCCACTGCATCTCTCCCCGTCGCATGTCGTAAAAGTCGACTAAGGGATAAGAAAATTCGTCAGCCTCGGTAGCTCAGTGGCGCGGTTGGTTAGTCAACTGTTATTAAGCAACGCTGAGCGCGGTCAGTGTTTGGATGGGTGACCGCTTGACCGTTGGAGGCTGACCGTGGTTCGGATTCCACGTTAAACTGTAGGTCCCTTCCCTTCTTACCTTACTAGGTGGTAGGGTTTATCCCGGCCGGGTTGGTACCACCGCACTGAACGAAACGTCGGTCGAAACGGCTATGTAAATAGTTCGTGTTTTCCGTCCAGTTTAGTGTAGCCGACATGAAATGAAGGGAAGCACTGACATGGCACCTAGTTCACCCTGTGTTATGGGCTGACATCACGGATGTTGTAGGTGATGTAGCCAACCGTGTCAGTTTCCATAAAAAAAAAAGAAAAAAAAAAAAAGAATGGAGTCGCTGGTTTTAAGCCACACTTACCCCTTACAGCAACTTACCCCAGCCCCTACACAGCCAAAACGTGTTGCTCAAACAATGCAGCAACTTGACAGCTTACACGTACCAAAGCGCAAGTGTTACTTGTAATATGCTTTAGTGCCTTCGGAAATCTGCCCCCCCCCCCCCCCCCCCCCCCCCCCCCCCCCCCCCCCCCCCCCCCCCCTTGAAGCTTGACACCCCTAGGCCGCGGCCTGTACGGCCTAATGGGAAATCCAGACCTGCAAAAGACACTAAGAACCAACCAACTCAAAGGATAGTGTGACGCTTCAATACAAACAGTTCACATGAGGAATACTATAAATATAATCTCTTCTCTACTTTCTTGTAAAAGGGAACGTCTGTCTGTATGTATATTTGAGGTAAATTCCGGAACCACTGAACAGTTTTGATGCGGTTTGCACCAATGGAAAGAGTAGGCTCACTATAGGCCCTATACTATCACGCTAAATAGCCTTAGGGCTGAGCAGTATCCAATAGAGTATAATATGGACGGGAGAGAGGAGAGAGAGAGAGGGAGAGAGAGAGAGAGAGAGAGAGAGAGAGAATAAGAGAAGCGATCGTTTATGGCGGGCATAAGCTATATAGAATAGTTCATCAATTCTTAGTATGTTCCTGCAATACTGTAGTATAAGTATTAGAATTTTTACAGTTATTAGGTACTCTCAAAAAATGGAAAAATGGCCCAATTCACCCCCTCCCTCCTTTTCCCAGCGTTGCTAAAGCTCTTAGCAGGTAGCATGTGCACCCCCCCCCCCCCCCCCACACACCCGCCCCTCTATACTCCTACGAAGAAGGTGCGGAGCGGCGTCCGAAACATCTTAAAAATGCACTTTTACTCCGAGCCAAAGCGCGCACGTCGTCCTCTCCCGACAGCCAGCACCCGCAGACGGTCGAACAAGATCGCCCGACAATGTAAAATAATAAATGATTTTGTTTTTTCCAAAAAAATTTAAAGTTCAAATCTATAATATAGGATCAGTCATTCCCCCCGGTGGCACAGCGGTGCGATCGGTCAACCGCCGTTCGTGATCTTGAGCACACCTGGGCGTCGTCCGTTGGATGGATGACGGTTAGACCGTTGAAGATGGCCTTGGTACGGATTCCACTTAAAACTGTAGGTTCTTTCCCTTCTTAGCTTACTAGGTAGGTGGTAGGATTTTACCCGCAACCACGAGAAAGCAATAATTAATAGTTACGGAACCCTCTGGGTGTGAAGGACGTCCGCACTTAACATGTTTTTTTTCTTATTTCTTTAATAATGTTTGCGATAAATGTTGAACGCACTCCCTGCCCATCTATTTTCTTCCAAGTACTTTGTACATTGTAGCTGTTAAGTTTCCCAAATAAATAAATAAGTACAGCCTGAGTTATTTCAAAAGGGGCTTGAAAAGGCTCCTGTCAGGCCGGCATGGTATTCACGAACCCCGCTCATCACAGAATGCCTATTTGCATCGTTAGATACCTACTTGTAGGTGAAACGATGCCATGTCATGCCAAGTGCAACGATGACGTAGCACTTTCAAATTATGTCTTTAAGTAATTTTAAAAATATGTTTTAGTTTCGAGTTAAAAATGTGTTTCTAACTGAATTTTTTTTTTAAGTAAGTAGGTATTTTTTTATGAAATCCCGTATGACGGTGGACGAGTCAAAACGGCCAGGCCAAATGCTCTGACCAGCCAATATCAGCTTCGAGAAGGTGCCACATGGAAGACTCCCCTTTGGATTGCTGGCTATACTTTACTAGAGGAGAACACAGCACCGACGACGCTGCTACGCGGCCATAGTCATGAGTTAAAAAGTTAAATTTTCAAGTCCACCGACTTGGTTCGTCGGGCTAGATAGCGCATTCTCAATGTCGCAAGGGGGTTGAGTCAAAAACGAACGCTTTCTTTGCACAGCGCGCTCGCGGGCCGCATATGGGAATAGCTGGAACTAGAGCGACGCGACGAGATGTGTCGCCGGTACGTGCGGGGACGTCAGGGTGGGCCGAGATATTTTTTTTGTGGAGATTGAGAATTTTGTGGCGCCAAAAATATACCTACCTAAGGTCGCGCGTACAAGGTAAATAGTTCTTTCTCAGATATGTAACCATCAATATTACTCACTTGACACCTTGTATGGGGCATTAAGTATCCATAATACATACATACATAATATACACACATAACACACGCGTATCCCAACGAGTTTTAATCGCGCACGGAGGTCCGTAGATCCCCTATGCTATACCATACCTGTCCAAAAACCATATCCGTCTATCTTTTGTCTTTCTACATTTTTTATAGACAGCTGGTGCGGTTTTCTTTGCTCAATACTTCAACGGAAGATAAGACAGCCAATAACACCATTCCTCGCGAAACCACGCTTAGAGAGGCGCCATGCCGTCTATGAGGCGGACAAAAAAATTGTCGTCTAACAAATTTATTGACACGCCTTTTGAAGATTCCCAGGTTATAGGTGGTTGGGAACACACTCACCGGAAGACCATTCCATATTTTCGCCGTTCGACACAGGAAAGATTTCGAAAAACGATGTGTTCTTCGAAGTTGCGTGTCAACAACATATGGATGTTCCGAGCGAGTCCGGCGGGTGTGACGGAGATGGATGGGGGACATGAGGGAAGCCAATTCTTCAGAGCAACGTCCATGGTAGTACCAAATAAAACAGGCTAAGAGAACCGATTGTTCGCCTGTGGCCCAATGATTCGAGTCCCTCCGTGAGCTTGGGATCACCAATTAGACGAATAGCGCAGCGCTGGATAGTGTCCAAGGACGCCAATAAGTAAAGAGGGCATCCGTCCCACAGATGACTACAGTACTCCATTACCGGGCGAACTTGCGCTTTATATAGCATAAGGAGTTGCGCCGGTGAGAAGAACCGTCTGCTGCGGTAGAGGACGCCTAATTTCCTAGAGGCAAGTGTCGCTTTGGAATCTATGAAACCCCTAAAGCCCACATCCTTGGTCAATTCCACGAGGTCCAATTTGTCATTATTAGGTATGGCCGTACCCTGGAACGTACCTAGATTGGAAAGGAAACCGGTCGTCCTTGGAAGAGAATAGGCGCATGATTGGGTTTTGCTGACGTTGAAATCAACAAGGTTCTCGCGGCCCCAGGAGGCTACCTTAACGAGAATGTAGACTATAAAAGCCTGTGGTGTCATCTTTTATTCAGAAGCGTGACTATCGATTCTTAGCACGTTTCTAGTATAGGATTCTCAAGCTGGCTTCTAAAAAGCTGGGCGTACTCAATAAAGTGCGACGGTATTTCTTTAACGGCTTTTATATAAATCGCAGATCAGGTCCTGCTTGGAGTACTGCTCGCACCTGTGGGGTTGCTCTGCCAAATACCAGCTTACGCCTCTAGACTCGATCCAGCGTCGAGCCGTGCGATTAGTGAGTGACCCCGAAGTGTGCCGCGATCTAGAACCACTGCAATTTCGCAGGGATGTCGGCTCCATAAGTGTGTTCTATCGCTTATTCCGTGGGGAGTGCTCGGAGGATGTGTTTAGCGCGATCCCGCCATCCACTTTCTACCTCCGCACCACGCAGGCAGGGTATGCATCCCTACACGCTAAACTTACCGCGGTCGCGTTCTAACCGGTTCTGCAGATATTTCCTCACAGAACCGGTAAACTCTGGAACGCTCTCCCTGCCTATATATTTCCCCCCAAGTACAGTCTCGGGTCCTGCAAGAGGGGCGTGAATAGGCACCTGTCAGGCCGGCATGGCATTCGGAACCCTCGCATACGACCGAATATCGAATATGACATTCGCCATAATAACAGGTGTTCTGTGAAAATTAAAACCGGCTACCTATTACGGTTCAAAAGATACAGTACTCCGACGGACAGACAGACGATGTAGGCTCCGTATGGATACCGAACCCTAAAAAACAACAGGTTTTTTTTCTTCACACCCATTTTCCGTAAAATTTCGTCCAGACTTTCACTCCACAAATCCGTTTTATGTGGCACGGTACATTTTCACTGCAAAACTTCAAAAGTTATCAAGTTACTAGGTAACATACTGGAACGAGCAGCCGCCTCCTACGCCGCTGTTCCTCATAGTTCCTTCGAGACGCCGCCACCGCCGCCAGTGAAATAGTCGTCAGTGTGAACGAGGTCGATGGGAAGTGAAAAGCGTAGCATTCACTATGCGACCGCGACCCGAACTGACCACGAATGTTTCTGCCATTGATTAGACTAATAATAATATTTTATGTTTTATGTTAGTACTAAGCACGTACTCGCTTTATATATATTTTAATTAGAAAAATGGTTCAATGTAGATAAGTTCAATAAGGTTCAATGTAGAACCGTGCAAGTTGACTGATCGCAAAAATTATGCGACATCATTTAAGAAGGTGCAGTGGCAATAGATCGAAAATTTGGAAATAATATGTAACGGCCCGGTGGTATAGTTGGTTATCGCGTTGGTGGCTCAAGCCAGAGACCCAGGTTCAAATCCTGGTCGGGATGTATTTTTTCCAATGATTTTCGATTTGCATTTTTCTAATTAAAAATATATATAAAGCGAGTACGTGCTTAGTACTAACATAAAACATAAAATATTATTAAAAACCTCAAGTCAACTTCTAGGGTCCGATACCAAATATGACTTTGGCGACGACAGCATAAGGTTCAATGTAGAACCGTGCAAGTTGACTGATCCCAAAAAAAAATATGCGACATCATTTAAGAAGGTGCAGTGTCAATAGATCGAAAATTTGGAAATAATATGTAACGGTCCGGTGGTGTAGTTGGTTATCGCGTTGGCGGCTCAAGCCAGAGACCCAGTTTCAAATCCTGGTCGGGATCAGAGCTGCGCTTCGTGCGCACGTCGTGCAGCTCTGGTTACCGTCGTGCAGCCGGGCTACCTTATAATAATGAAAAAAAAAACATTCCGGTCACCAGACACACATTAAAAGTGGGAGCAAGACACAAAAAGTAAGTAAGTAATTTTTCTCACAAATGAAGTATTTTTATTCAAGCTTCAAACTGGTGACCCCGAGGTGTTGTTGTTGTTTGCTGCCCAGCCTCTTGGAAAGGCGGGTGGGCCATTCTCCGCACTGAGACTTCAAGACGGTCCGTTGTACGTTGAAGTAAGACCCCGAGGTGATATGAACACGCAACCTTCTGATGTGATACATTTGTTTTATAATAATTTCCGGTATAGCACATTCTCGGAAGTGACATTAGCTGGTATGTGATCTGGCTCTTCTGACTCAGCCACCCATACCGAATTGCAAAAATATACTTTTCACCTACTTACTCAGCTTTTTGACATTTTAAATATACCTAGCAATAAAATGAAATCAATGGAATGAAATGAAAATATACTTTTTGCACAACAAAAAATGACAAAATTCTCTACCAGTCATGTTTGGGATTGTGGATAAGGTATTTATTGAAAAAAAAAAATATATATATGCTTATTTACCTCTTATATTTTAAATAAATACATTCATAACATAAGTACATACTTACAAGTTCATAGGTACATACACATATACATATATACATACATACATACATAATGCGGTTTTTATAAAAGTATGTAGAAAGTTAGCAGACGAGTGAAGACCGGTCCGTTGGATGAGTCTGTCAGTGAATGCCGGGCTTATGAACTTTCTGTAGCATTCGGTGACCTGGTTGTTCGCGAAGAATAACAGAATAATTTGTCTGAATCAGTTTTGCTTCTACTCCTGATTTTGTATGTGGGTCGAATTTCAATAGTAGGTTTTTATAATCGTATGGTTAGATATACATAAGTAGTTTTTCCTTACCTTCAGTTAAGTTGAGCACACTCGGAAGCGAGCAGAATTTGACTGACCGTTCGACCTTACTATATATGGTTTCAGACGGAATTGGTACCACCGCACTGATTGAAATGTCGGTCGAAGCGCAGTCGGCACGAACAAAGGGAAGCACTTACATGGCATCTAGTTCACAAAGGCTGACATCACGGGCGTAGCAGGTGATGTAGCCAACCACGGCCGATTCAACACTTTTGCCTGCGACTACACTCGCATGAAAGTTGGAACGTATTCCTAGGAGTCTTTAAAAGGCGTGTCAATAAATTTACGGCAGCCATTGTCCACCTTGTCACTGGAAAGACATCTCTGAGCGTAGTCTCCTTGGGAGTGGTGTTATTGGCTGTGTCCGATTGTCCGATGTACTCTTGGCCACAGATAAACGGGCCAGTTTTTAAAAAAAAAAGGTGACGTATTGTGGGATACCCGATAGAAGCGAAGCTTCTTAAGGCGCAAATAAGACTCAAAAGGTCAACTAAAAAAGTTGTCGAGCTACCTATTGGTAAAGATAAAACATCTGTAAAAATATATATGTTATGTATTGGTCTTTAAATAACAAGCAGAGCTAAAAAAAATATATTTTACTACTTTTCAAAGGTGTTAAATAAATCTCAAAAAATAACGAAAAGTACGAAAATTGTACTTTCAAGGTAAATTCTCTAGAGAAGCATAAATTGTTTCAATACAAGACCCTCATAGAAATAGAGATAATATTTTTCCCTACAATCGTAGCTAAAAAAATCTATTTTTCCATCTTTCCAACAAATGAAATTTAATAAATAGTGTGATTTTCGCGCAAACGTTCTTCGTCGGCGCGACGTATCAGCCACCGCACGAGTAGAACTAATCTCGCACCTATAGGTATTTACATCTGGAAACGGTTCGTGTTTCAATCATCAGTGCTCGGGTAGCACGGTTTGCGTCTTGAAAATATCCAATTATTCATTTAATTTCGATTGGGATAGCGCCATTTGTGCAATATTCCTTTCAACTTATTCTTTCACAACCTAGCTGATAACAACCAATAAATGGTTCAACTTTATAAATTACAAATTTAAAAAAACCCCGACCCTTAAAAAGTCAAAAATAATTTTCACGAACGCTATGAACCCGCGCAGCTTTTAGTTTTTATATTTTATTTTTCTCAGTTATCTCCACATCCCACACGTGCGTTAAAAAGTTTCGCTACAAAAATTACAATTGCTTGATGTAGTTTAGATTTTGTTATGTTAAACGTTAAATAACAAACTATACCTTAACAATTTTAACCCATAAATGATGTTATTTTCAGGTTGTTTCGTCTACGACGAAGTACGTACACACTTATATTTACATAGGTAGACAGAAATATACAGAATTAGTAAACTGTAGACAGGGACGTTTTGGCAAACGGTTTTTTTTGTCAAGCCTGACTGTCAAACAGTTTCAGGGAATATTATGACTTTATTATACAAAATGTAGTGCCATATCTGTCTTCTTAACGTTGTATGATAGAGACGACACTAAACTATTTGCTCTTAGCTTGCCACAGAATGCTGCCGGAGCGTAGAAATTTATGATTTGATGAAAAACGAACGCACTCTCAGAGATGACGACCATATAGCTAAGGACGAGTGATTTTGTCTTTGTTCAAGTCGTGGTTTCACTTATCTATCAGCCTCGGTAGCTCAGTGGTGCGGTCGGTCGACTGCTGTTATTTAGCAACCCTGAGCGCGCTCAGTACTGGATGCGTGACCGCTCGACCGTTGGAGGCTGACCGTGGTTCGGATTCCACGTTAAACTGTAGGTCCCTTCTCTTCTTACCTTACTAGGTGGTAGGATTATCGCGCCCGGGTTGGTACCACCGCACTGAATGAAACGTCGGTCGAAACGGCTATTGTAAATAGTTCGTGTTTTCCGTCCAGTTTAGCCGTTGTAGCCGACATGAAATGAAGGGAAGCACTGACATGGCACCTAGTTCCCTCGGTGTTATGGGCTGACATCACGGATGTAGTAGGTGATGTAGCCAACCGTGTCAGTTTCCATAAAAAAAAATAACGGATCATTAGAGATGTTGAAGTCTGTGTTTGTGCAACCGGCCCCTAAGTAGGTAATATTTAACTTATTGGTGTCATTTGAAATTGATATTATTCTGTACTACGGGTAGCGAGCCCTATAATTACAGCACAACAAAATGAAAAACTTCTCGTATTTTTTTTTCTCTCTTCAAGATGCCTCTAACCCAGCGGTTCTCAAACTTTTTTGGTGACGGAACCCTTTTGGAAAGCGAAATATTTGACGGAGCCGTAACATAAAACAAAATTTAGTTTTTGTGCATTCTTTATTAATAAAATCATATTACAATGTAACAGTTACTTACATAATATTATAATAAAAGAGAAAAACAATAATTAAATATCTAATGGGAGGTATGAAACTGTTTCTTATTTTTCATCAATTGGTTGATATCAGGTTTGATAGAATAGTGTTGAGTTCGTCTGCACAGCCGAGCTGAATCGAGCCAGAGAGGAGAGGTGTATTTTTGATTATTTTTTTCTCGTATTCTCGCGGAGCCCCCACAGAGGCTCCGCGGAGCACACTTTGAGTATGGCTGCTCTAACCAATTCCTAAGTCTATAAATTCAAACAATGCGTGGAAAGCTTTTGAGTGGGTCATATAAATATATTATTATTGCAGGATTTATCTCATCATGTTTGAGTCGAGTGGTGGTACTCAAATGAAACACGGAGAATATATTTTTAAGCCTGAATGCAAAGAGATTTTATGTGTCGTTGCCTGAAATACATTATACGTCGTTGTCTGAATGGACGAGTACGTATACATACGAGTATAAGTACCGTGTGGTACCGGTACTTTAAAAGAATAGCCCCACTGCATCTCTCCCCGTGTTTGTCGTAAAAGGCGACTAAGGGATATGACTCCCTTCTTATATTACTAGGTGGTAGGGTTTAACCCGCCCGGGTTGGTAGCACCGCACTGAATGAAAGGTCGGTCGAAACGGCTATGTAAATAGTTTGTGTACCCACCCAAGTACTGGCCGCGCTGATTTATTAAAATACACATCACATAAGTACGTGGTGTCGACTGCCAGGAGAGCCGGCTCTGCTGCTGAGACGGCCCGGCCGCCCGCACCAAGCGTATCCAAATATCAGACATTGACAAACATTCAAAATTATATTTTTATCCCTTTCGCCATAGAGACCATGGGTCCCATCTGTGATGAGGGCAAAATTCTTGTGCAAGATTTAGGATCACGCCTCTGCAGATCCTCGGGTGACTGCCGGGCCCGGGCGTACCTGCTGCAACGAATCAGCTTGGCGGTGCAGCGAGGTAACGCCGCTAGTGTCATGGGAAGTTTCCCCTCGTCGGCCTCTTTGGATGAAATTTTTTATCTAGCGAACTGAGGCCGTTGAGGGAATTGCTCTATGACTCTGGCGGCGATAGGTCAACCCGGATCGTGGTATAGTCTCTCGAGAGACTAATTATTTTTAATTTTTTTTTTGTTTTCTTTTAGTTTAAGTAATTTTAATTTGATAGGTATTTTAGTTTCTATTTTAATTTAATTACAGTGTTTAGACATTACTTACCTATTATCAGATATTTGTTTACACGTTAGTTAAACATAGATGCATACATATACATTATAAAATAACTATAATTTATATTATCCAAATAAACTTTTATTTAGGTATATTTTTTATATTGTATTAGTCAGTTTATTCTATAAGTAGTTTAGTTTAGTATTTATTTAATTTATAGTTTTAATGTTATTATGTTTGTTTGATTATCTTTCTTTATTTATGATGTCAATAAATATATTTGGATCCAAATAAACTTATATAATTGTACAAATATTTTAGTGACTAACACAATTATGCACAAACATACAAACATCGACTATACCGCGATAAGCCAGTATCGTGATGCAATCGCCTCACTGTGCGAAATCATTCAGTCCGTTGTCCATGAATCACTGGCTATACTAGACTAGAAGTGATTGAACGAACAAGCAAGGTCGAACTCAGTCGTGCGTGATCCCCCACACGCAGTGGCCGTCTGCATAGGTGAAGTTTCATATCGAACGAAAACAGTGTGATGTAATCATGATCAACATTATGTGTATCGATAACAGCGGATCAACGGAAGGAAGCGATGTGTACTGGGACAAAGTTTATAAAATATATCAAGAGTTTCAACCGTATCGACTGATATACTGGAACAACAACGCTAAATTGAAGAAAACCTTTCAAAAATACAGCGAAGGCTGCACAGAACCCGAGTGCTTTATAAAAATACTGCAGAAAGTAACCAAACCGTACAATTTAATAATTACAACTGATGGCGAAATAAGCGACAAATCGATAGCAACATGCGGCAAACTAGTGACGACAAAGCTGCTATCTTTTATCAATTCTACTGTCATCTATTACATAGGGTCTGAAGAAAACATGAATATTGGATTGAACGTTATATTTGGACGTACGAAGCAATTAATGTCATATCACATTAACGAAAAGAGCTTTGTACTTTTACACAACGTCTACGACAACCTTTATTTGGATGCGTTCCTGTCACCAAATTTTGCTATCAGCCTTATCGTGCATATTAAAAATATTGAATTGGAATTTCCTGACATTGAAATGAGGAAAATTAAATTAGCAGAGTTGCGAGGGGATGTATGCAGGCTGTATTCAAGGCTAGAACACGAAACTCTAAACTGGAATGTTGAGAAACAACTGGAAACTTATTTTCAGAACAATCAGATGAAGGAGTTCGTCGACATACTGCGTAAGGATCGACTGGATATACAAGATGTTAGCAAGCAGAAGAATGTAATATTAAATCTATTTGACAGTAAGATAGATTTTAATATATCACGTATAAGTGCAGCGACAACAATCTATGAAGAAGTTCTCAAGTTACCAGCTGAAGAAGAAGTCAGTGCATGGAGTGAGTTTGAAGACATTATCACCGTTGAGAAATTCAACCTGCCGTGTCTGCTTGTCCAGAATGCGGATGTGCCTTGGATTGCCTTTGATAAAATTATATTGAAACATCCATTCAAATTGTTATCAGAACCAGATATTATTAACAATATCATGCGTATGTTCGAACCGACCCCAATCGATTACACTACCTATTTAAAGTTAATTTTTGACGACAATGGAAATACCATATCGCCTTACACTAGAGTAAAATGTAAAGGTGTTTTTGTTTTAGATGCCGTCGATATGAAAAGCGTAAAAAATAATTGCAGGGCTATATCGCCGCTGTTTGGAAATGAGGATAAGGTTCCGGGAAATTTGGTCTTGTGGAATTTGGTCGTAATGTATTTGCTATACAAATATAAGTTTAACGACAGTCCATATAAGGATGCAGTTTTTAATCAAATTATAGAATATTGTGTCACCTTTTCGACTAGCTTAAGTTTCACACACCAGTGTCAAGTGTTGCGACGTGCAAGGATCGAAGTGTGCTTGTGGTATTGCATTTATGCAGCTCCAACTGTTTGTCCGAATACGGCAAAAAATGTTCTAAGATCGCCTTTTGGATTGGAGCTATTCGAGTTTTATATGGATACTTTCGGACGCGATAACAATGAATATCTAAAGAAGCTTTCACTTCGTACTAGAATGTGGGCTGTTTGGAATTATTTTCTTGCAAACAAGGGTAACTCCAATTTGAAACTGGTAGTAAAGGGTCAATATCAAAATTATTGTATACACAAAGATCGTATTATTTTTCGTCCTGGCAAATGTGAAACTCCGCTCAAATCCAAATGTAACATTCTAAATGCAGACAGTGTAAACACATTGTTTGTCAATTTAGACGATAACTCCACAAAGGTTGATGATATAGATAACTTTAAACTATTACTAGTGAATATAGATTGTACAGATTCGGACGGTGTCGAAGAAGACGTCACTCATGTTAAAATCAATAATAAAACATGTTGGCCATTTGTTATTTGTCCAGTAACAAATCTACATTGGAGAGAATGTGTTGGAAAATATGATGTGAAAAAGGATTCACATATTAGACTGTTCAATACATATTGTACTAAATATAAAATGTATCCCACAGACCACATGGACTTAGCGATGATATATAGCCGTAAAAACAAAAGTTGCGTTGTGAAGACTAGTTTCATTAAGAATTTTGAATATATATTTAATTTGTTTGAAGAAGTAATGGCTACGTACACCTGTGAAGAATATTTATCAATTTATACTGAACATACTAACGAAAAAGTTAGATTGTCTCGTGAATAATGCGCCTAACTGTACTTTTAAAATAAGAAATAAATTAATGAAATTTGTGTTTTGTTTGAGGGTAAGCCTTGCCATCCAGCGGGGTAATGCCGCAAGTGTTCTAGGAACATTTGAAAACGCCCCCTTTGATAGTTATTTTAATGTTTGTTAGGTAGGTTTCAATTCTTTAGTTATTAGTATTACTCTTCGATTTAATGTTTTTTTAATGGAAACTGCAGCAACCTTGATCAATATTTCAATGTTTTTCTCCAAGGAGGAAACGCGCAAACGCGACACCGGATACAAAATGAAGGAAGTAAACAAATATTTTTCCACGACGACATTTTTTCCCCCGGAAAAGAAGATGATAAAACGAGGAGTGAGAGCTGACGGAACCTTTCCGGAAGTAGGCTGATTGTTTGTTTTAGTGAAAAAAATAACATTGACTTTTGTTGTTTGAAATGGAGCGTAGTGAAAGATACTCGTATAATTGGGGGCGAAACGCCCACTCCACGCGCACCTGATCCACCGCGTCAGCAGACCAATAATGACGTATACGGGTCTCTATTTGGGACCCGTACAAACACAAGTGGAGAAAAAGTAATTTTAATTAAATATTAGGTTAAGCCATTTCATATGTATGTTTTATATGTGGTGATAGTTGGCTGAGCTAAGGAGATAAATAAATAAATTTGAAGCTAAATATACTTACTTATATGAAAACGTATGAATTACTAAACCCTACCACCCAGTAATATAAGAAGAGAGCCATACCCCTTAGTCGCCTCTTACGACATACACGGGGAGAGATTCAGTGGGGCTATTCTTTACTTCAGGCTTCAGTACCGGCCTCACACGGTACAGATATATATAACAGAAAACTTATTTCTTAGGCAAATAGACTTAATTACTATTATTAATTTAATTGTTTGCTGTATAACACATACTTAATAAAACTTATTAAGTAGAGTGAAATTAACCTAATGAAGAACATATAAAAAATACACAAAATGTAAATAAATGTAAGTGGTAAGGTGGAAAGAAGGAGGAGACGGGATATTTATACACGGTGTTGCAACCCCAACCGTAAAACCCGAAAGAGGGTGATTCTGTACGTGAAATAGAACAACTTTTGTTCTACGACTTTCTAATTTGAAGAAAAAAATTTTTCTTTTCTCCATACATTTTGAGAATAGGTATTTAAAATTTGTATGGAAAAAATATTTTGTTTTTGTTTACAATTTTTTTTTTCACCACAGAAGTTGTTTAGTTTCCCATATAGAATAACCCCCTTATGTCAGTTAAAAATATTACGGGGGCAACTGCAACACCGTGTATATTATCATTATCGTGTGCGAAGCATTTAAAATACAACGAAAGTGTGACTTCTGGACTGTAGTTTGCTCTGTGAGTACTGAAACTCGTTAGGGCGGCGCTATCGATGGCAGCCATAGAGAAAATAATGAGGAGAAATGGCACACGTAGAAAAATAAACAGTTGGGTGGAGCTAGAAGACGGCGCGCTGGCTTATTTTCTACCGAAGAATAATGAGACTTTGAAAACTGAAGAAGAATTTATGATTACATTCGAAATAAGTGTAAGCAACGATAATTTTTTTTTTATGGAAACTGACACGGTTTGCTACATCACCTACAAGATCCGTGATGTCAGCCCATAACACCGGGTGAACAAGGTGCCATGTCAGTGCTTCCCTTCATGTACCTATTTAGGATAATTGTACATAATATAATGAATGTAATTATTATGTGTGTTAAATATTGGAGAAATGGCTGTGAACAGTTCAATTTTTTTGTTAAATTCAAAATTTTATATTTTTTTGAACATGGATAAACTAAGACAATAATAAAATCAAATGTTCCTAATGTCAGCACATTAGATTAACTTTCTGTCGTAAATAAGATGCCTATTCACACCCCTTCAAGAATAGTTCAAAAGGCGACAGATGCCTACCTGTCACACAGGCACGGCATTCGCAACAATTGTCAATGGGCGTCGTAAGACACCTTATAGGTTCCGGGCTAGGCGACACATGTCGCGCTTTCTATAAAAAACAAATTTAAAAATAGTTGTCACACCAGGTCTTAAGTGGTGGTCACAGGCATTTCTAAACCTACTAGTGGTCTATGGCGGAATCGTGGCGCGGACAGCTTCATATCTGGTTATTTATTTCCGGTCTCTTTGTGTTAGCTTTTTGTAATAAACGTGAAGAGGCAATACGATAAATATCTCTACTACATCGATCACAGTTGTTGTTACAACATAATATACTTTAGAGTTACTTTTTATGTTCAAAACTTTAATAAAAACAAACTTAACTTAAGTAATTTATATCTATTAATATGTAACTAAGTAATTGATATGTATTCTTTTTTGTGTTTTTTTATTGAAAGCGCGATATAATATGGCGTTCAGCCACTCATAAGGTGTCTAACGACGCCCATGGACATTCGATAGTATGCGGGGGGTGGGGAAGGCAAGGATATTTTTATTAGTTGTATTGTTATTATTAATTATTTTATCTTCGATTCTCAAGATATAAGTTCGCCGTTGTATTGTGCTAATTACTGTTAAAAGTCTATTATAGCAATAAAGTATTTTCTATTTATCTATACCTGACTTTTATTCGCAGCTTTGCTTGCCTGAAATTTAGAACGTCAGCAATCCAAATGCGAAATTTCAGTTCCAGAAGTGGCCAGTGTCAACGTCATCCCGCCTCCGCGATCATCAGCACCGTCGGGCCAAAATTTACATATTATGCACTTTATTTCATACATCCTTCCTTACCTATAATAAAATCCAACGTCTGCTTTCTGTCTGTCTGTCTGTCTGTCCGCTTATAACTCGAGAACCACTGAACCGATTTTAATAAAAAAAAAATCTACGGATAGCTTGATTTTTCCCATCAACTATAGGCTACTTACTATCACGCTAAATGGCTTATGAGGTTAGCAGTGAAGTGAAATATGAGAGCGGGCGGAGCCGCGGGCACAGCTAGTACCTATAATAAAATCCAACGTCTGCTTTCTGTCTGTCTGTCTGTCTGTCCGCTTATAACTCGAGAACCACTGAACCGATTTTAATAAAACAAAATTCTACGGATAGCTTGATTCTTCCCATCAACTATAGGGTACTATCACGCTAAATAGCTTATGAGGTTAGCAGTGAAGTGAATTATGAGAGCGGGCGGAGCCGCGGGCACAGCTTGTTTAAGAATAAGAAGAATAACAAATATATGTATATTTTTTCCCTTCAGCATTACATTATACATTATTAAAACACACATTTAAACAATAACAAAAGAGGAAACAAGCTTCCCAATAAAAAAAACCGCATCAAAATCGGTCCATCCGTTTAGGAGCTACGATGCCATAGACAGACACACACACACACTCACACACACACACACACACACGTCAAACTTATAACACCCCTCCGTTTTTTCGTCGGGGGTTAAAAAAGTACTGGACACAGCCTATGCTGACTCTAGTGAAGGTTTCACTAGACTCTGCGCGGTATTTAAGTCCAGCCCCTGAACAATTGAGTGACGCACACACAACTATCCGCTCAAGCTTACAATATTTTAATTAATAGTAATTAAAATAAAAAAAAATAGAGAGATTAATTAATATAGGTAGGTATGTATGACCGTATGTATGACCAGTGTGTTCTCCCGGTTATGACGTACGGGTGTGAAACGTGAACTCGTGAACGTGACGGTCGCTGTTGTCCAAAGGTTGAAAGATGCCCAGCGAGCAATGGAGCGAGCCATGCTGGGAATATCGCTACGTGATATGGTGCGTAACGAGGCAATCCGCCGACGCACCAAAGTAGTCGATATTGGACACCGGGTGACTAAGCTCAAGTGGCAGTGGGCTGGGCACGTTAGCCAAGAGATGACGACCGTTGGAGTAACCGTGTCCTACACTGGTGGCCGTGGACAGGAAAACGGAGGTAGGAAGACCACCCGCCTGGTGGGACGACGGCATCAAGTACGTCGGCGGAAAGCAGTGGTTCCGTATCGCTGAAGGGACGACTGGAGGAAAATTTGAGATGCGTATGTCCAGCAGTGGACGCTTACACGCTGACTGACTGACTGACTGACCAAAAGAATAAATACATACCTGTCCCGCTCGGTGCAACGGGCTTCTCAATGTGTCTAGTGAGAGAGAGCTTCGGCTACCTCCATTTTGCCGGATTGCAGCGTCGGCTGTGTTCTCCTCTGGTTCAGTAAAGCCAGGAATTCAGCCAGGAAAGAGCGGCGGGTGGCCGAGCGGTTTGGGCATCGGCTTCTCAACCGAGAGGTTCGAATCCGGTCGGCGTGTACCAATGAGTTTTTTCTGACGAAAAAATTTACGTACATACCTACACCTGCTGCTTCACCGTTCGGAACCGGTGTAAAACTGTAGGTCCCTTACCTTTCCCCTTACTAGGTGGTAGGCTCAAATTGTAGCCGACTGGGTTGGTACCACCGTACTGGATGTAAAATGGCCGCATAGCAACCTCGGCTGTGTTCTCCTCTAGTCCAGTATAGCTAGTAATCCAGGGAAGTCTCGGGTATGGCACCTACCTTCTCGGAGGCGATATTGGCTGGTCGGAGTATGTGCTCTGGCTCCTCTGATTCAGCTATTGCGGATTACACAAAAAAAATATAAGTGGTGCACGAAAACGGACGTCGAACCCACTGCCATTCGCAAGCCGAGACAAGACTATTCAGTTAGAGAAATACATCAAAGAGACCTATCTGATAGGTGAGTATACGAGTATATGCTAGCGGTAAAAAAAAAAGCCAAACAGAAAAATGGAAGTACTTTGAAGAATGCTAGTAAAATCAAAGCGAAAGCCGTAATTTCATCGCTCCTCGCCGCACGGCAGTCAGCGAATAAATCTGGCGTCCAATTCAGTAACAACAAAATAGAGAATCGATCACGATGTTTCGAAAAGAAAGAGAAAGAAAGGAGACATGTTTATTGATACCTAATAGCATTGAGTCGAAATGTTGTATGCTCTTACGGCTTACATGGAACCTAGGTACGAAACAAAGCATGATGTGCTGACAACAACGCCGGTGTAGGTGATGTAGCCAATCGTTTCAGTACCCTTATCACGAGATTTAACCGACACCGCATACTACGCTACGCCGTGTTCACCACATCATTTTGTATGGAGAAACGGAGCAGCGCCTCTAGTGATAGATTTGCGAACTTCGTTTCTCCATACAAAATGATGCGGAGAACACGGCGTAGTAGTACGCGGTGTAGGTTAAATCTCGTGATAAGGGTACATGTTCCGTAAACAATTTATATGTCACTTCTTACCGTGTGGGGCTGGTACTTAAAAATAATAGTCCCAGTGCATCTCTCCCAGTACATGTTGTATAAAGCGACTAAGGGATAAGGACAAGATGCCGTGCTAAATGACGACAGGATAGCCACCTCTCACCTTGGCACGGTTCTTCCATCTAGTCATGCAGAAGGTGGGCCTTCGTGCCTTACTTGCTCTTTGATAGTTATCTTGTCCTAACACTTTGCTAAACGTGATGGTCGGTGTTGTGCCGTAATTTAACAAAGTCATTGCAGCACAACATCGATTACTATGCTTACCCCGATTGTCCGGATACAGTATGATGGTAGCCCGATCCGTATGTATGTAAATAACAAAGGTTTCCATGTTAATCGAAATATTGTACCTACTAAATGCTCGATTTGCCTTCATGCTACTAAATAGTCCTCCAAGCCTGGAAATTGAGCAGATGTAGTAAGCTCGGGCGCGGTGAGTCTGGGTGCGAACACTTCGAAGAAAATTCTAGAAATTTCCGCTCATTTGTCGGGAAACATTGCCGAAGTTTTATCGATGAGATTTGTCTGGCTCTGCTTTTTTTGTTTCGCTACGTAAACGTGTCGATAAATAGTTTGTTTTATATATATATTTATATATATATGGTTATTCTTAACATTTTAGGGATTTTCATTATATTTCATTGGCATCACAAAATTTTATATGGCAAGGAGATTATCGTAGGTAGGTCGAAAACTTCATGAGTAAAATTAAAAATTCCTTTCCAAACCTACCTCCATATCATTTTTCATTCGCATTTGTTCTCTCTGACTTCCAACGACCAAGATAAAAGGAAAGAACAAAAAGAGAGTTCATCATCTTTATAGGAGCAAGAACATTAAAAGGAATTTCATTTTCAATTCTTGAATTCCATTCAAGAAATGGTCGACCCTGGACACCACCGAAAACCGTAAGCAGGAAATACTGACGGGATCACGCCTATGGAACTAAGGTCAGAAATTCACACATCATCCTACTTTCAGCTTTCCTATGTATATATAAATTCCTTTAACTTGCTTTAACAATAATTTATTAAAATTTGCCACATAGTACTTAACTTCTCTACCCCATAGAATCCCTCTTATGGGATAGAGAACGCTCAACGAAATCCAACACAATTACTAAATCCTTCTCACATGGGCTCGCCAACTTAATTGAGTCTGTCCACCCTAAGTGACGTCTGCAATTCCCTCCGTAATTCCTCGTTCTGACCACACTCCATCAGCAAATGGTACATGCCCTTGCACTGATCATAATTTGGAGAATCTCTCTTTTCATCAGGAATTTAAATTTATTCAATTTCAGCACGAAGTCTTAGAGCTAACAATATTTTAGGTTTTATGCAAATTGCACGCCTGGAGATTGTGGAGGTTGTGATTGTACGGTTTTATACTCTGTACGGATCGAGTAACTGAATGATCTTTTCATACATTTTTGCAGAGTATTTTTACTTATGGCTATCGAGGCAAATCGGACACTCAACATAAATAGCAGTTTATTATCCTATTATTCCTATTACTCTGTATCCTAATAACTTTAAATGAGCTAAACTTGTACCTATATGTATATACACGGTGTTGCAGTTGCCCCCGTAATATTTTTAACCAACATAAGGGGGTATCCTATATGTGATGTAACCGCCCGCCTTAGGTGTTCACTGTTTTTCGGGGTCACCAATGTAAGTGTTGGAGTGATATAAGTAATATATGTCCGTGTCCACTTAACTTGAGTCTCGGTGTGTGGGAGCTAAAGTAAACGCAACAGTTTAGGTTAATACTTTATATTGCCCACGAGTACAACGTATAGACCGATAGCGCTGGGCTATTTTGAGGACATAAGTTAAAAAAATTCTAAACTTGCTTATTTCTTGCCTGTGGATACAGTCGTACATAAGAAGCATAATATTGCGTTTTGTGTCACATCTGTCACTTGCATTTTCAGCAATTCGAAGATTTGTGGTTGTTTTTTTTAATTCCATTCAAAACTGGCAAAATTAATCTAAACTTTAAAATAATTATGGTATCATATCTAGGATAGCCCGCGGAGTGTGCAAACCCAGTTTGTGTCATCTTCGTCCAGTGCAAACTGACCTATGGTCAGTATGTAAAAACAGTGCCTAAAACAAAATTAGAATTGACAAAATTGTTATTTCCTATCTCAGATCACTTACATATGCCCATTAAATGAATTTGTGCCAAATTAGGGCACGCAATTTTAAGATTTTCAATTATGTTATTTTTCCAAGCTACAAAAGCTTCAAAAAAATATTAGAATGATTAGAGTTTACATATTCAATTTCATAAATGCATCAAAAATGTACATAGTAAATTTGTGTCATTTTCATGCTCGAAATAAATGAATAAAACACAAAAACAGTTGTTGCGGTCAAAGCGGACGGACGCGGGCAGGTGGCGGCGGGCGGGGGGCATTCGCACGCACACACGTTCGTTCGGTACCTACGATTTCTTCTATGCGAAGCGGCGGCCGGTGGCTGGCTGGCGTGCCCCGCGTGCCTCGCTCGCTCGCCTCGCCCGCCGCGCCGCCCGCGCCCGCGCTCGCACTTCGTGCAAAGAAGTTTGGTATCTCCTATAGAGATAATAAATAATGCAGTGCGAATTTTGTACAAAGCCCGCGTCTGCAATCTCAATACCTACGAATGTCAATGGTCAATGTGGTCAATATTATTTTAGATTGACGCTTCGATTCGCTTAAAATTTGCATAAGTTCAAACTGACCCACCTTTCATGACCCTAACACAATCGTGCTGAACTAATATCCCGTTTTCTGTGAGAACTAGAAACTTCGTCATGAACTTTTGTTTTGGTCATAACTCGAGAACCACTGGTGCTAGACCCATCGTGTTGGTACTCAAAACTTCAGGTCTCGGTGAGATCTATCCATCTGTCACGTGAACTTTTGTTTTGGTCATAACTCGAGAACCACTGGTGCTAGACCCATCGTGTTGGTACTCAAACTTCAGGTCTCGGTGAGATCTATCCATCTGTCATGAGAACTTTTGTTTTGGTCCTAACTCGAGAACCACTGGTGCTAGACCCATCGTGTTGGTACTCAAACTTCAGGTCTCGGTGAGATCTATCCATCTGTCACGTGAACTTTTGTTTTGGTCATAACTCGAGAACCACTGGTGCTAGACCCATCGTGTTGGTACTCAAACTTCAAGTCTCGGTGAGATCTATCCATCTATCACGTGAACTTTTGTTTTGGTCATAACTCGAGAACCACTGGTGCTGGACCCATCGTGTTGGTACTCAAACTTCAAGTCTCGGTGAGATCTATCCATCTCTCACGTGAACTTTTGTTTTGGTCATAACTCGTGAACCACTGGTGCTAGACCCATCATGTTGCTACTCAAACTTCAGGTCTCGGTGAGATCTATCTATCTGTCACGTGAACTTTTGTTTTGGTCATAACTCGAGAATCACTGGTGTTAGACCCATCGTGTTGGTACTCAAACTTCAGGTCTCGGTGAGATCTATCCATCTGTCACGTGAACTTTTGTTTTGGTCATAACTCGAAAACCACTGGTGCTAGACCCATCGTGTTGCTACTCAAACTTCAGGTCTCGGTGAGATCTATCCATCTGTCATGTAAACTTTTGTTTTGGTCATAACTCGAGAACCACTGGTGCTAGACCCATCATGTTGCTACTCAAACTTCAGGTCTCGGTGAGATCTATCCATCTGTCACGTGAACTTTTGTTTTGGTCATAACTCGAGAACCACTGGTGCTAGACCCATCGTGTTGGTACTCAAACTTCAAGTCTCGGTGAGATCTATCCATCTGTCACGTGAACTTTTGTTTTGGTCATAACTCGAGAACCACTGGTGCTAGACCCATCGCGTTGCTACTCAAACTTCAGGTCTCGGTGAGATCTATCCATCTGCCAAGTGAACTTTTGTTTTGGTCATAACTCGAGAACCACTGGTGCTAGACCCATCGTGTTGGTACTCAAACTTCAGGTCTCGCTGAGATCTATCCATCTGTCAAGGCACCTTTGTTTTGGTCATAACTCGAGAACCACTGGCGCTAGACCCATCGTGTTGGTACTCAAACTTCATGTCTCGATGAAATCTATCCATCTGTCACGTGAACTTTTGTTTTGGTCATAACTCGAGAACCACTGGTGCTAGACCCATCGTGTTGGTACTCACACTTCATGTCTCGCTGAGATCTATCCATCTGTCACGTGAACTTTTGTTTTGGTCATAACTCGAGAACCACTGGTGCTAGACCCATCGTGTTGGTACTCAAACTTCAAGTCTCGGTGAGATCTCTCCATCTGTCAGCTGAACTTTTGTTTTCATCATAACTCGAGAATCACTGGTGCTAGACACAATGTGTTGGTACTCAAACTTCAGGTCTCGGTAAAATCTATCCATCTGTCACGTGAACTTTTGTTTTGGTCATAACTCGAGAACCACTGGTGCTAGACCCATCGTGTTGGTACTCACACTTCATGTCTCGCTGAGATCTATCCATCTGTCACGTGAACTTTTGTTTTGGTCATAACTCGAGAACCACTGGTGCTAGACCCATCGTGTTGGTACTCAAACTTCAGGTCTCGGTGAGATCTATCCATCTGTCACGTGAACTTTTGTTTTGGTCATAACTCGAGAACCACTGGTGCTAGACCCATCGTGTTGGTACTCAAACTTCAAGTCTCGGTGAGATCTATCCATCTGTCACGTGAACTTTTGTTTTGGTCATAACTCGAGAACCACTGGTGCTAGACCCATCGTGTTGCTACTCAAACTTCAGGTCTCGGTGAGATCTATCCATCTGTCACGTGAACTTTTGTTTTGGTCATAACTCGAGAACCACTCGTGCTAGACCGATCGTGTTGGTACTCAAACTTCAGGTCTCGGTGAGATCTATCCAACTGTCACGTGAACTTTTGTTTTGGTCATAACTTGAGAACCACTGGTGCTAGACCCATCGTGTTGGTACTCAAACTTCAAGTCTCGGTGAGATCTCTCCATCTGTCAGCTGAACTTTTGTTTTCATCATAACTCGAGAATCACTGGTGCTAGACACAACGTGTTGGTACTCAAACTTCAGGTCTCGGTGAGATCTATCCATCTGTGTGAGTACCAACACGATGGGTCTAGCACCAGTGGTTCTCGAGTTATGATCAAAACAAAAGTTCACGTGACAGATGGATAGATCTCACCGAGACCTGAAGTTTGAGTAGCAACATGATGGGTCTAGCACCAGTGGTTCTCGAGTTATGACCAAAACAAAAGTTCACGTGACAGATGGATAGATCTCACCGAGACCTGAAGTTTGAGTAGCAACACGATGGGTCTAGCACCAGTGGTTTTCGAGTTATGACCAAAACAAAAGTTCACGTGACAGATGGATAGATCTCACCGAGACCTGAAGTTTGAGTACCAACACGATGGGTCTAGCACCAGTGGTTCTCGAGTTATGACCAAAACAAAAGTTCACGTGACAGATGGATAGATCTCACCGAGACATGAAGTTTGAGTACCAACACGATGGGTGTAGCACCAGTGGTTCTCGAGTTATGACCAAAACAAAGGTTCACGTGACAGATAGATAGATTTTAGAAATTATTCGCAATTATCGGATGCATGCAAGCAAATCCGAAAGCAACAGCTAACAATATATACATTTTTGAAATGTGCTAATTAAGCCCTTTCATTTGATACCCCACACTAAAAACATTTTTTTAGGTCTTCACTTTATGTCCTCTAGAGGGCGCCATATCCCATTTTATGGGACGTCACATAGCCAACCAGCCAACCATAGTCAAACAGCAGACGGTCAAGAGCAAGACGCATCCAACGATACCTTCGATTTGTCAAATTATGATAAGTAGGTAGTTTCGAAGTTATGTATGAGGGAACAGATGAACATGCATACATACATACATACATACATAGATACATACATACATACATACATACATACATACATACATACATACATACATACCGGTCAAACACATAACCTTCCTTCTCGCTTCGCCGTAGTCGGGTAAAAATAAGAATCTGTTCGCTAATATTGCGCGCATACTACACTACGTACAATATAATAAACACACGATCAATTAACTTAAATCAAATAGGAACTTCAGTTAAGTAAATATCCGCTAACATCGACTCGCAACAACACATTTTTTTACATGCGTTTGCACCTAAAATTAATCAAATAGATACCCAACGAAGTAAATCTACATAATATTATGAAATGGAATTAAATAAGAAACTGCTCGAGACAATGCATACACACACCGCGTGGCAGCGCGGCAGCCTGGTGCGCTATTAGAACCACTCGCCCTCCCGCAGCGCCGCGCCCCGCACCTCCGCCAGCCGTCCGCCGCTGCATACCTTTATTTTGCGCGCGGAACAATTCGATTTGTATGAGAGCCACATCTTAGCGTAACCGGAACTGAATTTTATGTAGCCTATCCTGTGTCCCAAGCTGTGTCCCGTATACTTAGTTAAATGTGCTTGTACAAAGTTTCATCGAATTCGGATAATCGGCTTAAGAGTTATGGTGGAACACACATACATACATACAGAAAAGATTTCTCAAAATCGTCAATTTAGCTTTAGTATCATACATAGAGGCTACAAACTCAATATTTCCTAAAACAAAGTAACTTACTCCATGACCATCCCTTACATATTTATTATTAGTAATAATAATAATAATTGATAATTGATATGATAGATAACGCACGCACGTCGCAACTCGCACCGCGCCACGCAACGCAACGCGCGCCCCGCGTATGGCTGGCTGAACGACCCGCGAGCGCGGCGGGGCGGGGGGGGGGGGGGGGGGGGGGGAAGGCGGCGTGCGCGTGCCTCGATCGCTCGCTCGCCTCGCCCGCCGCCCCGCCGCCCGCGCCCGCGCTATTCCCCGCGCTCGCTCTTCATGCGAAGTTAGTGTTTTTTTACAAATAATAAAATTCCGTGGATAAAAACGACACAAATTATGAATAGTGTTTTGTTACACCATAATAATCAAAAAGACGTAAACTCTAACAGCCCGTATTTTCTTTTGTGGCTTTTAGAGGTTGTTGTAATAAAAATATTAAATATCTATAAATGTCGTGGATGAATTCGACACAAAATATTTTGAACAACAGATATCAGTACTCTAAAACGCGTAACACCTATTTAACCTTTTCTAATATTCTTTTAGAGCTATTTGCGCGATGTATTAGGTACTGGTTAAATTTAAGGATTTCCGTGGACAGAGATGACACAAAATGTTTTTGCACATCGGTTACTACTTCAATATTATCATGAAAGTAAAATTTTCTTTTCTAATTTTCTTTTCGTCCAATACTGATCTAAAAGACAAATACCTAAATTTCTACGTATGCAAATTCCTAGGATGACACAAACTAATATATTAGGTTGGGCAAATGGTTCGGAAACTATATGCGACAAATAAACAACTTTAATATTTTTGAAACCAAAAATCCTAGCGCTACAGGTCTAGTAAGCGCGAGCCGGATGCTCAGGCGCAGTGCATGTATACACGTTAGGTTGCTTAGCCGAAGACTGAGGAGCTGGGGCGACGTGGTGGTACTAGTAGGGCACGTAAGTCCGCGGGCGCGTGGGGGAAAGTGCCCCACCTTGCTGCACTGTCATGAAATGTGTAATGTGCCCAATGAGTCACCGCCACAAAACTAAACAACTTCTGTTAATGAAACAAAAAAAAAACCATTTTTTTTCAATACAAATTTTAGATACCTATTCTCAAAATGTATGGAGAAAAAAAAATTTTTTTTTTTCAAATTAAAAAGTCGATTCGAGTCGATCGAAAAGAAATTGTTGTTCTATTTCACGTACAGAATCACTCCCTTTCGGGTTTTGCGGTTGGGGTTGCAACACCGTGTATAATTAGTTTCTCGGAAACGGCTCTAACGATTTGGATGAAATTTTGTATTTAAATAATGTTTTATTTTCCAAGTTTATGTAGATGTAGGTGTGGATGCCGAGCGAAGCTCTGTCGCCTAGATACTGTTTTATAATAAGACATTTTGGGGGCGGTTCAAAAAGCGTAATGGCCGTTTTCGAAACTTTTCAAGTTAACCGGAAAATATTTTACAGTATGTGGTATGAATAATGTCATTTTAGCCGACAGATAACTGTCAGGTCGAGACTCAACTGGAGGTTGTGAAACTGACCCTTGATCAAACAATTCGATGTCTTACTGAAAGATCTCCACGAGAATTCATGAGCCAAGGAAATCATTGAACACTATCAAACGCTTGAGTTCAATATCGATATAAAAATATTGGCACATCACTAGTGACGACTCAAGAGTTAATGCATTTTGAAAAGCGATGGCTGCGGAGATTTTGCTATTTATTCAGAATTATGTGTTTATGTTCAAATAGCGCTGGAGCTAAGAGGCATTTTAATTAAACATAAGAATGTGAAAACCGGACTGAGAATAAAAGCCGGCCAAGTGCGAGTCGAACTCGCGCAGCGCCACTCACGCCATCTATGGACATGAATTTTAACTAATACGAAGAATTTCATAAACACGCCATGGCACTGACCATGACACGGCGATTCGGAACCCTAGGTGCGCGAGTTCGATTCGCACTTGGATTTTTTTTAGGTTTCCGTATCCCGTACGGAAGCCTATTACTAAGCCTACGCCGTCTGTCCGTCGGAGGGCTGTATCTCTTGAACCGTAATAGGTAGCCCTACCCCGTTGAAATTTTCACAGAATATGTGTTATTATGGCGGATATAACAGCAAAAAATAATAAAAAATAGAAAAATTAAAAAATTAAGGGGGTCCCATACAAGAAACGTGTTTTTTTTTGTGCGCACTGGGCCGGTTTTAGAATTGGTTTCACATTTAAGGGCCTGTCAACCCGTATTCACCCCTACTCCTCTTTCAAGGCGCCGCTTTCGCTGGTTGGAGTAGGATGCAACACAATCAATCAAAAATTAGGTTTTTTTTATTCCAAAACTACTTATCGAAACAAGAAAGTAAAAAGCTACGGATTTAGATATATACCTATAAATAATCAACAAATAAAATATTTTTTTTCCGTAGCCTTGATTTGGTCACGTTGCCTTAAATACGTTTTTATAACTAAATTCAGAGGCATGTTCATGATTTTTTTTCTATCCAGCGAAGTTAGGATCGTCCTAACCTAATCAAATCGTGTTTTCAAAAAGCTATCGATCTGCGCTGATAGATGAAGTTTTACATATATTAGATCTGATTCTGTCAAGTAAGTAATATTGGCGGTACACTTCTTGAAATTCGAGTCATACGCAGCCTCACATCACCTTAAATAACATAACTGCACTATCATTAGCTCCCATCTCAAAATGCAGTCAAGGAAGCCACAGATTGAGTTCCTCCGCTATTTCCTTTTAAAATGTTTTTCCTCGACTTTCTAATACTTTACTTGTTCTTTTTATTATGGAAGCTCTCGTTGGTGCTGTCTGTACCGACTTATATAGGCTATCTTCAAAACGCCTCAATTGATGTCCACCGCAACATAATGTTGTACCGGCAAAAGAGTTTGTATCAGCGACGTAATACAAACTCTTTGGTACATCTTATGGATGATTTATTCTGTAACTGAATGAAGTAGAACACTGCCGTCGGACGGTAAAACGATGTATGTTCAAAAGTATTGTTTTGAGATAAACGCGTTTGAAGGATTTGTGTTATGGCTAAACGCTGTAACTAGGCGGTGTTATGGTGAAACGATTTATTGGATATTACATCGTCGTGGCATACCTTAAATGGAGGGTTCTGGAAAAAAATGCATCGTTTTACCGCACAGAATCGTATGTTTTTGGACATACATCGTCATATCGATCTTCATAACTTCTTCAGTGAAGGTCCTACAAAGATAACATTTATATTGGGTGATAGGGCACGCCAAGAACTTTCGATTGAGCCGTGTTACGTAAAAACGCTGTATGTGCTCATACATCGTTTTACCGTAACAATTAAACAAATAACATAAGTATAAAGTAAATTAAAAATTTTTTCTTAATTTACTTTTAAAATAAATTTGTCAGCCTCGGTAGCTCAGTGGTGCGTTCGGTCAACTGTTGTTAAGCAACGCTGAGCGCGAAGTACTTGGATGGGTGACCACTCGACCGTTGTTGGAGGCTGAACGTGGTATGGATTCCACGTTCAACTGTAGGTCCCTTCCCTTCTTACCTTACTAGATGGTAGGGTTTATCCCGGCTGACTTGGTAACACCGCACTGAGCGAAACGTCGTCGGTCGAAACGGCTATGTAAATAGTTCATATTTTCCGTCCAGTTCAGTGTAGCCGACATTAAATGAAGGGAAGCACTGACTATGTCACCTAGTTCACCCGGTGTTATGGGCTGACATCACGGATGTTGGTCAGGTGGCTCAGTTGGATCAGGTGATCTGGCTAATCGTGTCAGTTTCCATAAAAAAAAAAAAATAAATAAACAAAATATTCATCCATCATGGGGATAAACGGCATGGTCCCCATGACGGATGCCCCCTTTGAATGGCAATGCTGATTCGCTGCTTGAAGTACCTACCTACGTCCCGGTCCAACGACAGTCCCCCGGGTGCCTCAATAAGCTGTTTTATTAGAGTGTTTTCATTTTACGAAGGCACGAGGGCTATGAGGTAGGAGACAGTGGTGTGAGAACGCGCGGAGCTCAGTAGGGAATTAGGGAACGACTCGGTTCGACGGAGCAACGCGGAGACGTGTAGAACGTGTGTACCGACCTGGCATCGAGTTCGTTCTCTACTGACTGAGCTCCGCGCGCGCGGTCGCCTCTCGCACCACTTCATACCCCGGACCCCTCGTGCCTTCGTAAAATAAAAACACCACAGATCAGAGAAGTATGAAAACACTGTACCACTTTATTAAATCTTTTATTTTTGACACAAACCTTAAAGCGGCGGGTGGTCGGCGCGGTCTGGGCTTGGACTCTTAATCTCAGGGCCCTAGGTTCGAATCCTTTCGACATGCACAAATGAGTTTTTTTTTCTGACGAAAAAAATTACGTGCATGCCTACACCTACTGCTTCACCGTTCGGAATCGGTGTAAAAAACTGTAGGTCCTTTCTCTTGCCCCTTACTAGGTGGTAGGCTCAAATTGTAGGCGACTGAGTTGGTACCACCGTACTGGATGTAAGATGGATGTCCACATAGCTTGTGTGGGTTCTCTATAGTCCAGTATAGCCAGCAATCCAAAGGAAAGTCTCCGGTATAGCACCTACAGACTTAAATTTATTATAATAAATATTTGTATTAGAATATAAAATATAATTATATAATAATAACTACAACTTTATATTAAACATTATTTTATATTAATGTTATATAACATTATATAAAATTATTATAATAAAATATTTATATTTACATATAAATAATTGTACTTATTATAGAGTTCACATTTCAGTCACGTCCAATTAAATTTGTTTTCGAGGCTGTTAAAAATTTGACGCACATCGATAATTTGTTGGACAAAGTTTAAATGAAGTGAAAGAAAATAATATTATGGATGAAACTTAATTTATCGAAGAAATTGCTAGAATCGAAAAAAAAACGAAGGCAATGTTATTGAGTTTTCAGTGTTAGATTTCTTGGTAACTTTCGAAGACGAAGAGAGTAATAAACACATTTTACTCTTATAAAGTAAAAGCTTTTGCCCGCGAGTTCGTCCGCGTGGATTTAAGAAAAAAAAACAACATTCGAAATTGAAGTTTTTATGTGACGTTGATAGGCATCGACATCTATTTTATAGATCGAACGTCGTACGATGCAACCTGTGCTAGACGTCGGTACAAGTGTGCGTGCACGCACACGCAGTATTGTGATACGTGACACGATCCCTACGACGATGCTATCGCGCGCTCGCCCCCACCCGCCCACAGATGACAAGAACGAGCGAGAAAGACGTCATGCTGCGCGTTTGCCGTCTTTCCGCCCACTCCCATCACCAGCAGGCAAGCGAGAACGAAAACGCGATACCACCGCACCGTCACACGATCTATCCGTGACAGCATGGCTTCTTAACACGCCATAACATGCTCAGGTGAAACAAACAACAACGTTTGTAACTGTCACTCTTTATAACAGCAACCGGGCATGCTGCACACACGCGTCACCGACTCGATACAGACTTGCGTGCGTTCAACACGCGCCACACACGCCGTATGAAGCGTCGTATGTCCGTGAAATCTGCATTATATGCAGGTCTCGTCGAGAACATATTTTTTCGGGAGTGATGTATGGGATGGGCCAATCTATAGGCTTTTCTTTTTCTTGTCTTTTATATTCTCTCTCTCCCGTCCATACTATACTTTATTTGATACTGCTGAGCCCTAAGGCTGTGTAGCGGTATATAGCCTATATGTTATTCTGATGTATAAGCTATAGTACTGTAAAGTCTCATCAAAATTCGTTCAATAGTTTTTGCTTGAAAGAGGAACAAAGATCCATACATCCATCCATCCAATATTTTGTCGGAGGATGTGCCGAACATCCTGTATATTATATTATATTTTTTTTTTGCTGAACGTGTTGGTTATGGCTGGGGTTTATCCCTACCGAAATTTTTGCAGTTAATATGGAAATACCTTATTGTATTCTTCAATGTTGCCACTTCATAAAGAATTAGAATTCATGTAGGGTAACGAGCGCTGTTCGGTTCTAACAGATAGAATATTATGCAAATATGAGCCCTAATTTGTGCTACAGATTGATGGATCGCCGGCGAGGCGAGAGGGGTTTAAACGAAATTTAAATCAATCAATGGGGGTTTGCTCCAATTTCGCTAGGCCTTTCCCCTGACGTGCATTAGTCAATGTTGCGTGCTCACATACATACCTACGTTGGCACTTCCAAGTAGATATAAACACCAAATTGGAATACAATTTTGGGCTGCTCTGGACATCGAGTTACACCTACAGACTGATTCAGCAATTGCTGTAAAATTTAAAGCGGTGACTCTGAAGATGTTCTTGAATACCTAACTTTCGTCTTAGTACATAGTTGATTCCGCCCGACGACACGCCCGAGTGTTTTGTGTGTGGAATATTTGTAACGAATCTAGCAAATGAATTTTCGAACGTTTTTACCACTTTTCACCCACTTATTTTTCAGAGAATTTACAAGATTATATTACAATAATCTATCACACATTATACCTTCAATCTTTTCCTAACTATAAGCATATAAATTATAGTTATATCTATTGAAATATGGCTATAGTTAGGATAATATGATGTGATGTTTTGCCTAGTACTCCCCCAATCGACGACGACATTTTTCCAGTGATTGGTACACACTTAACAGTCTATATCTTAAATAAGAGTTTGATTAAACTTACACTGTTCCCTAAGTAGAAGTAAATGTAAGCTAATAAAAAAGAATGATCACAATCAGATCAATAGTTTCGGAGAAATGCTTGGACAAACATACATAGATACGTTAAAAAAAAGCCCCAGTTGCACTCCGGGAGTGCCGGCAAAAGTGAAAACTTTTTGTATTTGTGGTTATAAAAAAAAACTAAACATCCTAAAAAAATTTAAACACCGTAACATTGCTTAAAAAAGAAAACAAAAGAAAAAAAAACAAGAAAAAAAATTGAGGGATTCGAAACCATGGTCAAAAAATACAAATCCTACGCTCTTACCATTGAACCACGAAATCACATAAACGACCAAACGAATATCGGATTCCCCTGATTCGCTTTCGGCTTTACTGTCACTGAGAGACGAACAGAATTGATCCCGAGCCACTCGTAACTTAACCCTTAATGCAATGACTTAAGGTTACATTTAAATAATAAAAATAAATCTGACGCTTTTCGAGATCTGACGCTCTGACGCTTTTCGAGATCTGCCGCGAGTTTAAAATTTTTTACCAAAAAGTGAAAACTTTTTGTATTTGTGGTTATAAAAAAAACTAAACATTCTAAAAAAAATTTAACACCGTAACATTGCTTAAAAAAGAAAACAAAAGAAAAAAACAGAAAAAAATTTGAGGCATTCGAACCCATGGTCAAAAAATACAAATCCTACGCTCTTACCATTGAGCTACGAAATCACATAAACGACCAAACGAGTATCGGATTCCCTTGATTCGCTTTCGGCTTTACTGTCACTGAGAGACGAACAGAATTGATCCCGAGCCACTCGTAACTTAACCCTTAAGTAATGACTTAAGGTTACATTTTAAATAATAAAAATAAATCTGACGCTTTTCGAGATCTGACGCTCTGACGCTTTTCGAGATCTGACGCGAGTTTAAAATTTTTTACCCACGAAAAAAAGTACCAAGCGCCGCTAAAGAAGTTTTCACTTCAATAACCCTGCGAAGTTTCTTGCCGGCTCTTCTTTGTGGGTGGAATCGAATCGGATTGTAAAAACTAAACAGGAAAAATTCAAGCGTAGTGTACTCGTACTACCATACGAATGATGAATAAAGAATAAAGAATACATACAAACGTACATACATACGCTTATGAAATTTGGCACACCTGTTTAGAAACCCACATGACTAACATATGAATATTGTGCAATTCCAACGATATTACATGCATACGTGTCGAATTTCTAACCTCCTTTTTTGAAGAAGTCGGTAAAAATAAAACAACAATACACAATACTAGAAAAATAAGTACGTACTCATGTAAGTATCTATACCTGAATACTAAATGTCTAAAGCAGCTCTATTCGAATGTATAAAATTAATTTTCGCTCAGCTCTTGCAAGCATTTTTTTTTCTGCAAGTTTCATTATAATATTATGAAAATGTGCCGAAAATGTT
This sequence comes from Nematopogon swammerdamellus, assembly GCA_946902875.1. NCBI lineage: Eukaryota > Metazoa > Arthropoda > Insecta > Lepidoptera > Adelidae > Nematopogon > Nematopogon swammerdamellus. Next base: position 14,594,679 of record OX336356.1, read on the forward strand.
CGCGTCAGTAAAAATTACTGTCGGCGACGAAAGCTTAATGAGATTCCCGACTGACATCGTGATAATGGTCTCGGTAAGTAGAGAACGTGAAAAAAAAAATTATAAACGATATACCTAAAGAGATACAACAAACCAAGGTAGGTAATACATACCCAGACACGGTATTGCAGTAGCACACCTAAAACTGTATTATCTCCTGTATTTAGCTCAGTGGTGCAGACAGTCAACTGTCGCTATTGAATAGCTCAGTGGTGCAGACAGTCAACTGTCGCTATTGAATAGCTCAGTGGTGCAGACAGTCAACTGTCGCTATTGAATAGCTCAGTGGTGCAGACAGTCAACTGTCGCTATTGAATAGCTCAGTGGTGCAGACAGTCAACTGTCGCTATTGAATAGCTCAGTGGTGCAGACAGTCAACTGTCGCTATTGAATGTTAAGCAACGCTGGGTGCGGTCAGTACTTGGATGGGTGACCGCTGACCGTTGGAGGCTGACCGAGGTTCGGATTCCTCGTAAAGCTGTAGGTCCCTTCCCTCCTAATCTTACTTGGTGGTAGGGTTTAACCCGCCCGGGTTGGTACCACCGAACTGAATGAAACGTCGGTCCAAACGGCTATGTAAATAGTTCGTGTTTTCCGTCCAGTTCAGTGTAGCCGGCACGACGGAAGGGAAGCACTGACGTGGCACCAAGTTCACCCGGTGTTATGGGCTGACATCACGGATGTTGTAGGTGAAGTAGCCAACCGTGTCAGTTTCCATAAAAAGAAACGTGGAGGTCCGTAGTCTTCTCTGCCTACGGTACACCGGGAAACGCAGACGTGACGCTATGATGTACGTGTCAACAAGTGTATGCCTTTCAAGGTATTTATTTCTATGTGTGAAATGAAATCATTATCTGCTCGAATAGTTTTATTGTTGCTGAGCGTAGAAATTGTAACTGCGTGTGATTGTTAAAATAAATTTATGAAATAACAAGCTGTGCCCGCGGCCTCGCCCGCGCTCATATTTCACTTCACTGCTAACCTCATAAGCCATTTAGCGTGATAGTAAGTAGCCTATAGTTGATGGGAAGAATCAAGCTATCCGTAGAATTTTGTTTTATTAAAATCGGTTCAGTGGTTCTCGAGTTATAGGCGGACAGACAGACACTCAGACACTCAGACAGAAAGCAGACATTGGATTTTATTATAGGTAAGGTATAAGGTACAAGCAAACGTAGCGTGGGACGCCCCCCGGCTAGGTGGACAGATGACCTAAAAAAGGTAGCCGGGAGTGGATGGATGAGAAGAGCGGAAGACCGCGTGTGGTGGCGAGCCTTGGGAGAGGCCTATGTCCAGCAGTGGACCGATACAGGCTGATGATGATGATGATGATGAAGGAAGTGAAAAATATCTTGTACGTTACTGAACTGGAATTTGAACCGGTGTCCCTAACATTAGCTGGCAGCCATAATACTGATTCGACTTTAGTTTTATTTTCGGCTGTTTCGGCAGGGTGTGAATCGCTGCGTTTGTAGCGAAATCGGAACGATTTCACCTAGGGGCTTGTGTAGAGTGGCCCCACCACCAATTTGAGCTTTGATTGTAGGGACATGAGTAGCCCATCTTATAAGTACGTGAGGCAGTCTGTCAGACAGGTAGGCCTGTGCGGTGTTAAGTTTTGGAAACCGGTTTTAGGTGTTCGCGACTAAGTACCGGTTTTTCAGTCGGTGTGCAACACCGACACCAGTGTTTTGTTGAGCACCGGTGTTTTGTTTAACACCGGTGTTATTTATTAATCGGTATTTGATTGTAAGTAAACAGGTGTTTTTTTTATAAACAGGTGTTATTTTTCAAATTTAAATCGTAATCCTAATAATAATTATAAATATTATAAATTCAATAAAAAAAAAAAAAAATTCGAAAGTGAGTTTGTTTATTTGTTTGTTACGCTTTCACGCCTAAACCGCTGAATAAATGTCGAAAAAACTTGGGAAGGAGTTATATTGCATCCTGGGGAAGTCCCGCCCGCCAGTGCCCGTCCCTTCCTAGCCGCCCAAGTCCCGCCCGACTCCCGACCCGACCGACCGACCAACTCCTGCTACGCGTTTCGCGCCTTGGTTTTTTGGCATATGAATTGATTTGCATGAAGGTCGAACCGGTATCTGTGTCGAACCGGTGACGTGGTCGAAGCCGGTGTAGTGGTGGAAAACCGGTTGTGGCAATAACACCGGTACACCGGGCAGTCCGAATTTTACAACCGGTGTTGACCTAACACCGGTGTTAACCCGGTATACCGGTTTTTGGAACAGACAGTCCAAGGCTGGACATCGTATTGGCTCCGTACCGCTGAAGGCCGCCGGGAGGACAGGAGGAAAATTTGAGAGGATATTATCCTCACCAATTTTCCTCCAGTCCTTCCGGCGGCCTTCAGCGGTACGGAGCCACTACCTCGTCGTCTTTACTCCGTTTTCCTGTCCACGGCCGCCAGTGTAGGTCAGCGGGCCGTATAATCTAGCCCACAGAACAAGGAGCAGGCCACATCGCCCGCGCCCGCGCGCCCTATGTGGTCTGGTTCAAAGCCCCTTGATCTAGCCACTTGCGAGAAACTCTTCAGCTGTAAAACATCTTATCAGAATTTATAGGAGTTTGTGCATAATAATATGAAGAAATGAAATGAAATATATTTATTGTTTGCTAAGATACACAAAACTTGGAATTTATACTTATTACACGCTAGAACTAAAACTAAATTCCTTATTAAAAACAAAATAAGACAAAAAAAACAGGTCGCGTAAAAATAATATTTAAAAATTTGTCCAGAATAAAACTTAATTCAACGAAGATATATACTACACAAACACTGCATCTTTGCCTAGCAATGGTCGACGCATTTCCGTCGCTGATTTTAAGTCCAGCCAGATTCGAAATAATTATGATTAGATCAGATGTGATAGAAAATTTACAATATATTTATCAAAATCGTACAAAATTTCAAACTGGTACGATCGACTGTTTAGAAGTTATGACCCTGACAAACAGAAGGATGGACGTATAAGTCGGAAATTGGTCAGAACATTCGGTTTCATTTTCAGCTCATTGTGGTAAAAGAACCTAAAAATCGTGAAAGTAGGTCCATTTCTTGATGTCTATATTACAGAGCCAGGAAATATTATTACATTTGCATCGTGCTTATAAAATGATTGCATGATTATGGTTACAATTGAACACATTTTTTCATTCAAAACATCGAAAAAACTAAAGTTAGATATATGATCAAATTATGGAGTACGTCTATCCCGTTCCATCACCGATTCCCTATCGCTATATCGCGCCCCTTTTCTAGCGTCATTAGCAGACTTAAGAAATCATGTCAATTCAGTCATTGCATCCACCACCTCCGCTGTCACCGCCACCGCCTGAGTCACATCCCCCACCGGTGTCGCCGCCGCCTGAGTCACATCCCCCACCACCGGTGTCACCGCCGGTGTCGTTACTCAAGTAGTCATCACCGCCGAAACAGCCTTCGTCCTTATGGCTCCGGCAGTGTTCCTGTCCCGTTTCGCCGACAAAATTACCCACGTGCACATTGTGGAGGTGTGCAAAGTCTACGCCGCCGGTGTCGTTGTGTATGTAGTGGGTTGACGAGTGGTCGTGGAAGTTTCTCGTCCTCCAACCGCTGCTGAGGTTGCCAGAGGCCATGCGGAGGTTGGGCCTCCTTGTGCGTCGGTAGTGGTTGTTGCCCGAAGTGCTGACGGGCTTGCTCTTGCAGATTTTGCTGATACAATAGCAGCACAGCCCGAACATCGGCACCTGAACGAGAGAAAACCGCGGAACATAAAAAAACTGATTGATTAAAAAAAAAGATTGATTCATTGTCTGACGTGATCTATAAAAAAAATCGGCCAAGTGCGAGTCGGACTCGAGTAACGATGTTACCGCACCATAAAAAAAATGTCGCCCGGCTCTCTCCGTTCTGTTTTGGCTCAACGTAGCTGTTACTGAGAGTTGTTTTAGGGTTCCTTAGTTAATTCTTTATTCTTTACTAGCTTATGCCCGCGGCTTCGCTCGCGTGAAATTCGTATTTAAAAAGAAGAATTTCGGCGCGCGGAACAATTCGGTTTCTATGAGAGCCAAATCTTAGCGTAAGCGGAACTGAATTTTATTTAGCCTATCTCATCGATGTCCTATCCTGTGTCGTGTATAGTTAAACGTGCTTGTACTAAGTTTCATCGAATTCGGATGATCGGTTTAACAGTTATGAAGGAACATATCACAGAGCATCAAATACCTACCGTCCGCGCCCCCTACTAGAGGCGCCCTAAGCGATGATATTTGAAACCCAATAACCGTACGCTGAGCTGCTAGCGCTTCGTATGTGTGTGTGTGTGTGCTAGTATCGCCACTACACACAAAGAGGAGCAAGTTAGGCACACGCACAAAACAAATGCACACGCACAACACACATATGTAAGTCATAGGCCACGCCCACAGGCTTCAACGGCGTTGTAGAGAAATCGCGCTCACGGCGCCTCTAGTAGGGGCGGGCGCGCGCATTTCATGCTCTGTGGAACATACATACATACAGAAAATATTTCTAAAAATTGTCACTTTATAGTTTTAGTATCATACATAGAGTCTACAAACTCAGTATCTCATAAAATAAAAATATAAAAACCGCCTTCAAAAATATATGAAATAAAAACCTAAAAAAAAAACGAACCCTAGAGTTGAAGGCGGTGCTAAAAAGGCTACACAAATCACAAAGGATATTATCATCCACTCATGTTTTCTTTCATGCATCATTTTTGCTTGCTTTAGCACCGCCTTCAACTCTAGGGTTCGTTTTTTTTTTAGGTTTTTATTTCATATATTTTTGAAGGCGGTTTTTATATTTTTATTTTAAATAGTTTTTTAGTTTTCCTTTTTTTAGGACGTCGGTTTTATGTTTTTTAAAACTTTTTTTTTATTTCACAGTTTTTTTTAGTAATTTTTGCTATTAATGTACTCGGCGGAATCGCTCGGCCTTCGGCCTCGCGATTCCGCCTCGCTTTCCAATCCGATCTTGACCCAATTAAAATAGGACCACGTCAGCTTCGATAGCTCAGTGGTGCAGACAGTCAACTGTCGCTATTGAATGTTAAGCAACGCTGGGTGCGGTCAGTACTTGGATGGGTGACCGCTGACCGTTGGAGGCTGACTGAGGTTCGGATTCCTCGTAAAACTGTAGGTCCCTTCCCTCCTAATCTTACTTGGTGGTAGGGTTTAACCTGACCGGGTTGGTACCACCGCACTGAATTAAACGTCGGTCGAAACGGCTATGTAAATAGTTTGTGTTTTCCGACCAGTTCAGTGTAGTCAGCACGATCAAAGGGGGAAGTACTGACATGGCACTTAGTTTACCCGGTGTTATGGGCTGACATCACGGACGTTGTAGGTGATGTTGCAGAACTTAGTAGAATGGACAGACATAAACGTGATACGGAACCCTACTTTTATTATAAAATAACCGTCGGAGGATCTTGGTTGAAAATTGTGAAATTTAGTAGAACGGACAGACATACATTTGTTACGGAACCCTACTTTTATTATAAAATAACCGTCGGAGGGCCTTGGTAGAAAATTGTAAAATTTAGTAGAACGGACAGACATACATTTGTTACGGAACCCTACATTCATTTTGAAATAAATGTTAAATTTTGTAGAACGGACAGACATGCATTTGTTACGGAACCCTACATGCATTTTGCAGAACTTAGTAGAATGGACAGACATAAACGTGTTACCGAACCCTACTTAACAGTTGCACTCCGGGAGTGCCGGCAGATCCCGTGCCACTCTAACTTAACCCTTAATGCAATGACTTAAGGTTTCATTTTAAAAATGACGCTGACGCGATGTCGCGAGTTATACATTTTTTACCCACCTAAAAAAGTGCCAAGCGCCGCTAAAGAAGTTTTCACTTCAAAAACCTCAGGGTTATCCCCTTTCAAATAAAAAAAAAAGAATTTTCAAAATCGGCCCACAATTGACGGAGTAATCGCGTAACAAACATCCAAAAAAAGAAAACATACCGTCGAATTGAGAATCTCTTAGGTCTAAAGTAAATTTCTCGTGAAGACAAATGCAACGAGCCCAAACACGATGGGTTTATCATGTGTAGTTTAGGAGTTCCTATGGCCACCTTCTGTCTCCATCATCAGACCAGCTCGATGGTACTCGGTACAGTAGGTACCGGTCAGGTACCATAATAAATTAAGCGCACCTGGCTGGTCGGAAAAGATAAAAAATTTCAAATTTAGAATATTCATGAAACAAGGGTCCGAATATGTATCACTAGTAAATATCGATTCATGTATTTCAACAGGACAGAGAAAATTTCAAAATATTAGGTATTTAATACTTTTTAGTTCTTTTTTTTTTTGTTTTTTTGAAATCGGTTTAATATTTTTTAAAACAGTTTTTATTTCATTCTTTTTAGTAATATTACATAAAAAAGAATAATCGAAATCGAATAATCGAAATCGATTGAAGTGGTACAGAATTATTCGCCATATGTGTCAGACTGCAAATTGCTGAATAAGTCCACATCACAAATGTTTTGCTGAAGGTAACCACACACCATACTAATTTATCAAACTGAAAATTGCCGAATACGACCACATCACAAGTTTTGCTGAAGGTAACCACACACTATAGTATTATGCTGATTTTTCGAAAACCACTCAACCAATTTCGATAAAATTGAAATGGGACCACCTCGGAAGTATGACCTAACTAACAAAAAAAGAATTTTCTAAATCGACCCTCAATTGACGGAGAAATCGCGTAACAAACATACAAAAAAAAAAAATCAAAAAAAAATTATAAAATAAATAAAAAAAATAAAAAACATACAGACGAATTGAGAACCTCCTCCTTTTTTGGAAGTCGGTTAATAAAACAAAGTAACTTACTCCATGACCATTCCTTACATATTTATTATTAGTATTGATGATGATGATGATCATGATGATGATGATGATGATAATGATAATGATGATGATGATGGTGATGATGATGATGTGATGATGAAGATAAACAATTTCACAAAAATAGTTTTACATTAATTACTTGTTATATATATGCATATATGGATGATTCATGGTCATGATGATGATTTTCAGTTAATGAAGAAATAAATCATTTTTATAATTTTACTATAATCACCAGTTGCAAGTACCTACTGACTGCATAAAATTACATTACATTCATTACCTATAAATAGTTCAGTTTTAATAAATGACATTATATTCATTAAAATTTTGTGTTGGTTAACAAAGAGATTGATACGTCATTGTGGTATAAGGCACCTGTATAATGCTACATACCTAGATAATATCTATCTACGAGACGGAAGTTAACTTTCTCCATACAAAATCGTCTTTCGGCATTTATGTTTTTACCCCCCTAGAAATTATGATCTTTACAGTTCTTTTTTTTTTGTTGAAATAAGGACAGTCGAATCTACGTTCGGGTCTTTTTATTTTTTGAATACCTATCTAAAGTGATAGATTAGATAACTCAATAAATTCTAATTCTAAAAAGAACTTCATGACATCAAATAATAAAAAATTCAAATGTTTTCGGTCGAAATATAAATTTTTTAAAATTCGAAATACAAAATGACAGAAACGTAGATTGGACTGTCCTTAAGACAAGGATTTTTTTTTTGTAAATTCGGATAAGGTTTAGCATGCTAGAAAATATAAATGCCGAAAGACGATTTTGTATGGAGAAAGTTAACTTCCGTCTCGTGTTAAGGGTAGATGGGCCCCGAGACTTGCATTGCCTAGGGACTAGGGACCTCTATCCGGCCCTGAAGATAAATCGTCATTTCACCATGCGTGTTATAGTTTGCATAGAAACTGCATTATATATATATATATATTTATATTTTTAATTAGAAAAATGCAAAGCGAAGGTGCAATAAGATCAAAAATTTCGAGATAATACGTCACGGCCCGGTTGTGTGGTTGGTTATCGCGTTGGCGGCTCAAGCCAGGTTCAAATCCTGGTCGGGATGTATTTTTTCCAATGATTTTCGCTTTGCATTTTTCTAATTACAAATATATATAAAGCGAGTACGTGCTTAGTACTAACATATTATAAACATAATATGTATATATTTGTCTATAAATCCTCGTCCAAGTTTTTTGGAACCTCAGCCATCGTTGGGTTTTGGCTGGACAATCTTCATCATCCCTGCTCGCATCCCCGCCCAAGATCACCTTGGGAGAGAGGGTAGATGTGGTGGATGTACGGGGTTATAAATATATATATACATTAACTATGAATCTATAAGTATGTATATAAAGAATGTATTTATTTGTATTAAAAACATTATAAATAAAAAAAAATACATTTCAGTTAGGTTACAAGTAGGTACCTACGTAAATTAGCTTTGTAATAATTTCCGTTAATATACATTCGACGAATGATAGTGTTAATAATTTCAATTCTAATGCAGAGTTTCTTTCACCAATTAGGAAAAGTGTCGATGATCGATCATCGAATCGGCTGACCTGATGTTCATCAAACATAGCTAAGAACCATCCCGGTTAAATCCGCTTTCTGGTAAAAAACCGGCCAAGTGCGAGTCGGACACGCGCACCGAGGTTTCCCTACTACAAAAAAATAACATTGAAAAAAAAACCAAGTTTCTTATATGGAAACCCCCCTTAATTTTTTACTTTTTCAATTTTTTATTATTTGTTGTTATATCCGCCATAATAACAAAAGTTCTGTCAAAATTTCAAGCGGTTATTTATTACGGTTCAAGAGATACAGCCCTCGGACAGGCAGACAGACAGACGGGCGGACGGACAGACAGACGGCGTAGGCTTAGTAATAGGCTTCCGTACGGGATACGGAAACCTAAAACTACTGCATCCAAATCGGCCCATCCGTTTGGGTGTTACGATGCCAAAGACAGACAGACACACAGTCAGACGGAGGGGTCAAACATCCCTCGTTTTGCGTGGGTGGATTAAAAATAGAAATAAAATATTTCTAACCGCTACAAATATAACGATCATAGCAATGACCACCGGTTCCATTATGTAAACACTCCTTGGAATTCGCAACACACACACACACACACACACCCTCAATCACCACTCTATCATGTTAGGTTATTTTTAGCTCACGCACAAGGCACAACAGATAGAAACGCACGTTTTATCCCCACTTATCGACATTTTACACGGTATATCGCTTAAGTTTTGAGTCTATAGAACTTTATACAAAGTTAAATGTGCTTGTACATGCATTTCGAAAAACTGTACACGAGAAATTCAACGGATAAACTAATATATTTCAGTTTCCAGCGATCGCCCGCCGCGCGCCTCAGCTGCGCTTGTAAACAACTCCGCAGACTCGCACGTACACACAACTAAATACTGCCATTGTGTTCTAGGTCGACTAAAATCGATCCATTCGGTCGGTTGGGCGGTGCGGAGCTGCGGACTGCGGGGGGAGTGAATGGTTGTGCTGCGTGAGGTGAGGCCCCTCTCTATCCCTCGCTCTATTCGGTACGATCAGAGCCGACTGTCATTGTCTCCCTCTAGGGAGACAATGATAGTCGGCTATGGTACGATACGTTGGCCAAAACTATCGTGTAAATGCACTTGATGCCGGTACTTCACTTGGCTTAGCGTATTCGTGTTCGTTGCAAACATTTTAGTTTTATCTCGCTCTAACCAAGCCGAAACGGAAATGTTTGCCAAATAGGTACACGAATACGCTAAGCCAAGTAAAGTGCCGGCATGACAATGCTCTGACAGGCGAATACACGAAATTGACACATACAAAACTGACGGGTGGAGTACAATGTGGAGAAACGACAAGAAACGACAAGAAACGACAATTCCGGCGTTATTTTTTCGATGGATTTTTGTATCAGACTGTTTAGCCACAAGGTCGTAGCCAGGTTCAGGCAGGGGGGGGGGGGGGGGGGGGGAGGGTAGCAGGTTGTGGTTAAGTGCTCGAAATTCTCCCGAACCGAAGAAGTAATTTTAAGCAATGTTTCATTTAAAATCATTAAAATATTCATCATTAAAAAATCACAGTCCAATGTTAAACTCGCGCACCGAGGGTTCCGTATCGCCATGTCATGGTCAGCGCCACGCACGCCATATATGTATTAGTATGTATGTAATATGCTTCATACTCTTTTCGGTAGCTGGCGCGCGCGCATATACTTTTTAGTTCCTTCTATGGAAACTCCCGTGAATTTTTACTGTTTCTTATTTTTATTATTTTTTGTTATATCGGCCTTAATACATATTCAGTGAAAATTTCAACGGACTACCTATTACGGTTCAAGAGATACAGCCCTCGGACAGAGGGACAGACAGTCAGACAGACAGACGGCGTAGGCTTAGTAATAGGGTCCGTACCGGATACGGGACCCTAAAAATCACAAATTTTCTGCCAATACTACCTTTAGAATTCTCCGTTTATGGAGCCGAACAATGGTATAAACTATGGAATGACAAGAGAATACAACGATCTAACAAGAATACTGATTGTGATACTGATATTTAACACTGATTGTGTACTTAATAAAATAAATATTTGTTTCCATTACATAAGTAATAAATGTATTTACCTATTAGTTTTCCCTTGTCTGCCCCCCTTTGAAACAAATTCTTGGCTACGCCCTTGTCAGCCAGCTGTCCATGCGTTCTGAGTTCTGACGATGGTGATGACTAGTGACATCAACTCAAATCGTGTATGGTCCACGAAATCAACCACCGCCATCTGTTGGCATCAGCACCCAGTAAATGTTCCAAATTCAAATAAACAACTATTGTACGCATAGAAATAACCTAAAGATATAATAATATTATAATAATATAAGTTTTTTTTAAGTCAATGATTGTACGTTTTAATTTGTGCTTCTCACTCAACTCATCTGACAACCTACACTTGAAATAAATATATTTTGTGAAGGCTGTCTCTCGCTATCATTCGTTAAGTTGTCAGAAGTGTGAAAGGGACAGATGTAATTTTCATCTGGTTGATACAGGCGATGATGTCACTCGACTGGCGCACACTGGCGTCCGTCCGGCGAGGTTGAATGCCCAGAGCCAGACAGAATGCTTATATATACCTAATTCGTATATACAATAAAATACAGAAAAATTAAGGCGCAGTACTACGAAAAATCGATTTCTCACGGTTGATGTTTCTCGAAAACCACTGCGAGTTTGATGTCAGAAAAAATATTCGGCTTTCTACAAGACATGCCTACTTCCAAACAAGATAACCCTACCAAGTATCTCATCTGTTACTAGGGTTGCCAACTTTTTTTTTAGAAGAAATAACGTATTTCTGATTTCAGGGACGGTAAATAAAAAGGATTCTCTTAAAAAAGTATTATGTACCTACTTATTAAAATTTTGAAACATATTTTTAGTGCGCTTTGTACATTTCAGCAGTGATGAGGTATTTTTGAATACATTATATTATGTATGATGCACTTCATTCGATTGCTGAAGTGCTGTCAGTTTACGTGTTTACGCATTGTTTGTGCTTAAAGTTGAAAGAAAGTATTTTCGCGTATTGTTATTCAAAAGTTTAAAGTACGGAGACCCTAAAATAACGTAAGATGCGGTTGGCAACCCTATCTGTGACCCTACAGCCTAACTAAAGTACTGCACCGATTTTAATAAGTAAGGTGTCATTGGATTCTTATCACTCACGCGATCATTGGGTAGGTATCACATTTTTACCAGGTAGGTATCACTGCCGTACACTGTACGAAAACCTATTACTAAGCCTACGCCGTCTGTCTGTCCGTCTGTGCGTCCGCCCGAATTATTTGAATAATTTATGTGTTATGGCGAATATAACAACAAATAATAAAAAAAAAAATTAAAAAATAATTTTAGGAAAAATTACAATACAAAAATACAAAGTTTTTCTTCACGCTGAGTGGGGTCATTATTAAAAGTTTGAAAGTGCGATTAAAAAATATATACCACATTTAATGGATTAGAACTAAAAATAATTTAAAAAAAGCGGTCAATAACCAGTCAGGCTCGCACAAATTATGGTTGCGTACTAAAACAAAAAAAAAAACTTTTTCCCCGAAAACATTACATTGTCGAAAAAAACTCTAGTTTTCCTGTATTATGAAAGTTAAGAGTTTAGCTTTAGAACCCTAGGAGAAAGGGAGGGGGGGTTCATTTTTGCACATTTTTAGCTATATCATTAAGACCACTGAACTTAAAATTGTAATAATATTTTTAAGGTTCCGTAGTCAACAAGGAACCCTTATAGTTTCGCCATGTCCGTCTGTCTGTCTGTCTGCGACTTAGCTCATAAACGGTTGTTATTAGATATGTGAAAGAATTCACAGCAGTAGTATATATATCGAAATTAAAAGGAAAACTATCACAGCTAGGTACGTAGGCTGTAGGTACAGGTTGACGAGTAATAGTCGACCAACTTATAAAATGTACGGATGACAGCCATCATTTCACTGTTGAAGAACTTTTTCAAATTAACATTAATTTATTTCCCCTACAAAATTATACAAATAATCAAATAATTTATTTTGATAGGGTTCCGCAACTACGGAACCTACACTGCGCGTGGCCCGACACGCACTTGGCCGCTTTTTATTTAGAATTCTTACAGTTAGCTCTCTCAAATGATACCCCACACAATATGTTAGTTTCAACTTTAGTTTTTATTGATATCAAATTGGCTCCCCATATTAATGTAAAAGAAATTTTATTGTTTCCTAGTCTTTGACGAACGATAATAATTGTTTGCGTCATGCATGACACTGAAAAAGAACCGGCCAAGTGCGAGTCGAACTCACGCACCGAGGCTCTCGTATCGCCATGTCACGACTAGCGCTACTCACGCCATCTAGATGGCGTGTTATGAAATGCTTTATATTAGTTAATGTCATGCTTCATAATATATTCGGTAGATGGCGCGCGCGCATACACTTTTTGGTTTCTTCTATGGGAACCCCCGTGAATTTTTTACTTTTTCTTATTTTTATTATTTGTTGTTATATCGGCCATAATAATAAATTTTTTGTGAAAATTTCAACGGGCTTCCTATTACGGTTCAAGAGAAACAGCCCTCGGACAGACGGACGCACGGACAGACGGGCGGACAGACAGACAGAGAGACAGACAGACGGCGTAGGCTTAGTAATAGGTTCCCGTACCTGATACGGAACCCTAAAAACGGTGTGTGGCTGTGTCGTGGACACGGGGCGGCCGTGTGTTTTACGTGAATACGTGTACGTAACAGGTAATTTTTCCTTGAGCGTATTATAAATGTAGGTATGTCTAGCAGCGGTTAGTGTTTTTACTTTGGTGGTTTCAATGAGCGCAGAAACCATAGATAGAGTGTCACACACATCCATCCATCACACATACGTCCGAATAGATTGTTGAAAAACGTCGTAACGTGCACTAGCTGCTGCCCGATGTGTCTTCATATCATAACACGTTCAAATTATACTTTCGTTTTGTATAAAACCCACTGTAATTACAGTAAACATAGATTAGTGTACAAGCGGCGGGTGGCCGAGTGGTTTGGGCATCGGCTTCTCATGCGGGAGGTCCGAGGTTCGAATCCGGTCGCCGAGTACCAATGAGTTTTTTCTGACGAAAAAATTTACGTGCATACCTACACCTGCAATTGCAGCTTCACCGTTCGGAACCGGTGTAAAACTGTAGATCCCTTCCCTTGCATAGAATTTTATTTACTAGGTGGTAGACTCAAATTGTAGCCGACTGGATTGATACCACCGTAATTATGTGACGCAGCGAAATGACCTCAAAATGGCGGCGCTTCCCCCTCCGCCGCCCGCGATGAGTCACAGTCATCACATCACTCAACGTAACGAATTATTTGATCCTTTAGCTATCGAGTGGTGTAATTATATTTTGGATTTACATGATAGATATGTATGAAGCTGCAACACCAAACTGTATCCCCCGATTTTGTTATCATCAGTTTTCTGAATTGGCTCCCACTATGGAAGCAAATTTAAAAAAGACGTATTCACGTCAAAAACGGTTATTTAGTCAGTTAATAACAATAATTATGTGTAATATAATATGTTACAAAACAGTTTAGTTGCTATGCTGACTACAAAACTAGCAGTTACCACAATTAAACCGAGTTTAGTAAATCGGTTTGGTTGCTTCTGTTTATTCATTTACATTATAAGATGCAAAATTTATGTATAGTTAGGAAGAAAAAAACAATACAAATTTCTTAGTCATATCATGTGTAGCATACATACATTTAGATAATACAAGATAGGTATATGAACATATTATAATAGCGCGTGTAGACATAATATTTTTTTTTTAAATGGGAGCTTACTTCTTTTAATTTTAATTTTAATTTGGATAGTGGACACATTAATGTTCGATTGTCAAAATGTCACGTTGTAAGATAATAATAATGTAAGCTGCGTACTTGTTTATAGATATTCGCAAAGCCTATTATGTATCATTTTAAATTTACAGCTTTCATATGGAGGTTGAAAATAAAAATTAACGACTCCAAGACGAAACTTTGGAAATTATTCACATGTTTTATCCGTTATACATATATATGAATGCACTGTGTCACATATTATAATCATTAGGACCATTTTTGCTGCATCTTTACATATTTTTTCTGGAGTCGTTATTCTGTTAATATTAATTTTATATCTGTAAAATTTTTATTATTATGGTCTTCACAGACTTGCGATCGACGTGCGATCGTAAAAGTAAGCACAGCCGGGCGCAGACCGTGGTTCGTATTCCACGTAAAAGCGGTACTTAGGTCCCTTCCCTTACCTCAACTAAGTTTTAGGGTTTAACCCGACCGGATTGGTGGCGCCACATTTTTTTAATGTAATGCGGTATGGGTATCTGTTTAAGAGGGGCCAAAGCACATGCTTCGATCAGCCAATATCAACTTTGAGAAGGTATGCCATACCGAAGACTTCCCTGGATTGCTGGCAATACTGGACTACAGGAGAACACAGCCGAGGCTTCTATGCGGCCATCTTACATCCAGTACGGCGCGGCGGTACCACCACAGAATACTTAATGTACCACCTAGTAAGGGGCAAGGGAAGGGACCTACAGTACAGTTTTACCGGTTCCGAACGGTGAAGCAGCTGTACCCTGATCACGAGATTTAACCTACACCGCGTATTACTACGCCTACGCTACGCCGCCCGCCGCACGGTGTTTGAATTGCTGTGATTACAAGCTCATTGGATTCTAATATAACCATGTGGATATGTAAAGCTAGATAATTGATGAAACCAAACACGAATTATGGGGTGGTACAGTACAGTTGGTATTATGCAAAAAAAAAAAAAATAATAATGATAATCGGCGGAACTGTACCGTTTTTTTTTAATTTTTTTTGTCTGTTTGTATTAATTTTGTATATGTTTTTAATGTTAGGTTTTTAATATGCACAAGATTATTTTTAAGAAAATGTGTGAATATAGGAATGATAATGATAATGACGAATCACACTGAATATGCATATGTCTCAATGAAATATTGTTATTGTTGTGTGTTCTTTATGGCGAAATAAATATCTGAATCTGAATCTGAATCTGGGAAATACTGTTCTATTAATACGCCACTAATCGCTCCATGAACAGGACAGATTGTTCGCAGCTATCCGATAGTGATGTTTGTCAGTTGTGTCTCACTACTTACGTGTCAGAATTTAATAAAGTGGGTGTCATAATGAGGGCTGCCTCATCACCATCAGGTATGTACTGACGTATTTTTAATGTAAAATTTTTGGCCCCCTTAATTCTGTGTGTTTTAAGTAAGTCTTTGCAAACAAATGTTTTTTTTGCTTAATAGGCATAATTGATAGATAGATAGAAAATTCTTTATTGCTCCAGTAAACATTAAACAGTAACAAATACATTGGAAAATTTACATAAGGTGCAAAGGCGGACTTATCCCTTACATAGATTTCTTACAGTCAACCTTTGGATGTTTGAGATTCGATAGTATAGTGGAATGTAAGTAGGTAGTAGCAAAAGAGTTGAGCGTGACAATTGAAGATAAAATAATAATAAGAATACTTGGACCATAACTAAAAAAGTACGATTTGTTCCACTCTAATTTTTATTTATATGTAGGTATATATAATATACTTAAGTACCTTCACATAAATACCATTATGTTTTTTTTTTTATGGAAACTGACACGGTTGGCTACATCACCTACAACGTCCGTGATGTCAGCCCATAACACCGGGTGAACTTGGTGCCACGTCAGTGCTTCCCTTCGGTCGTGCCGGCTACACTGAACTGGACGGAAAACACAAACTATTTACATAGCCGTTTCGACCTACCTTTCATTCAGTGCGGTGCGGTACCAACCCGGGCGGGTTAAACCCTACCACCTAGTAATATAAGAAGGGAGTCATATCTCTTAGTCGCCTTTGTACCATGTACCATCAAAACTCTTATAAAGTTAGTTTAATTTTGGATTTTGTTCATAGGTGCACGCCTTGCGGAATTCAGTCGCCTACAGTTGGTAGAATTTCTATGGGAGAATAAACTTGTCGCTCGTGCAAATACAAATGACGTTAGACGACGCATGGTACAGCTCATCTGTTCGGCGATACCTGGCATATCAGAAGAAGAAGTATATGCAAGGTTTCGTTGTTTTCAAACAACTTCCTTTTGCGATAAAAGAAAGCTACCCAACGAAAAGATTACTTTCTATCCAGATACGCTGAATGGCTCTCTAAAGACGTCACTATGACATCAACTGACAAACAGCAGCACTGGTCAGATACTACAATACCTGTAGATCCAACACCTGCAACTGCTGGCGTTCGACACCTGAAAGACATTTCGGCTCCTTTTCGGCTCCTTTCGTGAACACTCGGCTCGAAGCGAAACGTAAAAAAACGACATGCACCGCCTCAATATTAGGTTAGGGTTACGCGACGCATCTTCTTTATATTAACCTTGGTTATTTTTTTTAAACCACTAAAACATCACTCATACCGTCGTTGTCGCTGCGTATCTCGTCGCCGAATAAAATACTTTTCCACATCGAGCTCTGCAACGAAGAAAAGGCGTACGAAATTGTTGTTGAACGGTCAAGATCAAGATCGGTCAAAACCATCACGACGATGATTCTTCAGACACTGAATTTATGTAGTCGTAAACTGAAATAAACTATTGCATTTGAAAATGTTGTATTTGCTTTAAAAATAAATGTAATAGGTTGTCATACATTCAACGGTGTATTATACAATTACACAGTTTATTGCACTGATTATTAATATTGTTTTTACAAATAGAAAAATTTCAATAAAATTTATAAGACATGATTGAGACTGTATTTGAACTGTTTTTGTAATTATTAATATATATTTATGTTTATAAAACACAATGAACGCCGAAATATTTTCACCAAAACAAGTACAAAAAAAATTATGTGTATAAAAAACAAAGCATACATATATATATTTTACACGACAGTCTTTGCTCGAAAACACAAGTGAGCCCGTAATTACAGCAATTCAAACACCGTGCGCCGTGTTCTCCGCATAATTTTGTATGGAGAAACGGAGCAGCGCATAAACGAGTTGCTGTTTTCTATTTATAACCGTACGTACCGCCATCTATTTGATATAATAAAAATTATTTGAGTTGTAGCATTAGGTATGTGAAGCTCTCGCTCGATAGAGGGCAGTGTTAATAGTATTTTGTAAATAAAATACTTTTTGTATTTCCGAAAATAATTCTTAGGTGGTTATAAAAAAACTAAATACCCTAAAAAAACTAAATACCTCCAACCGTAGTTCTCGAGTTATAAGGACGTTCATATATATGCCCATGGACATTCGGTCGTATACGAGAGATGCGGATGCCATGCCGGCCTTACAGGCGCCTATTTACGCCCTTGGAGAATCTGAGACTGTACAAGTACAGTATAAAAGGGAAATATATGGGCAGGGAGAGCGTTCCAGAGACTACCGGTTCTGTAGAGGAAAGATGAGGAGAGCCAATTGGCACGCATCCAATCCAATATAATGCAATCCCTGCCCAGTGCGCGTGGTGCGGAGGTGAAAAGTGGACGGTGGGATCGCGTTAAACAGCTCCTCCGAGTACTCCCCCAGGAATTCGCGATAGAACACACTTAGAGAGCCGACATCCCACGGAGTTGCAGTGGTTCTAGAACGCGGGACACTTCGAGGTCACCCACTAGTCGCACGGCTCGACACAAGTCCAGAGGCGCAAGCTGGTATTTGGCAGAGCCATCCCATGTGAAATCACGGGCGTCGTCGTTAAACACTTTATGGGTAGCACGGCGCGGCGGCGCCACATGTTGCGCTTTCAATAAAATCAAAAAATTAAAATAAATTGGCATACGTTACACGGCCGCCACGCCACCGGTCGCCCGTAGAAACTTCGCTTTATTTATTTATATGGCAAAATAATAATTAAGATGGAAGTAGGAGATATGGATGAAAGGAAATGGAAATAAATGAAATGAAAATATTTATTAACACACAAATCAAATCATACAGTGCAATAAACGAGTCTCCTGCACTCAACAGTTCCTGTATTCCTGTCTCGCAGAAGGACTTTTTTATGAAACAAAGTGGCATATTCCACATTTTTGTGAAACTGCATTCAAATTGGTTTAGTAGTTTACGTGATGACTGCACAAACATGCAAATAAACTTCGACTTGATGCTATTATCGTGTAAAGTGTATGCCCGAGTAATTGTTAGTTAGTCAGTCAGTGTCAGAGAGGTGCCATGTCAGTCTTTCCTTTGGTCGTGCCGGCTACATTGAACTGGATGGAAAACATGTATAATTTTTATAGCAGTTTTCTTCGACCGACATTCGTTCAGTGCTGGTGTACCAATCCAAACGGGTTGATCCCTACCAGCTAAATATGTACATAAAGGGATGAAACTACAGTTCCAAGTGGAATCCGAACCACATCCAGCCGAACCACGGTCGTACGGCTATCCATCCAAAGCCTGACCGCACCCTGGTAGAATTGGATGAAAGTACGGGACCCTCGGCACGTGAACAACACTTGACCACTTTTTTTTTTTTATGGAAACTGACACGTTTGGCTACATCACCTACAACGCTACAACATCCGTGATGTCAGCCCATATCACCGGGTGAATTTGGCGCCACGTCAGTGCTTCCCTTCGGTCGTGCCGGCTACACTGAACTGGACGGAAAACACAAACTATTTAGGTACATAGCCGTTTCGACCGACATTTCATTCAGTGCGGTGGTACAAACCCGGGCGGGTTAAACCCTACCACCTAGTAATATAAGGGAGTCATGTCCCTTAGTCGTATTTTACGACATACACGGGGAGAGATGCAGTAGGGCTATTCTTTTAAAGTACCGGCCCCACACGGAAATAAAGTGAAAAATTATGAAATATAATATAATCTAGTGTATAATCTAGAGAGCCCCCAGTCTGAGCTCCTTGATCTACCCACTTGCGAGAAACTCATCAGCTGTAGAACATCTTGTCTTTGCCTAGCGATGGTCTGGACTCTGGACGCATTTCCGTCGCTGATTTTAAGTTCAGCCTGATTTGAAATTATGATTAGGTCATAATTTAAAATTTTATATCCGTTCCATCACCGATTCCCTATCGCTATATCGCGCCCCTTTTCTAGCGTCATTAGCAGACCTAAGAAATCGTGTCAATTCAGTCATCGCATCCACCACCTCCGCTGTCACCGTCACCGCCTGAATCGCACCCCCCACCGGTGTCACCGCCGCCTGAGTCACATCCTCCACCGGTGTCACCGCCGGTGTCGTTACTCAAGTAGTCATCACCGCCGAAACAGCCTTCGTCCTTATGGCTCCGGCAGTGTTCCTGTCCGGTTTCGTCGACAAAATTATCCGCGTGCACGTTGTGAAGGTGTGCAAAGTCTACGCCGCCGGTGTCATTGTGTATATCACTGGCGGCTGGTCCTAAAGTGCGCTCGTGCGCCGCACTACCATACCACGAGAAGTCTTCACTTCACTAATATCTATTAGAGAAGTCTTCAATTCAATAATATCTTACAACATACCTACATTAAAACCATAATGATCGTACTCCAAATAAATACGAATGTGAATTCGACCTTATTTTATAGATCACAAGGCACTTTTTTGCGTTTAAACGCGCGCCCCGTGCGGTATCGAGTAACGCACGCGGGTCTGCAATACTGAATGTATGGGGATCGGAAAAACACCGCTGGCGCGTGAGACAAAAGATACTTCATAGAAAAAGATGGGCCGAAATGGAGTTCTACGTGCGGCGCACGAGCGCCAAACAAGGACGCTATATCGTGAATAGCCGCGCGTGCGACACGTCGCGAGCGATTCGTTTTGCACGAGTCCGTCTGCCTAGAGTCAGCGCGCTGTCATGTGATGTGAAATGTCTGTCACATACCCGTTAGCGCGCGAATATTTAAAATGGGATATGGTTAGGTTTTGTGCTTTCTGTCACGTGATACTGGAATTAAGTGGTGTCGATATTTGCCTAAGCGTTCGTTAAAGGTAAGGCTTTACAATCAGGTGATCGCGGGTTCAATTCCTACTTTTCAAATGCTTTTATTTTTATATATATTTTTGAAGTATTTTTGGGACATTACTACTGTTTTCTTTTTGAAAGCTGCAGTTAGTGTTGTGGTCTACGGGTGTGTGCATAAAGGTACTAAAAATGAGTTAAAAAACTTGTTTGGATTTTTTTTTCTTGTTTTTTGCAACTCATTGAGTGTCTTGAGAATATTCATACTAGGTAGGTACCTACGTACATAATAAAACGAAGGCGTTTTAAAAATTCGGAAGTCCCGATCTTAAAATAACATGACGGGAATGTGTTGGGAAATTTGGTATTTAAGTACCTAGGTAGGTACTTAGCGCACTACCGGTCACTGAAGTCACCAGCCGCCACTGGTGTATATAGTGGGTTGCCGAGTCGTCGTGGAAGTGTCTCGTCCTCCAACCGCGGCTGAGGTTGCCAGAGGCCATGCGGAGGTTGGGCCTCCCTGTGCGTCGGCAGTGGTTGTGGGCCGAAATGCTGACGGACTTGCTCTTTAAGTCTTTGCAGATACAATAGCTGCACAGCCCGAACGTAGTTATCTGAACGAGAGAAAATCGCGGAATATAAAAAATCTGCCAAGTGGGATTCGGACCACAAAAAAGTTGAAAAAAAAACCAGGTTCCTTGTATGGTGACCCCCCTTAATTTTTCACTTTTTCGATGTTTGAAATATGTGAAATGAAATCATTATCTGCTCGAATAATTGTTGCTGAGCGTAGAAATTGTAACTGCGTGTGATTGTTGAATTAAATTTATGAAATAAAGTGAAAAATGTCTACGTCGCTGAACTGGGATTTGAACCTATGCCCCTAACATTAGCTGTCACAATACTGATGAGACTTTAGTTTTATTTTATTTTCGACTGTTTTGACTGGGTGTGAATCGCTGCGTTTGTGGCGAAATCGGAACGATTACACCGAGTGGCAAGGGCATGTGTAGAGAAGAGTGCCCCCACCATCAATGGCCCGAGCTCTGAATGTAGGGACGTGAGTAGCACATCTTATAAGTATGTTAGGCAGTCTGTCAGTCAGAATGTAAGCGTCCACTTTTTCTTTATGGAAACTGACACGATTGGCTACATCACCTAAAACAACCGTCCGTGATTTCAGCCTATAACACCGGGTGAACTTGGTGCCACGTCAGCCTTCCCTTCGGTCCCTTCCTTCCCACTGCTCATAGCCTCTCCAATTTTATTCCAGTCCTCCCGGCTTTCAGCTGTACGGAACCACTACTTAATGCCGTCGTCCCACCTAGTCACACTACGTTTTCCTGTTTACGGCCGCCAGTGTAGGTCAGCGGACCGTATAGTCTAGCCACTTGCGAGAAACCTTTCAGCTGTAAGACATCTTGTCAGAATTTATAGGAGTTTATGCCAAATAATATTATAAAATGAAATGAAATAAAATATATTTATTGTTGGCTAAGATACAATAGCTAAGAACACAAAACATAGAATTTATTCTTCTTACACTCTAGAAATAAAACTAAGTACGTACATAGTAAAAACAAAATTAGACAAAAAAAAGCAGATCGTGTAAAATTTATATTTAAGTTCAGCCTGATTTGAAAGATCATCAGATGTGTTATACAATTTACAATACAATTATCTAATTTCGTACCTTTCAAACTGGTACGATCAAGCGTTTAGAAGTTACGGTACTGTGACAGACAAAAGGGACGCATTTAAGTCAGAAAATTCGGTTTCATTTTCAGCTCATTGAGATACAGTCAGTCAGCGTGTAAGCGTCCACTGCTGGACATACGCCTCTCCTATTTTCCTCCAGTACTCCCGGCCTTCAGCGGTACGGAACCACTGCTTTCCGCCGACGCACTTGATGCCGTCGTCCCACCTGGCGGGTAATCTTCCCACACTCCGTTTTCCTGTCCACGACAAGAACCTAAAAATCGTGAAAATCGTTCCATATTTTTATGCCTACATTACAGAGCCAAGAAATAGTATTATATTCGAATCGTGCTTATAAACTAATTCCATGATTATGATTAAAATTAGATTTACCTATAATCAAATTATGGAGTACATTTTATCCTGTTTAAAGATTTTGGAAGGAAATTAGATATGCGAAGGAGGCGTGTCCACGACACGGTATCATGGGCAGATTTGCCCATATTAACGATCGGTGTGTGCGTGAGCGCACGTGGATGCAACGCTTGGATTGGCCAAAAATCTTTGGTGCGAATGTGTACGTGCCTTCGTGTGTGTGAATTGTGATTGCGTGCAATCGGAAACTGGAGACAGCGGTTCCGACATAAGTGGACGCTCATGACACATCTTCTCTCCTTCCAAAATCTTTGATCCTGTTCCATCGCCGATTCCCTATCGCTATATATTAGCAGCCTTAAGAAATCTTGTCGAAATTCAGTCATCGCATCCACCCCCTCCGCTGTCGCCGCCACCGCCTGTGTCACCGCCGCCCGAGTCACATCCCCCACCGGTGTCGCCTCCGCCTGAGTCACATCCCCCACCGGTGTCGCCGCCGCCTGAGTCACATCCCCCACCGGTGTCACCGCCGCCTGAGTCACATCCCCCACCGGTGTCACCGTCGGCGTCGTTACTCAAGTAGTCATCACCGCCGAAACAGCCTTCATCCTTATGGCTCTGGCAGTGTATCTGTCCCGTTTCATCGACAAAATTATCCACTTGTACATTGTGGAGGTCTGCAAAGTCTACGCCGCCGGTGTCGTTCCGTATGTAGTTTGTTGCCGAATCGTCGTAGTAGTGTCTCGTCCTCCAACCGCTGCTGAGGTTGCCAGAGGCCATGCGGATGTTCGGCCTCCCTGTGCGTTGGTAGTGGTTGTAGCCCGAAGTGCTGACGGACGTGCTCTTGCAGTTTTTGCTGATAAAATACCAGCACAGTCCAAACATCGGTACCTGAACGAGAGAAAACCGCGGAACATAAAAAAACTGATTGATAAAAAAAAAGATTGATTCATTGTCTGACGTGATGTATAAAAAAAATCACAGATTTAGTACCCTGGAAATAACATATGACTAGAGTACTTGCGAAGACAAATCCAACGAGCCCAAACACGTTGGGCTTATCATGTGTAGTTTAGGAGTTCCTATGGCTTCCTTCCGGCTCCATCATCAGACCCCAACTAACATTTTCCTTATCCCAACTTTCTCGTGTCGCTCAGCGACAATATTTTTTCGAATTCCGTGAATTCATTTCCAATGTGCTCGATAGTCGTGTGCGGTGTGAGGCACGAAATCTTTGAATTTATTTTTTCAAAAAGGTTGAGCTACAGGGCAAACCAAAATATCGAGCGCCAAAATAAAACATTCGGGAAATTTTATTTATTTTTAGGGTTCCGTACCTCAAAGGAGGAAAAAACGGAACCCTTATAGGATCACTTTGTTGTCCGTCTGTCTGTCTGTCTGTCTGTCTGTCTGTCTGTCTGTCTGGCTGGCTGGGTGTCTGTCTGTCTGTCAAGACCTTTTTTCTCAGGAACGGGTAGAGGTATAAAGTTGAAATTAATATCAAATACTAAGGTCTACGTTTCCTCGGAGTTGTAAAAAAATTAAGCTTATAGGTCCACGCAATCACTAGATACGCCCATTTAAGTCACATATTTTGCTACCGGCAAACCAAATCAAAACCTATAGAGTACTGCCCGTTAACCTAGAATAATGAAATTTGGTAAGAAGCAAGGTCTCATAGCACAAGTAAAGAAAAAAATTGTAAATTAATAGTTATGTGACATTAAAAAAAATTTAGTTTGTTTTGTATATCAAGGTCCCTTTTTCTCAGGAACGGATCAAGATAACAAATTGAAATTAATATAAAATACTAAGATCTACGATCTCTTTAAGGTGTAGAATATTCAAGCTTCTAAATCAACGTAATCAAAAGATACGGCCATCTATGTCATATTTCATACTCGCAAACTCACTCAAAACAAATCGAAACCTATAGGGTATTTCCTGTTAACATGGAATCATAAAATTTGGTAAGAAGCAAGGTCTTATAGCACAAGTAAAGGAAAAAATCCGAAAATTGTAAAATTGTAGTTATTGACATAAAAAAATTTTTTTTGTTTTGTATGTCAAGGTCCCTTTTTCTCAGGAACGGATAAAGATAACAAATTGAAATTAATATCAAATACTAAGATCTACGATCTCTTTAAGGTGTAGAATATTAAAGCTTCTAAATCAACGCAATCAAAAGATACGGCCATCTATGTCATATTTCATACTCGCAAACTCACTCAAAAGAAATCAAAACCTATAGGGTATTTCCTGTTAACATAGAATCATAAAATTTGGTAAGAAGCAAGGTCTTATAGCACAAGTAAAGGAAAAAATCCGAAAATTGTAAAATTGTAGTTATTGACATAAAAAAATTTTTTTTGTTTTGTATGTCAAGGTCCCTTTTTCTCAGGAACGGATAAAGATAACAAATTGAAATTAATATCAAATACTAAGATCTACGATCTCTTTAAGGTGTAGAATATTAAAGCTTCTAAACCAACGCAATCAAAAGATACGGCCATCTATGTCAGATTTCATACTCGCAAACTCACTCCAATCAAATCAAAACCTATAGGGTATTTCCCGTCAACCTAGAATCTTAAAATTTGGTAAGAAGCAAGGTCTCATAGCACACGTAAAGGAAAACAATCCTAAAATTTTAAACTTGTAGTTATATGATATTAAAAAAAAAATCTTGTTTTGTGTGTCAAGACCCTTTTTTTCAGTAACGAGTCAAGATATCAAATTGAAATTAATATGAAATACTAACGTCTGCGATCCCTTCGAGCTATAGAAAATGAAAGCTTCTAAATCAATATAATCAAAAGATACGGCTATTTATGGGAAATTTTAATAATTGCAAACTCACTCAAATGAAATCAAAACCTATAGGGTACTTACCGTTGACCTAGCTAGAGTAATGAAATTTGGCAAGAAGCAAGGTTTAATAATAATAATAATAACTATGCCGCACGATGGTAACCTCGTCAGTAAGGAAGCAGAGAAGATGTTAAAATATCTGGATCTGCAGCACGAGGTTACCAAAATGTGGCCCGTCGACTCGACGATCGTTGTGCCCATAGTCGTTTCGGCGCATGGGCTGATAGCGAAGAGCCTCGACGACCACCTTGAGAGGCTCTCGCTGAGTGGTTGGGTCAAGGGCCAGATCCAGAAGGCAGCCCTGCTCGACACTGCACGCATCGTCCGGAGGTTCCTCTCTTTGGGACCCGACCATCGGTAGCCTGGGCTCGCCCCGCCGCCGGTGGTGGAAACTCCATTTGTTTTTGTATTAATTTTAGATTTTAAGTTTGTAAATATTATGTAAAATTAATATAAAAAAAATGTGTAAATAAATGGATAATAATAATAATAATAATAAATATCTTTATTTCACTTTGGCTTATTGCTAATTTACATTATTATCCGTAGGCATAGAGAATGAGTACAACATGAGAAAAAGACGATTCTATTTTACATATTCTGAATATACCTATAGAGTTAGATTTAGTAAGAACAACAACACAACAATAAACCAATGAAAAGGGTATAGACACAGCTAGTCAGGTGTGCGCTGCGCACACACACTGCGTTTCACAAGTAAAGATAAAATCCGAAAAGGATATGTCGTTATGTCATATAAGAAATATATTTTTGTATATTCCAACTTCACGAATGCCGCACAGTCAAAAACCATTGCTGTAGTGTTTATTTAGGCGGTTCGTGATTTTCCAAAACAATTGTTTTTGTACATACATAATACTTACAAATATATTGAGTGATGCTGATGATACGGAACCCTCGGTGCGCGAGTCCAACTCGCACTTGCCGATTTTTTTTTCACTATTTCGGCTATAACTTTTTTCGTTTTTTACTTTCTCGAATAATTATTTTTGCACCTTACAGCTCTCATAAATACGCGTCTTTTGGGCTTGAATATCATGTCTTAACAACTCTCCGAGATATAAGGGGAACGCACTTTTTCGTGAAATCGGGGCCTATACTGGAACGAACCAAAAGACATTTTCAATGTCAAAAATCGGCCAAGTGCAAGTCTGACTCGAGTAAGGTTACCGCACCATAAAAAAATGTCGCCCGGCAGAAAAGAAATTTTGCCAATTCTGTGTTTTGGCTCAACGTAGCTGTTACTGAGAGTTGTTTTAGGGTTCCTTAGTTAATTCTTTATTCTTTACTAGCTTATGCCCGCGGCTTCGCTCGCGTGAAATTCGTATTTAAAAAGAAGAATTTCGGCGCGCTGAACAATTCGGTTTGTATGAGAGCCACATCTTAGCGTAACCGGAACTGAGTCCGGAGTCTATCCTGTGTCGCGTATAGACGTGCTTGTAGTAAGTTTAATCGAATTCGGATGATCGGTTTAAGAGTTATGGAGAGTTTAAGAGTTAGAGTTAAAAAAAAAAACAAAATGACCTGACACCTTAGCAATTATATATTATATTTTTTCCACTGATGACGACGAAAGACACGTCGAAATATTTAAAAATTGTGTAATTTTTTAAATAATTATATTATTTAAATGATAAAAAATAAAATAATAAGCCATACATTGGTGATAACAAAAATATATTTCGATCTCTAGAGTTATGGAGGAACATACATACATACATACATACAGAAAATATTTCTAAAAATCGTCAATTTATAGTTTTAGTTTCATACATAGAGTCTACAAACTCAGTATCTCATAAAACAAAGTAACTTACTCCGTGACCATTCCTTACAGATTTATTATTATTATTGATGATGATGATGATAAGATAAACAATTTCACTAAAATAATTTTACATTGTTATAAGCATATCGCACCTTGAGAACTATAAGGCACTAACTGCAAAAAAATGCTAAATTGAGTTAAATATGAGGCATAACTGCAAAAAATCCTCTTTTAATAGCTATAAGGCATTTTGTGATAGCATTCTCATAGACCCTTGAATGCCTTATGGCACTGGTGCATCTTTAAAATATTTTCGGAGCTATAAGGCATCAATGGCCACATAATTCCATATTGCACTAAAACAATATTAACACTTGGTATTAAATTAAAATATTCAAAACTGTGAGGCATTATTTGCAGATAATGCCATATAGTTTTCATGTTTTGCATTGGGGCACAAGCGTCCAATCAAGTTGACAAGTTCGTAAGAATTTTTCAATTAAAAACCAAAGATATCTTCGTAGAGAAGGATTATAGAGGCACACACCCAAATCATAAGAAAAAAATAAATGAAGCGATAAAGTCAATCATACGTACCCATATTAATGGAATCTCAAAAATTGAATCCCATTATTTGAGGAACGAGACAACCCGAGTTCGGAACCGGTGTAAAACTGTAGGTCCCTTCCCTTGCCCCTTACTAGGTGGTAGGCTCAAATTGTAGCCGACTGGGTTGGTACCACCGTACTGGATGTAAGATGGCCGCATAGCAGCCTCGGTTGTGTTCTCCTCTAGTCCAGTATAGCCAGCAATCCAGGGAAGCCTCCGGTATGGCACCTACCTTCTCGGAGGTGATATTGGCTGGTCGGAGCATGCGCTTCGGCCCCTCCAGCCACCCATACCGGATTACATAAAAAAAAAATTAAGTTAGGTTACAAGTAGGTACATAAATTAGCGTTTAATTTCCGTTAATTTACATACGTCTTAAATTCGACGAATGATAGTGTTAATAATAGTTTTAATGCAGAGATCCCTTCACCAATTAGGACAAGTATATATTCTTTATGTATATATTCTTTATTGAACACCAATTTATCAAAATTAGGTACAACAGGCGAGCTTAATGCCGCGAGGCATGCATTAAAAGTGTCGATGATCATCGAATCGGCTGACCTGATGTTCATAGAACATAGCTAAGAACCACCCGGTTAAATCCGCTTTCTGGTTTATTATTTGTTGATAAATCCGCCATAATAAAATAACACATATTCTGTCAAAATTTCAACGGGTTACCTATTACGGTTCAAAAGATAAAGCCCTCGGACAGACAGACATACAGACAGACAGACGGACGGACGGACGGACGGACAGACAGACGGCGTAGGCTTATTTAGGCTTCCGTAAGGGATACGGAAACCTAAAACTACTGCATCCAAATCGGCCCATCTCTTTGGGAGTTACGATGCCAAAGACAGACACACACAGTCAGACGAAGACATTAAACTTTCCTCCTGCGTGGGTGGGTTAAAAATAGAAATAAAATTATTTCTAACCACTACAAATATAACGACGATAACAATGGCCGGTTCCATTATGTTAACACTCCTTGGAATTCGCAACACACACGCACACACACATTCACCACACTATCATGTTAGGTTATTTTTGACTCACGCACAACAGATAGAAACGCACTTTTTATCTCCACTTATCGACATTTTACACGGTCTATAGCTTAAGTTTAGATTCTTTATAACGTTGCACAAAGTTAAATTTGGTTATAAATGCATTTCGAAAAACTGTGCAAGAGAAATTCAACGGATAAAATTATAGGATATTTCAGTTTCCAGCGATCGCCCGCCGCGCGCCTCGGCTGCGCTTGTAAACAACTCCGCAGACTCGCACGTACACACAACGAATTACTGCCATTGTGTTCAAGGTCGACTAGAATCGATCTATTCGGTCGGTTGGATGGTCAAGGGCGTAGCCAGGATTTGGTTCAGAGGGGGGCAGAGAAGGGAAAACTAATAAGTAAATACTTTTATTACTTAATAGAAACAAATATATTTTTTATTTTATTAAGTACACAATCAATGTTCAGTATCAGTATCACAATCAGTATTATTGGTAGATCGAGGTATTCTTATTTATACCATTGTTTGGCTCCATAAACGGAGAATTCTATTGGCAGAATCTTTGTGATTTTCCTTTAAAATCAACCAATGACAATTTAAGATTGGACTGCGATTTTTGAATCTTTTTTTTAATTCGGTTCGGAAGCACTCCGAGCACTTACCCACATCCTATTAGAGGGGGGCAGCAACCCCCCCCCCCCCCCCCCCTGCCTGTATCTGGCTACGCCCTTGTGGATGGTGCGGACTGCAGACTGCGGAGTGAACGGTTGCGCTGCATGAGGCCCCTCTCTATCCGGTACGATGCGTTGGCCAAAAATTTCGTGTAAGTGCACTTGCCAATGGTGGAGGAATGGCAATTCCGACTTTATGTATTATTTTTTCGAAGACTTTTTGTATCACACTGTTGCCAGTGTGATACAGCCAGCTGTCCATACGTTCTGAAGATGGCGAAGACTAGTGACATTAACTCAAATCGTGTATGGTCCACGAAATCAACTAACGCCATCTGTTGGCATCAGCACCCAGTAAATATTCCAAATTCAAATAAATAACAATTGTACGTTCTATTTTGTGCTTCTCACTCAACTCGTATTATCTATCAATCACTGTCACTCTGACAACCTACACTTGAAATAAATATATTTTGTCAAGGCTGCTGTCTCTCCGCTATCATTCGTTGAGTTGTCGTAAGTGTGAAAGGGACAGATATAATTTTCATATGTTTGATACTGGCGATGACGTCACTCGACTGGCGTCCGTCCGGCGAGGTTGAATGCCCCCAGACAGAATGCTTACATTATAATACCTATTTCGTATAATATAAACTGTCTACTTCATTTTCCCGGTGGCTACTCTACGGTGTTGCAATCACAACCGTAAAACTCGAAAGGGGGTGATTATGTAGGTGAATATAGAAAACTTTTGTTCTAGGTACCACTTTTTAATTTGAAGAAAAAAAATTTGGTTTTCTCCATACATTTTGAGAATAGGTATTTCAAATTGGTATGGAAAAAAAATTTTTTGTTTCAAAAAATTTTTTTTCGCCACAGAAGTTGTTTAATTTCACATATAGAATAACCCCCTTGTCAGTTAAAAATATTACGGGGGCAACTGCAACACCGTGTATAATATAATATACATATTAGTTATTTGATATATCTACTGATAGGTATTCGTGAAGTCATATTATGACTTCACGAATTCCTGTCAGTAGGCTAACAAAAAAATAAACTTTTGAAATTAGTTATTTTCAAGGGCGGCGTTGTTAACGGTACTGAGCTGGGTAGCGGGGATTGCGACGAGCGGCGGCGGGCGGGAACATGGGGTTCGCTCGCACTCCGCGGCCGGTCCGCGGGCCTTTAAGCAGACAAACGAAACTTAAAGCAGACAGGTTATACAATACAATACAGAAAAATTAAGGCGCAGTATTACGAAAAATCGGTTCCACAAGATTGATGTTTCTCGAAAACCACTGCGAGTTTTATGTTAGAAAAAATATTCTGCTTTCTGAACAGGACAGGACCTTCAACCTCTAAAGCACAGACGTATCATTGGGTCATTGAGCCTGTTTTACCGCTGCTCTGACGAAATTGCTTCCCTTATCCCTCCTCCTCCTGTTCGCCTTCCTTCGCCAAACCCGCCATACTCTCGCGGAACACCCCTTTGTAGTGGACAGAAGAGTACTTCGAACTGCACGATTCTCTAAATCGTTCTTGTGCCGCACTGCAAAGTTGTGGAACGGGCTCCAGGGAATATCTTTCCCCACTCCTACAATCCACGGATCTTCAAATCGCGGGGAAATAGCCTTTCCCCAGGGACATTAGTCCACCTCCAAGCCGGACTGGCACCTCCTCGGCGGTGAAATTGGCTGCACAAATGTGAAATTATTGCACATTTTTTTTTAAGACTAACTAAACTTTAAGACCACAGAACACCTATTTATCTTTGATTTATAATATTTTTAGAATTCTTAAAATTGTTACCAAAGAGTTTGATCCGCCTCGCAAACTCTTTGATTCAATAAAAAAAAAATTTTTTTTTTATGTAAACCAGCATGGGTGTCTGTGCCGAGGGACCGATGGTGCAGTCGACAGCCAAAATCACCTCTCCTCGCGAAACCACGCTCAATTATTAGGTGCCATGCCAGCAGATTTGCGGACTGTTGCTAGGCTAGGGATTGTTACCTAGTTTTTGACGAGCGATATTTGTGCGCGTCATCGCACTGAAAAAACGTAAATTTTGTGTAATACTATAAGTTACAAAACACTTTAGTTGCTGTGGTGACTAGAAAACTAGCAGTTACCACAACTAAACCGAGTTTAGTAAATCAGTTTGGCTCCTTCCTACTTAAATGTTTGTTAAAGAAAAACTGTTTGTTGCATAATAGCTAAATAGATTTGTAAGGTATAGGTGAAATAGCTCACGTTTGTACACGTCACGTGTAGCCAAACAATTCAGTGAACAATTAATTTTGTAATAAATATGTAGTACTTATATAGCTATTACTTCGGTAGTTGGTTACAAAAGAGGGTTTTACTAAATTGTGGTAGTTGCCGCAGCTATGGAAACTGCCACGGTTGGCTACATCACCTACAACATCCGTGATGTCTGCCTATAACACCGGGTGAACTAAGTGCCATGTCAGTGCTTCCCTTCGGTCGTGCCGGCTACACTGAACTGGACGTCAAACACAAACTATTTACATAGCCGTTTCGACCGACGTTTCATTCAGTGCTGTGGTACCAACCCGGGCGGGTTGAACCCTACCACCGAGAAGGTAGGAAGGGAAGGGACCTACAGTTTTACGTGGAATCCGAACCACGGTCAGCCTCCAACGATCGAGCGGTCACCCATCCAAGAACTGACCGCGCCCAGCGTTACTTAACAATCAATATCAATAGTCGACTGTCTGCACCACTGAGCAGCTATCGAGGTTGACAATGATACCGTGGACATTCAACATATTTTACTCTAAATTTTGACTCGCCAGTCGCTGCTTACGAAAATATGTTTTTAAAATGTGAGGTCCTGAGAGTCATAACTCAGGGGCTTAATAACTTTACGTACCTGCTACTTGCTAGCTGCTAAAATGATTCAATTAAAACACGGAGAACAGAAGGCCCTGGGGGGCGCTGTTGATCATTTATAATAATTTATGCTGAAGTGAAGTCCCTGTGGCAACTTTCAGGTCTCCCTTTGAACAGGCAGATGGCGCTTAAGGCGAATATAGAGCATTTTTGTAGAGATAGATAAAAAATATAAGTATTATTATATAAAACAAAATATTTATTTATTTTATAGAAACACACACTTATATATAAATATCTAAAAATTCGATAAATTAAATTATAAATTAATATCGATACGTCGTCGGTCGAAACGGCTATGTAAATAGTTTGTGTTTTCCGTCCAGTTCTGAGTAGCCGGCACGACCGAAGGGAAGCACTGACATGGCACCTAGTTCACCCGGTGTTATGGGCTAACATCACGGATGTTGTAGGTGATGTAGCCAACAGTGTCAGCTTCCATAAAAATAAAAAATAAATAAAAATTTAATAAACATATTATAGTAATAACATAAACCAGTAAAGTTTCCACAATTAGGCAAAGCTATAAAACATGTTTCCAACACTAGTATATAATACAAAAAAAAAAGAAGTGAAATATATGCAAAAAAAAGGTAGATAAGTAATTAATTAAATTTTAAGCAGCTAAAGCAAATTAGTTTGTGTGCACAAAGTTAAACACTGCTTCTTAAAGCTACATAATTTTGAGTTAAAGATGCAGAGAAGATACACTACACATATACATACAATATACACAAGAAATAATTTTTTTAAATTTTTTTTATGGAAACTGACTCGGTTGGCTACGTCACCTACAACATCCGTGATGTCAGCCCATAACACCGGATGAACTTGGTGCCACGTCAGTGCTTCCCTTCAGTCGTGCCGGCTACACTGAACTGGACGGAAAACACTAACTATTTACATAGCCGTTTCGACCGACCTTTCATTCAGTGCGGTGGTATCAATCCGGGCGGGTTAAACCCTACCACCTAGTAATATATAAGAAGGGAGCCATATCCTTAGTCGTAATAATACACTTTATGCCACGGCTAATTGACTTTGACAATTTCCTCCAGTCAACCCGGTGGACCTACACATGGAATCCGAACCATGGAGCAGTAGGTGAAGGTATGCACGTCATTTTTTTTTTTCAAATAAAAAAATATTTACTTGCAAACACCGTTTGCGTTTGCACCGAAGAGATGACAACAGTTGGAATAACCGTGTCCTACAATGGCGGCCGTGGACAGGAAAACGGAGTATGGGAAAACCGCACCCGCAAGGTGGGACGACGACATTAAATACTTCGGCAGAAAGAAGTTGTTCCGTACGACTGATGGCCGAGATGACTGGTGGAAAATTGGAGAGGCATATGTCCAGCAGTGGATTTCGAACTACACAGGTGTGGAAGAGGTTCCCGACGAACTATGTACCGAGCTTACCACCTAGACGTAAGAGCTTAGTTACTCACACACTTTATTCACGCTTAGTTCTAAGTTCAGAAAACCCGCCATACTCTCGCGGAACACTGGAAAGTCCAGTCGAAAGATGAGTTCTTCGAACTGCAAGATTCTCTAAATCGTTCTTGTGTCGCACTGCAAAGGTGTCGAGCGGGCTTCCGGGGAATATCTTTCCCTATTCCTACAACACGGATCTTCAAATCGCGGGTTAATAGCCTTTTCCCAGCGACATTAGTTCGCCTCCAAGCCGGACTGGTACCTCCTCGGGGGTGGGGGTGAAATTGGCTGCGCCTGAGGCTTCGACCTCGGGCACGGCCACTCAGTTCGGAAGAAATAAAAATCGGTCGCCTCGGTCGTAGGTACAGGTCGGTTAACTAAAGCTCACACCAATGCAATTGCCCGCGTGCGAGTGAGACGTCGCACTGCATACGCATCACGAAAACCCGATCTGTCTCACTCTCACTCGCACGCGGGCAATTGCATTGGTGTGAGTACTGTGTACGTGCCAGCTTTAGTTAACCGACCTGTAGAGTGAAGTTCGTTTGTCACTCACTGTATTTTGTTGTGTGTTTGCGCCGTAAGTCTTATATTAAGGCCCTGTCACCCCGTCCCGTATTCACCCGTACGTTTCGCTGGTTGGAATAGGATTCAACACAATCAATCAACAAAAAATTAGGTTTTTATTTTTTTATTCCAAAAGTACGGATCGAAACAAAAAAGTAAAAAACTACGGATTTAGATAATATATTCAACAAATAAAATATATTTTTTTCAAAGCCTTGATTTGGTCACGTTGCCTTAAAATACGTTTTTATAACAAAATTCAGAGGCATGTTCATGATTTTTTTTTATCGAGCGAAGTTAATCAAATCGTGTTTTCAAAAAGCTATCGATCTGTGCTGATCATGGTGCTGATAAATGAAGTATTACATACCTATATTAAAACTGAATCTGTCAGGTGAGTAATATTGGTGGTAAACTTCTTGAAATTTGAGTCGGACGCAGCCTCACGTCACCTTAACCGACAGATGGCGTTTAATTGTTGCATTATTTTGTATAGCGGGCACTCGCGGCGCGGCCTGCGTCCTTGTTTTGCCCTAACTTACAACATAACGTTCACAGATTTACGAACTCAACGACGACGGGGCACATTTTTCTGTTGTGTTTGTGTGTATGTATGCAATAGTATGCGTGTAGTATTTAGTTTTGCACCACCAGGGCGAGGACTGTCCGCCGAGTGTGTTTCCAGTCGCATTTCTTTTATAGAAACTGACACGGTTGGCTACATCACCTACAACGTCTGTGATGTCAGCCCATAACACCGGGTGAACTAGGCGCCATGCCAGTGCTTCCCCCTTTGATCGTGCCGGCTACACTGAACTGGTCGGAAAAAACCCAAACTATTTACATAGCCGTTTCGACAGACGTTTCATTCAGTGCGGTGGTACCAACCCGGGCGGGTTAAACCTTACCACCAAGTAAGATTAGGAGGGAAGGGACCTACAGTTTTACGAGGAATCCGAACCTCGGTCAGCCTCCAACGGTCAGCGGTCACCCATCCAAGTACTGACGGCTCCCAGCGTTGCTTAACATTCAATAGCGACAGTTGACTGTCTGCACCACTGAGCTATCGAGGCTGACATCGGACATCGCATCCTGATAAAACCGGCGCAAGGCGTGAGCGACGTGGGCGACCGCCCACTGCCTCGCGGCCCGAGGGGCCTCGCGCCTCGAAAGTTCATGCAGCTTTGATATATAAAAAACATTCAGCTAGATTTATTAAAAGAGACCCCGTGTAAACATGTTTAGACTTAATCAAAGGCAAACTAAAACTTGCTATAAAGCCTTTATCCGACACAAGATGGGAAAGCAGGACAGAGGCAGTGAATATTGCAATAATACAGTGGCTGTATTATTGCGATTTTATGAAGTTGTTGAATGTATTGAGTATTGGCAAAATTGATAGGGCCTCGCAAAATTTATCTTGCCCACATCAAATTAAGTTCATGCCCCGCCACTGAAAATAGTCCCACTGCGTCTCTCCCCGCGCATATCTTAAAATGCGACTAAGGGATAAGGACGAGATGACGTGCTAAAGGGCGAAAGGCTTGCCACCTCTCACCTTGGCACGGTCTTTCCACCGAGTCGTGCAGCAGGTGGGTCTTTGTGCCTTACTTGCTGCTTGATAGTTATCTTGTCCGAATACTTTGCTAAACGTGGTGGTCGATGTTGTGTTGCAATTTTACAAGAGTTATTGCAGCACAACACCGATTGCTCTGCTTAACCCTGATTATCGGGATACAGCGTGTGTGGTATGTATGTATGTATGTACGGATGTATACAAAATGCTTTATTGCTCCAGTAAACATTAAACAGTAACAAGTACATTAGAAAATTTACATAAGGTGCCAAGGCGGACTTATATACAGGGTGTATCAGGATAGGTTTGAGAAACTTCAGGAATAGAAAGTACTCATTATTAGAAGAAAGAAATCCTTATCACTCAAATCGAAATTCCGTTGTTTTTTTGTCATACAAAAGTTGGAAATTGTAATAAAAACTAGATGGACAGTGAGACTGGAGAGTGCAGTGAACTAATTCAGTCCTCTTTTTCTTTTGAGGTCATTAAACTTTCAGTGTTTGGAATTTACCTTCACGCAGTTCAATTGTACTAGTTATGTATGCAACCTACCCATTTTAATCCATGAGTTAGAATTAATTTTTTATTTAATAAAGGCGGACGTTAACCATCCACCAAATCTTGAAGAATAGATTTTCACCAAAAAGTACAGTAAAATGATCGAATCTGGGAAAAAGTTTCAGAGCTTTTCGTCTTCAAATATGGGCCCCTTTCGAACCCTGAAGTTTCGAAAACCTATCCTGATACACCCTGTATATAAAGCAAAGTTTGTACGGGCGGCCGACCGTGTAACGTATATATATATTTTTTGCCAGCCGTAATGTGTTTAACCACGCCCATGGACATTCGGTCGCATGCGGGGGTTGCGAATGCCATACTTGCCTGACAGATGCCTATTGAAGGACCCGAGACTGTACTTGGGGGGAACATGTGGGCAGGAAAAAAAACTGCACGCAATATGGCCGCATGGCAGCCTAAGTTGTGTCATCCTGTAGTCCAGTGTAGCCAGCAATCCAAAGGGAGGTCTCCGATATGGCACCTGGTCGGAGCATGTGCTCTGGCCCCTCTGACTCAACAATCCATACCGGTTTACATAATAAAAATGAAAAACCAAATATACATACATAGATATCATAAGTGGTATGGTAACCCTATCGGGGTGAGCAGAGTAGTCGGCGTTGTGCTGCAAGTGCTCTTGTGAATTACAGCACAACACCGACCACCGCATTTAGCAAAGTATTAGGACAAGATAACAATCAAGCATCAAGTAGGGCACGAAGAACCGCCTACTAGATGACTGTAAGGAGTGTACCAAGGTGATAGATGGCTAGCCTGTCGCCCTTATGCACGGCATCTTGTCCTTATCCCTTAGTCGCCTTTTACGACATGCACGGGGGGAGATGCAGCCGGGCTATTGTTTTTCAGTATCGATCAACCCCACACAGTACTGAAAAATAATTATAAATCTCTAAATTGTTCCTCTTGAGTTTTCCTGACTAAAACGGGTTAGATAGAAAGTAACTCGAGGGGTCACAGAAAGACGCAACTGAGAAGGGTCCGCCAGCCAGCTCGGGTGTCGTAACTCAAAAGTTTGGACAATTCTCGGTAACACTCGCTGGGTAAAAAGTTTTGAGTTGGGCATAACCCTTCGCGGTTCGAGCCGATATTACATTTAGGAAAATATCGTCAAGAAAAAAAAAAATCATGGAGCATATTATAACGTATTAAAATTATATATCAATAAAATATATATTTTAGCTATGGAGTATTTATATTATTTATATCATCATATCTCTATGTATTAATATGTAGTATATTTTTATCTATGTTCATGTATATACGTAACATTATAGTGTTATTTTAGACGTTCTAGTTGTCTTTTCAGTTGTTTTTTCATCATTAATTATATTATAATAATAATATAATAGGCCACCCATATAACTTTACATAAAACATATATACACTAGCTTTATCGTCTTCCGCCCATAGTTATTTACTTTCTTCGAGAAGGTTTATCGTCTTACAGATTATTCCCATCTTAGTTACTTACTTTATTCGAGAAGGTTTATTGTTTATCTAAACTTTGCTGGGCCTTCGGTCTCACTCTTAGTTCGACCCTTAAATAATGTCTATGCAATAATAGCTATCCTACAGGACCATGCATTTTACTGGAATAAATATTATCCTAAGTGCTAATCCAGTGCATGATCTATCTACCTACCAAATTTCATCCAAATCCGTTCAGCCGTTTAGGTGTGAAAGTGGAACAAACAAACAAACATCAATACTTTCGCGTTTATAATATTATGAGTGAGATTATTAACGAAAGTGTTGCGGCTACGGTAGTTAAGTGAGTAACTCGAATTAATATTTCTCGCCGTTCAACGAGTGCTACCACCACGTTATCGCGAAGATTCGAAAATGTCACGAAAATATTTGTGACGACGATATTTTCACGACTTATTTTCACAAATGTAAACTCGGCTTGGGAGCCTCTCTTTTCGGGTTTACAACGAAGCTAGCTATCTGGAATAGACAGGACTTCATTCATAATACAATACTATATAGGTCACAGAAAAGGTCGGCTGCTTGCTTGCTCCACACGCGCCCCGTATAGAAATTAAATCAATAAAAAAGTTAAATAAAAATTTTAAAAATCCCCGTAAAATAATTTCCGTTTACTAGTTTACGCGAATACCCGCGCAGCTGTGAGTTTTATATTTTTGTTTACTTAGCGGTCCCCCAACTCCTTTAATTAAGTAAACGGAAACTCATATATTTCCATATATTTATTTCATTCCATATACATATTTCCCCCCACGTACAGTCTTGGGTCCTTCAAGGGGCGCGACCTGTCATCAGGCCAGCTTGGCATTCGCAAACCCCGCATATAGACCGAATGTCCATGGGCGCCGTTAGACACCTCATGGGTGCATCGGCGCCTTATGTCGAGCTTACAATGAATAAATAAATATATATATATCCAACCAGACGAAATTTCCGCACAAAAACTGTATCAAATTATACTCACGCTCGGCTACTTTGCACCTGAATTCAAGAGGCCGAAAGTGCTTGCAATTTTTGTTTGAAGCGTTTCAGTCTCGCACGCTCGCGTCGACCACAGAACATAAAAGTTTGTAAAGCGCAAACGTTGGTAAACGCAGAGGGTTTCGTAGCTATTTCCTTCTATTCGCGGCTGCTTTGTGCTCCGTATTGCTGTCGGCTGCTCGCAAGTTTTTTTTATGTAACCCAATATGGATGGCTGAGTCAGAGGGGCCAAAGCGCATGCTCCGACTATCCAATATCACCTCTGAGAAGGTAGGTGCCATACCGGAGACTGCCCTGGCTGGATTGCTGGCTATACTGGACTGCACTGCACTAGCACTTGCGATGCCGATGTGGCTGTTTACCTTTAGTGTATGAAGACCAGTGTAACCGAATTCCCATGCAAACAATTTGTGAGTTTTGAATTTGTGATACCTTCATGTTATAGCATCTTTAAATAAATTATTTGTGTGGCTAACGTTTTTGAAGTGAGGCACAATATATAAGGTACTGACATTTTAAGCTTGATGGATTTCATGGCGGTAATGAAAGGCGAAGCAATACTCGGCATTTCTTTCATGGCTAAAATCTGTTATGATGAAATACGATAAAGAACTAGAATACTGGACTTGCTACGATTTGCAAGCTGAAGTGGCAATGGGCTGGGCACATCTGACGCAGACCCGACAACTAGGAGGCCACGTACAATCACTCGTAGCATGGAACGCCTAGGTGGACAGACTACCTAAAAAGATAGCCAGGAGTGCATGGATGAGAAGATCGGAAGACAGTGATGTGCCTTTGGAGACGTCTATGTCCAGCAGTGAACCGAGACGGGCTGATGAGGGTAGATGATGAATGAAAGGCCGCGGATATGCACAGAAGGCAAGTAAGCGGAACTAAGTTCGATTCTGCAGATCTTTCCTCTACAGAACCGGTAAACTCTGGAACGCTCTCCCTGCTCATATATTTCCCCCCAAGTACAGTCTTGGGTTCTTCAAGAGCGGCGTGAATGGGCACCTGTCAGGCCGGCATGGTATTCGCAATCCCCGCATACGATCGATTGTCCATGGGCGCTGTCAGACACCTCATGGGTGCCTCGGCGCCATATGTCGAGTTTACAATAAAAAAAATTAAAAAAAAATTGTGGTATACGAGCAAACAAATCATCTCGCTATTTCTACCCATTTTGTATGTTCTGTGGTCTCGACAAAGCACCCAACTACAGCAATTTTCAGCGCAGCGCCCTCACAGTGCTGAAAGAGCCTGAAAGAAAAGCTCTCAGAGCGCGTTAAGCCTCGAGGAGATGCGATTTTTATTTATTTTCGAAATCCGCCGCCGCTGCGACAAATAGCATCGTCGGATCTGAGCGGAGCTAAAAATCTAGCCAATAAATA
This sequence comes from Nematopogon swammerdamellus, assembly GCA_946902875.1. NCBI lineage: Eukaryota > Metazoa > Arthropoda > Insecta > Lepidoptera > Adelidae > Nematopogon > Nematopogon swammerdamellus. The sequence goes on from OX336356.1 coordinate 14,635,209, forward strand.
TGGGGCAATAGTTACAGTGGTGCCGGTGACCAGGATGGAAAATGTATTTCTTTCGCCCAGTAGTGTTATAAAGGATGTATAAAGACATACGTATTTCAGCATCAGAAGACACGTGCAGCATTCATCTGTCTAATAAATAAATCACAGAATTTGTTTTGAGAAAACAAATAATATTTTGGGAAACACTGCTTATAGATCTTCGGGATGCAAATAATAACATTGAACGAGTTCGGTGTGTCCAACAACGTGGACTCAAATATTTCGGAAAAACCACTGACGCTTGTATTGTGGAATTTTCATTTACGGGCACAGAGCGCAAATTCCCGTTGCTCGACAATGCTCCAATATTAAAACCCTTGTTCTTTTTCGAGTGAAATGGGAAACGTGAAAATGCTTTTGAGATTTCGAAAAAAAGTTTAATTTTGACTATTATACATACCTGTTTTTATTTTTGTATTTTATCAGTAAGTACCCAAAACGCTGCCAGCAGCATATTGGGCACTGTGCCAGAGTCGGCTGAGTTGGACAAAATATTTTACTTGCAGTAAAATATAATCAACATCTAATTATTTTAATTTAATTTTTATTTTAATTGTTAAAGAATATTTTTATGTATACCTACTTTTGTAATGATATTTGATTCAGAAATAATAAATATATAATTACTAGCACAATTTTTAAAATAGAAGTAATATAGATTTTTACATATACCTACCTAACTAATACCCGGACTTAGCAGAAAAAAAATTGTTTTTTCAACAAAATTTTTGCGGTATCTATTAATTTTTAGTTGAGGACGCATGACTTTGCTTACGTCCCAAAATGTGTTGCATCACAGATATCTCTAGACATTTCAAGGTTCATGAAGATTGCTCTAGCCATTTAGGAGCTGCATACTGCGACATACAGACGGACGGACGGATGGGCAGACACCTGACCGATTTCATAAGTGTTCCTGCCATCGTCGCCGGCTACGGAACCCTAAACAAATCGGTGAAGTGCGAGTTATACTAGCGCACGGAGGTTTCCGTAAATCCGCTATAGCATACCTGTAAAAAAAGGATATCCGCATATTTTGCTTCTTGCCACAGCAAAAATTAATTCAGTACCGTGACTAATCGATTCTTAGCACCACGCGCACTGGGCAAGGATTGCATCCCTACACGCTGGACTTACCGCGGATGCGTACCAATCGATTCTGCAGATCATTCCTCTACAGAACCGGTAAACTCTGGAACGCTCTCCCTGCCCATATATTTCCCCCCAAGTACATCTCAGGTCCTTCAAGAGGGGCGTGAATGGGCACCTGTCAGGCCGGCATGGCATTCGCAACCCCCGCATACGACCGAATGTTCATGGGCGTCGTTAGACACCTTATGGGTGGCTCGGCGCCATATGTCGCGCTGTCAATAAAAAAAAAACGTTTAGCACACGTTGGCTTAGTAATAGGCTTCCGTATTGATACGGAACCTTGAAAAGTACCTCGCCACTTAAGCAAGCATTTTAGCGTTTTTATTTTCTTGTTTTAGCACTCAGGACGTTTCGACCTTACAATTAATTGCCTTTTCACACTTTCCATCGAAGAACTCCAGATTAGCTAGATCTACAAAGGAAGCACGAAGCCAGCCCCCGAACTATACTCGAACAAAGTGCAGCTGAAACAAAGGTATTCTTTACTTTACGAGCGCATCGCGAAGCCCCGATGTCTTCCGGCGACAAATAAGCCAAATTGTCCTTTCGCTGGCTTCGCGTCTAAGAAGAATTTATTTCTATTGCCGTTATCCAGCGGCCACTTTGCAGTGGCGTAGCTAGAGTCTCGCCATCGTCACTCGGAGCGAATATGGCAACACCAATTTTAAATGTCGGCATGGCTGCCGCAGGACAATCTTGACATTAATTAAAATAATTGTGACAGTGGTCACAAAACGTTCGCGACATTAAACACAAAAAAATTGAAAAAAAACTGGCCAAGAGTCGGACGCGTGCACCGAGGTTTTCATACCACAAAAAAAAACTTTCATTTTCACTTTTTAATTTTTTTATTATTTGTTGTTATATTGGCGAAAATAACACATACTCTGTGAAAATTTCAACCGGTTAGCTATTACGTTTCCAAAGATACAGCCATCGGACGAACGGACGGACGGACAGACAGACAGAGGTTGTAGGCCTTGTAATAGGCTTCCGTAGGGGATACGGAAACCTAAAAAAATTATAGGGAAATGAAATTAAAGAAATTAAAAGAAAATTCAGTATATTTTCGTTTCAAGAAACACAATATGTTGTCAAGATCATAATGTCTCCACGAGTGTTAGTTATCATTTGTATAGAAACTACCCTATGAACCGACGTATGAAGCTATAAGTAAGTAACGTTGACTGACTGAATGACTGACTGACTGTATAATGTGTGCACAGATCATCCATGAAACTTGGAAATTATGGTAAATCAATGTATATTACTTCTAGATCAAAATATTGAAAACTAGTAAAGGGGGCAAAATCCACTGTGGATTCTGCTCCCTACGCTACGGCACTGCAAACGAGCTTACCGAGAAAAAAAACTTAGTTCGGTCGGACTGGCCATTATCCACAGGATACGTCGTTATGTTGTTCGGGAAGTGATTTTTTTTTTCTTCCAGGCAGCCGTGTCGTTTCAGAGTTGTGCACAGTGAAGAAATGCATTAGGTAACTGAAAGGCATTCAGACGAAATGCGGGCATTGAGAAGTTAGAACAATAAGTAGGTAGGTATTTAAGGCGCCTAGAAACGCCAAATGTGGATTTTTCCAGAAGTAACCCGTGATAACTAGACCAATCTAAAGGCTAAAAACTACTGAAAAATATAGAACAATTCTTTGTCTATCGATCACACGTTTTTGGTTGTAAAATTTTATCATTTTCTATACAAACTATACGGTAACCAAATGTCGATTTTCTTCCGTGTGAACTTTGAAGACTTGTTCTCGGAAACTAAAGAGAATTTGAATGGAATTGTTATAGCAAAATGACGCCATTTGTTATATCTATCGATCACACGCTTTTCAAAGCTGTAATGCGAAGGATAGCAATTTACGAAAAAAAAAACCATAAGAAAACTACTACGCGTAACGCCGTTGGCGTAACTATGGCGCCTTCAGTAAATATCGATGTCGAATGTTACAGGAAGCAGTTTTAAACTGATGATTTTTAAAATGAAAATTTCATTCAGCGTGGTAGTACCAATCGAGTCGGGTTAAACCCTACCATGTAGGATAAAGGAAATGACTTAAAGTTTTATCGTGGAATCCGAACCGCACCGGGCTCAAAGGTCGGACGGTCACATCGACATCGAACCGAATCGATGCATTGCACCGACGTGCTACGGAGACCAACAACTACTATACTTCATGTAGATAACAACTACTATGCTTTATGTACATAATAACTATTATACTTTCTCTAGATAACAACTACTATACTTTAAGTAAATAACAATTACTATGCTTTATCTAGAAAACAACTACTATACTTTAGCCAGATAGCAACTACTATACTTTATGTAAATGTAATAACTATTATGTATACTTTATGTAAATAACAATTACTATGCTTTATCTAGAAAACAACTACTATACTTTATCCGTATAATAACTACTATACTTCATGTAAATAATAACTATTATGTATACTTTATGTAAATAACAATTACTATACTTTATCTAGAAAACAACTACTATACTTTAGCCAGATAGCAACTACTATACTTTATGTAAATGTAATAACTATTATGTATACTTTATGTAAATAACAATTACTATGCTTTATCTAGAAAACAACTGCTATACTTTATCCGTATAATAACTACTATACTTCATGTAAATAATAACTATTATGTATACTTTATGTAAATAACAATTACTATACTTTATCTAGAAAACAACTACTATACTTTAGCCAGATAGTAACTACTATACTTTATGTAAATGTAATAACTATTATGTATACTTTATGTAAATAACAATTACTATGCTTTATCTAGAAAACAACTACTATACTTTATCCGTATAATAACTACTATACTTCATGTAAATAATAACTATTATGTATACTTTATGTAAATAACAATTACTATACTTTATCTAGAAAACAACTACTATACTTTAGCCAGATAGTAACTACTATACTTTATGTAAATGTAATAACTATTATGTATACTTTATGTAAATAAAAATTACTATGCTTTATCTAGAAAACAACTACTATACTTTATCCGTATAATAACTACTATACTTCATGTAAATAATAACTATTATGTATACTTTATGTAAATAACAATTACTATACTTTATCTAGAAAACAACTACTATACTTTAGCCAGATAGTAACTACTATACTTTATGTAAATGTAATAACTATTATGTATACTTTATGTAAATAACAATTACTATGCTTTATCTAGAAAACAACTACTATACTTTATCCGTATAATAACTACTATACTTCATGTAAATAATAACTATTATGTATACTTTATGTAAATAACAATTACTATACTTTATCTAGAAAACAACTACTATACTTTAGCCAGATAGCAACTACTATACTTTATGTAAATGATTTAACTATTATGTATACTTTATGTAAATAACAATTACTATGCTTTATCTAGAAAACAACTGCTATACTTTATCCGTATAATAACTACTATACTTCATGTAAATAATAACTATTATGTATACTTTATGTAAATAACAATTACTATACTTTATCTAGAAAACAACTACTATACTTTAGCCAGATAGCAACTACTATACTTTATGTAAATGTAATAACTATTATGTATACTTTATGTAAATAACAATTACTATGCTTTATCTAGAAAACAACTACTATAATTTATCCAGATAACTACTATGATTTATGTAGGTAACAACTACTGTGCTTTATGTAGATAACTACTACAATATACCTTATGTGAATACTTTATGTTGGTTAGGTCAATGATACGTCATTGGGTTAGGTTGAAATATTTTTAATATTTTTATTGATTTGAATGAAAATGATAATGTGATTACTATTTATTTTATTGACTGTTTTATTTTATTATTTTCTATTGAGCTTGTATGCAATTATTTAGGACTATTGTTTGATAATTGACATTGTATTGACAATTGTTTATTATTTGTATGGAAGTTAGTGAAATTGTTGACGATTTCTATAGCACGATAGATTTTCCACATAAAATGCTCGCTGAAATAAAATACTTTTGACTTTGACTTTGACTTGACATTTAATTGCACATGTCAAATGCCAACGGAATTGCGTCAGCGGAAATGTCGGATAGTGTTCTATTTTAATTTGCAATACGTTCAGAAAACGTGCGTTTTGATCATAGATAAATTTGGCAGGATACGAAATATATATTATTTTTTATTTACATATGTTTAGGAAATCAAACAGTAGTTACACAGAAATAAAAGAAAACACATTATGTACAGTGTTAGGCCGGTAGTAGAAAAGAATTTCCCCACTGCTTCTCTCCAGGCATAGCGCATACTCTTTTAATATACTATCTGGACAAGTATGTAAGTATACACTGTGTTGCAACCCCAACCGTAAGATCCGAAAGGGGGTGATTCTGTACGAGAAATAGAACAACTTTTGTTGTACGACTTTTTAATTTGAAGAAAAAGCATTTAAAATTTGTATGGAAAAAATATTTTTTTTTTTGTTTAAAAAAAATGTTTTCGCCACAAAAGTTGTTTAGTTTCACATACAGAATAACCCCCTTATGTCAGTTAAAAATATTACGGGGACAACTGCAACACCGTGTGTTTTTATATTATTTTTTGAATAAAACCATTTTAGTGATTTCTTTTATATATTTTTTCCAATCGAATTGACAGATACATTTTTTCTCCTATACTTCAAAGTCAGTTGTATTTTTCAATACATATTGCCCCCTCATTAAGGCAAGCAAAAACATAAACAACAAATAAAACATAACAAACAAAGTTTAATCCATTGGCAACGGAATTAAGTTGTGTATGGATCGACGGTATGTTCCATTTTGAGTTTTAAGGTCAACCACTCTAACATTGTCATCAGGGCCCTTAATTACATTTATAATCCTAGCCATGGGCCAAGATGTAGGTGAAGTATTGTTCACCTTTATGAAAACTAAGTCACCTATTCTCAGATTTTCTTTCCTGAGCTTCCACTTGGTTCTGTTGAGAAGCGATGAGAGGTAAGACTTCCTCCATACATTCCAGAAATGCTGAGTAATCTGGTTACAACGTCTCCAGAAAGAAAGTCTATTGCTAGGTACGTCACAGTAATCCTTATCAGGTACGGCTGTTATTGATCTTCCAATAACTAGATGTGCCGGAGTTAGAAAGGTAAAGTCACTAGGATCATTTGTGAAAGGTGTTAATGGCCTAGAATTAAGAATTCCTTCTATTTGTACAATAACTGTATTGAATTCTTCATACGTTAAAGCTTCACTGCCGACAATACGCTTAAAGTGATATTTGAAAGATTTTACGCACGCTTCTACAAGTCCAGCAAACTGAGGTGAATATGGAGGAATAAATTTGAACTCAATGCCCTTGTTAGCAGAAAACTCTTGTATGCGTTTTCGAAACGCTTCAGAGGCGTGAAGCTCGTACATTTTCTTTAGCTCATTATCAGATCCCTTAAATGTGGATCCATTGTCACAAGAAATATTTTTGCAAATTCCTCGTCTTCCTATGAACCTCGTCAATGCTGATAGGAAGCATTCTGTAGTCAAATCAGAAACAAGCTCAAGGTGAATTGCCTTACTAGCGAAACATACAAAAATTGCTACATATCCTTTAGTGATAATCACACTGCGAACACGCGATTGCTTAATGTTGAATGGGCCACAAAAGTCCAATCCAATATTTTGGAATGTATGAGCTTCGTTTACCCTATTGTAAGGTAAAAAACCCATAATTTGTTCCGCGCATTCAGCTCTAAATCGGGTACATTTGACACAGCGATGTAATATTTTCTTTATTTGGCGAACTGCAGACACAATCCAGTATTTTTGACATAAGTTAGCATGAGTCAATTTCAAACCTGAGTGTAGACAATTCATATGTTCTCTTTCAATTATTAAGTCCGTTATATGAGAATTTTTTGCAAGAATTATCGGATGTTTTGTACTATAGGGAATACCGGCTTGCTGCAATCTGCCGCCCACGCGAAATACTCCGCTCTCGTCAAGAAATGGATCCAAAGAAACCAAATTTGATTTTACAGGCTTCTTTTGGCAAATATTTTTTATATCAACATGAAAGTTATATGACTGCGAGCATTTTATTACAGAAAGTAGAGAATTTTTGAGCTCTTCAGCAGACAAGTTACCCTTAAGCTGCTCAGTCGTGTACTTACAATTATGAATAAATCTTAAAACATAAGCCATGATTCTTTGTAATTTTGTCATGCTAGAATATTTTTCTAATAAAGATAACAACTCCGGTTTTTCTAGCGCAGTGGTTACATCATTTACGGTATTCAGTATGCAAATTTCAGATTCTTTACTTGGGATGGGCAAGGAAAACGATTTTTCTTTGAGAAATTGAGGGCCATTCCACCAAAGAGTGTCTTTGGAAAATTGGTCAGCATCTAATCCTCGCGATATAACATCTGCAGGATTTTCCTTGCTTCTGACATAATGCCAATTCTCCGAACTTGTATTTTTCTGAACTTCGCTAACTCTATTGGAAATATATATTTCCAATTTCAAAGGAGTTTTCCTAATCCATGCCAATGATATTTGCGAATCTGTGAACAAATAGATTTTAGATATATTTTCAAAATTTTCTTTCACTCTATGTACTAAACGTGAAAGCAAAACAGCGCTATTTAATTCCAGCCTTGGAATGGTTACTCTACCCTCTTTTGGGGCAATACGCGATTTGGCACATAATAACGTAACGTATATTTGATCTGCATGAACTGCACGCAAGTATACACAGCAGCCGTATGCGTAATTTGACGCATCACAAAATCCTATTATTTCTAGTCGTATAGCATTATGAATATTAATGTACCGAGGTATGTAAATAGGACACATATTTATCAGGGAAGCAGCATATGTTAACCATTGTTCCTTTAAATCCTGAGGGAGAGGCGAGTCCCAGCAAAGTTCTCTCTGCCACAGTGCTTGTATGAATATCTTCCCCTTCACAATCACGGGTCCGGCTATACCTAGAGGATCGAAAAAACTATTCACGAAACTCAAGACACTGCGCTTGGTCGGTTGTACAGGCAAGCTTGACAAAGAGCAATGTATTCTGAAGCTATCTCCCTTCACCTCATAACCTATACCTAGCGTTTTCAAAATCAGTTCTTCACCCTGGAATTCATGATCTTCAAAGTGTTGTTTTTCTTTTGGAATACCCGATAACACCTCCATACTATTAGAACACCATTTATGCAATTCAAAACCTCCCATTTTTAACAAACTCACTAACTCGTTTCTTAACCTAATAGCTGAGTCGATGTCATGAGCACCGAACAAGAAATCGTCGACGTACGAACAATCTCGAACAACCTGTGCAGCCAGAGGATACCTGTCGTTATATAGATGTGCTAACTCTATTAAACATCTTGTCGCTAAAAATGGTGAACATGTCAATCCGTATGTCACGGTGTGTAGTTGAATGCATTTTAAACGTTCGTTTGAGCTTTCCCGCCATAATATATTTTGAAACGGTCGGTGTTCAGGGTGAATCATTATTTGACGATACATTTGTCGAATATCCGCAATAATTACTACAGGATGTTTTCTAAAAGCAAGTAAAATGTCAAATAGTTCCTTTTGATTTTTTTCACCACTATGAAGAACATCGTTTAGACAAATACCTTTATTAGTTTTCATGCTGCCGTCAAAAACAACACGAACCTTTGTCGTTCGTTTATCCTCACGTATTACTGGATGGTGAGCCATGAAGTACGAGGGTTGATCCCAACACAGCAGCTTCTTATCCAACTCTATAACTTTGGCATGACCTAACCGCACGTACTCATTGATGAACTCTTTATATTTAAAGAATAATGTTTTGTCACGTTTAAACCTAGCTTCCAAATTATAAAATCGCTTGGCTGCAATGTGAAATGATTGTCCTAGTTCAAAAGTATTAATATTAACCTTGAAGGGCATTTTCAACTGAAAGCGGTTATTTACCAACTCTACCGACTCAGTGAATATTTTTTCACACAGTTGCTCTGAGGTTTCATCATCAATAGAGTTGAGAATCGGTATGTCGTCATCAATACTGGACTTAGTCGTCAACATAGTAGCCTGTTTTGCTGAGTGCTGCCTAGCATTGCCTGATACAACGTGTCCAAATAAAGTGTTTTGTAGTACGAGTTGCCTTATCTTTATTTTTTCCGGTAAAAGCGATTCAAATAGCACTGAAGCATTGAGAAGCAACTGGACCTCACCTGGAACATAAAAATTGTCATCAGCCAACTGTATATATTTCGGTATATTAACATCTGTCATATCAATATTCTTTTGTGGCAGGCGATCAATAATTCCATGGACTAGAGAACATTTTATTTCTGTCACATAAATTCCTGACATCGATTCAATTTTGACAGTGACTGTGTGATTGACAGACTGAGAATTTTTTCCCAATCCGTTCACTACTACTCTTTCCTGTACAAATTTATGTTTCAGATTTGATGCAAAACTATAAGTGAGGAACGAGCCTTGGCTTGCAGAATCTAAAATTCCTCGTGCAACATGGTACTTTCCGTTTGCGTCAATTACTTTTACCTTTACTGTAGGTAACAACACGTCAGACCAATAGTCATTGTTCAGCAAAGTTTGAGAACATGCATGTGGAATTTCCGCTTGTTCTATGAGGAGGATCGGTCCGTTTTTGGACGAAGGCCGCCCTCCGTCCGTCCCCTACAGCGGAGCGACACTCTCCGGATGGACCATCTCTGAAGTTTCAGGTTGATGAAGAACCGTCGCATGTTTCTCATTACAAGTTTTGCATTTTATATTCAGCCTGCACTTACCAGGATGCTTGTTTAGACACATCTTGCACAATTCAAACTTACTTACATGCTCAATACGATCATCCACAGGGAGATCCTGAAACTTAGAACATTTATAAGTTCTGTGATCGCCTTCGCACACCGTACACAGCAGGTTTATTTTTTGTTGATCATTACACTTGTTACCACCAGCCTGGTATCCTCCCTTCTTTTCGTTTTTTGAATACGAAGGTGCCTCCGCGGCCGCGATGCTGCTCGAACTCGACTCGAGAGCCATAGCTCTCTTCTCAAGAAAACAGAGAAGGATACCGAGCGTAGGCAATTTCTTATTATCTATTTCGCTATAATACAGCCGTTTTGTGTATTGGTCAAGTTTTCTTAGAATTATATTTATTAAAATCATATCCCATGAATCCGTCGGTTGCTCTAAATTCTTTAAAGCACTCAAGTTCTGTTTGATTGTCGAAACCATCTGTCGCAGTTGAACTGCAGAACCTTTTATGGGACTTATATCTATGATGGCAGACACGTGAGTGCTTATGAGAAGCGATTCATTGTCATATCTATCTTTCAATATTTCCAGTGAGGCCGAGTACGACTCGCTCACAAGTGGTAGATTGTTTATAAGATCGTGAGGCTCCCCCGATACATAACGCTTGAGGTAATACAGTTTCTGCACCTTAGATAGGCTAGCATTACTGCCGATTATTGCAGTAAATAACTCTATGAACGACCTATAGTCTGTCAGATTACCTGTGAAGGTCTTGATCTCTACCGGTGCCAATTTACACAAAGAACCACGCGATTCTTGCTCTGATTTGCTGATTACGACCTTTCCTCCTTCTTCTTTGGAAAGCAAACGTTCGATGGTGGTCTGCACGGCGAGGCAGCGCTCGTCCAGCTCGTCCACCTCCAGCAGCAGGCTCGCCTCCTTGTCCGGCACCAATGCCGCCAGCTCCGACGTGGTTCCGCAAAGCTGCTGTAATGCCTCATCCAGCCTCTTGCGTCTCACCCGCAGCCCGTTTTCATCGATTAAAATCTGCGTTCCTTGTTCCGCAACAAACTTTTCTATTCTTGTTATTTGTGATTTGCACTGAGTGCGTTGATTTTTTATTGCAGCGATTTTCTCAGCCATTTTGCCGGAGAACCTTTTTTACTGAAGATCCCAATGTATATGGGAGCACGACACACTGCCACGTGTGACGTTCACTCGTGGCCACAAAAAGCCTGCACGGCGTGTACTCACCACCTAGGGTTCATCTTCGTTACTTTTCGCTCTGCTACCAGTGTTTTTATATTATTTTTTGAATAAAACCATTTTAGTGATTTCTTTTATATATTTTTTCCAATCGAATTGACAGATACATTTTTTCTCCTATACTTCAAAGTCAGTTGTATTTTTCAATACACCGTGTACATTTAGGTATTATATATTATATAAACTGTAATTCATATGTATTTAATTTATACTTTTATGTATTTAATTTAATTTATAATACGTTTAATTAAATTTGTACCGTGTGGGGCCGGTACTTTAAAAGAATAGCCCCACTGCATCTCTCCCCGTGTATGTCGTAAAAGGCGACTAAGGGATATGACTCCCTTCTTATATTACTAGGTGGTAGTGTTTAACCCGCCCGGGATGATACCACCGCACTGAATGAAAGGTCGGTCGAAACGGCTATGTAAATAGTTTGTGTTTTCCATCCAGTTCAGTGTAGCCGGGACGACCGAAGGGAAGCACTGACGTGGCACCAAGTTGACCCGGTGTTATGGGCTGACATCACGGATGTTGTAGGTGATGTAACCATCCGTGTCAGTTTCCATTAAAAAAAAATAGTATGTACTTATATGTAGTGTATATTATAGTTTATCATAGTTATTGTCCTTATATTATATTTTAAATTCCCACACTCAAGTCTTTTGCTAGTACCTACTTCTATCATATAACATACAACTCTCAAACATCCAAAGGTTGACTGGGAGAAATCTCTGTAAGGCATTTCCGCCTTTGCTCCTCATGGAAGGTGTTGAACTAAGCTTGCGATGGCTTCACCGAACATATCCGTGCCCATCGGCAGTAGAGGAGTGTGTTAATCGATGTCGGGACTAGCGAGTGGCCACTCTAAATTTCCCGCGCATGCTTCACGTTTCGGCTCTTTTACTTATTATTACTTATCGTTTGTTACTGTAAAATGTTTTGGAGCAATAAAGTATTTATATCTATCTATCTATCTATCTCGTTGATATCTGTCTGAACTTAAATCCACGTCAAAGCCTACGTCGTAATGTATGTTCTGAACAAAAAATCTTTAATACGCTGAAAATTCGAACTATTTATCTCATCACCTTTGCAACTGACCTTCTTTGAGGGCGGTGGCAGGCCTCACGCACTTTATGTACTTGCGCGCGCTAACTACCTACCGTCCAGCGGGCCGCCGCACCGGCGGTCTAATTCAGTGAAAATTCGTCAGCCGCGCGAAGCATATCTACACACTCGTCCACGCTACTGCGCCCAGCTGCAAAGCAATAATCACTTTACTTACACTCGATCGTTTGTGTACATTTTCGCACGCAGCGATTGGTGACGTGAAACATTAGGCTATTAAAGCCGAAGGTATGGAATTTTTTCTATGGAGTGATTTATCTGTCACGAAGTAATGTATATTCTGAGCAAACAATCATTATTGCGCGGAAAACTCGAACTATTTATCACATCACTTTGCGACTGACCTTCTTTGAGGGCGGTGGTATAAATCCAGGACTAATCCTACCACCTGCTAAGGTTAGAGAAAGGGCCTTCTTCGTGCTAGTGAATAGAATGGAATGAAATAAAATTGGCTTCCAGGATTATTAAAATGGATTTCTCTGGAACATTTAAAGCCATTTTTGAACATTTAAAACAATTTAACGGCTCTCTAGCGGAGAATCTCTGTAATCAATCGTTTATAAGCGGTTTGCATAACCAGTCGAATTCAACTGGGATTTGTACAAGGCCATTAGGTGAAATTGGTTATCGATTCGCTTTAAGAACAATAATTCATGTCGGAATTTGTTCTCGCTATTGAGTTTGCGTTTCTCGTTGCCTGCGGGTATATTCACTGCCAGTGTAATCGTACTTCAGATACGTCGTGTCAAATTCGAACAAAATTCTATACAGGGTGTTTCAGGATATGGTTTCGAAACTTCAGGGTTCAAAAGGGTTTAATATTTGAAGACGAAAAGCTCTGAAACGTTTTCGCAGATTCGGTAATTTTATAGTACTTTTTGGTGAAAATAATTTCATCAAAATTTGGTGGACGGTTAAGGTCCACCTTTATGAAATGAAAATAAAATTACTAAACTCTGGTTGGGCATATTGCATACTAAATTAGTAGAATTTATTGAACTGCATGAAGGTTGGTAATTTGAATTACATGAAAAGAAAAAGGGGACTGGACTAGGTCACAGCACTGTTGCCAAATCTCCCCAGACTCACTGTCCATCGAGTTTTTATTACAATTTTCAATTAATGTATGAAAAAATACATAATTCAGATTTCAGTAATAAGGAATGTTTTTTTCTAATAATTTGTATTATCTATTCCTGAAATATCTCAAGCCTATCCCGAAACGTATCCCGAATATTTCTTTATGAAAACTGACACGATTGGCTTGGCTACATCAGATACGACACTAGTGAATTAGTCGGCACTACTTTGGTGAAGTAAAAAGAAAGAAAGAAAAAACGTTTATTCAGCTAAAATAATATAAAATAACATTTAAGCAAAGTAATTAAAATAAAAATACAATATTTTTAGCTGAAAGGGAGCAGACACAGCATGATGCAAAACCTAACAAGCAGATTGTTGCGACTGGTCTTAAGTCTTCCCCCTGAACTATATGTAGGTATGTGCGATGTCAGTCAGTTAATCTCTTTGGTTGTGCCGGCTACACTGAACTCGACGGAAAACAAGAAATGTTACTTAGCCGCTTCGACCGAGCTTACATATCGGAAAAAGAAGGGACCTAAATTTTAATGTGCAATCCTAACCACAGTCAGCTTCAATGTTCGAACGGTCACACATCCAAGCTCTGACCGCGCCCAGGTGTGCTTAAGATCAAGAACGCCGCTCGATCGATCGCACGAGTGAGATTATAATTCGAAACAGGAAACGAATTCAGTCTTCCGATATGAATAGGGCTTTCGTATAATATGTGAATAGAGCCGACATAACATTAGATCAAAGGTTTCAATCTCAATGTTCTACGTTGGAGTCATAGTAAAATAAGAATAGTAAGCCATCTCCATACTAGCGCATCGATTTTGCACTCACACAAGCGCGCGCCAGCGCCCGCTGCCCTTACGTAACCAATACATACATTCCCACCGAGTCTCGCCGGGCGTCAATCAAGGCCGCCCCGCGCTCAGTGATATATATGTTATGGACCAAGTGATTAATATTATGAAAAATGCCCAATATGAGAGGGCAATATGATGATTACTGTTGAAATAATTAAATTGCCCGGGCATTATGAATAATGTCTATCTCGTATTGGGCAGGATATTAAAAATACGTGTTTTATTTAAGATTCTTTTAATTTCCGACAATGAAACCTACGAATAGCCCTCATGTCAAAACCTGCGCTGCCTCAACATTAGGTTAGGGTTAATTTTTTTTTAAACCACCAAAACATTCACCCATACTACTTTCCTGTCAACCTCATACCTACGAACTAGGTCCAATAAATATAGACATGGTCTATCCCCGCCCCCGCGCCCGCGCCTTGCCGAATGTACCTAAATTATCAAATTGCCCGACGATAGCGTAGCAGTATTCATAATGACCAGACACTATGATAAATAATGAAGTTTAGGTAATAATTAATCAGTGGCCCGATTTGACTTGTCATTATTTATAATGCCCGGGCATTATATATAATGCCCACATTAATCACTTGGTCCATAACATATATACATGTGCCGCTGCCTGCCTGCAGCTCGCTCACTAGTCGAAATATTTATATTATTTTTAAAACAAAACAGCTTTACTCACGGTTCTTCCCGAGCTATGTGGCTCGACGTTCAATTCTCTGCCAACCGTCGCACTAGGCAGAGTGCTCATTTAATCATGTCTAACAGCCACGGTAATTAAAAAACCCATAGAAATATTTACACCTACATGGGCTACATAATACGATAACAAAATCAAATAATGACTTGATAAAATTTCTTATCAAATTTGACGATGGCACACCGGAATTTTTACATAATATATAGGTACTTCACAAGTTGTCAGAATCACATGATAAATAAATATAATTATTGATGCGATATGAATGTAATTAGTTATGCGATAACGACATGTGGTGGTTTGTGACAGAAACCAGTAGTAATATTAAAAATGTTTTCTCTTTGTCATGAATTGCTGCATCTGTCACAAATCAGCACATGCGTGTTTAGGCAGTGGCAAACATTTTTTGTAAAGTAGACTAAGTGCACATTGAAAAAATTTCCAGTGAAGTTTCTTGTTAGTTCTTCTTCGCTGTGATAATCGAACTGGCGGAATGTTACAATGTAAAAATATGACAAATCTGAGCGCAGTGCACTGCCAATAGATGCTGAATAAACAATAAACAATAAACAATAAACAATAAACAATAAACAATAAACAATAAACAATAAACAATAAACAATAAACAATAAACATTAAACAATAAACAACAAACAATAAACAATAAGCAATAAACTATAAACAATAAATTATAAACAATAAACAATAAACAATAAACAATAAACAATAAACAATAAACAATAAACAATAAACAATAAACAATAAACAATAAACAATAAACAATAAACAATAAACAATAAACAATAAACAATAAACAATAAACAATAAACAATAAACAATAAACAATAAACAATAAACAATAAACAATACACAATACACAATACACAATACACAATAAACAATGGCTCCGCGTTGTGCGTTGTGCGTTGCATGTAGTGTGCGCATTGTGTTGGTGTTGTGAGTTGTGACAGCCCTTGTGGCTCGGCGCAGCGTAGGTAAAATTACTTCAATAAAAGGGCTCGAGATGGTATACTCTTCGTATTTTACTATGCCTTAGTGATCGTACATACTCGCACAGCTTAATGGAAAATGAAATGTTACTATCTGCTTGAATTGCTATGCCTGCCGCCACTGCCGAGTAATTACGCTTATAACTTGGGAACGCCTCAATCTAATATTACAAGAGGCTTTGTAATCCAGCATCGTCACTGAGTACCTATAGATTATATAGCATCACACCATCATTTGTAAGGGCTGAGCAGTAGTACCGGAAGTGAACGTAGAGTAGAGTCAACCGCTTCTGTTTCTGCAATTATGCTTACTCGCATAAATATAAATGCATTATAAACACCAAACTAAACTAGGTGCCAAATCGACGCTTCCTTTTGGTCCAAACTCGCATTAGCCACATCGCATCCATGTGATCTCCATGCAAAGGGACCCGTCTCGATCATTGTGTAGGTATGCCACGAATTTGTCACATCGAGACTCGATGTGACAAATTCGTGGCATACCTACACATCTGTTGATATTTTTCCATCAATTAAAATTTTAATTTATATTCCCTATTATAGGAACTGACAGTAGAGATGCAACGGATATCCGGCGTATCCGGCCATTCTAATATCCGGCGCAATGATGAATATAAAAAATGTGCACCAAGGCACAACAGAAAATAAACATATTTATGTCCTGCATGAAATTGTTTAATATCAAATACCTAGTTGAACTCGGGCAGTCGCTGTCGCCCCAAAGCAGAAAGTTGCCCAGCAAGCAATGGCGCGAGCCATGCTGGAAATATCGCTATGTGATCTGGTGCGTAACGGGGCAATCCACCGACGAATCGAAGTAGTCAATATTGGTCACCGGGTAGCTAAACCCAAATGGCATTGGGCTGGGCACGTCAGTCGACGAGCTGACGACCGGTGAAGTAAACTGACGGCCTGGATAACTGCAGAGGTCCAGCGTTGCGACACATAAATGTGGACTGACTGACAGACCACATTATTATTAGGGAGTTTATAATACAGACCGTAAGAAGCCTAGCACGTATTTGTTTTTACGTGAATTCGATGAACGTCTTATGCTTCGCAACAAGGCAGGCATTCCAGAAAGTTGGCGACATAACGTATGCCCTTTCGACGGCTTCGAGCTACTAAACTATAAACCTAAAAACGTGAACGCTACCACGCCTTAAAGACCCATCCGGCGACTACACAAAACCGTGCACTACCATCCCCCAAGACAGTGTGCTCTCGCGCTCAGTACAACTTGCGATAGCGGCAAAAGTGCTTGTCCGATTTTCACCATATAAACTCTCACTGACAGATTCAGGCGTAACATACATTTTGTCCTAAAAAAAAAAATTTAAACACGAAAGCCACGGGAATTTTTTTAAAAATTAACGATACCACACCAACCCGGCGGTGGTAGTAGCTCGCCTACTACCTCTTATATTTTTGAAGTGAAAACTTCTTTAGCGGCGCTTGGCACTTTTTTTAGATGGGTAAAAAATGTTAAACTCGCGTCAGAACTCGCGTCAGATCCGTAGCCTGATCGAAAAAACGTAATATTCGAAACTTCTTAAGCGGCGCTTATCACTTTTTTTAGATGGGTAAAAAATGTTAAACTCGCGTCAGATCCGTAGCCTGATCGAAAAAGCGTAAGATTCGTTGAAATTATGGATGAAAGTTGATTTTTCTGAGAAATAAACTTTTTGATGTAAAATAATGTTGATGTTTAAGTTTTCACTTCTGCCGGCACTCCCGGAGTGCAACCGGTAATTTTTTTTTATAAACAGCCGCTACGGTTTGCTATGCCCAAAAGTCACAGAAGATCAGATCAGATAACTCCACTCCAAGTTTAATATATTATTATTATAAGGAGGGAAGAATGGACCTCTATATTTGTATTGTATAGATTGCACTCGAATTTGGCACAATAATTAATTGTTATATCCGGTTCGATTCGAAAGAAGAACCGGCAAGAAAATTCATAGCGGATTCACAAGGCATGTCACGGATTAGCTCACCTATTCGTTAACTGAATATATGTATATCCAGTATCCGATATCCGGCCGCACCACCATCCGTTGCATCACTAATAGTTCGTGATTAACACAATAACAGTGCTGCGATAACTGAACCAATTATTATCTGAAATGACATTTTGTCGTTTTGCAACAATTTGCTCTGTCAATCAGTGCATTGGGTGATTCAGCAATCAGCAGATGCCCATACATTTTTCAAAATTACCGCCAAAATAATGTATGAAAACCTGGATTTTTTTTTAGAACACTTACGACTTTTGTATCAAATGTTGTTATATTCACGCTCCTGTAACCATATACGTAACCCAAAAAGACGGGTTGTGCCAGTAATAAATACACACGTCATACATAAATCCAACACGACAGAACGCAATTTTGAGCTCAGGACAGGACAGGATTTTTGGCCTACAAGACGAGATTTTAGGCTCACTACAGGACAGGATTTTAGGCCTACGACAAGCCGCGATATTAGGCTCACTACAGGACAGGATTTTAGGCCAGGAAAGCACGCGATTTTAGGCCCAGGACAAAACAGGACTTTACCCGCCCTCGACAGGGCAGAAATTTAGGCCCACGACATAACAGGATCTTAGACCGTATGACGTAAAGTAATTACGTAAGTGTAGGTAATTACTTTCCTGCCTTAATGTGTGCAATATCCTTGCTTCTATTATTCCTCACTTGCTGTCATCATCCAAAGGTTGCCTGGAAGAAATCACTTATAGTGACAAGTCCCTCTCTGGCCGTTTTTGATCTTTTTTTTCTCTGTGTATTATTGCATATTCCTATTGCTCTTCGGTATGTTATCTTCGTGTATCTTTTGTGTCTTTAATACGATATGTGGTCTTTTAATCTGTAATTTAACTTCACAGAAATAAGTCAACCTTTGGACGTTTTAGAGTTAATTAATATAGTGAAATGTAAGTAAGTAGTAGCAAAAGATGTTAAGTTTGAAAATTGAGAAAATATAATGAATAATAAAAAAAAATTAACGTTTATTAAACCAAATAAAATACGCATACATTTATTAGTTGTCTCTGTCCTCTACTAGTAATATAAAAAAACTTGTTAGTATGGATGCATACGTGAGGGTGTTAATGGTGTGTGTGTTTGTGATAGAGGAGTAGGTCGTCTGTGTGAGTGTGTGTGTGTAAGGTTTTGAGGGTGAGTATGTGTGTAGCCGACCCGCCTTAAGTATTGTAGAAAAATATATTGCGCGAGACGAATTTGTAAGGGGAGCGTCTCAAAGGCTAGGTTTCGTTAGAACCATTACTGTGAAATATAGTTTAGAAATATTGAAAGAAAGGCTTGGTACATCCATTCAGAATATTGGAAAGTTTACTAAAAAACAAACAAGATACAAATGTCGAAGGAAGCCATAAATAACGTACGAAAATATTAATTGTTGATTTTAGAAAGTTGGTATTGTCAAATACGTTGTAAAAGTAAATTATTGTCTTTCTCGTGTGAAGTAACTTTATGGTAGAGAAATCTAAATTGAAAACCCGCCCGCAATAAAAGAGAAATTATCGAAAGGTTTGGGGTAGAAATATTATGAGAATAGAAGCGCAATATCCATTCAAAAAGAGTGAAAGACATACTGAAATGAATAGGCGATAAAACATTAAAAAATAAAATGCTGAATAGAGTTAAACAAAATGTTGTATTCTTTATAGTTTGTTGAGCGTGGCTAAAAGACCAGCTAAATTGCAGGATGTTAGATGGTTGTAAAGTTCATTTAAAAACGCAAAACAATGATATTTGGACAATTCTTTAAAAATATGAATGATTTTGGATTCTAAAGAGTGGTAAAGACATTCAAATTTGTAAGACGACTCTATTGCGCAAATAGAATGAGAACGCAGTAATAAACTTTCAAAGCTCTTTGTAACCGAAAGACAAAAGGCCTAGAAAGTATCTATCCGGAAACTATTTACCGTTAGACGCTGACCATCTTAAAATATTTTTAGGTATATGTAATCGTATGTGTTATTTCCTATGTACGTGTTTAGGAAATTAAAAGCGGCCAATCAATTAATATGTTGTATTAAGAATGTTTGATAATTGTAAAATTGTATCATTATAGTATGTAGGTACGTAATAAGTAGGTGATGGATGTAGTGGAACTGAATTATTGGAAAAAGCTAATAAACTTTATACTATGTTTATTGGATTATGAAATATATGGAAGTAAATGTACCATGACCGCCTGGTCAAGGCATTGGGCATATTGAGCGAATTAAAATGATGTAATGTGATGAAATGATTGAGTATTTGATATAAAATGTATTAAGTATAATATGTAAATGAACATAAAGGTCTAACCGCACCATTTATTATTAAATTGAAGTAAGTTTTAATAGCAATGTTTAATGGAGATGTTTTGGAAGTATTTTATTGTAAGTTTTTATGTGATTTATTATTGTTGTATTCAAAATGTAATATGTGTGTTTTGTATGTGAAATTGTAAATAAATGGAGCTTCTCATTCAAATTGGAATAAGGCGTGTCCGAAGGTTCGTTTTATATAGGCGGGGGGCAAGGTTATGTAATGGTGACATACCGACGAAAGGAACCAATAACATTGACGAAAAGGTAGGCGGGAATGTTGGGTATTATGTAAGAAAAAGGTAACGAACCAATAGGGGCTTATATACATGGAATGGTCATGGACCACGCGGAGGGGGTATGCAGTGACAATGTGTACAAGTTATTGAGTTTGGAAGAAACAGTTTGACGGTTAGTCTGCCTTCAGGACCCGCGAGAAACAGTCAACTCAGAAAGATAAAGGAAAATATATTGTGTTGAAAATTAAGCTTGGAAGTTGAAGAGAAATAGTGTGCCTTTAGCGTTAAATTGTCACCTCATAAAGTAAAAGTGATAGGATATAGTGTAGAGTCTTGGAGCCAGTAAAGTAACAGATTGATAGCTGTAGTAAATTGACTATAAATAAATACCTTGCCCACGCGTTATATACCGCGATCGTCGGACTACGCTGGAGACGGTCCAACATTGAGTGGGGAGCTCGTTTGTGTCGCAAGTCCGTGTTTTTATTTTAAAAGAACAGTCGCCAGTTAGGACCTTAGGTTCCTTTCAAGCCTACAGGTCGAATAGAGAGAGAAGATTCGCCGATCGTCGCTGAGCGGTACGCGTCACCCTACGCGCGAACTCGGCTGCTCCGTGTCAGTGCGGCAGTCGGGCGAACGGCGAATCAACGGGACGGCGACGCGGGCGAGCGCGCGACACACGGCGGCGGGGTGAAGACACTTCGCGAGAGCGGGGTCAGTCCGCAGCATCGGAGGTCACGCCCGCCGAAATCGGCGGCGGCGCGTCGGAGCGGCGCGCGCGGCCGGCGAGTCGCGTACATCGGATGGTCCTTCGAGCCGGATCTAGACCAGCGACCTACGGACGTGCAAGGTATTTTATTTAGTCTAATTAAAATCGATAAAATGGCAGAGAAGACAGGAGCCCTGCGTCGGAGTCAGCGGATTATCGGCGCACCGCCTATGGAGGAGGAAGCGCCCATTGAGGTGACAGCAATGGAAGTAAGACCGGAGGCGTCGAGTACGGGCGTAGTGGGGGCAGACCCGCCCGTCAGCAGCGAAATGCTGACACAACGGCGTGTCTCGAGTGAGGCAGCAGAGGGCAGCGTACGGAGTATCCGGTCCACGTCGTCTCGGAGGAGGCACGCGATACTGGCAAATAATAGGAAAAAAGCTGAGTTGGCGTTGCAGAAAAAGAGATTAGAAATGGAGATCGAGTTGGCCGATCAGGAGCTCGATTGCGAATTGGCGGATATAGATGAAGAGGATGGCTCAAACCAAAGCGCTGTACGTGACGAAATAATAGAGCAGAGAACGGGAGAATGGGTGCACTCGTCATACGAGACAGCGGCACCACAAATGGAAACAGAGTTTCTACAGCGACAAGCGAAAGATTGCATTGCGGCAGGTGTAGCACAGGCGCTACCGCTACGTGAGTATGCGGCGCGCAAAGAGGAACGCAAGAGAGGGCCGGGCGCGAGGATCAACACTACTCAGACGGCAGAAGAGCGCCATGAAAATGACAACGCCAGGCAAGAAAGCGAGAGTGAGAGAGGGCCGCGCTGCGATTGTTGCAACGGACAGCAACACCAGCTGAGATATTGCAATAGATTCCGCAATATGACGGAAGTGCAACGCTGGGACTGGGTGAAAAGGAAGAAGAGATGCTACCAGTGCCTGGGGAAGTCACATGGCGTCGCCAGCTGCCGAGCGCCGACGTGCGGCGTAGGACGATGCTACAGACGACACCACGCGTTGCTACATAGAGACTTCGGATATAACAACGGTCGCGGGGCCTGGGTTGCACGCAATTACCAGCGAAATGATAGGCAAGACCCACGCCGTCGCGAGAATAATGCTTCAGAGAGTGAGCGAGACAGCAACCGCGCAGAGAGGGACAGAAGGAACTTGCGGGACGGCAGTGTTGACGGCGGACCAGACCGCCATTCGACGGAGACAGAGCAAACAGCATGACTAAAAACGATTCCGGTAACGATTCGCAGGCCGCGGGCTAATATTGATACCTTCGCACTATTAGATGATGGCTCTACGATAACGGTAATTGATGAAAAATTTGCAAGGAGAGCAGGATTAAAGGGCCCTCGCGTAATGCTACGTTTTAAAACTGTCAGCGACGCCTGTGTAAGCCGCGAGTCACAAAGAGTAAAAGTACCCGTAACTGGGGCAGAGAGAACAATAGTATTAGAAGCAACGACAATGAAAAATTTTGACGTCGGCGAACAAACAATAAGCCGAGATGAATTGCTGGCGCACCCGCACTTAGCGCCAATCATAAACCTTTTACCTTGTTACAATAAGGCACGTGCGAAGGTACTTATTGGGCAGGACAATGGCTCTGTATTGTTACCCGAGGAGATTATAAGAGGCGCAATAAACACACCTGCTGCATCGCGCACTGCATTGGGATGGTGTGTGCACGGAATAAATGTTGATGAGAGAATAAATAAAAGAATGTTAAGCGTGCGAACTTGCTACGAACAAGATGTAAATGTTGCCGAGATTGTTAAACGGGAATTCGCGATCGATTCGATCGGAATATCTAATGTGAAGAGGGAAAATAAGGACAATGCACAAGCCTTGGCTATTTTGGAACGGACATCGAGGCGAGGACCTGACTATAGATGGGAGGCTGGGCTAACTTGGAGATGCGACGAGCCACATCTGCCGGATAACTTCAAAGATGCGATGCTACGATTAAAAAGCGTAGAACGAAAGTGCCTGAAGGACGGTCAATATGCAGGCGAGTATAAAGCACGGAGATGGTACTGAATGAATTAAGGCAAAAGTATTGGATTACGAACGCGCGCTCTACGTTACGGTCGGTAGCAGCAAAATGTATCAGATGTCGGCAGATCCGGGCACAGCCGTGCCCGCCGAGGATGGGAGATCTACCATTGGCAAGACTAGCCCATCATCAGCGATGTTTCTCGCACTGTGGAGTGGATCTATTCGGACCATTCGAAGTGACAATTGGCCGAAGACATGAGAAGAGATACGGAATGAATGCGCGCTATTCACTTAGAGTTGGTTGCGTCATTATCGACGGACTCCACGATTATGGCACTCAGGCGAATGGCCGCCAAGAGGGGGCAGCCGGCGCATATATATTCGGATAACGGTACCAATTTTAAAGGTGCAGATAGAGAGTTGAAGCGCGCTTTGATAAATATGAAGGAAGCTCTCAAAGAACAAGGAAAAATAGAATGGCATTTTATACCGCCGGCAGCTCCACACATGGGAGGCTGCTGGGAACGATTAATAAAGAGCGTCAAGATAGCATTAAGAGCCACATTAAAGGAGAGAGCCCCCCGGGAAGAGGTGCTGCAAACATTGACAGCTGAAGCTGAGCACATAGTGAATGGCAGGCCACTCACTCACGTTTCACCAGACTTGCGAGACCCGGAAGCACTCACACCAAATCATTTTCTCTTCGGATCCTCAAACGGAGCTCCTACGCCTGGCATATTCTGTTCGGATGATTTATATTTAAGAAAACAATGGAGGATATCACAGCATCTGGCTGACTTATTTTGGAAGAGGTGGCTAAGGGAATACCTGCCTACGTTGGCTACTAGGCAGAAGTGGCGAGAAGAAAAGGAAAAATTGAAAATTGATGATGTTGTACTGATAGCAGACCCAAATTCAGCGCGAGGTGAATGGCCAAAAGGTCGGATCGCGGCGGTTCACGAAGGGAAAGATGGGCGCGTTCGAGTAGTCGACGTTATAACGACAAGTGGCTGGTCGAGGCGACCAGTGACTAAGGTGATACTCATATATAGGCCAGAGAAGGTACAAGATCAAGAGGAGAAAGAAAGATAGTATGCTGAAACGAGCAGGCGCCCGGCCGCCTGAAAGCTGAAAATGCGTGTACGACTGTGTATGTGTGAAAGTGAAACGCGATCACCAGTGTCGTCGAAGTGATTCGCGTTATCGGTAGTACGCGCTCCGCCCGGGCGTTGAGCCAGCGTCCGCGAGTGAAATAGGTAAAAATGTAATATGTGTAATAGTGCAAATCAAAAGTGTCTATGGGCAAAAGTAAAATTGAAAGTGAAAACGTAAGTCAAACCAGTGCGCGAGAGTGAAAATCGAAAGTGTATGGGCAATTACAAATAGTTACGGAACCATAAAGATAAAAATGTAAATAAACAAATTAAAAGTGCAAGTTAACGGTTAGGGTCCGTGCAGCTGTGCGGTACGAACCTGTCTGAGAACAAACGAAACGGACTCGACCCACTACAATAGAGTGGCGCCTAAGTATTGAAAGATAATAAAAGGACAATGGACTCAAATAATAAGGATTGCTAGGAGTGTAAAGACATTAAGTGAAAGTTTTGTGGACAGGTGCGGTTGTTTATTATTTTTGTAATGATGTAGCGAATTTGTTTGTATTGTTGATTTGTAAATCGTATTGATTTGAATTGATTGAAGTAAAAGGTTGCTGATTTGAAATTGTGTAAGTGTTTGAAGTTGTAATGTGTATGTAGTGATAAGATTTATAATTGGTGCGGTTATTGGAGTTAGAAAGAGGACTATTGAAAAGAATTGTTTAACATTGAATATGTAATGATTGTATATGCGTGTCGGCTTATAATTGTGTAACGTCACGTACGTTACAGGGGGGAGTATGTAGCCGACCCGCCTTAAGTATTGTAGAAAAATATATTGCGCGAGACGAATTTGTAAGGGGAGCGTCTCAAAGGCTAGGTTTCGTTAGAACCATTACTGTGAAATATAGTTTAGAAATATTGAAAGAAAGGCTTGGTACATCCATTCAGAATATTGGAAAGTTTACTAAAAAACAAACAAGATACAAATGTCGAAGGAAGCCATAAATAACGTACGAAAATATTAATTGTTGATTTTAGAAAGTTGGTATTGTCAAATACGTTGTAAAAGTAAATTATTGTCTTTCTCGTGTGAAGTAACTTTATGGTAGAGAAATCTAAATTGAAAACCCGCCCGCAATAAAAGAGAAATTATCGAAAGGTTTGGGGTAGAAATATTATGAGAATAGAAGCGCAATATCCATTCAAAAAGAGTGAAAGACATACTGAAATGAATAGGCGATAAAACATTAAAAAATAAAATGCTGAATAGAGTTAAACAAAATGTTGTATTCTTTATAGTTTGTTGAGCGTGGCTAAAAGACCAGCTAAATTGCAGGATGTTAGATGGTTGTAAAGTTCATTTAAAAACGCAAAACAATGATATTTGGACAATTCTTTAAAAATATGAATGATTTTGGATTCTAAAGAGTGGTAAAGACATTCAAATTTGTAAGACGACTCTATTGCGCAAATAGAATGAGAACGCAGTAATAAACTTTCAAAGCTCTTTGTAACCGAAAGACAAAAGGCCTAGAAAGTATCTATCCGGAAACTATTTACCGTTAGACGCTGACCATCTTAAAATATTTTTAGGTATATGTAATCGTATGTGTTATTTCCTATGTACGTGTTTAGGAAATTAAAAGCGGCCAATCAATTAATATGTTGTATTAAGAATGTTTGATAATTGTAAAATTGTATCATTATAGTATGTAGGTACGTAATAAGTAGGTGATGGATGTAGTGGAACTGAATTATTGGAAAAAGCTAATAAACTTTATACTATGTTTATTGGATTATGAAATATATGGAAGTAAATGTACCATGACCGCCTGGTCAAGGCATTGGGCATATTGAGCGAATTAAAATGATGTAATGTGATGAAATGATTGAGTATTTGATATAAAATGTATTAAGTATAATATGTAAATGAACATAAAGGTCTAACCGCACCATTTATTATTAAATTGAAGTAAGTTTTAATAGCAATGTTTAATGGAGATGTTTTGGAAGTATTTTATTGTAAGTTTTTATGTGATTTATTATTGTTGTATTCAAAATGTAATATGTGTGTTTTGTATGTGAAATTGTAAATAAATGGAGCTTCTCATTCAAATTGGAATAAGGCGTGTCCGAAGGTTCGTTTTATATAGGCGGGGGGCAAGGTTATGTAATGGTGACATACCGACGAAAGGAACCAATAACATTGACGAAAAGGTAGGCGGGAATGTTGGGTATTATGTAAGAAAAAGGTAACGAACCAATAGGGGCTTATATACATGGAATGGTCATGGACCACGCGGAGGGGGTATGCAGTGACAATGTGTACAAGTTATTGAGTTTGGAAGAAACAGTTTGACGGTTAGTCTGCCTTCAGGACCCGCGAGAAACAGTCAACTCAGAAAGATAAAGGAAAATATATTGTGTTGAAAATTAAGCTTGGAAGTTGAAGAGAAATAGTGTGCCTTTAGCGTTAAATTGTCACCTCATAAAGTAAAAGTGATAGGATATAGTGTAGAGTCTTGGAGCCAGTAAAGTAACAGATTGATAGCTGTAGTAAATTGACTATAAATAAACACCTTGCCCACGCGTTATATACCGCGATCGTCGGACTACGCTGGAGACGGTCCAACATTGAGTGGGGAGCTCGTTTGTGTCGCAAGTCCGTGTTTTTATTTTAAAAGAACAGTCGCCAGTTAGGACCTTAGGTTCCTTTCAAGCCTACAGGTCGAACAGAGAGAGAAGATTCGCCGATCGTCGCTGAGCGGTACGCGTCACCCTACGCGCGCACTCGGCTGCTCCGTGTCAGTGCGGCAGTCGGGCGAACGGCGAATCAACGGGACGGCGACGCGGGCGAGCGCGCGACACACGGCGGCGGGGTGAGGAGTTGAGGACACTTCGCGAGAGCGGGGTCAGTCCGCAGCATCGGAGGTCACGCCCGCCGAAATCGGCGGCGG
This sequence comes from Nematopogon swammerdamellus, assembly GCA_946902875.1. Lineage (NCBI taxonomy): Eukaryota > Metazoa > Arthropoda > Insecta > Lepidoptera > Adelidae > Nematopogon > Nematopogon swammerdamellus. The sequence goes on from OX336356.1 coordinate 14,662,675, forward strand.
CGCGTCGGAGCGGCGCGCGCGGGCGGCGAGTCGCGTACAATGTGCATGTACATGTATGTGTCTGTGAGATTGTGGGTTGTGTTTTTGTATGATTCAAGTCAAGATTTTTAAAATAACTTCTGTCTCCTCATAAACTCTTTCCAGTAGATGATCTTTCACCACCATAAGATTACTTATATTAATACGTCGTATTGTATCCATGGTCACGGCAATAAATGGGAGAGGAAGTGCTCATATATTTCGAAAATAAAATACTAACTAGCGACGACAACGTTACAATGCAATCGGTCCACGGAACCCTAAGGATGGAAGGCAGTTATGTTATTGCACTCTAAAACTTCCTATAACGGCACAGAGGCCACAGTATAAATATAAGTAGTGTGCTCACACAATTTCATTATTCATATCTACAGATATATACATACCACTCACACGCAGCCCGATAATAGGGGTAAGCAAGAGTACCGTGTGGGGCCGGTACTTTAAAAGAATAGCCCGACTGCATCTCTCCCCGTGTACGTCGTAAAAGGCGACTAAGGGATATGACTCCCTTCTTATATTACTAAGTGGTAGTGGTAGGGTTTAACCCGCCGCCGGTTCGTACCACCGTACTGAATGAAAGGTCGGTCTAAATGGCTACCTATGTAAATAGTTTGTGTTTTCCATCCAGTTCAGTGTAGCCGACATGAAATGAAGGGAAGCACTGACCCGTTTTATCCATAAAACGTTTTCAAACTGACACGATTGGCTGCATCAGCTACAACAAAAGCGTTGTCAGCCCATAACACCGGGTGAACTAGGTGCCGTGTCAGTGCTTCCCTTCATTTATTTCCCAATTTTCACTCTTCACCTCCTATTTTCTACCCACTAGATTAGAACGCAACACTATGGCGGCGCAGTGTGTGAAGTCGCTCGCAATTTCCGCCGCGCGGCTCCGATGCAATATGGCGGAATTTACGACGTCACGGAGCGGCGGCCATCGTGCCGGACGACGTCATCAGGGCCTAGTTACACAGTATTGAGCGATGTATGTAACTACTAGCTGTTGCCCGCAGCTTCGCTCGCATGAAATTCGTATTTATTCATTCGAAATACCTTTTTATTCAAATGGTATTCTGTTATTATTAAGTTGTAAAATTGTATTGACGAAGGCTATTTTTTGCTCGAACCCAAACATTTTACTTTTACCTAGCTAATAATAATTTATATGTGTTCTATTCAATGTGTGTGTAAATGTATATGCCTGACTTGTTCAAGTGTACCGTGGTACCAAAGGAATCAATAAAAATATCAATATGAATATGAACATGAATTTAAGGCCCTGTCAACCCGTATTCAACCGTAATCCTCTTTCAAGGCGCCGCTTTCGCTGTTCGGGTTAGGATGCAACACAATCAATCAATCAAAAATTTGGTTTTTATTTTTTTATTCCAAAACTACGGATCGAAACAAAAAATTAAAAAGCTACGGATTTAGATATATATTCAACAAATAAAATATATTTTTTCCAAAGCCTTGATTTGGTCACGTTGCCTTAAAAAAGTTTTTATAACTAAATTCAGGGGCATGTTCAGTTCATGATTTTTTTTCTATCGAGCGAAGTTAATCAAATGTTGTTTTCAAAAAGCTATCGATCTGCGCGGATAGATGAAGTTTTATATATACTAAAACTGAATCTGTCAGGTACGTAATAATGGCGGTACACTTCTTGAAATTCGAGTCAGACGCAGTCTCACATCACCTTAAAGAGAAGAAAGTAAGTAAGCCCGGTGCCGTACCTTTATTTCGGCGCGCGGAACTATTCGGTTTGTATGAGAGCCAATCTTAGTGTTACCAGAGCAAATAGCCTATCCTGTGTCCAGCACAGATAGATGTGCTTGCACTAATCAAATTCGGATGATCGGTTTAAGAGTTGCGGAGGAACATACATACATAGAGAAAATATTTTTAAAAATCGTCAATTTAGTTTTAGTATCATACATTAGAGCCTACAAACGCATCTCATCTAATATCTCATAAAACAAAGTAATTTACTCCATCAGCATCCCTTACAGATTTATTATTAGTATTGATGGCGGCGCGGCGCCGCCGCCGCCGCCCCGCGACGCGCAGCGGGAAGTGCGGTCTTTTTGAAAAATGTGACCAATTTTACGAATTGGGACGAGGAGGGCCATCATTGGGTGCCATTTTTGTATTCGCGAGAATGTGCTTCAGGTCATTGAGATAGATATAGTTAGGAAGAAATTATTGCACACGAAACTATAACAAAGATACATGAAGAAAGCATACCGAAGTGCGATAGGAATATGCAATAATTCACAGAGAAAAAATAAACCGGCCAAGTGCGAGTCGAACTCGCGCACCGAGGGTTCCGTATCACCATGTCATGGTCAGCGCCACTCACGCCATCTATGGCGTGTTTTATGAAATGCTACCTATTAGTTCAAATTCATGATTAGTTAAAATGCTTCATACTCTTTTCGGTAGATGGCACGCATAATTTTTTAGCTTATTACCTATATGACCCTATGGACCCAGTGATTTTTTTACTTTTTCTTTTTTTTCTTATTTATTGTTATATCGGCCATAATAACATATATTCTGTGAAAATTTCAATGGACTACTTATTACGGTTCAAGAGATACAGCCCTCGGGCAGACGGACAGACAGACAGATAGACGGCGTAGGCTTAGTAATAGGGTCCCGTACGATGGATACGGAACCCTAACAATAGCGCCAAAAGGGATACTTGTCACTATAAGTGATTTTTTCCAGTCAACCTTTGGATGATGAGGTAATAGAAGCAAGGATATTGCATACATTAGGGCTGGAAAGTAATTTCCTACACTTCCAATCGAGGTATTCTATCGTTTTTTTTTTTGTCATTTTCATATTATAACAGAACAAACGAATTTTCGAAAAAAATCTACTCTAAATTTCCAAATTCGCATTTAATAATTTGCAATAATAGTCCAAAATTTAAAATAGAATTAGTCATTTATACACCGTGCACGTCGTGATGGATAAAATTGCATTCAATAAATACTACAAGTAGGTAAACGACATACTTGACAGAGGCCGAAGGCTGAGCTGCATTCATATAAATTATTGGTTTAAGCGCGGTTGAATGTACTCAGAAGATGATTCTACAATTGAAACAAAACAATATAATACAATTTAAACCACTAAACTTTTTATTTCACTACTTCTACAATTTTTCCTTTTAAATAGTTATTTTCATGACTCTAAGTGAATAGCGTTTCTGAAAAAAAAAATGGAGTTTTCGTCACACACTGAGGCAGCGAGCGATGCATTTTTTAAACCCCGCTCCATCATTGAATGCACTGAAACCGTAGAAGGTACGTTATTGAGTGGCTTTGTGCGAAGCGGTCAAGAGGGAGTCAGGTTCGCACAAATTATGGTCTCGTACTGAAACAAAAATATGTTTTCCCTCGAAAATATTACAGTGTTGAAAAAACCTGCAGTTTTCCTGTAATATCATGTTTAATATCTAATAAAGCACTATGAAAGTCAACATTTAGCTTTAGAAAGCTAGGAGAGCAGCGGAGGGGGAATATTTTTTGCACATTTTTAGCTATATCACTAAGGCCACGGAAACAATTATTGTACAAAAAAAATTGTTTTTTAATCATTACAACTGAGCTAAAAATATTTTTAGCTGTTTCAACTGATACCCCACACGATGTTTACACATTAGTACCGCACACACATTAGGAAAGCCTTTGCCTGTCTACGCTTTTAAGAAGCCAACGAACGTACAACACCCGACGAATTGAAATAGAATTCTGAACTAGATTGAAACGCGCATTCGTTGGTAGGTCAACATCGCTCTATTACACTTTAACGATTCCATTTGTATGCTGTTGACATTTTACCCGACTACGGCGAAGGTAAAAGGAAGGGTTACATCAGGCCTCACGCACTGTATGTACTTGCGCGCGCTAACTACCTACCGCCCAGCGGGCCGCCGGCGGTCTTTTTCAGTAGAAATTCGTCAGCCGCGCGAAACATACCTACACGCTCGCCCACGCAACTGCGCGCAGCTGCAAAGCAATAATGCACTTTACACTCGATCGTTTAGGTACATTTTCGCACGCAGCGATTGGCGACGTGAAACAGCCGAAGGTATGGAACTTTTTCTATGGAGTGATTTATCTGTTACGAAGTAACTATTAAGTAATCTGTGGTTACATGTATGAGTTTACTAAAACGTTCTCACACACAGCTTATCAAATTCTGTGACCATGTTAATGTTTATATTCTATACCAACGACTGGCCGGATATCCGGATATCCGGCCCGCGCACAGGCCTGGTATCCGGTATCCCGTATCCGGCCAATCCACTATCCGTTGCAACATAATTTAAATACCTAGTAACGTAAGCTACAAAGTAAGGATGGGATCTGCAGTATTGTCTATGGTCGAACGGCGTACGTGAGCTGAGCAGTGCTAGGGGTTGGTTACTGAAGTGTAAATAAGCACAACGCTGGCTACCTATTAGAATGCTAATAATATTACACCTCTAATCATTTACGCCTCGCCGCAAAGCACGGTAAGCCTGCGCGCCACATACTAAGTGGCTGCGCCGACCACAGAACATCAAATTTTTCGAATCTACAGAAGCTACAACCGCGATTTTAATATAGCAAATGGCCGTGTGGGGCCGGTACTTATTTTTATTTTAATTTTTTTTATGGATGCGCGAGACTCTTGGCGCCACTGCCGTCAGCATGGATTGTTGAGCCGACGACGCCCAAAAGCATTCGATTTAGAACGGGGGGGCTGCGAATGCCGTGCCGGCGTGACAGATGCCTTTTTACGCTTCTCTTGAAAGATCCTTAGTCATAGACTGAAGCAAACACATCGGGAGGAAGTGCATTCCATAACTTAAAAAGAATAGCCCCACTGCATCTTTCCCCGTGCATGTAGTAAAATGCGACTAAGGGATAAGGACAAGTTGCCGTGGTAAATGGCGACCTCTCACCTTGGCGCGGTCCTTCCACCGAGCCATGCAGCAGGTGTGTCTTCGTGCCTTACTTGCTGCGTGAGCGGTCGGACTTTGGATGGGCTGGACCGCTCGATCGTCAAGGCCGTTGAAGGCCGTGCTTAAAAATACATTTGCAATTATTGACAAACTATTTAAATAAATTTTTACATTCACGTCTACTGACTAAAATTTCCAAATAATTTAAATGTAATACGTTGGACAAATTTATTTTTAGACTGTATTTATTGTATTTATTAATGTCCTCATTTTTTATATGAATGATTGCTTTTTCAACTATTATTTATTAAAGGACAATAAAATTTTTGTAATAATCAATTTATGTAATATTACAATAATAAATTAATGTGTTGACAATGCAATATTTATCTATTTTATGTGCAATATTTTGTTTTTTTTTTTTTTCAAAATACGACTTCATTTTATTTGCTTTGATGTTCCACCTTCGAAAACATCGCAGAAAAGTTTAATATGCAAAATAGTCCGTGTTCTGCACCTCAAAGTGTGTTAGGTACCTCTGGCCATTCCGTTTAATATTATTTTCTCCGTTCTGTGTTGCCAACATTGCCGCTCTTTCGTATATTTTGGGCGACTTGATAATGAGGCCCCAAGCTCAGTTCCAACACCAAATAGGGTTATTCGGGGTTTTTGGGACGGCACTTACTGGCCAAAATCCCCGCGTGAAATACTTAACACGGGTCGGGTAAATAATTTAAGCCAATTTTTGTTGTAATTCAAATGTACGGATTCCGTTTGAGGAATTACTTCTGTTTTTAATGTAACAGAGGCGTCCGTGACTGTGGGTTATATTTTAGTGGTAAGATGCCACCTACCAATTTGTCATGGTTTTTTTTTATTTAATTAATTTTTAGGGCTTTTTTTATGGAAACTGACACGGTTGACACCCATGTCAGTTGTCACCCACAACATCCGCGATGTCAGCCCATTTGTTAATATCAGCCCCATAGTACTCATCTTCTCCATCCCTTAAGGCCCAGAGTCCCTAAGAGATAGAGAACGAGAACCCGCTATTCTGTCAATCTTCGTGCGGAAACTGTTCTCTGTCAATCCTTCGCACGGAACACTCTTCTCTGTCAACCATCGTCGTCATCTTTCGGAATGTTCTATGTTAACCATCGCTCGGAACTGTTCTCTGTCAACAGTCGCGCGGGACCGTTCTTTGTCAATTCTTCGCACGGAACACTCTTCTCTGTCAACCGTTGTCGTTATCGCTCGAATGTTCTCTGTCAACCGTCGCCCGGACCACTCTTCTCTGTCGACCGTCGTCGTCATCGCTCGGAATGTTCTATGTCAACCATCGCTCGGAACTGTTCTCTGTCAACAGTCGCGCGGAACTGTGCTCTGTTAACCGTCGTCGTCTTCGTCGCACGGAACACTGTTCTCAGTCAATCGTCATCGTCGTCGCTCGGAATATTCTTTGTCAACCTTCAAGCGGAACTGTTATCTGGCAATCGACGCTTGGAAGTGTTCTCTGTCAAAGTTGCGCGGAACTGTTCTCTGTCAACGCAACGGCCGCGCGGAACTGTGCTCAATCAACCTTCATTGTCTGTTCTCTGTCAACCGTCGCGCGGAATAGAATCATTATCTGTCAACCGTCAAACATCATCGGTGTAACAAACAACCAAGTTGCGACGACTATAATGACCATTCACATAGCCACCCTGTTACGTGGGCTAAATGGGATCAAATTAATTAATATACATTACAAATTCTGTCCTACCGCACGAATTAGGACAGATATTGAGTTTCCAATGTATTAGCAGACTAAATTTCATAGAACGAGCCATTGGAAATAAATACCCACAAACAAAGAGGTATTATGTACTACCGTACTAGAGAACTCACTCGGCCAACTGAATGTTCCAACGAGTTGCGGTTCACGGTCCTCAAGTCTCTTAGTCGAGCGCGAGAGGCCGCAGCACGTAGTCGTCTAAACTAATACATACATCTTCGTCCGTGCGCTCACGCAATAGTTAATGATAATATGTAGCTACTACCTAGTCGAAGGTGCGATGGCGAATCTGGAGATGAAGTGTTAGAATGAAAAGACAATATGCACACCGATGCACGAGTGCAATCGTTCTCCCTACCCCTCTGGCTTACTTCTTACCCCTTGTCTCTCTCCTGCACGCTTCCCGCCACGCGGGAGCGCCCCACACCGGCCGCCAGCCCGTCACCCACACGCTTTCCGCCCCGCGCGCGCTCCCCTCTTCCGCTCGGCTCTGCGCTCCGCCTCCCCGCTACCTTACCCCATACCTCAGCCGCTGGGACACCGCTTCTCTGTATATTTCTTCGGAGCGATAACTCTAGTACGCTAGTACATAATACCTCTTTGCCCACAAACGTCATTTCCATACAAACTTTGTTACCAACATTTGGTCGGAATGCACTCTATCGTCGTCATAGATTTGGTCTTTTGGGCAGCTATCGTTTTTAGGGTCCCGGTACCGTACCCTAAAAACACTATGGATAAGGAAAGCCTATTACTAAGCCTACGCCGCTGTCATCCGTCTATCCGTCCTAAATTTAAAGGACGGTATCTTTTACACGTAATAGGTAATTTAAATGTTTGTAGATTATGTATTATTATGGCGGATATTTAAAAAAACCGCCCAAGTGCGAGTCGAGCTCGCGCACCGAGGGTTCCGTATCGCCATGTCATGGTTAGCGCCACTCACGCCATCTATGGCCTATTATGAAATTCTTTATATTAGTTAAAATTCATTATTAGTTAAAATGCTTCATACTCTATTCGGTAGATGACGCGCGCGCATACACTTTTTGGTTTCTTCTATGGGAAGCCCCATGATTTTTTTACTTTTTTCTTATTTTTATTATTGGCTGTTATATCGGCCATAATACCACTTATTCTGTGAATATCAACGGGCTACCTATTACGGTTCAAGAGATACAGCCCTCGGACAGACGGACGGACGGAAAGACAGACAGACAGATAGATAGACAGACAGACAGACGGCGTAGGCTTAGTAATAGGGTCCCGTACCGGATACGGAACCCAAAAAATAATAAAACGAAAAGGAAAAAAAATAAGCGTATAATCATAAGCATGCATAAAACTTGTTATAAGAATCTTGTATTCTCATGGTCCGTATCACCATAGTTTAAACGGGTATCACTCGCTCCAATGTGTTTCTTAATGCTTCTAGTAACATAGGTATACGTACCGAACACACCTCTCATGCCCATTCCATGTATAGTATAACTCCGTTGAACGAGTCCGGAGTCCGGCTTGTGAAATAGAATTCTGAATGATTTATTTAACACGCGGCGAGGACAGTCGGACAATTCGGACATTCACGTTGGCAAAGGATTTAAATGCAATACAAATGCTGGTTGTTGCTGGCAAGTTGTTTTGTAGAATTTTATTTTACAAAACAATTTAATTTTGAAGACTTTTTAATGTACCTAGAGCCACAGGGAGTGTGACAGGGAGACTGACAGGGAGCAAGTCAGCCAGCGTGTATGCGTTCACTGCTGAACATACGCCTCTCCAATTTTCCTCCAGTCCTCCCGGCCTTCAGCGGTACGGAACCACTGCTTTCCGTCGTCGTCCCACCTGGCGGGTGGTCTTCCCAAAATCCGTTTTCCTGTCCACGGCCGTCAGTGTAGGACACGGTTACTACAACGGTCGTCGTCTCTTTGGCTAACGTGCCCAGCCCACTGCCACTTGAGTTTAGCCACTCGGTGTTCAATATCGACTAATTTGGTGCGCCGTCGGTGGATTGCGTCGTTACGCACTTACGCCTTCAGCTCCCTCAGCGATTTTTCTTTTTCGAAATGTCTTCCTCGAAGTGGCCTTTTTGTCTCGGGTACAGGAAAAAGTCAGACGGGGCCATATCACGTGAGTACGGTGCTTGGTCGATGACATTCGTTGAATTTTCGACCTGAAAATTTTGCACGACGATTGCTTTGTGTGATGGTGCATTATCGTGGTGCAAAATCCATCAGTTATCCTTCCACAATCTGGCAGTTTCGAAATATATTCTCACACAAACACCCTCATGATCTCTAAATACTTAAGTATCAAATTAACGATGACACTATTACACCAATTAGAGGTAATGTAAATAGGCAGAGTGGTCAGATTCTTCAGTATTCACCTTTGTAAATATTAATGCTCTTGTGAGCGGTAGTATGGGTTAATTATTTGTAAATCGACACGAACGAGACAGATCAACTACCACTTCGGCCTTCTTTGAATGCTTTATGCCATTTATATGCTTGCGTTTTTGACATACGAATCGCCGAAGGCCTTCTGCAGCATTTTCAGCGATTCGGCACATGCAATTTTATTTGTAACACAAAACTTATTTGCAAACACTTTCTTCAACTAATTTTTCCATTGTAAAAATCGCACAGCACTCAAAAGTATGATTAACAAAAACCGCAGCAGTAAACACACTGAGTGACCGATGGCGCTCTAATTCCGCGAGGTAATTCTGTACAGTGCTACCAACATACGAAATAAAATATGTCGTTCTATTTTTAAATGATAGATTCCAGATACTTTTTACACAGAGCAGTATATTTAAAACTGCATACGTCAGGCGAGTAACATTGATGGTACATCTATCAGAAAGAATGGATGACTTTTATCATTGGTTACGTTACTGTGTACTCACAAAGGACCTTCAACCTCTAAAGCACAGACGTATCGTTGGGTCATTGAGCATGTTTTATCTATGGACTATGGCCGCTGCTCTGACGAACTTGCTTCCCTTATCCCCCATCCTCCTGTTGGCCTTCGCCAAACCCGCCATACTCTTGCGGAACACCCCTTTGTAATCGACAGAAGAGTTCTTCGAACTGCACAATTCTCTAAATCGTTCTTGTGCCGCACTGCAAAGGTGTGGAACGTGCGTCCAGGGAATATCTTTCCCCACTCCTACAATCCACGGATCTTCAAATCGCGGGTTAATAATAGCCTTTCCCCAGCGACATTAGTCCGCCTCCAAGCCGGAATGGCATTTAACTTGCAAATTTAACTTGGATGCAGCCTTAAGTAAAAAAAAAAATTAACGGCATCCAGATGTATCCGGATCAAGAAAAAAGCGTGCACGATCCACACTTCCGCCTAAGTTGCGCGGCCCCTAACGTGCCGATGATAAAGAAGGGTGCTCCCAGGGGAACAACAACTCAATTTTATCGGCCGAATTTGTTACTCGCGGAGAGCACGGTTTATCATGCTCTCGGACCGTCCGAAAACTGTTAGATAACACGTTCCCGGAGAGGACTGTCGTGTAAAATTGGTGAGCGCGACTGAAAAATCCTCAGTGATCGGCAGCAAATGAAAATTTTCGCAGAATATATTATGTTATCAAAATATGTGTTATTAGTATTACGCCGGACATAACAAATTATTAAAAGTTAAAAAAGTAAAAAATTAAGGCCCCCCCCCCCCCTTAAAACGGTACGGTACGGGTCCCCGCATACGGGATACGTGCTTTGTTTCAACTTTTTTTTATGGTGCGGATACCTCGGTTCACTAGTCCGACCCACACTTGGCCGGTATTTTGTTTTTTTTTTTTTTTTTATTGAAAATGACATGGTTGGCTACATCACCTACAACGCCCGTGATGTCAGCCCATAACACCGGGTGAACTAGGTGCCATGTCAGTGCTTCCCCCTTTGATCGTGCCGGCTACACTGAACTGGTCGGAAAACACTAACTATTTACATAGCCGTTTAGACCGACGTTTCATTCAGTGCGGTGGTACCAACCCGGGCGGGTTAAACCCTACCACCAAGTATGATTAGGAGGGAAGGGACCTACAGTTTTACGAGGAATCCGAACCTCGGTCAGCCTCCAACGGTCAGCGGTCACCCATCCAAGTACTGACCGCACCCAGCGTTGCTTAACATTCAATAGCGATAGTTGACTGTCTGCACCACTGAGCTATCGAGGCTGACATTGTATAGAATAGTAAGCAGTTGCTAAATTGGTTTTGATAAATTATTGTTAAGACGCACGCTACAATTTTACATAATATCGTTGGAATAGAGTATTGGGAAAATATTTTATAATAGAAACGATATTCAATATGCCCTCGAGATACTGAGTAGGTATTAAGACTCACTTTTTTTATGTAATCCGGTATGGGTAGCTGAGTCGGAGGGGCCAAAGCGGCTGGGGTTTCCAAAGGGAACAACTTTCTTTCAACTAACTGGTACGATAGGCGTAGTGTAGTATAGGCTTTTACGATTCGAGCGATGTAATTTTTTTTTCGGATATTAGTATTTCATGACAAAATATTTTTTTAAATATTCATGGAGTACGTAATTTTTAGGGTTCCGTCCCTCAAAGGAGGAAAAAACGGAACCCTTATAGGATCACTTTGTTGTCCGTCTTTCTGTCTGTCTGTCTATCTGTCAAGACCTTTTTTCTCAGGAACGGGTAGAGGTATAAAGTTGAAATTAAATATCAAATACTAAGGTCTTACGTTTCCTCGGAGGTGTAAAAAGCTTCTAAGTCCACGCAATCACAAGATGCGGTTATTTATGTCATATATTTTGCTACCGCCAATCAAATCAAAACCTGTAGGGTATTTCCCGTCCTAGTCCTAGAACTAGAATCATGAAATTAATTGTTAAGAAGCAAGGTAAAGAAAAAAATCCGAAAATTTTAAACTTGTAGTTATATGGTATAAAAAAATTGTTTTGTATGTCAATACCCTTTGTCTCAGGAACGGAAGCTATCAAATTGAAATTAATATGAAATACTTAATTCTGGGATCTCTTCGAGGTGTAGATGCAAGCTTTTAATTAAATCAACGCAATCAACGGCCATTTATGTAAAATTTTTATACTCGCAAACTCACTCAAATCAAATCAAAACCTAAAGGGTACTTCCTCTTGACCTAGAATAATGAAATGTGGCAAGAAGCAATGTCTCACAGCAAATGAAGTTATGCAATCCCTACGAGGTGTAGAAAATGCATGCATCTAACTTAACGCAATCAAAAGATACGGCCATTTCAGTCAGATTTTATACTCGCAACGATTTCAATTGGACGAAATATTTTACTTACAGTAAGACTTACATCTAATTATTTACACATTCCCGTTCACCCATTCAAGTACTGACCGCGCTCAGGTGTGCTTATGGTCACGACTGACAGGCGACCGACCGCACCACTGAGCTACCGTGACTGACATTAGGTATATTTAATATAAAGTCTAGCTATATCTATCTGCCTTTTCCACAAACCCTTTACCGGTGAAACAGTTTCAAAGAATTCCAGTATGCCCGTTGTAACAACTTCACCTCGAAATACCCTTTGATCTTTAATTATTGGTCGGGTCGCTCCCGGCGAACTGTGCGAAGCGACAACGTTTCTCAACCTCTTTACCTTTTCACCCCTTGAAAATGCCACAAAATAATAATAATTCGCACGACCCCCTAATAACTTTCAAGCGCCACCTGACCACCCCGAAGTAACCCCTGATTATTGAAGAGTTACTTAAGAGTATGCAATAAATTCTTCGAAATTCCATTCTTCGACTGATTCATATGGCCAAAATTTAATTTCACTTTCAGTACTGTAACACATGTTCATATGAAAATAGGTATACCAAATAACATATATTTGAATGAGGGACTCGTTTTTATAAAGTATTTTTCAAGATATCGACGTTCAAATATTTTGTGACCAGATGAATCAGAATTTGTTACAGATGAATCAGAAACAGAAATAAAAATGAAAAACTTTATGTAGATGGGCTCTATATTAAGAAAATAAACATATTTTAACAACAACAGTAATCTATATTCATGAAAAGAATTATTAGTGATCATATCACGGAAAAAAATCTGCTGAATTCAACAATAATTTTTGTAAAAAAAAATTGAAACACCGGTACCTATATAATAATTCTTATAGTATATACTCCAATGGGAACTCCCATATGGGAAAGCGAGAACATTGTAATATAACAGAAATTTTAACTATAATTGCTAATATTTGTGATTTTTTTTATGTAAACCAGCATGGGTGGCTGTGCCGAGAGACCAATGGTGCAGTCGACAGAGCCAAAATCACCTCTCCTCGCGAAACCACGCTCAGTTAGGTGCCATGCCAGCAGATTTGCGGACTGTTGCTAGGCTGTCTAGCCCGTTAATACGACGCTAGAAGACACCCAGGTTAAAGGATTCAGGAAATACACTCGCCGGAAGACAGTTCCACACTCTAGCGGTGCGACAAATAAACGATTTAGAGAACCGATGGGTTCTCAAAAGCCCAATGTCAACAACAAAAGGGTGCTGAGTCTCTCTGCGACGAGTCATCCGGAGATAGGACGGGTGGCAGGGAATAAGGGATGCTAGTTCCACAGAGCAGCGTCCGTGATAGTATCTGTAAAACAGACTAAGCGAACCCACAAATCGTCTGTGACTCAGAGACTCCAAACCATCTGTAAGTTTCGGGTCACCAACAAGACGGATGGCTCGGCGCTGTATCGAGTCCAAGGACGCAAGCAGATAATGCGGACTACCCTCCCAGATGTGACTGCAGTACTCTATCACCGGCCTAATCTGTGTTTTGTACAACAGGAATAGTTGTGCCGGTGAGAAGAACCGCCGATTGCGGAAAAGTATTCCCAATTTTCTGGATGCAGTTTTGGCCTTAGCCTCGATTAGTTGCCGGAAACCCACTTCTTTAGATATAGTGGTGCCCAGGAGGTCCAGGTGCTCCGAGAGAGGTACAGCGCTACCTTGGAAACTAGTTTGGAAAGGAAAGGCCTTAGCAGATAATGCGCAGCACTGAGTCTTACTAACGTTGAAGGCGACAAGGTTCTCCTGGCCCCATGTAGCTACTTTTCCGAGAACGTTATCGACCTTATCAACAACTGAACGTTGAGCCTCCCTGTGCCGCGAATTTCTCCTCTTCCAGTCCTTAACATAGCCCTTGTGCTCCGTGCTGTCGTCTGCATAGCTGTGTATCATGCCCAAGGACAGTAGATCGTTTATAAATATTAAGAAAAGCTTAGGCGACAGCACAGAGCCCTGCGGAACACCAGCGTTGATTGGAAAGTCTTCAGATTTCGAGCCATCGATGGTAACGAAGATGGAACGACCTGCAAAAAGCTGGCGATCCAGGTGCAGAGTTTCGGTGGAATGCCGAAGGACGGAAGCTTGCCTAGAAGGCCTCGGTGCCAAACGCGGTCGAAAGCCTTTTGAGATATCCAGGGCGACTGCCAGCGACTCCCCAAAATTGTCCAATCTTTCGGCCCATATATGCGTAACGTACGTTAGAAGATCTCCTGTTGTCCGCGCTTTTCGGAATCCCCGGTACACATTAGGTGGTGGTCATATGCACTTCCACGCATATACATAGCTGGTGAAAACAAAAGCTACGGCTAGTACAAAGTGCTGAGGCCCTGGGCACAGGCTGTGGTTGGATAGGGAGCGGACCCCAGTGGCAGTGAAGGCTTCACCCCCGCCTCCCGGCTTCGGTCGGGGGTTCCCTCGGGTGGACGGGTGGTGGCTCGGATCGGTTGGGGAAAGGTCACAGTCTGTGTTTCCCATGGGATTTTTTCGGAAGAACGGTACAGCTATGGGGCCTCGATCTGGCATACATGATTACTGTGCTCGCAAGAGTGCCGGGATAGACGTCTGGATTTTATGGCCGGAAGGCTGGTATTTCCGGACGTCTATAAACAAAAGTAAGCGAAAGCTAAATACATAAAATGATAGTATCGACTTTCCGGAATCCGTACTGCTTGTCATCCAGGAGTTTATTTGCTTCTAAGTACGTTAGGAGCTGGGTGTTAATAAGGCGCTCCATAACTTTACATAATAGTGAAGTTATCGCAATGGGCCGATAGTTGGAGGGGTTCGCGGAGTCTCCCTTCTTTGGAACCGGTTGGACCGAGGCTCTTTTCCAGCAAGAGGGTACAATCCCACGGGCGAAGGAGAGACGGAAAAGACGGGAGATTATTGGTGTCAACAAAGGGGAACAAATCTTGAGCACTATGGCTGGAATGCCATCAGGACCACTACTCTTCGAAGTGTCCAACGTTCTCAAACATTTGAATACCTGTCTAGGGTGCATTTCGGCTCCATCATCGAAATCCCACAGTGTGGTATCGAGAGAGGAGTTGCACCCTGGTCATCCAACGTTGAGTTAGATGCGAAAAGACGAGCAAAAATGTTCGCCTTTTCCTTCGCGAGGATAGCGAGTGATCCAGGACCGTTCCAGGGGTGGTGTAGCAGAGCGACAGAAGTTTCGTCTGATAGAGTTGGCGAGAGACAAGAATGCGCGGCTGCCGGTCGGACATCGCACTAGTCTCTCGCCAATTCTATGATCGTGTTTGGACTTGGCCACGATGAGTGTTCGCTTGCAAGACCTGGAGGAGGCGTTAAGTGCGCGCCTTGCCTCAGCGGTACGTGCGGAGAGCCACCGCCTGTAGGCTTGGTTCTTGGCCTCTACAGCTATGCGGCATTGGCAGTTGAACCATGGCTTGTGACTACCGCCCACTGGTACAACAGAAATGGAATAAAATATTCCATACCCTATTGCACCAGCTCGGCAATAGACTCAGCGCACGTTGATGGATCCAAAGAGGCAAAGCAGACCTCCTTCCAAGGGAAAATTCCTAGAAAGGATCGGAATTTCTCCCATTGTGCTGTCTTATAGTGCCAGACTGTGCGAGTGCTAGGCTCGCGCGTTTTCGCGTAGTACACAGTCGGCACTGTACAGGACACTAGGTAGTGATCAGAGCTCCCGAGGGGAGCTTTGACACTAACTCTTTATCCTGTAGGTTCGGAAGTCAGCACAAGGTCCAGCAAGCTAGGCTTGTGCGCAGGATTGTCAGGTATGCGTGTAAATCCTGATACCATCTGCGACAATCCGTGGGCTATGGCCAAGTTGTAAGCTTCCCGGCCGGAGTGATCGGTGATGGTGGACCCAAGCCATTCCTTATGTTTGACATTGAAGTCGCCCACCATTACAATTTCAGCCGTAGGAAGTTCACAAAGCAGTTTGTCTGTCCCTCTGCTGAGGTGCTCAAAGAATGCAACAGTCTCTTTGATACCAAGGTTAGGCGAGCGATACAGGCCCGCACAGAGTCTCACCACGTGGGGAAGATTCACGCGGACCCATATTACTGGGAATCGGGAGTCTTCAACATGGCATAATCTCTTGTTGGAGACATCGGATCGGCCATAAAGGCAGACACCACTTTTGGGCATAAAACGTTCAAATAGTGTATAGCCCGGAACACTGAGATCGGTGGTACAATTAATTCTGTTGTAATTCTGAGCTGCTTGTAGCTTTCTTCGATGTCACCTTTCTTTTATGGACATCTCTGGTGAATTTTGGAGTTATAAGTTTTCATCGATTGACGAAGTCTCCATCCAAAAGCTGTCGTCATCGGGAAGGTCGAGGTCTTGTTGGGCTGTATCCGAATGCAACAAAAAAACGCTGCTTTCGTGCTCGAGAGGGCCCAAACTAATTTATTTTATGATTCATATGTGGTTTTGACCATATGAATCAGGCACAGATGAATCAGGATTTTGCCTACAATCATGCATAACTCATCATACATACAGAATTGAGTATTGTAATTTTTCTACACGAATCTATAACACAAAAGCATCACACTAAACTCAGATTGAAGTTTTAAAACTATAAAATATATTTTACAAAGTAGGCATTGTAATCAGAATGCCACCTGAACCAAGCACAGATGAATCAGATATTTACCTTCGTAACACCGGGATCTAAGCCAACCAGCCGCATATCCGTCTTCTAGCTCTTTCTTTACACGACTGGCTTCCCCCCGCGCGGGAAGCCAGACTCTCAATATTATTACCCGACCAAGCATGGTCAAGTGCAGCTTACGCCACATTAATCAGTATTATACGCCGGACACTTCTTATTTAATTATTTATAAACACACTAACGTAGTTGTAACTAATACACATTTTTTTTGTAAGAGGACAATTCATTTCCCTTCGATATGATTATAATTTATATTGATTTATCAAAGGGAAAATGCGACATCAACCATTTTGTTCCGGAAAATGGCTAACGGACACGTTATATGAATCAGAAGAACAAGCTTCAAATATTTTTATTTTGTACCTAGACAGCAATTATTTCAAAAATATAATTCGTCCCAGTTAGGGATAAAGCTAAACTGTACAAAAAAAAAATATCATGCCGTTTCGTTAGATGGTTACAGACATATACCCATAGACATCGAAAATTTTGTCTCTGAAGAACTACCTAATACCTCAAATTGCTTCGCATCATTCTCTGTTATTAACAACTAGCTTTTGACCGCGGCTTCGCTTCGTGTGCCTTTTTGCTCACAGCTCAGGCTGCCGAGGGCTTAGCGTTATAAATTACAACCTAAACCGACCTTGAGAATTGACATAATGTAACAGTGAAAACCGTATGTAAATCGATAAAGTGGTTCTCGAGTTATAAGGATATTATATATAAATATGACAAATCTGAGCGCAGTGTACTGCCAATAGATGCTAAATAAACAATAAACAACAACAACAAATAAACAACAATTCACATATTGACGTACGTTACACGGCCGCCGATCGCTCGTAGAGACGTCGATTTATTTATTAGGATACTGCAATAATTACTCTGTAATAAATATATAGTAAAGCATGGTAAAGCTGATTACTGATGGCGAAAACATGAGTCCATTAAATTTTCTCGATAGTTAAAAATGATAAAACATACTCCAAACCGTACAACAAAATCGCTACTATTCAATAAATACTTGATATTTTGCTTTAAATATCTTTGTCTATCGATAACACGTTTTTGGTTGTAAAATGTTATCATTTTCTATACAAACTATACGGTAACCAAATAAATAGATGTTTTCTTCCGCGTGAACTTTGAAGACTTGATCTCAAAAACTAAAGAGAGTTTGAATTGAATTTTTATAATTAAATGACGCCTACAGCTTTTCGAAATAATTCCTGTGTCGTGCGGCGAAAATATGGAACGGTTTTCCGGTAGTCCCAATAACCTGGGGCTCTTCAAAAGGCGTGTTAATAAATTAGACAACGATATTTTTGTCCGCCTTGTAGCTGTCATGGCACCTCTCTGAGTGGGGTTTCGCAAGGAGTGGCGTTATTGGCTGTGTCTGATCTTATTTTTTACTTTTGGACACCACCATCCGTGCTGGAATTCCATATATTTTTTTAAATAATCATTATTTTCTAAAATAACTAGATAACAATCTAATCTATCGCGTTTTACACTCAATTTTGCACACAATTTCATTACGAGTACCCGTTCAAGGCCGGGAGGACTGGAGGAAAATTGGAGAGGCTTATGTCCAGCAGTAGACGCATACACGCTGACTGACAGACTGACCCGTTCAACATCAGTGTATCTCACCCTAACGAAATGACTTTGACCTCGCGTGCCCGCAAGCACTAGTATGCGAGCGGGATCGAGAGTGAGGTGGCGCTAAAAAGTGGAGGCGAAATAATTGGAATTGGAGCTGAGTTATCACGGACTCTTAAATATGTACATAGAACCTGGCTAATTACACGTTCCACTTCTTAGTACTACTGATCAAAACAAAAACAAAATCTGGATATCTGGGATGAAATATGAGGGTGTGTATGTCTCAAGTGAGACGTGTATGTGTAAGGGTGTGATGCCGGCACTTCACTTGGCTTAGCGTATTCGCGATTGTTGCAAACATTTTAGTTTTATCTCGCTCTAAACAAGTCATTAAAGGGAGACGAAACGGAAATTTTTGCCAAATATTTGTGTGCATACAGCCAAGTGAAGTGCCGCCATGAAAAACTTGGATGTCTTGGATACTTGACGTGCCTCATGGAGTGTAGGTACGTGCACTATATATTTTCAGCTGCGAATTTGCGTGCTCTATGATTTGCAAATACATATCTCTCTCTCTCTGTCTCTGTCTCTGTCTGTGTCTCTGTCTGTGTCTCTGTCTGTCTCTGTCTGTCTCTGTCTGTGTCTCTGTCTGTCTCTGTCTGTCTCTGTCTCTGTCTTTGTCTCTGTCTCTATCTTTGTGTCTTTGTTTTTGTGTCTTTGTCTTTGTCTTTGAGAGAGATGGTGTACCTGTGACGGTTTGTGTGTGTGTACTACTACTACACAGAGTTATAGGACCACCCATACATATTACTCATGACACCCAGGTTGAGAAACGACGGTGTAGAAATGTCACCCCATCTAAGAGAAGCGGTTGTGCCACCCCTACATGGGAAGGGGGTTGAACATTTTACACCCCTAGAGGTGGAGATACTCCTTGCAACGGTGAGGCAGGCTACTGAATTATCTGCGATACAGACGACACGAGGAATGGTATTGTAGCCAGCTTGTTGTTAGCCAGATTCGTCTTGTGTCAGAATTTATGTCGTGATCCAGGTAACTAGTCATGACCCGAGGAACTTGTCGTAATCCAGGCAACATGTCCTAAGTCAGACAAGTCTCGGGTCAGACAGCTCGTCGTAAGCCAGACTTCCTATCGCGATCCAGATGACAAATCGTGAACCAAGGAACTTGTCGTAATGCAGGCAACCTGTCCTAAATCAGACAACTGGTTGGTCAGACAACTCTTCGTGAGTGAGACTTCCTATCGTGATCTAGATGACAAGTCGTGAACTAAGGAACTTGTCGTAATCCAAGCATCCCGTCCTAAGTCAGACAACCCGTGGGTCAGACAACTCGTCGCGAGTCAGACTTCCTATCGTGAACCAGATGACAAGTCGTGAACCAAGGAACGTGTCGTAATCCAGGCAACCTACGTATCCTAAGTCAGACCAGTCGTGGGTTTGGATATCGTAGCGATCCGCCCTAGACTCAGAGGTATTTAGCTCATCCTGACAGTGTATTCGTTGCTTTATAATTGGTCACTTCGAATGAGCCAGAGCAAAGGAAACTATCTGGCTCCGTAGAGTCTAACTTTAGCAACCAGCCGGGATGAATACAGGCTTTAGATAATTTGCAATTAATGTTATTACAATAATATGGTTTGTAGAAACACACCGGATACATATTGCTTGTGTATGCCTGTATTCGAACGTCGGGTGATCTCCAGGCTATCTGCGATCTCAAGGCCCGTGCTCGAAGCACGATCCGATCGACGACGGACACCACAAAGCATTTTGTCTGATGGAAATAATTTTGCCGATTGGATTAGTACCACAATACTCCTGGAATCTGAAATCTTCGAAGGAATAAAGGTATTTAGTCGGAATACTTTAATACCGCAACCGGTCTTTTTTGCGCGGTTTCCGCGCGAGGCTTTCCGTCACTTTGCCCGCCCTATATAAAATAGGACAGTCGCCGTGACCGGCTGGCTGGCCGTGAAGAACGGTCACTTAGTCAGCCCTAGGTTAGGGCGGTCGCAGAGACAGACTGCTGGCTAGGTGCGAGCGGCATCGAAGCCTCTACTGCTGCTGGCGCGTTCCGTAGTCTCCCGACTGCTGAAGCTGCATCGTTGGTGAAGAAATTAGCGAATGATTCACCACAATACTCCACGTTAGTTAGATGGCCACATAGCAGCCTCGGTTATGTTCTCCTCTAGTCCAGTATAGCCAGCAGTTTAAAGGGAAGTCAAGCGGCGGGTGGCCGAGTGGTTTGGCATCGGCTTCTCATGCGAGAGGTCCGAGGTTCAAATCCGGTCGGCGAGTACCAATGAGTTTTTTTCTGACGAAAAAATGTATGTGCATACCTACACCTTCTGTTTCACCGTTCGGAACCGGTGTAAAACTTGTGGATCTCTTCCCTTGCTGCTTACTAGGTAGGAGGCTAAAATTGTAGCCGACTGGGTGGATACCACCGTACTGAATGTGAGATGGCCGCGTAGCAGCCTCGGTTGTGTTCTCCTCTAGTCCAGTAGATATAGCCAGCAATCCAGGGAAGTCTCCGGTATGGCACCTACCTTCTCTGAGGTGATATTGGCTGGTCGGAGCATGTGCTTTCGCCCCTCAGACTCAGGCACCCATACCGGATTACATAAAAAAAAATTTAATAAAAGGTGGAAGGCCGCCGATCGCTGTTCTGTTGTTTTTCCGATTAGTATCCTCGAAATGTAGCTAGAATTAAAATGGAGCGGGTTTCCAATACTACTCCCTCAATAGGGAGGAGGGAAGCTGACGGGAGAGGAGGGGGTGGAAAGGAAAACCCAATGGTGGGTGTCCCTTTCTGCGAACAGAAGCTAAAACTGCGATAGCGTATCGCATTCGATCTATTTATTCCCTTACTAAATGCTCTCCCTACCTCCCCTCACCCTAACTCAGGGTGGGATCACCCCCAACGTTGGGTTTCCCTGCCAACCCCATAACCCAAATATATTGTGTGGTGATACGGAACCATCCTTTTTTTATGGAAACTGACACCGTTGGCTACATCACCTATATATAAACGTGCGTACAGACATCGCGAGGCATGCGGCGCGAATGGTTCGTCACGCATGTCTCGGGCTGTGTGGACGTGAGTGCTCACTGTGAGCATTCGCCGCATACGCTCGTTGCGAGGCTGCCTCAGTGCGAGCCGTGCGTTCCGTGTGGACGGCGCACGCAACACAATAACAGCCGTCCACACGGAACGCACGGCTCGCACTGAGGCAGCGCGTCGTGCAAAATGACAGGCGACGGTGCTGCCACTCAAGTAAATAATATATATCTCTTAAACAAAGCCATAACTGGAAAAAACAAGCCATGAAGCTTTTTGATTTGATTTTGATTATGATATTCTAAGATACTGAAAACAGTTTTGTATAGCTCAGTGTATGCACAATCATTATAACGGATTTCGGTGGCCACCGTAATCGCACCTTAACATCCGTGATGTCAGCCCATAATACCGGGTGAACTAGGTGCCACATCAGTGCTTCATGTCGGCTACACTGAACTGGACGGAAAACACGAACTATTTGCATAGCCGTTTCGACCGACGACGTTTCATTCAGTGCGGTGGTACCAACCCGGGCGGGATGAGCCCTACCACCTAGTAAGGTAAGAATGGAAGGGACCTACAGTTTAACGCGGAACCCGAACTACGATCAGCCTTCAACGGTCGAGCGGTCACCCATCCAAGTGTGCTTTGCTGCCCCGCGCCCAGGTGTGCAGACCGCACCACTGAGCTACCGAGGCTTACTCGCACTTGGCCGGTTTTTCTTAAAATTGCACAGGGGCAAGTAATAAAATCCGCTACTTAAGGCTTCACTTAACTAAGTGATTTATAATTAATCAGGACTCCTTTTTAATGGTTCAGAAGAGGACTACTTAATTACTCAAACGTGACTTTGCTACTTGGGGAGTTTTAGAGTGGAGAAACCGGTAGATTCGTTTTGCAGACGCGATTGAATACTACCTACGTCGTTTACAGGGTCATTAGTGGAATTTAAACAACAAATTTAACTAATTATAAAAAAAAAACCACCCTTACAAAGCCAAAAATAATTTCCGTTTACTTACTTATAAGAGTCGGGGGACCGCTAAGTAAATACTTTTTACTTAGTTGGTATATTTTATTGACTGAGCGGTCCCACGAATCCTTTAATCATGTAAAATGATTTTTTTTACTTTTTAAGGATCGGGGTTTCTTAAATTTGTAATTTAACTTTTATTTCAACATTTAAAAAAAAACGCATCCAAATCGGTGGCTCCGGGGTCTGTCCGCGAGACGTTATTTTTTTTTTATTACTTCATTACTTGATTACTAACATAGCTAAGAAGCATCCCGATTAAACCAGCCTTCTAATAAAAAAAACCGTATCCAAATCGCTGGCTCTGGGTTCCATCCGCGAGACGTTATTTTTTTTATTACTTCATTACTTGATTACTAACATAGCTAAGAAGCATCCCGATTAAACCAGCCTTCTAATAAAAAAACCGTATCCAAATCGGTGGCTCCGGGGTCCGTCCGCGAGACGTTATTTTTTTTATTACTTCATTACTTGATTACTAACATAGCTAAGAAGCATCCCGATTAAACCAGCCTTCTAATAAAAAAACCGTATCCAAATCGGTGGCTCCGGGGTCCGTCCGCGAGACGTGATTTTTTTTATTACTTCATTACTTGATTACTAACATAGCTAAGAAGCATCCCGATTAAACCAGCCTTCTAATAAAAAAACCGCATCCAAATCGGTGGCTCCGGGGTCCGTCCGCGAGACGTTATTTTTTTTATTACTTCATTACTTGATTACTAACATAGCTAAGAAGCATCCCGATTAAACCAGCCTTCTAATAAAAAAACCGCATCCAAATCGGTGGCTCCGGGGTCCGTCCGCGAGACGTTATTTTTTTATTACTTCATTACTTCATTACTAACATAGCTAAGAAGCATCCCGATTAAACCAGCCTTCTAATAAAAAAACCGCATCCAAATCGGTGGCTCCGGGGTCCGTCCGCGAGACGTTATTTTTTTATTACTTTATTACTTGATTACTAACATAGCTAAGAAGCATCCCGATTAAACCAGCCTTCTAATAAAAAAACCGCATCCAAATCGGTGGCTCCGGGGTCCGTCCGCGAGACGTTATTTTTTTTATTACTTCATTACTTGATTACTAACATAGCTAAGAAGCATCCCGATTAAACCAGCCTTCTAATAAAAAAACCGCATCCAAATCGGTGGCTCCGGGGTCCGTCCGCGAGACGTTATTTTTTTTATTACTTCATTACTTGATTCCTAACATAGCTAAGGAGCATCCCGATTAAACCAGCCTTCTAATAAAAAAACCGCATCCAAATCGGTGGCTCCGGGGTCCATCCGCGAGACGTTATTTTTTTTTATTACTTCATTACTTGATTACTAACATAGCTAAGAAGCATCCCGATTAAACCAGCCTTCTAATAAAAAAACCGCATCCAAATCGGTGGCTCCGGGGTCCGTCCGCGAGACGTTATTTTTTTATTACTTCATTACTTGATTACTAACATAGCTAAGAAGCATCCCGATTAAACCAGCCTTCTAATAAAAAAACCGCATCCAAATCGGTGGCTCCGGGGTCCGTCCGCGAGACGTTATTTTTTTTATTACTTCATTACTTGATTACTAACATAGCTAAGAAGCATCCCGATTAAACCAGCCTTCTAATAAAAAAACCGCATCCAAATCGGTGGCTCCGGGGTCCGTCCGCGAGACGTTATTTTTTTTATTACTTCATTACTTGATTACTAACATAGCTAAGAAGCATCCCGATTAAACCAGCCTTCTAATAAAAAAACCGCATCCAAATCGGTGGCTCCGGGGTCCGTCCGCGAGACGTTATTTTTTTTATTACTTCATTACTTGATTACTAACATAGCTAAGAAGCATCCCGATTAAACCAGCCTTCTAATAATAAAACCGCATCCAAATCGGTGGCTCCGGGGTCCGTCCGCGAGACGTTATTTTTTTTTTATTACTTCATTACTTGATTACTAACATAGCTAAGAAGCATCCCGATTAAACCAGCCTTCTAATAAAAAAACCGCATCCAAATCGGTCCATGGGAGCTACGATGTCACAGACAGACAGATGGAGGCGTCAATCTGATTACACCCTTCCTTTTGCTTCGGGGGCTAAAAAGAGTTTTTAGGGTTACGTACTTCAAAAGAGAAAAAAAAACGGAACTCTTAAAGGATTACTTGTGTCAGTCTGTCTGTCTGTCTGTAGGCATGTTTTTTTTATGAAAACTGACACGGTTGGCTACATCACCTACAACATCCGTGATGACAGCCCACAAGACCGGGTGAACTAAGTCCCATGTCAGTGCTTCTCTTCATTTCAAGTCGGCTACACTGAACTGGACGGAAAACACGAACTATTTACATAGCCGTTTCGACCGACGTTTAGCTTAGTGCGGAGGTACCAACCCGGACAGGATAAACCCTACCACCTAATAAGGTAAGAACGGAAGGGACCTTAACAACAGTCGACCGACCGCACCACTGAGCTACCGAGGCTGACAAATGTATGGCCAGCTGCCACAGTGTATTATCTCCAAATCTACCGGACGATTGGTGAGTGGACCACGAGCGTGCCTCCTCCAGCTACTCCCCGCACTGGCGACACACGTTTTATTAGAAATTAGAGCTAGCGAGCACTCCTCTCTACTTATTCCCTCCGTGGGAAATATATTCGCACAAAAAGATGCCCGCATCTGTGAACGAAGAAGTCAAGACGGTATTTGTGCGGGAGCAAAAGAACATTGAATCGCGATTACCCCATGCTAGAAGCGACACACGGGGGCTGATAAACCGGGCCACATTTACGTATTTCAACCTCACCAGTCCAGTCAGTTACATACATACATACATACATATCACACACGCTGAATCCAGACATTCGGGGTAAGCAGAGTAATCGGTGTTGTGCTGCAAGAACTCTGGTAAATTACAGCACAACACCGACCACCGCGTTTCGCAAAGTATTCGAACAAGATTCAATCGATCAAGCAGCAAGTGAGGCACGAAGACCCACCTGATGCATGACTCGGTGGAAGTACCGTGCCAAGGTGAGAGGTGGCGAGCCTGTCGCCCTTTAGCACGGCATCTTGTTCTTATCCCTTAGTAGCCTTTTACGACATGCATGGGGAGAGATGCAGTGGGGGTATTCTTTATAAGTACCGGCCCCACACGGTGCAGTCAGTTAATACCAGAGAAATCACGAAGTACGGCGTTGGTTGGTGACTTGATGATAACGATCTAAGGAAACGTTTACATGGCGGAAAATCCACGGTAAGTCCAGCGTGTAGGGATGCAATCCCTGCCCGGTGCGCGTGGTGCGGAGGTGGAAAGGGGACGGCGTGATCGCGTCAAACAGCTCCTCCGAACATTTACCATGGAATAAGCGATAGAACAAACATAGAACACACTGGTTTTCCGTCCAGTTTAGTGTAGCCGACATGAAAGGAAGGGAAGCACTGACATGATTATGGACTGATATCACGGATGCTGTACATAGGTGATTTCGCCAACGGTGTCAGTTTCCATAGAAAAAAAAAACTTAGGGAGCCGACATCCCTACGAAGTTGCAGTGGTTCTAGATCGCGATACATACATACATACAACAATTCAGGCTAAACACATTACCCTCCTTTTGGGTTCGCCATTAAGAACATTCTGCGGGTGGCCGATTGGTTTGGGCATCGGCTTCTCGTGCGAGAGGTCCGAGGTTCGAATCCGATCGGGCGTGTACCAATGAGTTTTTTCTGACGAAAAAATTTACGTGCATACCTACACCTGCTGCTTCACCATTCGGAACCGGTGTAAAACTGTAGGTCCCTTCCCTTACCCCTTACTAATTATCTACCTTATAAAATACTATCGAATTGTAGCCGACTGGGTTGGTACCACCGTACTAGATGTAAGATGGCCGCATATCAGCCTCGGTTGTGTTCTCCTCTAGTCCAGGTTAGCCAGCCATCCAGGGAAGTCTCCGGTACGGCACCTGCCTTCTCGGAGGTGATATTGGCTGGTCGGAGCATGCGCTTTGGCCCCTCCGATTCCGCCACTCATACAAGATTACATAAAAAAAATCGGCTTTATTTTGTGAAAAACAAACTTTCTCATGCATGCTTATTCCACGTCGTACACAATTTATTTCATAGTTTTATGGACGCGTTTGTGTGGCGGTCGGGAGCTGCTCGTACATAAGATGAGATGGGAGGCTAAGGCTGCGTGGGAGGGTTGAAGGCTGTATTTTCTAATTACTTTTTGCCGTTGAATAACATTACGTCGCGAGCCCTTTTGAGGTGCGTACGCGACCTTAATTAAGGGCGCAAAATGTATTTGATAATCTTTGCTTGGCTTGCGGATTAAGGTGAAATGACGAGTTTTATATACGTGTTTATTATAAAAATTGAGCAGGCAAAAGATTCTAGAGAAATTATTAATAAGAAATTCGTTTTTTACCCGACTACGGTGAAGCCAAAGGGAGGGTTATAGTTTTGGCAGCGTATACATATATGTGTGTATGTTTGTGTGTTCGCTCGTTCCCTCACAGAGCCTGAAAAGACTTAACCGATTAAAACATAAATGAGGTATTGTTGAATTCGTGTCGATGGTACGCATGCCGTAGGCAGTTTCATAAAAAAACCCCGCCGATTACTTAATTATTTGGTTACTTGATTACAAACGTAGCTAAGAACCATCCCGATTAAATCAGCTTGCTAATAAAAAAACCGCATCCAAATCGGTCCATCCGTTTGGGAGCTACGACGCAACAGGCAGACACACCCATACACATATACCCAACACACACACGTTAAATTTATAACACCCCTCTTTTTGTGTCGGGGTTTAAAAATACAAAAAAAATGCCGATCGCCAGGCACCATATTGTGCAACTCCATTTTTGTATACCCTTGAAAAGGCAATTTTAAAAAATATTTAAGGTTAAGAGCTAAAAAGAATTAAATAAAAAAATATAATCTATTAGAATAATCTTCTAAAAGCCCGACTACACCATTTTCTACTGATCTAGATCAAATCTCTTTGTTTCTCCTTCGTTTCTCGTAGTCGGGTTTTAGACAATTTATATTTTTGAACTTCAGAAAAAATTTGAACAAGGACGACTATAGATTTCTTGTAATGTTGTCAGTCTCGGTAGCTCGGTGGCGCTATGAATCGACGTTCGATCGTGAAATCGAGCACACCCGGAGACGCGGTCACAACTTGGATTGGTGACCGCCTAAATCGGTTGATTATATTTCGAGTAAATCACATGAACGCAAAACGAAGTGAAGAATTTTCACCGACTGCCTTCGTTTCCGGATCGGATCGGAACTGCCCAGCCATAGCCGACTATCATTGTCTCCGAGGGAGACAATGACAGTCAGCTCTGGCCCAGCTCATATGAATAATGGCTTGATACTGTATAGCACAGTGGTGTTCATACTTTTTTGTATTAGTTGTGAGATAGCCACCTTGTCAGCCTCGGTAGCTGAGTCGTGCGGTCGGTCGACTGTTGTTAAACAACCCTGAGAGCGGTCAGTACTTGGATGGGTGACCGCTCGACCGTTGGAGGCTGATCGTGGTTTCCACGTATAACTGTAACCCTTCCATTCTTACCTTACTAGGTGTTAGGGTTTATTCCGCCCGGGTTAATACCACCGTACTGAATGAAACGTCGGTCGAAACGGCTATGTAAATAGTTAGTGTTTTCCGTCCAGTTCAGTGTAGCCGATATGAAATGAAGGGAAGCACTGATATGGCACCTCGTTCACACAATCTTATGGGCTGACATCACTGATGTTGTAGGTGATGTAGCCAACCGTGAGTGTTCATAAAAAAAATTAAAAAAAGTTGTGCCAAAAGTCTTCGTTTTTAGGGTTCCGTATCCCGTACGGGACCCTATTACTAAGCCTACGCCGTCCGTCTGTCTGTCCGAGGGCTGCATCTCTTGAACCGTAATAGGTAGCCGGTTGAAATTTTCACAGAATGTGTGTTATTATGGCGGATATAACAACAAATAGAAAAAAGTAAAAAATTAAGGGGGTATGGGAATACAAGAAACGTGTTTTTTTTCAATGTTTTTTTTTTGTGGTGCGGAAAACTCGGTCCCCGGGTCCGACTCGCACTTGGCTGGTTTTTTTTATTATATTATTGTGTATATTGATAGTATATTGAATAGTTTGCACGTTTGCTATTAAGTTTCTAAGTAAATAAAATAAAAAAAATTGAATGCGGTAAATAGAAAATTGACCATGTATAATCCATTAGACTAACTAAATTGATTAACCAACCACTGTGTGAGCCGACCAGAGCGAATCAGCGCCAAGTGATACCGAACTGCCCCGGTCGCAGCGATGAACGATATTGAAGCTCTCATGCACGTCCAAATATTACAATTTAGACAGCGCGAGTCGAATTCGCGCACTGAGGGTTTCGTATCGCCATTTCATGGTCAGCGTCACTCACGCCATCTATGTATTAGTTAAAATGCTTCACACTATTTTCGGTAGATAGCGCGCATGCAGTTTTTAGTTTCTTGTATGAGGACCCCGTGATTTTTTTTTACTTTTATTATTTGTTGTTATAACGGCCATAATAAGTAATAAAAACATATTCTGTGAAAATTTCAACGGGCTACCTATTACGGTTCGAGAGATACAGCCCTCGGACAGAAAGACGGACAGACAGACAGACAGACGGCGTAGGCTTAGTAATAGGGTCCCGTACGACGGATACGGAACCCTAAAAATGGTCTCTAAATGAAAACGACGGCGTCGGTAGCGAAGAGATCCAATCGTGGCCTTGGTGGTGAAGAGATCCATCCAATCCACGTTTTTGGTCCACTTCCTACTCTGACTCCTTTACCGTGAATACGGCATTTTTTTTATGGAAACTGATACGGTTGGCTACATCACCTACAACAACCGTGGTCTCAGCCCATAACACCGGGTGAAGTAGGTGCCATGTCAGTGCACAGGTATTTATATTCAAAATATAGACGAGTATTGTTTTTTGTCAGGTATGTTATAGCGTTTCTACGGAACCCTCCGTGCGCTAGTAAAACTCGCACTTGACCGATTTTTATTCGTAACTAATTACTTAACCCATGTTGTCATGTCTATCCGTGACAGTATTCGTTGTTATTCCGCCACCGGGTTTATTCGCGACCACTCATTATGTTGTACAAGCGGTCGTCGAAATTTGCAATTCTGAATGATCATCGAAGTGTGAGTTTCATGTTTGTATGGTCATTGGTCGTGCGCTAAGCCTAGCGTTTATGCCACAGAGCATCAAATGCGCGCCCCTCCTAGAGGCGCCCTGAGCACGATTTCTCTACAACGCCGTTGAAGCCTGTGGGCGTGGCCTATGACTTACATATGTGTGTTGTGCGTGTGCATTTGTTTTGTGCGTGTGCCTAACTTGCTCCTCTTTGTGTGTAGTGTCGATTCTAGCACACACACACACACACACATACGAAGCGCTAGCAGCACTGCGTGTAGTTTTTGGGTTTCAAATATTATCGCTTAGGGCGTCTCTAGTAGGGGGCGCGCGCGGTAGGTATTTGATGCTCTGTGGTTTATGCCTTACTTACTTCAACCCATGATCATTGAATAAACAGGTCGTGTTTCCTGCAATCGCAGTCGCATCATTGATTTCGTCCGCGCTATCATCACACTTTCTGGGAGCCCCACTGCATCTCTCTTCCTGCATTTTCTTTTTTGTAATCTCGACATAATGGCGCCGAGACACCCATGAGGTTTCTAACGGTGCCCATGGACATTCGGTCGTATGCGGGGGTTGCGAATGCCATGCCGGCCTGACAGGTGCCCATTCACGCCGCTCTTGAAGGACCCGAGACTGTACGGGGGGGAATATATGAGCGGGGAGAGCGTTCCAGAGTTTACCGGTTTTATAAAGGAAAGCGTATCGATTGGTACGCATCCGCGGTAAGTCCAGCGTGTAGGCATGCAATCTCTGTCCAGTGCGGGTGGTGCGGAGGTGGAAAGGGGACGGCGTGATCGCGGTAAATAGCTCCTCCGAGCACTCGCCATGGAATAAGCTAACAGTCGAAGCTGAATTTAAAGCGACCGTAGACACAAGGTGTTTTCGCAGTAGCTGCATTAAAAAGTGAATAAAGTATAATAAAGACCTACCTACATACCTACATATACCACACGCTGTATCCCGACAGGGTAAGCAGAGTAATCGGTGTTGTGCTGCAAGAACTCTGGACAATTGCAACACAACATCGACCACCACGTTTAGCAAAGTATTCGGACAAGATAACTATCAAGCAGCAAGTAAGGCACAAAGACCCACCTGCTGCACGACTCGGTGGAAGGACCGTGCCAAGGTGAGAGGTGGCAAGCCTGTCACCCTTTAGCTCGGCATCCCGTCCTTACCCCTTAGTCGCCTTTTACGATATGCACGGGGACATACGCGGTGGCGCACACAGTACAGTATTATTTGATATTTTATGTTTATATGTTAGTACTAAGCACGTACTCGCTTTATATATATTTTTATTAGAAAAATGCAAAGCGAAAATCATTGGAAAAAATACATCCCGGCCAGGATTCGAACCTGGGTCTCTTATTTCATGATAATAATATTTTGTACGATT
Organism: Nematopogon swammerdamellus; assembly: GCA_946902875.1. Lineage (NCBI taxonomy): Eukaryota > Metazoa > Arthropoda > Insecta > Lepidoptera > Adelidae > Nematopogon > Nematopogon swammerdamellus. The sequence goes on from OX336356.1 coordinate 14,693,770, forward strand.
TGAGAGATCATTGTATATTTGAACGCCCTCAAGCTTGCAGTTCTGCTTCTGTACCTTTTTTCTCAAAGCCTTCGTCCGGTTTTTCCGTAACAGTGACCACAATTTCGAAAGTCACACAAAGAGTTGCCGCCCAAAAACGGCATAGCCTTTTTTAATACGCAACAATTAATGGGAAACCGAAACTTTTGGAGCGCACACACCGAGTGTGGCCGAGCGAATAAACAAGAATGCTGCGCTCGAAAAAGGTCCTATTTGTTTTGCAAAGTTTTAGGTTCAGCAGTTAACCAAAATGCATGGGAAAAAATTAAATCGGGAAAAGTATAATGATGCAAATTTGTTAAGCCAAGCCACATCGTTGTCTATATTTGCATACATACCCCAACTAACATTATGGCTCTAACATAACATTACGGAGTACTCTTTTCTATTCTGTGATTATGGTGTTAAGACAGGCGTTATGAGAGCTGTTTAATAGACCCATTCTTATTATTATTATTTTTTTTTATGGAAACTGACACGGTTGGCTACAACACCTACAACATCCGCGATGTCAGCCCATAACACCGGGTGAACTAGGTACCATGTCAGTGCTTCCTTTCGGTCGTGCCGGCTACACTGAACTGGACGAAAAACACAAACTATTCACATAGCCGTTTCGACCGACGTTTCATTCAGTGCGGTGGTACTAACCCGGGCGGGTTGAACCCTACCACCTAGTAAGGTAAGAAGGAAAGGGACCTACAGTTTTACGTGGAATCCGAACCACGGTCAGCCTCCAACGGTCGAGGTCAGTACTTGGATGGGTGACCACCCATCCAAGTACTGACCGCGACCAGCGTTGCTTAACCATCAATAGCGACAGTCGACTGTCTGCACCACTGAGCTATCGAGGCTGACAGATTCTTATACAGGTTAAGGTTCTTTAGTGACTTCACAATAGCGTTAAGTAAGTGCTTTAAGGGTGGGACAAGAGCTCTACAGTAGTGACGCGTTATATTAATCCAACTAGCTGTGCCCGCGGCTCCGCCCGCTCTCATATTTCACTTCACTGCCAACCTCATAAGCCATTTAGCGTGATAGTAAGTAGCCTATAGTTGATGGGAAGAATCAGGCTATCTGTAGATTTTTTTTTATTAAAATCGGTTCAGTGGTTCTCGGGTTATAAGCGGACAGACAGACATACACTCAGACACTCAGACAGAAAGCAGACGTTGGATTTTATTATAGGTAAGGAATAAGGAATAAGGATATACCTACCACTAAGATCTAAACAACCTGCCGTTAGCACAAATTTGTTTGTTGGGATACATAATAATTTATTTTTTTTTATGTAATCCGGTATGGGTGGCTGAGTTGGAGGGGCCAAAGCGCTTGCTCCGACCAGCCAATATCACCTCCGAGCAGAGGCGGACTAGCAGCCTTAGCCGCCCTAGGCCGTTTAGTACCAGCCGCCCCAATTCAATGCAGCCGCCCCTTTCGAGTTTACAGCATAGATACAAATGTGAAGTTGTACGAAAATCAGTATTGCGTTCGGTTCAACCTGCCAGAAATATAATATTTCTCGGTTTATTTTACATAATAGCTAAAGTATTTTTTATAAGTTTTGCGGCAATATTGACCTTATCGTCACAGCTAAATTATTTTGTCCGCGTAAATAGTGCGTCGTCTCCGCCGCCGCGCTCACCACTCCCGCACGTCGCACGCACTTGCTCCGGCCGGCACCCTGTCTATTCTGTACCTGCGCTCACTGCTTCCAGCATCAGGTACAGATTGGCCGCCCCTAATATCTGGCCGCCCTAGGCCCGGGCCTAGTCGGCCTTAAGGAAAGTCCGCCTCTGCCTCCGAGAAGGTAGGTGCCATACCGGAGACTTCGCTGGATTGCTGGCTATACTGGACTAGAGGAGAACACAACCGAGGTTGCTATGCGGCCATCTTACATCCAGTACGGTGGCACCAACCCAGTCGGCTACAAATTGAGCCTACCACCTAGTAAGGGGCAAGGGAACATAAGGGGCATACATACCACACGCTGTATCCCGACAATCGGGGTAAACAGTGCTTGCTCACCTTTTGCCTTGTAATACACCGGTGTGTTTTAAGCTTGCTGTCGCAGTGTAGACAAATCAAATTAAATCATATTTCTTTACTAAATATAAACACATACATACATATCACACACGCTGAATCCCGACAATCGGGGTAAGCAGAGTAATCGGTGTTGTGCTGCAAGAACTCTGGTAAATTACAGCAAAACACCGACCGCCACGTTTCGCAAAGTATTCGAACAAGATTCAATAGATCAAGCAGCAAGTAAGATACGAAGACCCACCTGCTGCATGACTCGGTGGAAGTACCGTGCCAAGGTGAGAGGTGGCGAGCCTGTCGACTCTTTAGCGCGGCATCTTGTCCTTATCCCTTAGTTGCCTTTTACGACATGCATGGGGAGAGATGCAGTGGGGCTATTCTTTTTATGTACTTTTGTACCGTGTGGGGCCGGTACTTTAAAAGAATAGCCTCACTGCATCTCTCCCCGTGTATGTCGTGAAAGGCGACTAAGGGATATGACTCCCTTCTTATATTACTAGGTGGTAGGGTTTAACCCGCCCGGGTTGGTACCACCGCACTGAATGAAAGGTCGGTCGAAACGGCTATGTAAATAGTTTGTGTTTTCCGTCCAGTTCAGTGTAACCGGCACGACCGAAGGGAAGCACTGACGTGGCACCAAGCTCACCCGGTGTTATGGGATGACATCACGGATGTTGTAGGTGATGTAGCCAACCGCGGCAGTTTCCATAAAAATAAAAAAAACCGGCACAGAAATATAAATAGAAATTGTGTGAGTGTGTGTGTGTGTGTCTGTGATTGCGTGCGTGCGTGTGTGATGAAGTAAAAGTGTACCTATCTTGATACAAAGCATGTTGCTTCGATTTGCTACAGTCATAGAAGATTAGGAGATCGAGCAAATAGTGCCGCTCATACATAAATGGGTAGGTAAGTATAATTTTAAGACGTATCCTAGACGGATTCTTAGAAGTATCTCCTTGAATTAGCAATTCAAGGAGAATAAAAATTATTGAATTTGAATTTTTAACCTTGGCTGCGTCATTGCCGACTTCAATAAAAGAAGCGAGTTCTCAATTCGACTTGTATCTTTCAAATCGGGTTTAGAGATAAATTGATCAAGGATAGTACTTACTAGATAATTTAGACTTTGTTTAAAAGATGTTAAATTTTCAATAAAGTCTGCAAAATATGAACTTAGAATTTCTGTCTGGAGACCATGAAGTGTTTCAAGGTTAATGTGTTTTTCAGAACCTCGCCAGCCAGGCGTCGCAAAATCTTTGTTTCAGGATCCCTTTGTGTAGTGTAAGTCACCAGTGAACAAAGGCTGCTTTACAACATTGAAAACGAAAACGTGGAAATTCATATCTGGACAGGTCATTAACGAACGCTTCACACGCTGACATCGCAACAGGTCTACGCAGCATCGGCCTTCGAGAATCATTTTATTTTTAACCGACTTCCAAAAAAGAATGAGGTTCTCAATTCGACTGTATTTTTTTTTAATCAGAAGCTCAGAACTTTCGACTGGGTGAATCGATTTTGAAAATTCTTTTTTTATTTGAAAGCTGGTTTTCCCGTGTGGTCCCATTTCAATTGAAAGCGAGGCGGAATCGCGAGGCCGAAGGCCGAGCGATTCCGCCGAGTACATTAATAGCAAAAAGTTACTAAAAAAAAGTGTGAAATAAAAAACTATTTAAAACCGCCTTCAAAAATGTATGAAATAAAAAAAAATTTAACCCTACAGTGTAAGGCGGTGCTAAAGCAAGCAAAAATCACCGACCGCCTTCAACTCTAGGGTTCGATATTTTTTTATTTCATACATTTTTGAAGGCAGTTTTTATATTTTTTTAAATAGTTTTTTTTATTTATTTTATTAAACACCAACAGAAATACACATGAAAATAAAACATAAGAGTTCCATGATAAAATATAGTACACAGCAGTGTGTGCAGCAACCCAATGGCAGGTGAGCACAGCAAGCATATCAATACTGATAATAAATCTGTAAGGTATGGTCATGGAGTAAGTTTAGGTATTTATTTGGAGACACCAACGTTACTTTGTTTTATGAGATATTGCGTTTGTAGACTCTATGTATTGTACTAAAACTAAATTGACGATTTTTAGAAATATTTTCTCTATGTATGTATGTTCCATCATAACTCTTAAACCGGTTATCCGAATTCGATGAAACTTTGTACAAGCACATTTAAATATATAAGGATAGAAATAAAATTACGGTAGCGGGCTTACTTACTTTCTTCTTTTTAAATATGAATTTCACGCGAGCGAAGCCGCGGGCAAAAGCTAGTAAGCAATGAAATAAAAAACTTCCATACTTTTAAGGCATTGCCTTTTCTAGGTATTGTATTCCTTTGAAAACCCCTATTGTTTCGTGCTGCCACGTTTAATGTGATGTAAAACTTAAAACGATTTCGTCGTCAAAGAAATAAAAAAAAACAACGCAAGCGGTATTTTAGTCATAGTTACTAGCTTTCGCCCGCGGCTTCTCTCGCGGTTCGGCTTAATAGCAATTCCGATTTAAACGCAAATATGATAATAAAATAATAACCGAATCGTTTCTCTTATATTTTCTCTCTCTCTCTCTCTCCCTCCCTCCCTCCCTTGCTTCCCACCCCTCCGTCCTTCTCAGCCCCCTCCACTATAACTAACCGCCGTCAGCCTCTAACGGTCGAGCGGGCACCCATCCAAGTACTGGCCGTGCTCAGGGTTGCTTAAGAACAGTCGACAGACCGCACCACTGAGCTACAGAGGATGAGATAGGTTACCTAGGACTCTGGTTATCCCCATTTGTCGGAATACAGCGTGGGGTATGCGTGTATGTGGAATCACTCCCTGAAGCGCTGCAGATATACTTACACAAAATCACCCTACATAAATAGGATAGCTCAGTGGTGCAGACAGTTGACTGTTGCTATTGATTGTTAAGCAACGCTGGGCGCGGTCAGTTCTTGGATGAATGACTCGACCGTTGGAGGCTGACCGCGGTTCGGATTTCACGTAAAACTGTACGTACTCGGTGATAGGGTTCAACCCGCCTGGGTTGGTACTACCGCACTGAATGAAACGTCGGTCGAAACGGCTATGTAAATAGTTTGTGTTTTCCGTCTAGTTCAGTGTAGCCGGCACGTTAGAAGGGAAGCACTTACATGGCACCTAGTTCACCCGGTGTTATGGGCTGACATCACGGATGTTGTAGGTGATGTAGCCAACCGTGTCAGTTTCCATTAAAAAATATTTTTAATAATTTTCATTATAATTTTTTTTTTTTTTTACTTTTAATATCGAGTGTTGTGTCAGATGCCTCCACGCTGCTGGCTGGGTGGGAAATGAAAAATTAAATAAATTCAATTTATCGAAAGATGCGGGTGCAAAAATGAGGTTACGCTTAGAACAGGGCAAATTGTGCTAAGGAGATTAAAATCACTGTGTCGGAAGGAAAATTAGATTTTTCCCCGAAAACATTGGCGCCGATTTTAATAAACCGTCGTTATTAAATTTTTTAGCACGAAAACGATTTGAATTGACGTATTTGATGAGTTTGGCAGGTTTATTTGAGACGTTTTTAGGGTTCCGTATATCAAAAGAGGAAAAAAAGGAACCCTTATGGGATCAATCTGGTGAAATGTCTGTCTGTCTGTCTTTCCTCCGAATGTACTGGACAAAGAGTCGAGCAGACAAAAAAGTTGAAATATGGTACATAATTATATACAGGGTGTCCCAAAACTCAACGTCAAGTGGGAAACAGGGAGTAGGCCAGTTTATGAGTACCCAGGGAAAAATAAGAAAAAAAATCGGAGTCATTTGTTTTTCATGATATGAGCATTTTTTGAGAAACGTTGAAAATTTACATTTTTAGGTACTACGACTACAAATTTGCAAATATAATTGTTAAAAAAAATGTATTGGTAGCCTAAATAACTCTGCTATTGATCAGTATCCCAAACAAAACCAGAATGATTGTAGTTTTACCAAAAAAAATATTCAGTAAATTTTTTTTCTTAAAAAATAAATGACTCCGATTTTTTTTTCTTATTTTTCCCTGGGTAATCATAAACTGGCCTACTCCCTGGTTCCCGCTTGACGTTGAGTTTTGGGACACGGTGTATATAGAGTTTGATTTCCCAACAATGGACGTACATAGCTCCTATTTCGATTTTGGGAGTACATTTTGGGGGACAAATTGGAACGCCACATGTGGATTTTTTATTATGTAAACCGTGATAAAGACCAATCTAAAGCCAAAAAACTTCTGCAAAATATAGAACAATTCTTTTTCTATTAATCACACGTTTTTGGTTGTAAAATTTCATCTTTTTCTATACAAACTACACGGTAAACCAAATGTCGATTTTTTCTTCCGCGTGAACTTTGAAGACTTGATCTCAGAAACTAAAGAGAATTTGAATGGAATTTTCAAGGCAAAATGACGCCATTTGTTATATCTATCGATCACGTGCTTTCAAAGTTTTAATACGAAGGATTGCAATTTATGAAAAAACCCTTTATGAAAACTACTACGCGCCACGCGCCGCGCGGCGCCTTAAAACAATCCTAGTGCATCATGTGAACTATCAGTGGAAACACCTCGTTATAAGAAACACCATTATCCTTATTCTTACCTATAATAAAATCCAACGTCTGCTTTCTGTCTGAGTGTCTGAGTGTCTGAGTGTCTGAGTGTATGTCTGTCTGTCCGCTTATAACTCGAGAACCACTGGACCGATATTAATAAAAAAAAAAATCTGCGGATAGCTTGATTCTTCCCATCAACTATAGGCTACTTACTATCACACTAAATGGCTTATGAGGTTAGCAGTGAAGTGAAATATGAGAGCGGGCGGAGCCGCGGGCACAGCTAGTTTTTTTTTATAAATTTTAAAATGTATAGTTTAAAAGCTATTAAAGAAAATATACGAAAATGGATCATTCCCACCCTTATCTCCGAAAAGGTTGAGTCAAAAATATTGACAAAAAATTAAAAAATAGGTATAAGACCTTTCTTTTAGTTTACAGAAAAACAGTGGTAACAGTGGCGGACCTTGGTACACTAACCCGGCATCTTTTTTTTTTTCATCGAAGAAAGTCCGTCAGAATGTCATCATTCGAAGGCAATGTATCTTTCCTGATGTAACAAGTCTCATGTAATCATACATATTCCACATCTCCAAGCAAAAAGGGTTCAGATAGGGCTCTAAAAAGTTTACGAATCCAGACCTAACTCTCGTCTCGGCTCCAATTTCCTTCGCGCGTCGCAACAGATAATATTTCAGCTGCGTTATAGTACTGTGCGCAGTTTTCGTTTGAATTAGAAAAAATACAAATTTAAAAAACATCATCGCACGCATCGATAATCGCACGCAAGTACATATTCGTACAGCTCTGTGTTTTTATATTTTAATTATATAGCGGTCTCCCGACTCCTTTAAGTAAGTTAAAGAGATGGAGGATTTAAGAGAGAAATAAAAAAATACCTCCCTAAAAATCGTACTACTCTGTACAGAAATTTTATAATGAATAAATTTTGTGTGTTAGAAATAAGCAAAGGTAAGAAATTGTAACCTAATATGTAATGTGGCATGTCTGAGCGGCAGTTTTGTCCAAAGATGAAATAAATGAAATGAAAAAACAAAACGAAAGAAAATTATTTTTGCCTTTTTAAGGGTCGAGGATTTTTAAAATTTTAATTAAACTTTTATTTCGTCTTTTTGTTTTTACGTCTATTTCATTACATTTTTCTAAAATAATTCTATAATAAATACTAATAATTTATACAAATAAAATAAATTAGTAGGCAAATATATTTCATTTTACCTACACACTTTAAGGGATATGACTCCCTTCTTATATTACTAGGTGGTAGGGTTTAACCCGCCGCACTGTATTTAAGGTCTGTCGAAACGGCTACGTAAATAGTTTGTGTTTTTCGTCCAGTTCAGTGTAGCCGACACGACCGAAGGGAAGCACTGACGTGGCACCAAGTTCACCCGGCTGACATCACGGATGTTGTGGGTGATGTAGCCAACCGTGTCAGTTTCCATAAAAAAAATTGTTGTCTGTAAAGTCGGTTTACGGACGATAGTTTTACGTGATAACGTCATAAAGTGGTAAGACTACTGGAAACGGTTCTGCTGCCCTGGTACTTTAGAACCAGAGAGATAAAATGTGTACATGCCGACGCTTGGGCCGATTGTGCCTCTCTATCGCTTGTTACGCGCTCTCGCTTGCACACACAGGCTCAGATGGAACGTGACACTTTTTCGTGCGTGCAGCCGGTGTTCATCAATTTATAAGACGTGACGTTATCACGTCAAAAACACTAGAATAGGTAGGCTTGTTAGTGGGTCACGTCACGAAGGAGAAGGAATAATAATGACTGGTTTGGGAAACGCTGCTATGAAGGTTTAGCCTAGTAGTGTGTAATAGTTACCTAAAAAACTGCATGCTGGTTGCAGTCCTATGAGGTGGCTTGCTGGAGCCTCAGTAGGCCGGGACAAGATTCCTGCTTTTACGATCTCCTTAAATGCCTCGTAAAATAGAAGATACGACGCTGGCTGGAGGCAGTCTGCTGGATTACCTGACCGTATATAGGTGGGCACTGATAGTAAGCTCAGTCACCTGCGGTTTGTAGGTGATTGTGAGCAGTAAATAGCGCCATTAAAAGCTGTATCTGTATATTATATTTTATATTACCTCGCGATGATGCATTTTATAGGTTTTAGAGAAAATATCTTTTTTATGAAACTATACCGCCCTAGACGCACGTACCTGGACCAGATCGGGCATGTGCTCAAAAAGGGTCAAGTGCGCAGTACCCATAACCGACGAGCATGCATGAAGAACATTATGATTTATGGGAGTGGAAGAGGTGGCAGAGGTGTGTCAGGATCGTGGCACGTAGAGATCCGTTGTCTCTGCCTACCCCGCCGGGAAACAGGCGTGACGCTATGTATGTATGTATGTACAAACAATTCTATAAACAATGATTGTTTACTATTATAGTATGTACCTATGTACGACGCGCGACGACCAAGGGAGGCACTGACATGCCACCTAGTTCATCAAGGTGTTATGGGCTAACATCACGGATGTTGTAGGTCATCCATCCAACCGTCGTTTGTTTAAATAAAAAATACCTAACCATTATTAAGGAAAAACATTAAAATACATTTTACATGTAGGTACATACATTTTAAGTTTTTATTGAAAGCGCAATATGTGGCGCCGAGCCACAGCATAAGGTGTTTTACGACGCCAATGGACATTCGGTCGTGTGCGGGGGTTGCGAATGCCATGCCGGCCTGACAGATGCCCATTCATGCCTCTATTGAACGTCTTGGAGACTGTACGTGGGGGGAAATATATGAGCAGGGAGAGCGTTCCAGAGTTTAATGGTTCCATAGAGGAATAAGATCTGCAGAACTGTGTAACCAAATTTTGTACCGTGTGGCGCCGGTACTTTAAAATAATAGCCCCACTGCATCTCTCCCCGTGTATGTCGTAAAAGGCGACTAAAGGATATGACTTCCTTCTTATATTACTAGGTGGTAGGGTTTAACCCGCCCGGGTTGGTACCACCGCACTGAATGAAAGATCGGTCCACGGCTATGTAAATAGTTTGTGCTTTCCGTCCAGTTTAGTGTAGCCGGCACGCCCTAAGGGAGGCACTGACGACGTGGCACCAAGTTCACCCGGTGTGGGCTGACATCACGGATGTTGTAGGTGATTGTGAAGGCCCCCAGTAGTGATCGTCTATATTAAATTTTTCGAAATTTAAAGTAACCAATAAAGCAGTTAGGAATGTTCAATTCAAAGTCAATTAATATGTACGTCAACAGATATCTGAAAAAGAAACTCCAATTCGTAAGCGCAAGTTCAACAATTATTTCCCTAAATGAATGTGATTGACCTTTGTATTTAATGATGACCGGTCGAGTCGTGTGTTATGTTCAGTTGTCCACCAACCCTATTTGTATAGTGTTTCTAACACATAACTGAATTTTAGAGATCTTTTATCGAGTCGCCACAAATGTACCCATCTGTCCTAGAATTAAGATTTCCAGTGACGAAACTTAAACTTTCGGACTGTTAGGTATTTATTATACTAGTCCCGGCCGGTGACTAATATTTCGAGTAGCAAAATAGCATATCGTCAGACGATACACTAAACTGCGCAGATTATTACCTTGTGATGGTATATACTTTTTTATGGTCAAGTGACGTAGGTCACACAAAACCAGATTTGTGACAGATGTAAATCAAATAATATTCAAGATTTTCAACCCTCTGACTTCAGCGAACGTGTAATGTGGGTTAGGTTACTGACTACTGTCAGTAGACTTTCCATAAAAGTCAACAGAATCTTATCACAAAAATGATTTTTCTTTGACTGTGCTTACTCGATTTTTCGACCACTCGGTCGGCATTTGTCGCTACTGACAAAGCTCTCCAGAAGTTCAATTATGCTTTGCTTCTATAAAAGGAAGTGTCTTTGAGAAGTGTGTATTTAAATAACTGTCAAACTCCACCTTGAATTGAAATAAAATGTATACTAGCAATGAAACTAACTTTATTAAATTCGAATCGTTCCCAACTAACTTTAATGAAAGTGATACGAGATTATTGTCTCAGGTAATTTAAGGATACATCCTTCGATGAAATAAAGAACTTTACTTAGAACAATTAAAAGATGTCTTACTATAAGTTTCAATTGTAATCAAACTTCAGGGTGTGAATTAACTTCGTCAAAGTAGGTTGTATTAATTGGAAGGGGTAAATGATTGTGTTATCGAATCTATTTTTTTTTAAGAATAAGGAATGCAAAATTCAAACATACATAGAAATTTAAAGAAATGTTTATTAGTTCTTTTCCAATAAATTTCAAATCATTCTAAATTGGTTCCGTTTAAGCTCTACTGAACAGTGGAAAAAACGGAACCTAAAAAAAAACCACTGTCTAGCTTCTTCTAACTTCCAAAATAAGCACTACCAAATCTCGTAAATTTAAATTACCCAACTGTCTCTTATATTAAACCTTAAACTCACAAACAAATAAATGTATGGATCAAATAATTATCAATAAAATAAAGTATCATATGAAACTCAAGATAATTTTCAAACAAATTCTCTAAAATAAAATAATTCAATGATTTCTATTCTACTAATTATTTATTACTTAATCGTTAATCCACCTCACATCCAATCGGTCAAAATTATAAAACACTCTACAATAAAATAATTGAGTTTCATATGAAGGATTATAAAACAATCACACTTAACTTATGTGAACAGCGTGCTGCTCTCGCCTCACTTGACTACGCCTTCAAACTCGCCGTTGACTTTTATGCAACTATTTTACTTGGATCTAGACTTTCTTAATACTCAAATAACCCCTTTTTCTCGAATCTCGCAAAACTCCCAAATCTCCCAGAACCACGACTTGAACGCTCTACGTCTAACACAAGAATGTTTCCCTGTCTCCCGTGCAAATCTATATAAAAGCTCCCTCAAAAATCCGTTTTGATACAATCTAATATTATATTTTTCCACGCCCTCTAGCGACGTCTCTCACAATTTCCTTCGAGAAAGGACTAATACGCTACTCACATAACAAAATTTATAAAAGTTGCACACTCTAGCCACCAGTCGTCTACCGATTTCCATACAAATTCATCCCTTAACGAATCGTTAAACTTTCACGCAGTAACTTATGCGACCGACAGATGTCGCCATCTGTATGTAAATTGACAGTTTGCATTATTGCATGAACAAACAATTAAAACATATTACAAAACAATTACATAACTAATACCTGATTACGACTGCGCGTTATTTAACGAAAGCAACACAATAAAATCCATGAAACATGCTTAACTAAATTCATTGTTACAGTACAGGTGATTCCGTCCAATCCACCTCACAGCATATTTACTTGAACTTACATATTATCAAACCAACTTGTGTTTTTACTTTAACGCAACCCTTTCGCTGTGTTCATTGTTTCACAAACACATACATTACAACATAATAAAATTACATGTTAATTTTAAGTATCACGTTCCAACCATTTTCGTCTCCTGACAACCACAGTCATTCTTGAACACACTGTATCGTAAGCACTGTCCATCGCAATTACACACTGTACTGCCCGCACTTGTGACGCAACATTCGCGCGACGCGATCTTCCATTTCAGACGCACGGGTACGTGCCTCCTCAAGCCAAGATTCCAAGCATTTGAAACCCCAGGAAGCTGGACTCCAGGCAGTTGGCCTGACTCCGATGAGACAGCATGACGAACGACCAGCATCACGTCTATTGACGCGAACAGCAGTGCCCTCACAGTCTGCCTCGCGTCGCTGTCTGCGCTGAATCCGCGAGAACCCCATCTCTCGCCAATTACACACGACACGCAGCTTCACCTGAAATAGCCATACAATTCTCGGCAGTACATGACTTTATCATAACATTTTAACACGTACTCGTCTGATATATATTTTTTTTTCTCTTCACTGTCTGGAATGTGCATAGGGGTCTCTCACGCTCTCACAAAGTCATTTTTGCCACTTCAACCAATTCACACATGTTTGCAGTTACATGTCACCTTAAACAAAATTAATGGCACTCTACAAAGCACTCACTAGCCTCACTAATCCCACGCGTTGAAATGCGTTTCGTATTCTTAGAATATATAATTTTTTTCCTTTTTTTTTTCCACAGACCCTAAATCGCTCAACCGTGCTCGAAACATTAATTTATGTGAAACGCGCAAAAGAAAAAAAACCAGCCGTCATTCGTTCCTCTACACGCGCCTCCCTAGAAAATTTGAAAATACTTTTAAATTTTCTACATATAAAAAACTTAATTTTCCAACTCATACATGACGCCCTAACTCTATTCTAAACTAACCTAACACCTCAACATCGTATCAATGTCCTAATTCAATTCTATCCCTACACATGTAAACAAATGTAAGTCACTAAACCCGCACGAAGCAAACAGAAACAAAAACAACACCAAAAAAAATATGGTCACACCCACAAATACCAGTTAGACCGCCAGCTGATTGAAGCGGTCAACAACCCCCGTCCGGTCCTAAATGACGCGTGCGCTACCCTATTGTGTTTGAAGTACGCTCGTAAATCCCATTGTTAACTTCTATAATTGTAAGCGTGGGAAAATGTACTTATTTATTATCCTCACAACGCGTTGACTGATGTAGACGCCTCTACGACCGATCTATCCGTTTTATTTGAATAATAATATCTAGAGATGTGTTCAGTATTAAAATTTCCACGTATTTTCCCCGTATTTATGTCGATTAATGTGTATAAATTATCATATGGGATGTACGCGATTTGATAAGGCCCTTCAAAGAGTGACATAAATTTCGCAGTGATTTTTTTCTCTTTGACCGATCTAGGCATAACTTTTAATTTCACAAAATCTCCTATTTGATACTTAATTGTCCGATGACTTTTATCGAAATATTTTCTTCTCGCTTCAGCTGAACTCTTCAGATGGACGCGTGCTTGTTCACGTATTTTATATAGATCTAAAATATTTTCATTGGATGATTTGTATTGTTTTAGTAATTGATCAGTGCTCAATTTTGTACAGCGACCCCACACAAGTTCATTCGGAGTGTACTTTGTACTCGCATGTGCAGTCTCATTATAAGTTTGCTCTATCTTTGTCAGCCAAGTGACCCAACTGGAGTGATTTTTTCCACAATAAGCACGAAAGAATCTCCCAATCTCCTTGTTAACCCTTTCAGAAATGTTGGGCGAAGGGTGTCGAGGACTGGTATGAGACACTTTTATACCTAATTCGGTTAACTCAGAGGTCCAATATTTTGCAGTGAATTGAGATCCGTTATCACTGATAATCCTTTTAATCGGTATTTCCTTGAAAAATTTCTTCACACAACATACAGCTGCTCGAGACGTTGCCTTTCTCATTGCGTACAATCGAATTAATTTACTGAAAGCGTCTTGAATAACGAGTATATATTGATTTCCGAATGTGCTTATAGGTAATGGTCCATGAAAATCCGTATAAACGATTTCGCCAATCTCCAATGCAATTATAGTTTTGCACTTGCCCACCTTATGTACTGTTTCTTGTTTAGTTCGTTGGCAAATGTCGCAAGTTCTAATTACGCGATTTATTTCTCGTGTCATACGTTTAAAGTAATAACGCGTTTTCATTAGCGAGTATACTTTAAATCGGCCAAAATGACCTAACTCTTCATGTACATACGTAATCAGTGAATCACGCATGTCTTCTGGTATGACTAGTACACACCCATGTCCATTTTGACGTTCGTAATACAGTACTTTGTCTATAATTTTATATCTTTCGTACTCGGCGTTACGTGATTTATCTTGTTTATTCTCCAAATACTGCATAATTTCCTTTAAGCCTTTATCAACAACTTGTAGTTCACCCACCGTCTTCAACTGATTGGCGATTATCTTTTGATTTTTTGCTAGAAACAGGTTTAATTCAGGGCACGTTCTTTGAGTGGTTTGATTCGCTCCGCTGTTTCCAATTTGTCGCGATAGGACATCCGCTACTATGTTTTCCGTCCCTTTGACATGTTCAATTTCGTAATCAAAACGACTCAAATAATTAGACCAACGAATCACTCTCGCGCTAGTCAATTTCCAACATTGCAAATACACCAATGATTTATGATCCGTTCGAATAATTAGTTTGGATCCCAGTAGATATGTTTCAAACTTGGTCAAACTGTAAATGATTGCAAATAATTCTTGTTCAGACACAGACCAGTTAAACTGAGAGCCAGATAAGCTTTTACTGACGAAACTGATTATTTGTGGATGTCCTTCCTCAGACATTTGATATATATAACCGGCGATTCCCGTCCCGCTGCTGTCAGTCTGTAGATAATAGGGTTTGGTTATGTCCGGATGTTCCAACATCACTGTATCCAAAAATAATTCCTTAACCCTTTCGAAACAGCTGGCGGTTTCTTCGTTCCAAATCCATCTTTCTCCCTTTTTTAGAAGTCGACATAAAGGTCTTGTTTCTTCTGCAAATCGATTTACAAAGCGACGGAAGTAATTAATCAAACCCAGAAAACCGCGTAACTGACGCACTGTCTTTGGCTCCGGAAACTCCCTTATCGCTTTCACTTTCTCAGGGTCCATTCTTATTCCTTTTGTAGTCACAATGTGTCCCAACAGTTTCACTTCCGTACGCATGAAATTACATTTCGCTAAACCAACACTCATGTTAGCGTCTCGCAGTCTTTCCAAAACACGATCTATGTGGTTTAAATGTTGTTCTATGGTCCCGTTCGAGTACACAATCAGATCGTCTATGAAGTTTTGACAGAATCCACGCACTTCCGTTCCTAGAATATAATCCATGGCGCGTGAAAAGCTCGATACCGACGTTTTAAGTCCTTGCGGTAGTACTCTATATGCATATACTTTCCCACACACCGTAAACCCTGTGTATTTTATGGAATCTTCGGACAATGGTATATGAAAATACGCATGCGATAAGTCTAATGTACTCATATATTTAACATCATGAAAGGATTGTAATATCTCATTCGTAAGCGGTGGGGCTTCACCATCTCCAATCATCTGCTTGTTCAAGGCCCTCGCATCCAACAAAACTCTAATAGATCCATCTCGCTTCTTCACATAATGTAATGGGCTGACATAATCTGTTATTTCTCTTCTTATTATTCCCATGGACTCCATCTCCGAAATTTTATCGAGAACTTGTTGTCTATAAGCGAAAGGAATCGGATGAGTTCGCTGTAAGAAAGGCTTCTTATTTTGCATTTTTATGTGGTGTACATATTTATTGGTCACTCCAGGTCGTTCAGAAAAAACATCTCTATGCTTTTGTAATAATGGCAACAATACGTTTTTATGTTCTTCGGGTAACGTCAATGAACGAACATAAGCGTCGATCTCACTCTCTGTCTTCCCACGTTGATTTATTGCAGTGATATTGTTCAACATTTTTTTTACAACTGCGTCGGCTCCGTCCGCACTCGCTCCGAACGCCACACGCGTCGTCATTCCCAGGTGTTCAACCGTCAGGGTCTTATCACGTCCGCATGTGATAACGGCTTTGGCACGCTCCAACCAATCCAAACCCAAAACTATTTGTCTTGGCAGTCTTCTTAGAATTAAAGCTGGTGTCTCTATTTGAATGCCGTTTATTTCTATTGTTAACAATACAAGTGTGTTAACTCGTTCACTACGCGATCCGAAAGCGCTCCGTATCTCGATAGCAGGAACTGGCAAATGTGATATTATTATTTTTCTTTCCAAAAATTCTTCATATAATTCTGTCATAATGGCGGTAACTTGACTTCCCGTGTCGACTATCGCATTTATACTTTTTCCGTATAAAGTTATCGTTATTTCTGGTAACGCCGGCAATGCGTACTCTTGACTATCTTCGTCGTCTGAAAACACGTCGGTGTATAAAGCATTTATTTGCCAATGACTCTTATCGTCTGTTTGATCATATGTTCGCTCCTGACACATCTGTTCACAACGGTCATTTAATAATGATATTATTTCAGTCATTTCTGGTTGCCCTCTAATAGTAGTCACATACTCAATAGGCCTTTTACTTCCTGTAGATAACCGTCCCAAGCCCTCGCCTGGCTTCCATCCGCATTTCGTCATGTATTTATATATAGAATTCATACCGCTCTCCTCGGACTTTTCCAGCTGCATACGCGGCATTAATAGCGCTGGTTCCGTTCGTTTCCCGACGTCGTTTTTTCATTATTCTCCGTGGTTGCAGTCTTATTAATTACATCGCCGTCACGCGTTTCAGTCTGAGGTTGCCACTTAATCGCTCGATACATTTCTGTATTTCGTGTGTTTCCCGCTCCTCCACGTCTCCCGTTGCCTCGGCGCGCGCCTCTGTTTGCCGCTCGGCCCCGAATGAAATGATTATTATTATTATTCGTCTGACCTCCGTACATCGCAGCTGATAAGACAGCATCATCTCGCCCAACTGACTGATAGCGATTCCATGAGGTTCCCCGATGGACTTGCCATCCTCCGCGCGTGTTTCTCTGCTGCATGGCACCTCGGCTTGTAGATTGTACATTGCCGGCACTGCTTGCTCTTATCACCACATTTTGCTCAAGATCCCGCAAAAACTCTGCTGCAGTGTAAATATTCACCTCTTCCTTCCTAGTAAACCACAAGCGTTGGATGTCCGGCGGAAAATGGCGCATCGCACTGTTGACTAAATCGGTTTGA
Organism: Nematopogon swammerdamellus; assembly: GCA_946902875.1. Classification (NCBI taxonomy): domain Eukaryota; kingdom Metazoa; phylum Arthropoda; class Insecta; order Lepidoptera; family Adelidae; genus Nematopogon; species Nematopogon swammerdamellus. The sequence goes on from OX336356.1 coordinate 14,711,125, forward strand.
CCCAAAGGAATGGTCAAACCTTGAACAGTCTCCAGCTGATCTGCGAAATGCTCTGACATGCTCTGACCCTGCGCTGGGCTCCAGGTCGTGTTCATAAGTCGAAATTTAGCATTCTCTTGCTGTCTAGGCCCCCAGTAAACTCTCTTGAAGTCAGTTTCGAAGTTCTCCCAATTCCTCCAATTTTCGTAGTACATCTCCAAGATTTTAGCCGCGGGCCCGGCCAGACACTCCACTGCCACCTCCACCGATCGATCTTGAGCCTTTATGGAACTGATATAACGTTTCAGCTTCCTCAAGAACCTCATAGGGTTCACGTCACCTTTTCCGTTAAAAATAGGCTTGTCAACAGTCGGTTTAATTACGTAAACATTTCCTGTGCTGCTACTCGATTCTCCCGAACTCTGCGAAACAGTCCTTGCGAGTGACCCCGGCGCACCTTCATCGTTAGCAACCACGCTCGCCACTCTCGTCGACTTCTGTCCGACCTTCTCCAAATCATCCAATCGTTTGCAAATCTGATCCAACTTCCCACTCAATGTTTCGAGCAATCCAATTTGTGGGTCACTTCCACGTACTTCTTCTCGTCTCGTCCTCTTATCCGAACTATCTGTTGCCATGGACGTACCTCTCCGCTTTCTGCCGCGCCCCCGAACCGATTCAGACATCTTCAACTACTTCTCGCCTACCTATTACCTATCAAAACCGATATACCCTCTAAAATACGTTTACGCTATATATAAGAACTAAACGCCCTAACTTGCCTACCAAAACTAAACTCTACCGCGCCCTATTTTTTAATAAATACCGTTTCGCCTACTACTAAACTACCGCCTAACTATTGAGAAAAAAACCGCCTATTCGCAACGTAAACTGTATTTAACCGTATATATTTGTATTTAACCGATTACGATTTCTAACGCAACTAGCATTTAACTGTATGAAAAATAAACAAAACTATAATCTATCTTCTCTACTTACTATTTCTACAACAACTAACATTACTAAATATTCCGCAATATTTTAACGTTAACGTACTGTAAAACAATCATTTAATAATTTTATTACCGCTACAACTGAAATAATTAGGACAAAATTTCTTTTATGTATGTACTCCTAATGAGTAGCCCAAAAAAAAAAACTGGAAAACCCGTCAAAACAATTACAAGGCTAACTGTTTCAAACTATACTTTAATGAATTTACTTATTACCCCCGAACTGCCCCAACCTTACACCAAGTAGCTCGCAGAGAGTGCCACAAATTCGCGTTCACACAAACAATTTACAAAATGAGAACACAATTAAATTATTTCCTGAAAACACACACTATTACAATTAGGAAATCCATTCAGTTTTAATTATACAACTATTAATATTTCTCGCCTCCCAGACTTTCTAAACTCCCCACTACTTTATGGTTTTAATCTACGTTGTGTGTTTTTTTTTGTTCTATGTTTTAATTAATTCCAATAGAATTAATTTAGAAAACAATCCTGTCACGGTTAGCAAGTGTGAAGGCCCCCAGTAGTGATCGTCTATATTAAATTTTTCGAAATTTAAAGTAACCAATAAAGCAGTTAGGAATGTTCAATTCAAAGTCAATTAATATGTACGTCAACAGATATCTGAAAAAGAAACTCCAATTCGTAAGCGCAAGTTCAACAATTATTTCCCTAAATGAATGTGATTGACCTTTGTATTTAATGATGACCGGTCGAGTCGTGTGTTATGTTCAGTTGTCCACCAACCCTATTTGTATAGTGTTTCTAACACATAACTGAATTTTAGAGATCTTTTATCGAGTCGCCACAAATGTACCCATCTGTCCTAGAATTAAGATTTCCAGTGACGAAACTTAAACTTTCGGACTGTTAGGTATTTATTATACTAGTCCCGGCCGGTGACTAATATTTCGAGTAGCAAAATAGCATATCGTCAGACGATACACTAAACTGCGCAGATTATTACCTTGTGATGGTATATACTTTTTTATGGTCAAGTGACGTAGGTCACACAAAACCAGATTTGTGACAGATGTAAATCAAATAATATTCAAGATTTTCAACCCTCTGACTTCAGCGAACGTGTAATGTGGGTTAGGTTACTGACTACTGTCAGTAGACTTTCCATAAAAGTCAACAGAATCTTATCACAAAAATGATTTTTCTTTGACTGTGCTTACTCGATTTTTCGACCACTCGGTCGGCATTTGTCGCTACTGACAAAGCTCTCCAGAAGTTCAATTATGCTTTGCTTCTATAAAAGGAAGTGTCTTTGAGAAGTGTGTATTTAAATAACTGTCAAACTCCACCTTGAATTGAAATAAAATGTATACTAGCAATGAAACTAACTTTATTAAATTCGAATCGTTCCCAACTAACTTTAATGAAAGTGATACGAGATTATTGTCTCAGGTAATTTAAGGATACATCCTTCGATGAAATAAAGAACTTTACTTAGAACAATTAAAAGATGTCTTACTATAAGTTTCAATTGTAATCAAACTTCAGGGTGTGAATTAACTTCGTCAAAGTAGGTTGTATTAATTGGAAGGGGTAAATGATTGTGTTATCGAATCTATTTTTTTTTAAGAATAAGGAATGCAAAATTCAAACATACATAGAAATTTAAAGAAATGTTTATTAGTTCTTTTCCAATAAATTTCAAATCATTCTAAATTGGTTCCGTTTAAGCTCTACTGAACAGTGGAAAAAACGGAACCTAAAAAAAAACCACTGTCTAGCTTCTTCTAACTTCCAAAATAAGCACTACCAAATCTCGTAAATTTAAATTACCCAACTGTCTCTTATATTAAACCTTAAACTCACAAACAAATAAATGTATGGATCAAATAATTATCAATAAAATAAAGTATCATATGAAACTCAAGATAATTTTCAAACAAATTCTCTAAAATAAAATAATTCAATGATTTCTATTCTACTAATTATTTATTACTTAATCGTTAATCCACCTCACATCCAATCGGTCAAAATTATAAAACACTCTACAATAAAATAATTGAGTTTCATATGAAGGATTATAAAACAATCACACTTAACTTATGTGAACAGCGTGCTGCTCTCGCCTCACTTGACTACGCCTTCAAACTCGCCGTTGACTTTTATGCAACTATTTTACTTGGATCTAGACTTTCTTAATACTCAAATAACCCCTTTTTCTCGAATCTCGCAAAACTCCCAAATCTCCCAGAACCACGACTTGAACGCTCTACGTCTAACACAAGAATGTTTCCCTGTCTCCCGTGCAAATCTATATAAAAGCTCCCTCAAAAATCCGTTTTGATACAATCTAATATTATATTTTTCCACGCCCTCTAGCGACGTCTCTCACAATTTCCTTCGAGAAAGGACTAATACGCTACTCACATAACAAAATTTATAAAAGTTGCACACTCTAGCCACCAGTCGTCTACCGATTTCCATACAAATTCATCCCTTAACGAATCGTTAAACTTTCACGCAGTAACTTATGCGACCGACAGATGTCGCCATCTGTATGTAAATTGACAGTTTGCATTATTGCATGAACAAACAATTAAAACATATTACAAAACAATTACATAACTAATACCTGATTACGACTGCGCGTTATTTAACGAAAGCAACACAATAAAATCCATGAAACATGCTTAACTAAATTCATTGTTACAGTACAGGTGATTCCGTCCAATCCACCTCACAGCATATTTACTTGAACTTACATATTATCAAACCAACTTGTGTTTTTACTTTAACGCAACCCTTTCGCTGTGTTCATTGTTTCACAAACACATACATTACAACATAATAAAATTACATGTTAATTTTAAGTATCACGTTCCAACCATTTTCGTCTCCTGACAACCACAGTCATTCTTGAACACACTGTATCGTAAGCACTGTCCATCGCAATTACACACTGTACTGCCCGCACTTGTGACGCAACATTCGCGCGACGCGATCTTCCATTTCAGACGCACGGGTACGTGCCTCCTCAAGCCAAGATTCCAAGCATTTGAAACCCCAGGAAGCTGGACTCCAGGCAGTTGGCCTGACTCCGATGAGACAGCATGACGAACGACCAGCATCACGTCTATTGACGCGAACAGCAGTGCCCTCACAGTCTGCCTCGCGTCGCTGTCTGCGCTGAATCCGCGAGAACCCCATCTCTCGCCAATTACACACGACACGCAGCTTCACCTGAAATAGCCATACAATTCTCGGCAGTACATGACTTTATCATAACATTTTAACACGTACTCGTCTGATATATATTTTTTTTTCTCTTCACTGTCTGGAATGTGCATAGGGGTCTCTCACGCTCTCACAAAGTCATTTTTGCCACTTCAACCAATTCACACATGTTTGCAGTTACATGTCACCTTAAACAAAATTAATGGCACTCTACAAAGCACTCACTAGCCTCACTAATCCCACGCGTTGAAATGCGTTTCGTATTCTTAGAATATATAATTTTTTTCCTTTTTTTTTTCCACAGACCCTAAATCGCTCAACCGTGCTCGAAACATTAATTTATGTGAAACGCGCAAAAGAAAAAAAACCAGCCGTCATTCGTTCCTCTACATGATGTAGCCAACCGTGTCAGTTTCCATAAAAAAAAATAAAAAAAAACCGGTTGGTACGCATTCGCGGTAAGTTCACCGCACTGTGCGAGACACTCGCGCTGATATTTCCAACCGTTCCCCCATTCACTGGAGCGCGTACTAGAGTGAAAAGGACCCTTCATATTTATCGCATGCCGTTGGTACATGCCATGAGGAGAATAAATTCGCTTTATTTACTTAATTGTCCATTTCGCCTGATTACTTTTATTAACTCTTCAGTAAGTGCCTGAATTATATAGATGTGATAGTTGAGTACATTTTAATTTGTTATCAAAATAATGCCAACACGATTACAAGAATAAAACGGAAATCTTTAATAACAAGCGGCGAGTGGCTGAGTGGTTTGGGCAACGGCTTCTCATGCGGGAGGTCCGAGGTTCGAATCCAGTCGCCGTTCACCAATGAGTTTTTTCTGACCAAAAGATTTACGTACATACCTACACCTGCTTCTTCACCGTTCGGAGCCGGTGTAAAACTGTAGGTCCCTTCCCTTGCCCCTTACTCAGGTAGGCCCAAATTGTAGGCGACTGGGTTGGTACCACCATACTGGATGTAAGATGACCGCATAGCAGCCTCGTTTGTGTTCTCCTCTAGTCCTACCTTCTCGGAGGTGATATTGGCTGCTCGGAGCATGCGCTTTGGCCCCTCCGACTCAGCCACCCGCCACCCATACTGGATTACATAAAAAAAATGTGGCATAGGACCAGCTAAATACACGTATATACAAGTTTTTTTTAGTTTGAGAATAATTTAGTCACGTATTTCATTGGGAAAGAACTAGTTCAATTAGACAAATTTGATTAAGAGAAAACATGCCAAGCACCTATTGAGTAGCAAAGAACATATTTTTTTTTTCTTTTAAAGTAACTGAAGAACGTTGTACGTATAATAGGAATTTCGTAAAAGTCGACTATTCGTGATGTATTACTATTCGACTAGTCGTGATGTAGCCAACCGTGACAGGTTTCATAAAAAAAAAAAAGGAGCTATGATTTAAAAGGAACTTCGAAAGAACTTGGTATCCAGTCAGATCTCACTTCTTTTATTAGCGAAGCCGTGATCCGAGTGCTTATCTTACAAGTTTTTTTTGTTCCGAACTTGGCTTTATTTTTATACATTTATGTTTTTGGTGTTCTGTTGTTTCTGTGGTTTTCTGTTTTTTAAATGATAGATCATTAAATTACTTTTTTAAATACTTTAATGTTACAGTTGTTTTCTGCGTTTACGCACTGATATTTTTTCCGCTCTCTTCTGTGTTTTCGTGGCCGCATTAATAACTTTGTGTTCTCAACCCTTAATATGACGACTTCAGACTTTTTCCCTTATGGTCGTCCAATAACCTACCTACACACCAAATTTTAACTTTCTCGGTCACCTGAAAGTAGTCTAAACTTTTGATGGTGAGTCAGTCAGTGAAAAAAGTTTTAAAAAACATAAAACCGACTTCCTAAAAAAAGTAAAACTAAAAAACTATTTAGAATAAAAATATAAAAACCGCCTTCAAAAATATATGAAATAAAAACCTAAAAAAATAAAACGAACCCTAGAGTTGAAGGCGGTGCTAAAAAGGCTACACAAATTACGAAGGATATTATCATCCACTCATGTTTTCTTTCATGCATCATTTTTGCTTGCTTTAGCACCGCCTTCAACTCTAGGGTTCGTTTATTTTTTTAGGTTTTTATTTCATATATTTTTGAAGGCGGTTTTTATATTTTTATTTTAAATAGTTTTTTAGTTTTACTTTTTTTAGGAAGTCGGTTTTATCTTTTTTTAAACTTTTTTTTTTATTTCACAGTTTTTTTAGTAATTTTTTGCTATTAATGTACTCGGCGGAATCGCTCGGCCTTCGGCCTCGCGATTCCGCCTCGCTTTCCAATCCGATCTTGACCCAATTAAAATAGGACCACGTCAGCTTCGATAGCTCAGTGGTCAACTGTCGCTATTGAATGTTAAGCAACGCTGGGTGCGGTCAGTACTTGGATGGGTGACCGCTGACCGTTGGAGGCTGACCAAGGTTCGGATTCCTCGTAAAACTGTAGGTCCCTTCCCTCCTAATCTTACTTGGTGGTAGGGTTTAACCTGCCCGGGTTGGTACCACCGCACTGAATTAAACGTCGGTCGAAACGGCTATGTAAATAGTTTGTGTTTTCCGACCAGTTCAGTGTAGTCAGCACGATCAAAGGGGGAAGCACTGACATGGCACTTAGTTTACCCGGTGTTATGGGCTGACATCACGGACGTTGTAGGTGATGTTGCAAAACTTAGTAGAATGGACAGACATAAACGTGTTACGGAACCCTACTTTTATTATAAAATAACCGTCGGAGGACCTTGGTTGAAAATTGTGAAATTTAGTAGAACCTCGTGTAGTGCCTCGCGTATATGGTAGTGACTCGTAAAGTCTAATCCTGCCATTTTGTTAGTGCCCACAAATTTGAAACATTTCTGCAATACTGGGCACCACACACACCGAATGTTAACCTTTGGTCCGGCTACAAAATTACCCAAAATGTGTCTGGATGCGAGAATCCCGCCAGAGGATTTATGAGGGTGCGTGTTTTTAATAAAAATTCCAACAAACTCTGGCCACTAAATTAATGAAATTTCATAATAAAAACGGCCAACAACAAAATTGAGTCGGAAAAATACTCAGCGCCTGTTCGTGCTGACTTATAAAACACAAAATCTGTATCATGTTCTGTATTTATGCTCTGTATTTTATTGTGTGAATAACATTCTAATGACAACGATTCGAATGACGAACTACAACATTCTATTCTATTTCGTTCCGTTCCGTTGCGGGCCGTTCCGTTCCGTTGCGTTCCGTTCCGTTCGGTTCCTTTCCGTTCCCTTCCGTTCCTTTCCATTCCGTTCCGTTCCGGTTCTTTTCCTTTTCGTTCCGATCCGTTCCGTTAAGTTCCGTTCCGTTCCTTTTCGTTCCGTTCCTTTTCCTTTTGGTTCCGTTCATTTTCCGTTTCGTTCCGTTCATTTTTGTTCCGTTCCGTTCCATTCCTTTTCGTTCCGTTCCTTTTCCTTTTCGTTCCGTTCCTTTTCGTTCCGTTCCTTTTCCTTTTCGTTCCGTTCCTTTTCGTTCCGTTCCGTTCCATTCCTTTACGTTCTGTTCTATTCCATTCTATTCCGTTCTATTCCGTTCTATTTCGTTCTAATACATTCTATTCTTTCCTAGCACATCTATATGGTTACAGAATGTGTGCCAGCGTGAGCGAAGCCGCGTGAACAGCTAGAAATTCCATAATAATTTCACTCTGAAAGAGATTCGTAGGGAATGAAATTGTACCATAATGTTTGAATTTGTACTGTTGTGCTGCTGCGTGTCGCACAAGTGCTAAAATTATGAAAATTAGACCAATTTATTTATCCTGTAAAATGTATAATATGTTTGAGTACCTTTACAGGGTGTTTCGGGATAGGGTTTCGTAACTTCAGGTTACAAAAAGGGTTCATATTTGAAGATGAAAAGCTCTGAAACTTTTTCCCAGATTCGGTAATTCTATAGTACTTTTTTGTGAAAATAGTTTCATTGAGATTTGGTGGACGGTTAAATGTCCGCCTTTATTAAATAAAAATAAAATGACTAACTTACATGCTTAGCTAGTAGAATTGAACTGCATGTAGGTAAATTCCAAATACATAAATTTGAATGACAACAAAAGAAAAATGGGACTGGATTAGGTCGTTGCCCTCCCTAGACCTAGACAGCACTTTTGCCAAATCTCCCCATTCTCACTGTCCATCGAGTTTTTATTACAATTTTCCATTTTTGTATGAAAAAAAAATACGGAATTTCTATTTGAGTGATACTGATAAGGTTTTTTTTTTCTTCTTCTATGAGTATTTTCTATTCCTTAAGTTTCTCAAGCCTATCCTGAAACAACCTATATAATAGGTATACATATTTTTTATGCAATCCGGTATGGGTGCCTGAGTCGAAGGGACCAGAACACAAGCCACATTAAATCCCGAAAAACATGGAAATTATAAGACGGACTGACTTAGGAGTGATCTCATGACCTACTGCTAAAATGTTTCTGCCGGGTATGAGAGGTGCCACTTTCACCGACAGATAACAAAATTAGCGATGGCTTGTTTAGATGTAGCGTGTTATAGTTCCATAAATACATACACACGCTGTATTCCGACAATCGGGGCAAGCAGAGTAAGCGGGGTTGTGCTGCAAGTGCTCTTGTAAATTACAGCACAACACGTTCAGCAAAGTATTAGGACAAGATATTATCAAGCATCAAGTAAGATACTAAGACCCACCTGCTGCATGAATCGGTGAAAGGACCGTGCCAAGGTGAGAGGTGGCTAACCTGTCGCTCTTTAGCATAACGGCATCTTGTTATCTTGTAGGTTGTTATCCCTTAGTCAAATTTTACGACATGCACGGGGAGAGATGCAGCGGGGCTATATTTTTTTAAGTACCGACATCGTAATTAAATTGAATAAGTAAGTTATATTAAAAAAAAAAACAAAAAAAAAGCTGTATAAAGTTTCTTATATAAGATATATAAGAGTTCTGAAATGAAATGAAGGGAAGCACTGACATGGCACCTAGTTCTCCCGGTGCTATGGGCTGACACCACGGATGTTGTAGGTGAGGTAGAGCAGACAAACGTGTCAGTTTTCTTAAAAAAAAAACTTCCAAGATGTATGGCGCTGCGCTGCTCCCGTAATTTTTAGATTTCAGCGGGAAATGTTAGGGTTTGAAATAAGTAAATTTTCCAAAGTTCGTTAAGGTGAACCCATCTCCCGAAGACCCCACGTCACGAATTGAGCATTGCGCCGACAAAGCCCGCGTCGAAAAGGTCTACTCCGCTGGAATTCGTGCGCGGTTTCGCCATATTTTTGACACCTCCCTCCGGGGAGTTAAACAACCAGAAACGGTATTGTAATTACATTGTGCTAATTAACCTTTTAATTAACATTTGTCGGCACGCATTCCATCTGCACCATAGCGGCGGCTGGTCGGCGCGGCCTTCGATTGGACTCTTGATCTCAAGGATCAAGCTTCGTATCCGGCCAACATGCACCAATGAGTTTTTGCTTTTTTATGGAAACTGACACGGTTGGCTACAACCTGACCTGACCTGACCTGACCTGACCTGACCTGACCTGACCTGACCTGACCTGACCTGCCCAGCCCTGACCTGACCTGACCTGACCTGACCTGACCTGACCTGACCTGACCTGACCTGACCTGACCTGACCTGACCTGACCTGACCTGACCTGACCTGACCTGACCTGACCTGACCTGACCTGACCTGACCTGACCTGACCTGACCTGACCTGACCTGACCTGACCTGACCTGACCTAACAGTGCCTCGAGCGAGCGAGAGGTGTTCTTCAAGAGGGGCGTGAATAGGCACCTGTCAAGCCGGCATGGCATTCGCAACTTTCGCATACGACCGAATGTCCAGTCCATGGACGTCGTTAGACACATGATGGGCCACAGGCGGGATATGTCGAGATTTCAATAAAAAAATTTTAGCCGACTGGCTTGGTACCATCGTCCTGGATGTAAGATGGCCGCATAGCAGCCTCGGCTGTGTTCTCCTCTAGCCCAGTATGGCCAGCAATAAAAAATGAATTCTCCGGTATGGAATCTACCTTGTCGCGAACGTGTGATATTGGCTGGTCGGATCGTGTGCTCTGGCCCCTCTGGATCGGCTACGCATACCGGATTACATAAAAAAAATCTAAAGTTAAAGGAAACTCTTCCACATATTGATGTTCTTGGAGTACAACCGACAATCGACGCTCGTCTCTACGGCTTTAGGCTTTCCATAATTAGGACCCGGCTGGGATCGGCACGAAACACCGACGACGCAAGTCCTGTGAGTTGCTTCGTCATACATAGCGACATACTTTACTAGGCTGACAAGTGAAATGAAATTAAATGAAATGAAATATATTTATTGTTGTCTCAGATACATAACTTAAAAAATAGACAAACGTACATCTTAAAATTAACACATACTAAACAAAATTTTACACAAAATCTAAACTAAGTAAAAAAAAAAAATTAGGCTATGAAAGACACGTGTAAAAAATTATTTATAAATGTACACTGAGCGGAATAAAACTTAGATTAAGTCAAGTGAACCATGTTCACGTGCCGAGGGTCCCGTAACCGCTGCTTTCATCTAATCTGGGGGCACTGGCCGTGCCCGCAGATTGGATGAAAGGATGGTCCCTTTTTCGCATTTTGCGACGGGACCCTGAAAATCGGCCAAGTGCGAGTTTTACTCGCGCATTCCCCACTCCGTAGATCCGCTATACTATAATACCTGTCAAAAAAGCGGCCAAGTGCTAGTCGATCTCGCACAGCGAGGGTTCCGTATCGCCATGTCATGGTCAGCGCCACTCACGCCATCTATATATTAGTGAAAATTCTTCATACTCTTTTCGGTAGATGGCGCGCATCACTTTTTAGTTTCTTCTATGGAGACCCCCGTGAATTTTATACTTTTTCTTATTTTTATTATTTTTTGTTATATCGGCCATAATAACACATATTCTGTGAAAATTTAAATAAAGACTAGCCTTAATTGATTACTTTTAGCTTTTTTTATTATTTCTTGACACATCCGCCATAATAAATAACACTTAAAAAATTCAAAAGATACAGCACTCGGACGGACGGACAACGTTGGCTTAGTAATAGGCTTCCGTATGGATGCGGAACCCTAAAAGCAATTTGGAAACTGAAAATCGCATACTAAATAATATAGTTACATTATGGAGTACATTGCGATAATTTCTAATTGGCAAATTAGTTAATTAAGACTTTATTTTTTTTTTATTGAAACTGACACGGTTGGCTAGGTACATCACCTACAACATCCGTGATGTCAGCCCATAACACCGGGTGAACTTGGTGCCACGCGTCAGTGGCAGACTAGTTGGAATGTTATAAGTTTGACTCCTACGTCTATCTGACTGTCTGTGTGTCTGTCTGTGGCATCGTGGCTCCCAAGCGCAGGGGCCGATTTGGAAGCAGTTTTATTAGAAAGCTGGTTTAACCGGGATTGTTCTTAGCTATATTTGTTTGTAATCAAGTAATAAAAAAAATTAAGAAAGAAAGAAAGAAAGAAATATATTTATTCACAATCCATTTAACAGTAAAACACAATAATTTTTACATAGGTATCGAATTACACATGAGGACGGTGAACCGGAAACCGCTCAGCTGAGGCGCAGTTAAACTGCGCGCTGATTTTCAGCGGCTCCCGTGTTACATACACACAGTAATAAATATTACTGAGTACAATATTAGAAAATAAAAATAAAACATAAAACAAAATAAAAAACATTAACATTAAGAACGTGTATAAATTATAAGTACAGTAAAAAGCTCAGCATATTCAATTAAAACAACAAAAACATTACATCCCTTATAAAGCTTGAAATAAAAGTTAAATAAAAAATAAAAAAAACCGACCGTTTAAAAAGTCAACAATTATTTCCGTTCAGTTGCACCGCTTAGTAAATAAAATATAAAAACTCAGAGCTGAGCTGTTATTTACTTAGCGGGCCCCCGACGCCTGCGGCCGAATGTCCATGGGCGTCGCTAGACACCTTATGAGTGGCTCGGCGCCACATGTCGCGATTACTATAAAAAAACTATATCTAATTCTCAAAACGGACTTAAACTAAAATTACACAATGAAACGACGTATGCGCAAGTATGTATGTAGTAGGGCGTCCCGCGGGTCTGGCGGGACGGGCCGCGCGCGGTGTCCAGACGTCTTGGAAATGAAGGATTGTAAGTATTAACTCGCCGGATTAGGCCCATAGTTCGCCACGCTATCTCGGCCAAAGAGTCGAAAAGTTAATAAGACGCGACACTATTGGCAGCAAGTAAGTCACGAAGACTGCTGCCTGAATCAGTGGAAGGAACATGCTCAGGTGAAAGAAAGAAAGAAAGAAAGAAAGAAAAGAAAGAAAATATATTTATTCACCTTAAGATGCAGTACAACGAAATAATTTTATATAAAATATATACACGAGGATGCTGAGGCGCAGTTGGACTGCGCGCTCATTTTCAGCGGCTCCCGTTTTAAAATAATAAATACCTAATATCGGAATTAGGACATAAAATGAAAAATTCACAGGTGATAGGTGGTTAGCCCGTCGATCTTTTTTCAGCATGGCCTTATTTCTATAGTTGCCTTTTACGACATGCTCGGAGAGAGATGCAGTGGGCATATTATTTTTGTATTGTATTGGATTTTTTTATAAAGACAATTTTAAAACGTATTGAATAGAAAACATCTATTCCGGAACCCTGAGGATTTTTGGGGACTAGAGTGAATTTGTATTTGGTAACGTGTACCCGTGACGCTAGCGAGTAAAATATTGATTTCCGACACACACTTTTCAACGACCAAAGAGAGCGCCGACTTGGCACCTACATAGTTACGACGACAACTAGGTTTAGATAGATAGAAAACTCTCTATTGCTCCACAGATATTGATCGATGTGTCAACACAACGAATTATAACGGCGGCAATATAATAATAGCAAGACGGACTTATCCCTTGAAGGGATATCTTCCAGCCAAACTGAAGGGATATCACAAAACTTTTAAGTGTGTGAAATGTGTAAATATATCAATGTAGGTATGAAAGATAAGTTGTGAACATTTGTAACAAACATACTGTAGACTGTGTCCTGTCTTCACGATTCCTCTTCTCTGACAGCCGGCGCAGATGTGGGCTGACGCCGGGAATCCATTTTGAGTAGGGACCAACGAATTTAGCTGCCCAATAATAAGGATAGATAATTATCCTGCCCGTCCGTCTGACGCGTTTGGACATAGGCCTCTGCTTTTTTTCTATTCTCTTCTGGTTATAACACGCGATAGCATTTTTTTGGGGGTTCCGCACGGACCAAGGACCCTATTACTAAGCCTACGCCATCTGTCCTACCATTTTTTTTATGGAAACTGACACGGCTGGCTACATCACCAACAACTTACGTGATATCAGCCCATAACACCGGGTGAACTTGGTGCCACGTCAGTGCTTCCCTTCGGTCGTGCCGGCTACACTGAACTGCACGGAAAACAAAAACTATTTACATAGCCGTTTTGACCGACCTTTCATTCAGTGCAGTGGTACCAACCCGGGCGGGTTAAACCCTACCACCTATTAATATAAGAAGGGAGTCATACCCCATATACGATTAAAGGGTTTGTTTCGTTTGAACCGTTATTAGTTAGCCGATTGTTTTCACAAAATATGTGTTATTGTACTGTGTGGGGTCGGTACTTAATAAAATAGTGCCACTGCATCTCTCCCCGTGCATCTCGTAAAAGGCGACTAAGGGATAAGGACAAGATGCCGTGCATAAGGGCGACAGCTAGCCACCTCTCACCTTGGCACGGTCTTTCCACCTAGTAATGCAGCAGGTGGGCCTTCGTGCCTTACTTGCTGCCTGATAGCTATCTTATCCGAATACTTTGCTAAACGTGGTGGTCGGTGTTGTGCTGTAATTTACCAGAGTACTTGCAGCACAACACCGATTAGTCTGCTTACCCCGATTGTCGGGATACGGCGTGTGGTGTGTGTGTTATTATGTCGGATAAATAATAAAACATTCAAAAGTAAAAAATTAAAAGGGATCCCCATGCAAGAAACGTCTTTTTTTCAAAGGTTTTTTTGTTTATTCTTGCGCTATCGTATAAATATAACTAAAATACTACGTTTTAATTATTTTAAATGAAACATATTATTTTAGTTTTTAGTCCCGCACCGTCACTCATAATAATGAAACGTCGAGCTGCAGCGATGCGCTCGCCATTATCGCACCGGTAAGCCGAGTTCATTATTGTAACATACTATGTCTAAGTAAAAAAATTAAATAAAAGATATCAAAATACAAAGAAATCTATGTTCTTTGTATATTGTTCAGTCAAGTCATTAATAAAAGTTGAGTGTTTACCATTTACATTAAAACAATATTTGAATCATCACATCAGTCAGCAGAATTTTTATTTACAATAAAAAAAATTCACTTAACTTGTAAAATGGATTGTCTAAGAGAAATATTTTCAGCCGACTCTGGAACACATTGTCACTATTTTATAGATTTAATTTTTTCAGAAACATTTTCGTACAACTGGGATCCAATGAAAGAAATATAACTTTGGCTAGATTTTTTTCAAAGTCCAACTCTGTTCAAATCTGGCCCCGTTGAAACGAATAAAAAGTGCCCTAAATATTTCAAGCAGTATTAAAATTTCATGAATATTGCCGAAACAGGCCGGACATTAAGCACGAAAAATCCGAAAACTTTTTCTTCGCGGTAATCAGGACGATCCTCTTGGGACTAATTAATCGTACAAGTGTCAAAAATTTTCCGCCCAATTTTCTACGAGCGCAGGCCATCGGGGAGGAAAAATTTGCGAAGTTTGTAATCGCTGGTCTGCGGGCATGCATATTGGGCAGAAAATTAAATTAATCCTGTTTGGCGGATAAAACATTTTTTGGCAACATTATTACATTTTGGATGGTAGATGAGTTTGAGAAAGACTATTCTGATTGAGGAAGACTGGCCTGTCCCCGCGGCTTCCGCGCGCAGGCGCCGAGCCAATTTTTTTTTATGTAATCCGGTATGGGTGGCTGAGTGGGAGGGGCCAAAGCGCATGCTAGGCACGACCGAAGGGAAGCACTGACGTGGCACCAAGTTCGTCCGGTGTTATGGGCTGACATCACGGATGTTGTAGGTGACGTTGCCAACCGTGTCAGTTTCCATAAAAAAAAGACACGGACTTTTTTTTTACTTAGGGGTCCGCCGACTCCTTTAATTAAGTGAGCTGAATTTTTTTTTACTGTTTAAGGGCTGTTGATGTGTCGGGGCTTTTCCTAATTTGTAATATAACTTTTTATCAAAGAGTTTGTATTACGTCGCTGCGCTCGCGACGTAATACAAACTCTTTGCTTTTTATATGAAAAAAAAATGTTGTGTGAAAACCCAAATTTAGTGATACTTCAATGATGTGTTGTAGTTGGTGTCACACTCTTCTTTGTGGCCTGGACGCTATATATAAGTTGTTTCGTTAGTCATGTCATTAACTTCGGGAGCGTTACATACACACTCAAATAAACACTTTACGTAAGAAAAAAAATATATGTATAAAGGAGCATTTTTTCTCCTAGCAAAAAAATCAAATCAAATATAAGTAGCTGTAAAAAACAATCATAGTGACCTTGTGACTGACTTACAACAAACAGCTGTTCTGCGTTTGAACATGGTACGGTCATTGACCCGTACAATGCAAGTTACCTACTGTTACACACAGGTTAATATTTAGGTAGCAAACATGTTTTGTTAAATTTCTCGAAAAGTAATACTATAAACATATAATTTTTTTTTTGCGTAATGTGTTTATTTGAGTGTGTATGTAACCCTCCCGAAGTTAATGACATGACTAACGAAACACCTTATATATATCTCTCACATTTTAGTAGCTCGCTAAGATCGCTCGCAGTTACATAGTATGTAACTGCGAGCTATGTATGTTTCTATGCATAGATGAGTATCAGCGGCGATTCCTTTAAGTTGGCTAGGTTGGCGCCGCCAAACCAAATAAAGTGAATGCCAGCATTAATATCGAAGTATAAGCAAAAACAACTGTGAAAAAATATCGAGGTTATATTATTTTTATTATATAACCCACGATGATAAGCTAAAACGTCCATCCCGTTAAATAATTTGAAATTTCGCGCCCGTCACACGCGGGCGACGAATGACGACACATCAAGGCATTCATTGGCCGGTTGGCTACATTTGAAGCGCCATCGTATTCCATACAAGCGGCCGATGTCCACCCGTCCGGCGCGCACCCGCTGCTGATAAGCGTTTCGAGTTGGCGCAGCGGGGAGCGCATTTAGCGACTAGCGAGCTAGTCTAGGTAAGTTGTGTATGCGTGACTGCTTTGCAAACAAAATCTCGCGAGTTGATAGCTGCATAATTAATCTTTCGTTTTGTAGGTATGGACCTGTTGTGGATGAATCTTGTGCGGTGTTTTTTTTTAATTGATTATTATTGGTAATAATGGCAAACTCCAGTGCGAAATCTATAATAGAAGATCTTTTCGAAAAACCATTCTCAACGAGGGCATTTTCTGTAAAAACTTTTAATTGTTCAAAACGGTCGTCCTTGCCCAAGTTTGTCGAATTTGAAGTCTGTACATAAAGACAGCAAAAGGGAATATTATATGGTCTTTCAGTTTTTGAACTCATTGTGGTAGAAATAAATTAACGCGTAAGTTATGAAATTATGAAAAAACAATCCTTAGCCAGAGCCAACCCACTACTCAGCACCAGGAGTCGCTACTGATGAGTATTACTCATATACGCATAGAAACGACAATAGTTTATTTAATCAGCTGAAACTTTTAACATTTGCGTAATTATCTAAACATAATATTCAACAATACAGTTGTATAATGAAGTTCTTATTATCTTAACAATTGATTTTAATTCAAGGTCAGCAGCTATCGAAAATTTTTCAATCATACAATATGAATGATATTATTAATTTAGTCTTTCCTCCGCGACTTTAGTCCGCCTTCAAGCCGGCCTGACACCTCCTCGGGGGTGAAAAGCCACCCCGTTCGAAAAAAAAATACAAAATAATAAAAAAACATTCCTCATACATCTTCCTAGGCATCTATAAATTTTGTACAGAATTCTGACCAAGAAACTAAGTTCTATAGGTATTTTTGTAATTATATTTTTCAAATTTTTTTTTCAGAGACAAATGTATAATATTGATAAAATTAACCTAATAAATTAGTAAAATCTAAATACTGACATGTAAGTCTTACTGTAAGTAAAAAATTTCGTCCAACTCCTCCGACTCCGCCACAGTGCCCAATACGCTGGCAAAATAATTACATGCAACATTTTTAGGTATCCGTATCCCGTACGGAAGCCTATTACTGTCTGTCTGTCCGATTTCTGTATCTCTTGAATCGTAATAGGTAGCCGGTTGAAATTTTCACAGAATATGTGTTATTATGGCGGATATAAAAAACAAATAATAAAAAATACAAAAAGTAAAAAATTAAGGGGCGTTCCCATATAAGAAACGTGTTTTTTTTCAATGACTTTTTTTGTGGTGCGGAAATACATACTTAGATACATACATGCATGCATGCATGTATGTATGTATGTATGTATGTACATCATCTATTTGAACGATAAAACTCTCGGTTGTTTTCCGAGCTATACGGGCGAGATTACATATGTCAACATTTATCAAACATTTCTAAATGGCTACCTGCTGAGCGACCAATGTGTCAAATGAAAAAAAAAACAATATTACATTATCCGTTTATTTAAACATTTACTTTAAAATTCACTAACACAATAACACATAACAATAATCTG
The DNA here is from genome assembly GCA_946902875.1 of Nematopogon swammerdamellus. Taxonomy (NCBI): domain Eukaryota; kingdom Metazoa; phylum Arthropoda; class Insecta; order Lepidoptera; family Adelidae; genus Nematopogon; species Nematopogon swammerdamellus. The sequence continues at coordinate 14,729,179 of OX336356.1, forward strand.
GCTAGGTGGACAGACGACCTCGACCGAAAAAAGGTAGTGGATGGTGGTAGAAGGGAGCTGAAGACCGCGTGCGGTGACGTGCCTTGGGAGAAACCTATGTCCAGCAGTGGACAAATAAAGGCTGATGATGAAGATAAAAAAATAATATATTAAAAAAAACCACATATAAAAAAACTATCTAAAAATAAATGGAATTAGTAATGGACCTATAAGAAACAGTTTGTTTTTTCAACACAATTTTGCTTTCATTTTTTGTTTTTATGGTAATACAATGTAAAATTTTCTTTACTGAACATAAACAAAAATACACATGCGTACAAATAATAATACATATTAACCGCACTAATTAAAAAAAAATCATACAAGTGTTTTAATTTTGAACCTAATTCTTATGAGTATTCATTAAGTAGCGTAAGAATTTTGGTACCGACCACCTCCCGCGCCTCCACGCCCCATATGTAGTCTACGTGGTTCCAGCTCCTGTCGGTGATATTAGTCTGCAAAACTACGTTGGGCAATTGACTGACCAGCGTGTTCACATCCTCCATTGAGGAGAAATAATCGTTGCCCCCGACGAACACGGCGACAGGGGATGTCGCAAGCGACACATTGTACAGCGGAGGAGTCGCCTGTCCGTACTTGGCGAGGTTCCAAATCGCACCACCGTCGTACCTCTTGAAAGTTGGACTGTTGAAAGCCTGTCCCAAATGGATTAAGTTCTGCAGAGACACCCCGGCGGGGGCGTGACCGTAGATGACAGGAATCAGCTCCTTCCGCAACTCATCTTCGCTAAATCCTAGTAGGATGAACAGCAGGTTCTTGCAGATGGGATCCTCCAATGGCTCCACGTTGCATATGAGCTCAAGAAGCTTTGTCAGGCCCGAATTATCCGCGAGCACTTCCTGAAGGCCGATAGTGTTTGCTACAGCTTCGATCACCTGGATCGCGTCCGATGCCAGTCTCACCGCAGGACTGACGGCGTGGTTGAGCCACACGGCTGGAGCTAAAGATATTATCAAATTGATCTTGTCGTAGTAACTCGGCTTGTAGGCTCCTAATGCGTAGGATACTATAGTTCCCTGCGAGTGGCCTATGTATGCTAGAGTACTTTTACCGGTGGCTGACAATATGTAATCAATAAATGCCGGTACGTCATACTGGGACATTTCGTCGTAACCGAACTTCCAATATGCGACGCTGGTGTTGGGATCTAGAGTGGTATGACCTCTACTGTACCGGTTGCCTCGAACGTTGCAGCACCAGAGGTCGTATCCGGCATCGACGAGCTGGTAGCCAATGGCATACTCGGGCCCTGGGAAGATAAACGTATCGGAACTGTCCAGCAAGCCGTGCACAGCGAGAATCGGATTTCCAACAGTAGTTGACGTGTTCTTGCCTGGAATTCTGAAGCATGTCAGCTTGTATCCATCGCTAGTTACCAAGGCGTGTTGCTCTGCCTTGTAGCCATACTTGGTGGCCAACTCGGTAAAGTTGAGGTACGCATCTTCGGGGTACCCAAGAGCAGCCTGCTCCTCGTGAGTGAGTATGACAGGTGGAAACGTTACAATGATTTCCGGTGAAGGGATTATGGCAGCTGCCGCTATGCGTGACAAAACAGCCAAACCCAAAACTATCAAAGCGCACATGTTTGGCTGATGTTATACTAATGAAAGTGTTATCAAAAGGCACGTTAATTTATATTGAACGAGATATATGTTTATGTAAATACCAAAGCGTAATACAAACTCTTTGGTAAATACCTATGTTGTGTTAACACGATAGAAATACCCACGTTTCAACTAGATATATGTATTTCTTACTAGATAGTACATTCGGATAGCGCGCCATGTTCCGCCGAGTTGAAGCCAACCGGCCGCAAATTATCTTCCGTTTCACATCTCCCGCTCCCCGCACCACCACCCCTCTCTATCGCTCGGTTCTGCGTGTCGCGTCTTCTCGCTCACATCTCTCATACCTCAGTTCTTGCGACTTGATTTTTTTTTAAACTTCCTTTGTAGGGTAAACTCTAGTAATTTTCCTAATAAATAAAGCGAAGTTTCTACGGGCGACCGGCGGCCGTGTATCGTACTTCAATACATGAATATCATTATAACTCTAGAACCACTTTATCGATTTTCATACGGTTATTACTGTCAAAGTCACTTCTGAAGATGGTTTTAGGCTATATATCATAACTCTGCGTCATCAGCGATTTAAGCTGTGAGCAAAATGGTAAAACCTAAACTGTGATACTATATACATTTCAAAGCGTCATCGGGTGTCCGTGCGATCTTGGCGTCGCGTCGGCTTCCCTCGCGAGAGGTCCGAGGTTTGAATCCGGTCGACTTGTACCAATCAGTATTTTTTTCCGAGCGGAAATAATTACATGCATACCTAGACCTAAAGAAGAAAGAAATAAAGAAAGAAAGAAGAAAGAAAGAAAAAAAGAAAGAAACATTAAATAAAAAAGCCAGAGAGAAAGAAAGAAAGGAAGAAAGAAAGAAAGTAAAAAAAAGAAAGACAGAAAGTAGAAAGAAAGAAAGGAAGAAAGAAAGAAAGGAAGAAAAAAGAAAGAAAGAAAGTAGAAAGAAAGAAAAAGAAAGAAAAAAAGCAAGAGAGTAAGAAAGAACGAAAGAAAGAAAGGAACAATCAAGAGAGAAAAAACAATTAGTTATTCGTCACGCATTTACAAACCAAATAAACAAAGACTGCATATTATCCCATAAACAGACAATTGGTGACGAAAAGGGAGCCAACTCAACTGATTCACTATTTAAGGATAGTGAAACAGTTTTTCAGGGGCCCCTCTTTAAATAAGCAGAACAAAAACATAATAAACGACTGAAAACAAACAAAAACAAACACATGATACCATAGACAATATACGAAAGTGACATAGGTGGTGGGCTCAAATTGTAGCCGACTGGGTTGATACCACCGTACTGGATGTAAGATGGCTGCATAGTCTCCTACCTTCTCGGAGGTGATATTATTGGCTGGTCGGAGCATGTGATTTAGACACATTGACTCAGCCGCCCATACAGAATTAAAAAAATCTTCAAATACTGACTAATTACTCATTAGTGAGAAATACTTCGGTCAAGTAGCTGTTGTGCCGCGGTCTTATAATACTTCAGAAATCTCCCGAATGGCACCTACTTTCTCGTAGGTGATATTGGCTGGTCGAAGCATGTGATTTGACCCCTCCGACTTAGCCGCCCATATCGAATTACATAAAAAAATTCTTCAAACACTGACTAATTACTCATAATTTTTTTTTATGGAAAAAAATTTAATTACGCATTAGTGATAAATACTTCAATGATCAAGTATCATCAAATCAATATCAATCAATCTATAATCTGTAATAATAATAAATCTGTAAGGGAGTGTCTGTAAGTGGAGTAAATTACTTTGTTTTATGAGATACTGCGTTTGTAGACTCTATATATATGTCGTCTACGTCTGTCTCACGTTTTAGTCGTTTGCTAAAATCTCTCGCGGTTACGTAGCTAGATACTCATAAATACGCATAAATATCGCTAAATAATTTTTATTTAATCAGCTGAGAATTTTAACAATTTGGTATAGAGACTAACCGCGTGTGACGCTAGAAAAAGGGCACTATAGCACAGAATAGAAATAAGTATTGGCGTACAGAGGCGTCTCTGAGGGCCTAGTCCGAGTTAACGTGACAGCTACGTAAACGTCAAATACCGATCGAATTGAGTTTCTATGTATGGGAGCACAATACGCTCACCGCGGCGCCACTAGAGAGCTCCATACATAAAAACTGAATTCGATCGGTATTTGACGTTAACGTAGCTGTCACGTAAACTCGGACTAGGCCCTCTGTACAAACACTCACAAAGAAATAGCGACGACGCGATAAAGTACAAATTGACTCGCACAGAGCTGCATGGCTAACCACGATAACCACCTACATTTCGTTTCTCTTTCTGTCGAGTAACTCTATCTCGAAAGCGCGTCGTTCAGCGCGTGTAAGGGCTGTGTCTTTGGCTGTCTTTTTGTGAGGAATAAAATATAAAAACCCCCTTCAAAAATGTATGAAATAAAAAAAATCTAACCCTAGTTGAAGGCGGTGCTAAAGAATGCTACACAAACCACAAAGGATATCATCCACTGATGTTTTTTAACCGACTTTTTCATGCATCATTTTTGGCGTGCCTTGGGAGATGTCCAGCAGTGGACCGATACAGTCTGATGATGATGATGATGATGATTTTTGCTTGCTTTAGCACCGCCTTGAACTCTAGGGTCCGATTTTTTTTTATTTCATACATTTTTGAAGGCGGTTTTTATATTTTTTTAAATAGTTTTTTATTTCACAGTTTTTTTATTTAATAATTTTTTGCTATTAATGTACTCGGCGGAATCGCTCGGCCTTCGGCCTCGACCAAATTGAAATGAGACCACACGAGAAGCACCAGCTTTCAATTATAAAAAGAATTATCAAAATCGGTTCACCTAGTCGAAAGTTCTAAGGTAACAAACATAAAAAAAAATACAGTCGAATTGAGAACCTCCTCCTTTTTTCGAAGTCGGTTAAAAATGAAGATGATACCTACCAACGATACGACATTTAGCTACGGCAAATTCATGCGAACAAATTCATGCATGCGTTAGCGTCACAATTACTTTCTCACATGGAAGCATGCAAACTTCCAGTGATAGTTTTGTTTGATCAATAAATTTAATGATCATCTACAATGTACTTATCCTTATACGAATTAGGCCATACATACCACGCTGTTCGGCGTTATCTAACTAGTGTTATTGGCAATATGATAATATTATTTTAAATCTATGACCTCCTACTAATATGAATAAATAAATTACTAGAAATAAATGAAAATGCTACTAAACAAAACACTTACCTTTCTTCGTCTCTCGGCAATGAAAAAAAAGACAGGTTTTAATTTGTCTGTTGACTTTGATAGCGGCAGCCCACTGTTTACTTGGGCATTAACCGACCTTGAGCGAGTGACGAAGGCCTGACGATAGAGCGATAGAGAATCAAAGTCAAAGTCAAAGTCAAATCATTTATTTCCAGTGGAGTAGTTTCGTACAATTTTACAATTTCTTATAAAATTATTGTACTATAAGAAAAGTCAAAAATAATAAAATTATTAATAATACAAATAAAATTAATTAATAACAAAGAATCAAAACACATAATAAATTATCATAATAAACAATTTTCAAATAAAATTTAACCTAACCTAACCTATTATAAATTCCCAGTAGCCAAAAAAACAAATTCTGATTTAGTACAAAAGTACAGTCAAAATATACATATGACAAACATATTCCAAATTAAATTTATTTTAACACGCTAAATGTAAAAAAAATTTAAAAATTGTGTTCAATTTTAAATTCAGTTTAAATACTTTCAGTACATTAGTACAGTCCAAAATTTCAAAATTGCTAATTGTTTTAAGAACCAATGTTATAAAATTCATATATGGGTTAGAGAACGAAATTTATATACGTATTCGATAATTTGAGAGAAAGTTATATATCCAAGTGTAAGCTTATAAGGTTACAAGCTGTGCCCGCGGCTCCGCCCGCTCTCATATTTCACTTCACTGCTAACCTCATAAGCCATTTAGCGTGATAGTAAGTAGTCTATAGTTGATGGGAAGAATCAAGCTATCCGTAGAATTTTGTTTTATTAAAATCGGTTTAGTGGTTCTCGAGTTATAAGCGGACAGACACACATACACTCAGACACTCAGACAGAAAGCAGACGTTGGATTTTATTATAGGTAAGGATATAAGCAAGTTCCCTTGCCCCTTACTAGGTGGTAGGCTCAAATTGTAGCCGACTGGGTTGGTACCACCGTACTGGACGTAAGGTGAGCGCATAGCAGCATCGGTTGTGTTCTCCTCTAGTCCAGTATACACGGTGTTGCAGTTGCCCCCGTAATATTTTTAACTGACATAAGGGGGTTATTATATGTGAAACTAAACAACTTATGTGTCGAAAAAAAAATAAAAAAAAAATCTAGTTTTTCCATACAAATTATACCTATTCTCAAAATATATGAAGAGAAAAAAAATTTTTTTTGTTCAAATTAAAAAGTCGTAGAGCAAAAGTTGTTCTATTTCACGTACAGAATCACTCCCATTCGGGTTTTACGGTTGGGGTTGCAATACCGTGTATAGCCAACAATTCAGGGAAGTCTCCGGTATGGCACCTACCTTCTCGGAGGTGATATTGGCTGGTCGGAGCGCGTGCTTTGGCCCCTCCGACTCAGCCACGCATACCGGATTACATAAATATATATATGACACCGGCAATCTGTATAATCCGGTATTCTATAGAATACCGGATACTGCCTTAAAACGTTTAGGCAATGTATGAAATATCATTTATTTCATACTTTTCCTAGGCAATCCATATAGAATGCCTAATGAACAGCCGGCAAAGTGTTTTTAAATTTGGTTTAACCTAACCTAACCTGAATACGACACTCGAAAGACAAGGCGGCTCCTTTCGTGAACACTTGGCTCGAAACGCGACGCATCTTCTATAAATTAACCCTGGTTATTTTTTTTTTAAACCACCAAAACTAAATTAACTAAAGTAATCTAAATTAACGTAAATTTAACACATTCCCGATTCCTGTTTAGGAAATGAGGCCTTTTATTTGTGTCATTTTATACTTTAGCTGATCTCCTAATGGCATTCCATAAAATGCCTAGGCAATCTATAGATTGCCTAGGCATAGTGTGTAATTAATTATTAACAGCAGATAAAATATTTTATACATTGACTAGACGGACCCGGTATTGTATAGAATGACTAGGTATTCTATACAATGACTGAATTATATACTTTTCCGGTAACATCACAGAGCATCAAATACCTACCGCCCGCGCCCCCTTCTAGAGGCGCCCTAAGCGATGATATTTGAAACCCAATAACCGTACGCTGAGCTGCTAGCGCTTCGTATGTGTGTGTGTGTGCTAGTATCGACACTACACACAAAGTGGAGCAAGTTAGGCACACGCACAAAACAAATGCACACGCACAAAACAAATGCACACGCACAACACACATATGTAAGTCATAGGCCACGCCCACAGGCTTCAACGCCGTTGTAGAGAAATCGCGCTCACGGCGCCTCTAGTAGGGGTGGGCGCGCGCATTTCATGCTCTGTGGGTAACATATACATTGCCGCGCGGGGAGGAGTCAATGGAGCCGTCCGGACAGGCAGAAAACTAGACAAGAGATATTATGTATTCAAATAAATAAAAAACCTGCCAAGTTTTTGTTTTTTATGTAATCCGGTCGGAGTTGGTGGGGCCAAAGCACATGCTCCAACCAGCTAATATCACCTCCGAGAAGGTAGGTGCCATACGGGAGACTTCCCTGGATTGCTGGCTATACTGGACTAGAGGTGAACACAACCGAGGCTGCTATGCGGACATCTTACATCTAGTACGGTGGTACCAACCCAGTCGGTTACAATTTGAGCCTACCACCTAGTAAGGGGCAAGGGAAGGGACCTACAGTTTTATACCGGTTCCGAACGGTGAAGCAGTAGGTGTAGGTATGCACGTAAATTTTTTCGTCAAAAAAAACTCATTGGTACACGCCGACCGAATTCGAACTATCGAAGAGGCCGATGCCCAAACCATTCGGCCACCCGCCGCTTATTGTGAGTCGGACTCGCGCACCTAGGTTTCAGCACCACAAAAAAAAAACTAAAAAAAAACCGGCCAAGTGCGAGTCGAACTCGCGCACAGTTCCGTATCGACATTCTACGGCCACTCACGCCATCTAGATGACGTGTTATGAATTGCTTCATATTAGTTAAATGTCATGATTAGTTAAAATGCTTCTCACTTTATTCGGTAGATGGCGCGCGCGCATACACTTTTTGGTTTCTTCTATTGGATGGAACCCCCGTGAGTTTTTTACTTTTTCTTATTTTTATTATGTTTTGTTATATCGGCCATAATTAAATAACCTCAACTATTACGGTTCAAATTAACTGAATTTCAACGCGCTACCTATGACGGTTCAAGAGATACAGCCCTCGGACAGACAGACGGACGGACGGACAGACAGACAGACGGCGTAGGCTTAGTAATAGGGTCCCGTACCGGATACGGAACCCTAAAAATATAACTTCTTCTGAGAGTTTAATCTCAGCTTGTTCACAACTGGGTAAAAGTTGGCTGGTACTGTAAGTTTGATTATTTCATTAGGCTATGTCTTTGTGAGGCTGCGGGCGGCCTAGTACTCGGCCAGACTTCTCGCGGGGCAGCGCAGCGGCCGTGGAGCAATTAATATTGGATGAATTAGAAGGTTTTTGAAGCGAAACGAGGTGGGGACCTAACTCATAAGCGGCGGGTGGCCGAGTGGTTTGGGCATCGGCTTCTCATGCGAGAGGTCTGCGGTTCGAATCCGGTCGGCGTGTACCAATGAGTTTTTTCTGACGAAAAAAAATTGGTTGTCTGTAAAGTCGGTTTACGGACGATAGTTTTACGTGATAACGTCATAAAGTTGAATCGATATTGTGATACATATTCGGACCCTTGTTTCATGAATATTCTAAATTTGAAATCCTTTCCGACCGGCCAGATGCGCTTAATATATTATGGTACGAGTAACTTCCTTTCAAATTGTGCTGCCCTGGTACTTTAGAACCAGAGAGATAAATGTGTACAAGCCGACGCTTGGGCCGATTGTGCCTCTCTATCGCTTGTTACGCGCTTTCGCTTGCACACACAGGCTCAGATGGAACGTGGCACTTTTTCGTGCGTGCAGCCGGTGTTCATCAATTTATAAGACGTGACGTTATCACGTCAAAAATTTACGTGCATACCCACACCTGGCTGCTTCACCGTTCGGAACCGGTGTAAAACTGTAGGTCCCTTCCCTTGCCCCTTACTAGGCAGTAGGCTCAAATTGTAGTCGACTGGGTTGGTACCACCGTACTGGATATAAGATGGCCGCATAGCAGCCTCGGTCGTGTTCTCCTCTAGTCCAGTAAAGCCAGCAATCCAGGGAAGTCTCCGGTATGGCACATACCTTCTCGAAGGTGATATTGGCTGGTCGGAGCATGCGCATTGGCCCCTCCGGCTCACCCACCCAAACCGGATTACATAAAAAGAAAACTGAGAAAAAATTAAACGTCACGAAAGGACGAACGGAAGTTGCAAGCTCCTCATTGGCTGGGCAGCGCGTAGCGCTGTTTTCGCGCCATCTGTGGAAGTATTTTGAAGTCGAACCATTGTATAAGTTGAAAGGAATATCGCATAGAAGGCACTATACAGATTTTAACGAAAATAATTTACGATTATTTAAAAACAAAGTGTAAGATGTTTCGTTTCGAAAAAAAGCGACATGTGTCATCTGTACACCTACTAGTAGGTGTCTAACGATGCCCGTGGACATTCTGTGATGCACGGGGATTGCGAATGCCACCGGCCTGACAGCAGTCTTTTCACGTCGCTTTTGAAAAACCCGAGGCTGTATGTGGGAGGAAATATATGTGCACGGAGTGTGTTCCACCTTTTTTCTAGTTTTGTGAATATGACCTACAGAACCGGTTGATTTTGAAGGTCCGTAGTAGGACTACTGTATAGGGGTGCATACCCATTCCTTCGCGTAGTGCGCACGTGGGATGGAGACGGCGGGATCGCGTCAAACAGCTCTTCCGATTACTTTCCGTGGAATGAGCGATAGAATACGCTTAGGGAGCCGACCGATAGGTGTTGCTATCACCACAAAACCATCCCACAAGGTGCCTTAAGTGGTTAATGGCTATACCGCCGCCGGCTCCACTGAAACTACCTAACTCCACGATCAACTCCTAGTCCTCTACCTACAGCTTCTTAAAACTGTAATGATATTCGTACTACTTCCGGAGGTTATTTCAAACTTAGTTAGTCACTTAGGTGACTGCGTTAGGGTTGCCAACTTGTTTGGAATATAATAACGTTTCTTTTTAGAGTTCCATAGTCAGCGACGCGGACATATATACCCTTATAAAATCGGTCAGAAGTTTGTCCGTCAGTTATAGTTGAAGTTAAAGTATCTTGAACTATTAAAGTTGTAAGCTTAAACTTAAATTAATATTAAATCAAATCAATTTCGTCCATGTCCGCCGACTCCCCATCATCCTACACAAAATACTGCCCGCGTCGCCCTTATATAAAACTTATAGAATTATATAAAACTTTTTTATTAAAAATCTGTTTATTCTGCATAGTTACCGTTCTTAAAGCTATTATAATTTTACATCATGTCTATGCGTGTGTGTGTGTGTGTGTGTGTGTGTGCGAGTGGGTGAGGGAGGATCCGTACGACACCTGAAAGCCTTTGTCGTGCGTGCTTTTTTTTTTTTTTTTTTTTATTGAAACTGACACGGTTGGCTACGTCACCTACAACATCCGTGATGTCAGCCCATAACACCGGGTGAACTTGGTGCCACGTCAGTGCTTCCCTTCGGTCGTGCCGGCTACACTGAACTGGACGGAAAACACAAACTAATTACATAGCCGTTTCGACCGACCTTTCATTCAGTGCGGTGGTACCAATCCGGGCGGGTTGAACCCTACCACCTAGTAATATAAGAAGGAAATCATATCCCTTAGTCGCCTTTTACGACATACACGGGCAGAGATGCAGTGGGGCTATTCTTTTAAAGTACCTTCCTTCACTCCTTCCACTTCCTTCCAGCACTCAGAAAGTGCTGTTCCTTCACTCCTACTCCTTCGCCCGGAGCGAACCAATAGAACCCGATATTCGTTTGGTTGGTTAAGTAACTTGTTAGCTCAGTGGTAAGCGTGTAGGGTTTGCATTTTTTGGACCATGGGTTCGAATCCCCAAAATCTTTTTTTTTTCTTTTTTTTAAGCAATGTTAGGGTGTTTAAATTGTTTTAGGGTGTTTAGTTTTTTTTTATAACCACCTAAAAGCTTTATTTTCGGAAATACAAACGTAACAAAAACGACATGCACCGCCTCAAAATTAGGTTAGGGTTAATATATAGAAGATGCGTCGCGTAGCGACGCATCTTCTATATATTAACCCTGGTTATTTTTTTTTAAACCACCAAAACATCATTTATTTGTCACTTCAAGGAGTGGTTCCGCAGGATCGCAGGGACAGCAGGCACGACAATGGCTTTCAGGTGGCGCACCGGAGTGAGGATGTGTGTGTGCGTGCGTGCGTGCGTGTCTTTTGAATATCCAGCCCTACTTATTCGCTACAAAAAAATCATTTGGCGCGGCGGTTAGAAAATCATTTTGCTTCCGGTGAGAGTTTTCCACGGGGAAGGCAAGACCCTCACAGAAAATAAATAAAAAAATTAATACGTATAATACCGATTGTATTATAAAGTATTGTTGACAACCCTACACTACGTAGTACTACTTGAGCCGGAGACCTGCCTGAGTTGTACTTAGTTAAGTTAATTTTCGTTACATCTTTGAGGTTCTGCACTCTCACCTCAGTTGTCTTTGAATGTTAATAAAGAGATCTTAGAGGTATAAGTCCCAGTCGACCAAATGTCACGCCTTTTAGGGCGCAATAAATTATGCAGGGGCGTTTCAAAATAGTTTATTTGTTCTCAAATGGGCGTAAATATCTATTTTTAGGGCTCCGTGTCCATACGAAAGCCTATTACTATGCCTGCGCCGTCTGTCTGTATGTCTGTATGAAACAAGATAAATATACTACGAATTACAGGTTGGGCTCTTAAAAAAAACCGGCCAAGAGCGAGTTGGACTCGCGCACCGAGGTTTCCGCACCACAAAAAAAAAACATTGAAAAAAACACGTTTCTTGTATGGGAGCCCCCCTTAATTTTTTACTTTAACAATTTTTTATTATTTCTTGTTATATCCGCCATAATAACACTTGTGAAACTTTAAATTTTTTTACAACATCCGTGATGTCAGCCCATAACAGCGGGTGAGCTTGGTGCCACGTCAGTACTTCCCTTCGGTCGTGCCGGCTACACTGAACTGGACGGAAAACACAAACTATTTACATAGCCGTTTCGACCGACATTTCATTCAATCAACCATTTCAATCGGTTACCTATTACGGTTCCAAAGACACAGCAGTAGGACAGACAGACAGACAGACATACGGCGTAGGCTTAGTAATAGGCTTCCGTACGGGATACAGAAACCTAAAAATAAGTGTGTATGCGTCTTAAAGTAGGTAGGTATAATTGTGTAGTATTCGCTTATAGTTTATCATAATATTTATTTACAATCTAAGATATTACCATAACATATTATTATTGAGCACTATTCTTATGAACCACTGTTCCGACCGCTGAAGGCCGGGAGGACTGGAGGAAAATTGGAGAGGCGTATGTCCAGCAGTGGACGCATACGCGCTGACTTAATGACATTTTTATTCTCCTGAATGTGCTTCAATCACATCCCAAAAGGTTCTTTCTTATACATAGCATTGCTGAACGGTACACGACAAAAAAAATGATGACGAACCATACTGAATATGCATTATGTCTCAATGAAATATTGTGTGTTCTTTATAGCGAAATAAATATCTTAATCGGAATCTTAGCTAGAATAAAATGCCTTTTTATGGCATTAGGCTCGCCTATTTTACCTAATTTTTACCAATTTTTTTTATATATGTATTGGTGTTCAATAAGAATATACAGGATGTTTTAACGGTACGGTACAGTACATTAATTTCGCCAGCGCAATCCTCATGTTTTTCAGAGACAAAAAAGTTAATAAAGTTTTTATTTAGTCTAGTTTTCGAGATAGAATTTTTTGAAATTTATGTTGCGCGGCGCTTATTTTTTTTATAATTGAATACTATTGTATGAATAATTGAATAAAATATAAACTGTCCTAATTTAAATAAATTTAAATTATTGTTTTTTTGATCGCTTCGGTATAGCTTCTAACCAAATTAATAAATATAAAAATATAATATAGGTTATATTATATTTTTATATTTATTAATTTGTTACTTTAGTTAGACATAATTTCAAGCTTATCACTTTTTCTGTCAAAATTTTAGTTTACATTTTTTAAGCTGCTTGTGTTTTTGAAAAATAATTAAAAATATATAAATTTAATACTTTTTTTTTATTTTGTTGAGTTCATTTTCAATGTACCTCGAAGGTCGTGTAATGCACGAGATCTGTGAATTTTTTTAGTGAGAAAGCTAAAATATTTAAAAAACACGAGAAGACCCTATAGAATTTTTTGTTTTATTAAAATTATTTATAAAAAAAATATTTAAATTGAAGGCGCCTCTCACATTGCGGAACATTATATCCTTTTTACACTAAATTAATCAATTAGTTTGTATGAAAACTGTAATTTTTTCTTTAACGGGAATTTAGAAAAAGTTATTTGACTTTTTTGTTAATATTGATCCCAAATTTAATTTCCTAAATTTAATGTAGTGGCCGTTACAACACCCTGTATACATACATACATACATATCTGAATAAAGCGGGGACTCCACTGCGGCGCACGGCCACGCTGCGCACGTGTGTCTAGATTCGCTCCTATGGATTTATATGGAGGCGTCTCCACTGCGAGCTGCGTGCAGCTGCGTGGATGTGTGACGTCACACCCACGGCTACGCGTGTGTTTGGATTTGCTAGGCGAGCGAAGCCAGACCCACGCAGCTCGCTCCCCTCCACCTGCGCACGCACTCCCCTCCCGCTGCGTGCGCAGCGTGGCCGTGCGCCGCAGTGGAGTCCCCGCTTTACAGTTGAGGTCATACATTGCTCATACCGGATCTTGTATTACACGGACGGTAGCCGCAAGTAAAATATAGTGAATTTATATTAAACAGCTGATTTTATTTTATTTTAATGTATGAACATTTTCTCTGGTTTTCGCTCTGCGGTTACCTTATGAAAATATTCTCAGCTCTAGATATTTCAAATTTATCTCTAGATATTTATCCAATTTCATCACCGAAAGTAATCTGATGTCCGACTACATTCAAAATACTACTTTGAATAAATACACGTGGAGAAATATTCTTTTACGCTTAAATAATTATATACCATCGCTCTTTACATTTGAATTTTCAGAGCGTTCTTTATACAGAATGTTTCAGGATATATATGTCAGCCTCTATAGCTCAGTGGTGCAGACAGTCAACTGTCTTTATTGAATGTTAAGCAACGCTGGGTGCGGTCAGTACTTGGATGGGTGACCGCTGACCGTTGGAGGCTGACCGAGGTTCAGATTCCTCGTAAAACTGTAGGTCCCTTCCCTCCTAATATTTCTTGGTGGTAGGGTTTAACCCGCCCGGGTTGGTACCACCGCACTGAATGAAACGTCGGTTAAAACGGCTATGTAAATAGTTTGTGTTTTCCGACCAGTTCGGTGTAGCCGGCACGATCAAAGGGGAAGCACTGACATGGCACCTAGTTCACCCGGTGTTATGGGCTGACATCACGGACGTTGTAGGTGATGTAGCCAACCGTGTCAGTTTCCAAAAAAAAAAAAAAAAAATAAAAAAAAATAGGGTTTCGTAACCTCAGAGTTCGAAAGGGGTCCATATTTTGAAAACGAAAAGCTCTGAAACGTTTTCCCAGATTCGGTCATTCTATAGTACTTTTTTCGGTGAAAATCGTTTCATTGAGATTTGGTGGACGGTTAACATCCGCCTTTATTAAATAAAAATAAAATGACTAAATTGCAATTTTTACCTAGTAGAATTGATCCTTTCTTGATGTAGGTAAATTCCAAGTACTTAAATTTAAATGAAATCAAAAGAAAAAGGAGACTGGCCTAGGTCATTGCACTCCCTAGACCTAGACAGCATCTCAACATACTCACTGTACATCGAGTTTTTATAACGATTTCCAATTTTTGTATGATAAAAAAAGTACGAAATTTCGATTTGAGTGATAAGGATTATTTTCTTCTAATAATGAGTACTTTCTATTCCTGAAGTTTCTCAAGCCTATCCTGAAACATTCTGTATAGGTACTCACGCTATGCCGACAATTCGGACTTCTTCTGACAAATAATTACTCTTCATCGGCGAGTTGACATCCGGCTCTGAGGTAAGGTCCAATATTTGTTTAAATTATATATGATTTACAATTCCTTTTTTTTTTATGTAATCCGGTATGGGTGGCTGAGTCGGAGGGGCCAAAGCGCATGCTTCATACATACATACATACATATCACACACGCTTAATCCCGAAAAACGGGGTAAGCAGAGTAATCAGTGTTGTGCTGCAAGAACTCTGATAAATTACAGCACAACACCGACTACCACGTTTCGCACAGTATCCGAACAAGATTCAATCGATCAAGCAGCAAGTAAGGCACGAAAACCCACCTGCTGCATGACTCGGTGGAAGTACCGTGCCAAGGTGAGAGGTGGCGAGCCTGTCGCCCTTTAGCACGGCATCTTGTTCTTATCCCTTAGTCGCCTTTTACGACATGCATGGGTAGAGATGCAGTGGGGCTATTCTTTTTAAGTACCGGCCCCACACGGTACGGCGCATGCTTCGACCAGCCAATATCACCTCCGAGAAGGTAGGTGCCATACCGGAGGTCTTCCCTGGATTGCTGGCTATACTGGACTAGAGGAGAACACAGCCGAGGCTGCTATGCGGCCATCTTACATCCAGTACGGTGGTACCAACCCAGTCGGCTACAATTTGAGCCTACCACCTAGTAAGGGGCAAGGGAAAGGACCTACAGTTTTACACCGGTTCCGAACGGTGAAGCAGCAGGTGTAGGTATGCACGTAAATTTTTTCGTCAGAAAAAACTCATTAACTCACGTACACGCCGACCGGATTCGAACCTCGGACCTCTCGCATGAGAAGCCGATGCCCAAACCACTCGGCCACCCGCCGCTTACAAATTCCTTCCTTCGCTTCCTTATTTCATATTTTTATTGCATACATTATAATTATAACATAATATAATAAATAAATTGATATTGACATTTGAGAATAAATCAACGGCAAAGACTTCTAAAAATTATGAGCCAAACTATAAGAACCAAGAAGCATTCGTTAACAAAATCAAGAAAAAAAAAAGAATTTATCCATCTGGGCTTGGACCTACTCGTTTACCGGAGCTTGGTCAGATTTTTTTTCAACATAATGATAAGTCGGTGTTTCGGTGTACGGGGGTGGTGCTAATGGCTGCGGATGCACCAGCGATGTTGCTGTAGTTGAGTTTGGGTTATCACCACTTTGGTGCGGTCCTGCTTCATTTGGAGCTTGCATTGATCCAGGCGGGTAGGGAACTGGCTCATTTGGAGCTTGCATTGATCCAGTCGGGTAGGGAACTGGCTCATTTGGAGCTTGCATTGATCCAGTCGGGTAGGGAACTGGCTCATTTGGAGCTTGCATTGATACAGGCGGGTAGGGACCTGGCTCATTTGGAGCTTGCATTAATCCAGGCGGGTAGGCGACCGTTCCATAGTACGCATTGTGCATAGGTTGTGCTTGCATTGGAGAGTGGGTTCCAGGCATTGCGTGTGGTACTGGCACATAACATGGTGGTTGCGTTGCGCCAGGCGGATACCCTGCTGCGCCGTAGTGACCGCTGGGCGTAGCTTGTGCTACTCCCGTTCCAGGCGTGTTCAAGGAAATCACCAATCCAGGGTAAGCTGAAACATGTTTTTAGTCAGTTATGACTTTATGACTCATGACATTCAATGAATTATACTTTGTTTGAACATTTAAAAAGCAGTCACGTGCGAGTTGCATTTTCTCATCACGATTTCGTACCTATGTGGAGAAATGACTTCCGTAGTACGTGCGCTGAATGATTAGCATTATGTTTGTAAAAAAATATTTTTAAAAGATAATTGCATATAGATTTTTTATTGCGGAATTATGAAAATTCAAAATTGTTGTACTTCACATCAGTAACACAAATAGCACCACTTACCAACTTTCCTCCTTCTCGCACAGAGACAAGCCAGGATAATGTAGCCAACAAGCCCCCCGAGAAAGATACCGATTCGGATGAGCAATATCGTGTTACGTTCCTCATCATAGGATGTCATCCTTTGAACAAACCACACACATAATGTAGAAGCAGAACCTAACAGAACTACACTCTGTTCATCTTAGCAACGAATACCGAGCGGTTTCTCTTTCTCTGTACTTCTCACTCTCGCAAAGGCTGATTGAAGTGACTATGAACTGAGGTTATGAATATAGTTTAATTTAAAAAAATATATTGAATTATTGTTTATTTATTTGATGAAGGAAAATTTAGCAATAAATCTGTTTATTTTTATATTTTCCTTGGAATCAAGTTAAATATTTATATTTTCACTGTAAATTATTTAATATTAAAATTATATATTATTTAAATTTTGTGCCTAATCTACTTACTTCAGCTGTTCGTTCTATTGTAGGTGGATAAGTTAACCCACCAACACAAATAATATACAAAACTTCAAAATAACACGTGAAAAATATGCAAAACAATGAATACGTTATTATTACGACGCGTAGGAAAGGCTACTGATTAATGCGTCGACTGACCGGCCGACTGCACCTGTAAACTTTTCAGAATAAAAACGAAAAACTAACTCCAGGTGCAGCGGCGCACGCGTCGTTATGGTTTTGAGATGACTTTCGCATACACCTATGACTCACAAACACAACCTTGTGTCCTGTGTAAAGAAGAGTAATAAATAACCGTTGCGAGAGCGAGAAACCGCTCGGCATTAGTTCCTAGGATGAACGGAGTATAGTGGTATAACGATATAAGGTGCTTCGTGCACCGTTATTTATGTCAAAAATTTCGGGAGGGTTACATAGACACTAAAATAAACACGCAAAAAAAATTATATGTTTTTAGCATTACTTTTCGAGAAATTTTACAAAACATGTTTGCTACCTAAACATTAACCTGCGTGTAACAGTAGGTAACTTACATTGTACGGGGTCAATGACCGTACTATGTTCAAACGCAGAACAGCTGTTTGTTGTAAGTAAGCACAAGGTCACTATGATTGGTTTTTACACGTAAGTACTTATTTGATTAAATTTTTTTATTAGGAGAAAAAATGCTCCTATAAAAATATGTTTTTTTCTCTTACGTAATGTGTTTATTTGATTGCGTATGTAACCCTCCCGAAATTTTTGACATAAATAACGAAGCACCTTGTATAGGTACAAAGGTAGGTACACTTATTAACACCCGACGCAAGCGGAGGGGCATCGTAGCTCCCAAATGGATGGGCAGATTTGGATGCGGGTTTTTTATTAGAAAGCGGCTTTAACCGGGATAATTATTTTAATATTTATGTTTGTACATTGTACTTTAAACGGGATGGTTATTTTAATATTTATGTTTGTACATTGTACTTTAAACGGGATGGTTATTTTAATATTTATGTTTGTACATTGTACTTTAAACGGGATGGTTATTTTAATATTTTTGTTTGTACATTGTACTTTAAACGGGATGGTTATTTTAATATTTATGTTTGTACATTGTACTTTAAACGGGATGGTTATTTTATGTGTCTTCTAAAAAGCTCAAAATTAAAGTTATATTACAAACCGGGATAGGTAACTATGTTTGTAATTAAGTAATCTAATGATTATGTCTCTTAAAAGACTTAATACAAGTTAGCTTAGTTAAAGGCGTCGGGGGACCGCTAAGTAAATAAACGCGTAACTCTTTTTACATTTTACGAGTATTTACTGTCAGGGCCAAATTGGAGAGGATATGTCCAGCAGTGGACGGTTACACGCTGACTGACTGGTGTTGGGGATTGTTTAAATTAGTAATTTTCCTTTCTATCTGTAATGTATGTATGGTGGGTAGTTTGTACAACTGTCATAACGGTCAGTCGCAATACAACGCTGCTATGGAAATGTCGCTACGTCCTCTCCCGATTCTTGTTTCCGCTGGCGGAATTTATACCGTTCCGCCATCATGGACGGACGTGGCTGAAGATGGTTGCCCATGACCTTCACAAGGTCATCGTACGTTTTGCTCGCTGGTTTTGCCGGTGTACACAGGTTAACTAGGAGTTCGTAAGCTTCACTCCCGATTAGTGTAATTAGAGTAGGCACTTTCAACTCTTCCTTCACCGAATTTACTAAAAAGTACTGCTCCAACCTTTCTGCGTACAGCGTCCAATTGTCCGTTCGTACGTCGAACGATCCGACTTTGCCGATCGACATTGTTGCTAGGTACACGTACACGTCTCACCAAATACACCACGAACAGCAGTTTACATTTAACGTTAATTTGCGTGGTTCCGAATATATCTCGTCGCCAGAAAAGTATGGGAAGAACACTTCAAGTAAAACACAGACATTTCCGTAGCAGCGTTGTATTGCGACTGACCGTTATGACAGTTGTACAAACTACCCACCATACATACATTACACTATCCAACTTCAAAAATAGGAGGAGGTTCTCAATTCGACGGTATTTTTTTTTTTTTATGTTTGTTACCTCAGAACTTTCGACTGGGTGCACCGATTTTGATGATTCTTTTTTTATTTGAAAGCTGGTGCTTCCCGTGTGGTCCCATTCACATCCCATCCCAAGATCGGATTGGAATGCGAGGCGGAATCGCGAGGCCGAAGGCCGAGCGATTCCGCCGAGTACATTAATAACAAAACATTACAAAAAAAATCTGTGAAATAAAAAACTAATTAAAAAAATATAAAACCCGCCTTCAAAAATGTATGAAATAAAAAAAAATCGAACCCTAGAGTTGAAAGCCTTCAACTCGAGGGTTCGTTTTTTTTTATTTCATACATTTTTGGAGGCGATTTTTATATTTTTTTATTTATGAAAAAAAAAGAAAAATATACTAATTTTAGGAGCAATTCAGACGTAGATAACTACTCAAAATTACCTGTGTGATGAATGAAGCTCTGTTCAAATGTACCACATATAACAAATATCGATGATCGAATGCATGTCATATGTGTAATAATTAATAAGGTAAACTATAGTTGTGTCCGCCACATCCGGTTTCACTGATAAGAAACAGGGATTACCATTGGAAATATCCTAACTCGCCAATCATTCTTTAAAAATATAAAATACATACATACATACCACACGCTGTATCCCGAAAATCGGGGTAAGCAGAGTAATGTGTTGTGGTGCATGTGCTCTTCTAAATTACAGCACAACACCGACCACAACGTTTGGCATGTCTTAGGACAAGATAACTATCAAGCAGCAAGTCTATCGTCTAAGAAAACTATCGTCAGTCTCGGTAGCTCAGTGGTGCGGTCGGTCGACTGTTGTTAAGAACACCTGGGCGCGGTCAGTCCTTGGATGGGTGACCGCTCGACAGTTGGAGGCTGACCGTGGTTCGGATTGCACGTTAAACTGTATGTCCCTTCCCTTCTTACCTTACTAGGTGGTAGGGTTTATCCCGGCCGGGTTGATACCACCGCACTGAGCGAAACGTCGGTCGAAGCGGCTATGTAAATAGTTCGTGTTTTCCGTCCAGTTCAGTGTAGCCGACATGAAATGAAGGAAAGCACTGACATGGCACCTAGCTCACCCGGTGTCATGGGCCGACATCACGGATGTTGTAGGTGATGTAGCCAACCGTGTCAGTTTACATAAAAAAAAATAAGGCACGAAGACACAACTTCTGCATGACTCGGTCGGTGGAAGACCGTGCCAAGGTGAGAGGTGGGTATCCTGTCTCTCTTTACCACCGCACCTTGTCCTTATCCCTTAGTCGTCTTTTACGACATGCACGGGGAGAGAGAGATAAAATACATGATTATGTAATTCTATATTAATTTGCATTGTTTCTGTTATCATCTTGAATTGACTGATAATAATATGCCAATGAAAGAGATCGTCACAAAAAGGCTCATTCCTACTAAAGTTCTAAGTCGATTTCCAAAATGGTCTGTTTTTATTTTGTTGGTTATTCTCCTGTGTAATCAGGAAAAGACAATTTCGCTTAGAAAATAAAAAAAAATTATGTTTGTCTATCTTTCCGAAGATTTCTGTTCGCAATTTACTTAAAAAACTTGAAAAAAGAAATTGCGATTATTCCAATCTTTTAAGATTTAGCAACTCTTTTAAGGTTGTTTTACGATATAATATATCATCATGCTGTCTACTTGTCTACTTGTTTCAGTAGGTAGGAACGTACAATTTCCTTATAATTAATTAAAACAAAAATAGAGGTTAGTAGTGTTAGTACCTAATATTATATTATTTTACATATTGTAGTGGGCCGTGTTTTTTTCCTGGAGCCCTGCTTCCCAAGCTAGGATTCCCTGTGTTATGGATGGGATACTGAGCAATGGCTCTAATTGTGAGAGTAGTCTATGCATATAAATGTGACTTACTTTGCCCATTTCGATTTTCATGCGCGTATTAGATTCAGCCAAAAATTTACTAGTCTTGATGATTATGATATTAAATGATGATTAATTCTATTATTTATTAGTTATTAATTAAGATTTTTTTTATGGAAACTGACTCGGTTGGCTACACCACCTACAACATCCGTGATGTCAGCCCATAACACCGGGTGAAATTGGTGCCACGTCAGTGCTTACCTTCGGTCGTGCCGGCTACACGGAACTGGACGGAGAACACAAACTATTTACATAGCCGTTTCGACCGACCTTTCATTCAGTGCGGTGGTACCAACCCGGGCGGGTTAAACCCTACCACCTAGTAATATAAGAAGGGAATCAATTAGTCGCCTTTTACGACATACACGGGGAGAGATGCAGTGGGGCTATTCTATTAACAACAAGTCGCAGGTAATGATCGTAGGCAGTTCAAGACTATTATCTAGGATTAATTCTCCTACATTGCCTGCAATTACGTTTAATGGGATTGACATTCCTTTCTCCACAACAGTAAAAAACCTGGGCATTCTCGTGGACCAATCAATGTCATGGGTGCCTCAGGTAAATATGGTCAGTCGTAAAGTTTTTGCTGCTGCGCATTCTCTGAGACGCTTACAGAACCTTCTCCCCGTTTCTACTAAGATTGCTCTTGCGCAATCCCTTCTACTCCCAATTCTCGACTATGCGGATATATGCTACTTGGATTTGACTGAGATTCTTCTAGACAAGCTTGAACGCTTGCAAAATTTGTGTATCCGTTTCGTATTTGGTCTGCGTAAATACGACCACGTCTCTCAGTTCCGTGCAAAGCTTGAGTGGCTACCGATTCGTCTCCGTAGAAACTGTCACATCCTCGGTCTTTTATATGGTGTATTAAACAATCCTGATGCTCCTGAATACCTTTGTTCTCGATTCCTTCCCCTCTCTTCTCACGGCCTTCCTCTTCGCTCTAGTGACGATAATGTTCTAGTGATACCTCGCCATTCTTCTGGTTTCTATACCGACTCTTTCACTGTCCACTCTGCACGTCTATGGAACTCATTGCCGTACCGCATTCGTCACTGTCAGACTCTTGGCACATTCAAAATATTGTTGAAGAAACATTATCTCAGCAGTTGCTCTGTTGTGGAATAAGGTATTATGTATTTATTTATCTTATTATATACTTGTATCTATGTATGGACATGTATATTTATATAAGTATGTTTTTATTTGTTTATGTATATATTTGTATAAGTATGTACTATATATATATATATATATATATATATATATATATATATATATATATATATATATATTACTTTCCTGTCCAAATGTCTGCACTACCCTTGTCATATTTCTTTCTCATTTACTCTCATCACCCAAAGGTTGACTGGAAGAAATCACTTAAAGTGATAAGTCCGCCTTTGCACGCTACTGTTCTCTTGTTTCTGTGTGAATTATTGTTAGCTTCCATTCTTCTTCTGTATGTTATCTTCTGTCTTGTGTATCTCTGTGTTCTTGTGTGCAATAAAGGATTTCTATTCTATTCTATTCTATTCTATTCTTTTAAAGTACCGGCCCCACACGGTACATTATTCATTGTAAGATTATTCATAGCAGATTTTAGAGATTGTTTGAGATGTGAAAATTGTTCTATTGAATCGTGTTGATGCTGAACGTGACTGAAGGTCACACAGTTGGGATTGCGAGGGGAAGGGGTGAAACAGAGCAGAAAGAAAATGGAAATTCATTATATTGTAGTAAATGAGTGCTCAAATAAGGGGTCTAGCCGGAAAGCTCGAAAGCAGAAAGTTTGACTTCGGACCTTTGTCCTGACTAGTTAGGAGGTAAACATACTAAAAGTCCCCACCACTGGGGGGTGCGCCCTAGGGGGGGAGCACAAAGAAGGTCCCATTTTTCGGTTTTTCGCATATATCTCGAAAACGGTGCATCATAGGAAAAACTGTTCAATCACGGAATAAGAGGTGATAAAATTCTCTACAACTTTCGTGTATACACTTTTTACCAATTCTCAATCGTTGTCGAGATATAAGGTCCGAAAGAGGCCGATTTTATTTGCAAATAAAAGCAAAAATCTGTTTTTGTCCTACATTGCTTTTATTTGCAAATAAAATCGGCCTTTTTTCGGACCTTATATCTCGACAACCATTGAGAATTGGTAAAAAGTATATATATCAAAGTTGTAGAGAATTTGATCACCTCTTATTCCGTAATTGAACAGTTATTCCTATGATGCACCGTTTTCGAGATATAAGCGAAAAACTGAAAAATGGGACCTTCTTTGTGCTCCCCCTTCCCCCCCCCCCCCCCCCCCCCCCTCCTTCCTAGTCAGAACAAGGTTCCGAAGTCAAACTTTCTGCTTTCGAGCTTTCCGGCCAGAACATTCGTTTCCTGGCCTATTAGTTCGGCAACGCGTTTGCGGCTCTCGGCTCTCTTGTCTGCCTGGATCACGTGTATACTGGCTCTGTTTTACTCCTGATCACAACGAAGATAAGTGACTGATTATATTACAAAAACTTAATAATTAAATAAAGGTATTTGCATAATTTTATGGTTTTATTCAATAAACCTAATTCTATTGGATTTCTTATCAATTTAACTTATTTCTGAATAATTAAAGATAAATATAAATACCTTTAACTTTCATTAAATCTGACACGCGCGAAGCCCCGGACATAAGCTAGTTAGTTGCCTATAATTTAGCAATGGAGTTTATGGATGTGCCTGATTACAACCCAGAAATGTTGAAAAATTCCCCCCAATTTTTAGACATTGGAAATATCTTTTCCATCGCTTCAGTATAGTCCCCTATTTCCAGCGAGAGTACGAATTAGACCTGGTGTCGTCAGTTTTAAGGCTACGTAAATATTTAGGGTGTCAAATGACGCGTATCGACGAGAGCTACAAGATTGAGAAAAAAATATTAAACAAGTTTGAGAGTTTTTGAGAAAATCGGAAAAAACCGCTTAAAATAGCCGTTTTTAGGGGGTTTAACAGTACAACCTCCTACAGTTTTACGTTGAATCCGAACAACGGTCAGCCTCCAACGGTTGAGCGGTCACCCATCCAAGTCCTGGCCGCGCTCAGGGTTGCTTAACAACAGTCGACCGACCGCACCACTGAACTACCGAGGCTGACAAGCTGACAATTTGTTCATTATATTTCCTCATTGAACTTAATGAAAACTATTTAGATATAAATAAATTATCGTTCTTGAATGGCGAACAAAGCCATAACAGTGTTCATATAACGAAGGAACTTCAATAACCAGACGTCGTCGATCCCTCGGTTATCTAGCTACGCGATGCGATCCGGGCCACACAATATTGACAGTACACGTATAAGGAAAGGGCGTATTTTCGATTTATAGGATCTTTATTTTATTCTATAAATTTTTTTTTATGGAAAAATACACGGTTGGCTACATCACCTACAACATCCGTGATGTCAGTCCATAACACCGGATGAACTTGGTGCCACGTCAGTGCTTCCCTTCGGTCGTGCCGGCTACAATGAACTGGACGGAAAACGGAAACTATATAATTAGCCGTTTCGACCGACCTTTTATTCAGTGCGGTGGTACCAACCCGGGCGGGTTAAACCCTACCACCTAGTAATATAAGGGAGTCATATCCCTTTGTCGCCTTTTACGACATACACGGGGAGAGATGCAGTGGGGATATTCTTTTAAAGTACCGGCCCCACACGGTACAATTTTTGTTATTGAAAGCGCGACGACGTATGGTGCCGAGGCACCCATACGGTGTCTAACGGCGCCCATGGACATTCGGGCGTATGCGAATGCCATGCCGGCCTGACGCGTTCCAGATTTTACCGGTTCTGTAGAGGAAAGATCTGCAGAATCGATTGGTACGCATCCGCGGTAAGTCCAACATGTAGGGATGCAATCCCTGCCCAGTGCGCGTGGTGCGGAGGTGGAAAGGGGACGGCGGGATCGCGTTAAACAGCTCCTCCGAGCGCTCCCCATGGAATAAGTGATTGAACTTAAAGAACGTTTTTAGGGTTCCATACGGGGCTCTATTACTAGGCCTACGCCGTCTGTCCGTCCGTCTGTCATACCTTTTAAAGAGCTACATCGTTTGAACCGTAATAGGTAGCCGGTTGAAATGTTCACATTTGATAACATTTGCCAACAGGTGGATATTTTGATATTGTAAATGTATTTTCGATCGCTTCAGAATAGTTCCCAATTTCCAGCGAGAGTGCGAATTCGCCCTGGTGTCGTGAGTTTTAAGGCTACATGAATATTTAGGGCACCAAATGGGGCGTATTGACGAGGGCTACAAGATGGTGAAAACAATAAAAAATTTAAAACTTTTGAGAGCTTTTGAGAAAATCGCAAAAAACCGCTTAAAATTGCCGTTTTTATGGGGTTTAAAAAGGGCACTTTTAACATACATATTTTTAAATATATTTTTTATTGTGCAATAAATATATTTCCCCTTTTTTAAACGTTTATATTTTTATATTTTAGATTGACTCAATATCTGGGGATGTTTTTTTGATTTATTGAAAAAAGTGAAAAAAAAAATGTTTTTTTTTTATTTTCCGTTACGCGAGTTACGAGTCGTCTTTAACTAGGCCAGTCATATCGTACACAAAAAATCGCTGAAATAGAAATAATTGCGGTAAACTTGCTTTTTGACGTGATAACGTCACGTCTTATAAATTGATGAACACCGACTGCACGCACGAAAAAATGTCACGTTTCATCTGAGCCTGTGTGTGCAAGCGAGAGCGCGTAACAAGCGATAGAGAGGCACAATCGGCCCAAGCCGAAAGCGAACCAAGGGAATCCGATATTCGTTTCGTCGTTTATGTGATTTCGTGGCTCAGTGGTAAGAGTGTAGGATTTGTATTTTTTGACCATGGCTTCGAGTCCCTCAAATTTTTTTTTTGTTTTTTTTTTCTTTTTTAAGCAATGTTACGGTGTTTAAATTTTTTTAGGGTGTTTAGTTTTTTTTATAATAACCACCTAAGAATTATTTTCGGAAATACAAACGTAACAAAAACGACATGCGTAGTCTTACCACTTTATGACGTTATCACGTAAAACTATCGTCCGTAAACCGACTTTACAGACAACCAACTTTTTTTATATGTTGTTTGGGTCCCCTAAGATAGTATTATTCCTGATTTGCAGCACTCTGAAATGTGTGTTTCCCTAACAAAATAAAATAAAATCATTATCAGTAGCTTATCAACCGTTATGCGAAGCAATATGAGATAGCGCCCGATCACTGGGCCAGTTTTAGCCGCGCTCTTGGCCTAAAGTATCGCATACTTGGGTCATAGCGAAGTGAAAATCTTCCAAGCACTTGTAACACGGAAATAATTCTGTCAAATTATTCTGCGCTGCGGACTACTACGGGTAAATACACGAGGGCATTTCTCTTTTAATATTCCGTAAAAAATTTTTTTGCAAAAACTTTTACTAATTGTTTTTGAATTGACTTGATTAAGTATCAAATTGACGATGGCACTATACGCCAGATATTAAATATTTATAAGTTACTATAATATAATACTTTTATGGTAGGTACTAACAAAACACTGTGACTTACGAAGTTTGTTTGTCAGTTCTTCTTCGCATTGAATTTAGAACTGGCGGAATTTTCGACATATCCAAGCGTAGGTTACCTGCCTATGGATGAAATTATACAATAAACAATAAAAAAAACAATGCGCACAAAAAACACAAAGATACAGCCCACGGACGAACGGACAGAGAGACGGCGTAGATTTAGTAATGCTTCCATATAGATACGGAACCCTAAAAGGGATGCAGCCTCTCCCTGCGACGAGTGCTGTGGATATAGGACGGGTGACATAAGGGATGCTAGTTCCCGAGATCAAAACTAACTTTGAAGCTGTTTTAAAAGGAAGAAATGATATTCATAAGTAAAAGTGTTTTATGCAGCAAGCGTGACATCGTCATCAATCTAGTTGATCTTGCTTGATTATCACTTTAGCACCAGCCACCAGCCGTGCCAACAGCAGAATGGAGTCGTGGCGCGACAGAGTAGCGCTAGTGACTGGCGCCAGCTCGGGTATAGGCGCCGCCATCGCTGTCGCCCTCGCGGACGCTGGCATGCAAGTAGTCGCGGTCGCGCGTCGCCTAGAATTGGTTGAGGTATTTGTACATGCTCTGTTTCTATCTCTAGCTATACTTTTTTCTAATTTAAATTCAAATTTATTTTATTAACCGGCTTCAAAAAAGGAGATTATCAATTCGACACGTATGTATGTAATATTATTGGAACTGCAATAATTATATTCACGTATGATTATCTATTAGGGCTTCCAAACAAATATACAAAATTTTATAGGTGTATGTATGTATGTATGTTTGCCAAAATGAAATGTATACACCATATATGCCATAAAAAAAATTCCATTGGTATTTTGTTGATCGGTTCTTGCTTTGTGGTCACTGATGATGATGCTCTTATACAATTAATTAATGACATTACTGTAGTATCTTATCGATACAATAATCTAGTTATCTTAATGGATAGATAATAGATAGTAACGAAACGACTTACCTATCACCAACAAAAATGCAAAAATGCATTCTTATTGTAAATTCTCAAATTTGACGATAAAGACAATTTCATTCAAATTCAATGGACCTAAGCGCCCCAACCGGTTCTGTAGGTATTTTATTCACAGAACCGGGAAAACGTGGAACGCACTCCCTGCCCATCTATTATATTTCCTCCCAAGTACTGCCTGGGGTGTTTGAAAAGGGGCGTGAAAAGGCCGTCAGGCCGGCATAGCATTTGTAATCCCCGTGCATCACAGAATGTCCATGGGCATCTTTAGACAGGTGAAACGATGCCACATGTCGAGCTATCCATAAAAAAATACTGACGGCGAAACAAGAGAAATTAACATTTTTGCAAAATATAAATTTTATCCGTGTTTTCCTGAAACCAATATGTATTATCACCATCAGCCCGAATAGGTCCTCTGCTGGACATAGGCCTCTGCCATCCACTCCCGGATGACTCCCGGCTACATTTTTTAAGTCGTCTGTCCACATAGTTCAGCCAATAGGTCAATTTAATTTGTTTATTTTAAGATTAACTTTAAGTTTATAAATACATACATTTCAATTTATAATTTTCTTACTTCATTCAGTATAGTTGGTTTCCATGTTTTTAACATTTTTGTTGAAAATAAATGTACCTATCTCATCTTCAAATGTGTAAAAATCGTCCCCGGATGACCTAATTTATGATGTACATAGAAATAGGTGTTAATTAGAGAAAACAAATATTTGTTTATTGATTTGTTTATAAGCACATGCATGTGAACTATAGAAATGTAAACAGATGATCGTCATTACTGCCCAACTAGACAAAGCCTGTTCTAGGGATAGCATTTTATATACATTTACCTTTTACAATCTTATCTTTAAACATAATAGTTACATCATACAGCTATACAATTTTCAATAATCTTAATCAATGAAAAACAGTCAATAAACACATATCATCTTCTATCTATCTTCTATACATATAATAAAATCGTAGACATACCGTGTCTGTACATTAAATATTTTTGCAAAACTAACTGGGGGACGGAAGGAATAAGTAATAGAACGTAAAAATATAGTTTTTGAATTTTTGTCTGTTTGTCGGTTTGTCGGTTTGTTGGTTTGTTGGTTTGTTGGTTTGTTGGTTTGTTGGTTTGTTTGTTCGTTTGTGCGCGCATCACGAAAAAACCACTCATTGGATTCAAAATCTAATTACTAAAAAATATGAAGCTTTATTCCGAGTAACATTTAGTGTTTATTTCATCAAAATCAAACCACAGAATCAAAAGATATAATTTGTATAAGTTAAGTTAGAAAATATCTTATAGCACCACGCCATCCACCACCACCGCTCCGCAGCGCTGCGTGTCGTCCGTCGCTCGCAGAGCCGCCCCGCCGCCGCGTCGCGCGGAACTTTTGTTTAGTGTCATGGAAAACAAACATTTCGTGTGAAAAATTTCGTGTGTGCAGTTTTTATCTGTTTTTATTTTTATAATTATTTATATTATTAAATAAAAAACACATATTTTTTATGATATTTCGACAAATTTGTCGTCTTCAGATAAAATTGTTTATATATTTAATAAGTCAACTAATAAATGACAGATGGCGTTGTTATCTGGTAATTACATTAATTATTAGTTATTTTATCCTTTCATTTCATTTTTATGGTTCCGTATCCGGTACGGGACCCTATTACTAAGCTTACGCCGTCCGTCTGTCTGTCCGAGGGCTGTATCTCTTGAACCGTAATAGGTAGCCCGTTGAAATTTTCACAGAATATTAATAAGTCAACTAATGAATGACAGAAGGCGTTGTTATGTGATAATTAAATTTATTAGTTCTTTTATCCTCTAATTTCATTTTTAGGGTTCCGTATCCGGTACGGGACCCTATTACTAAGCCTACGCCGTCTGTCTGTCTGTCCGTCTGTCCGTCTGTCTGTCCGAGGGCTGTATCTCTTGAACCGTAATAGGTAGGCCGTTGAAATTTTCAAAGAATATGTGTTATTATGGCCGATATAACAACAAATAATAAAAATAAGAAAAAGTAAAAAATTCACGGGGGTTCCCATAGAAGAAACCAAAAAAGTGTATGCGCGCGCGCCATCTACCGAATAGAGCGTGAAGCATTTCAACTAATCATGACATTTAACTAATATGAAGCATTTCTTAACACGCCATCTAGATGGCGTGAGTGGCGCTAGCCATGACATGGCGATACGGAACCCTCGGTAGCTCAGTGGTGCGGTCGGTAGACTGTTGATCATCACCAAGAAGCATAAGAAGAATTAGTATAAATATATACGCATGTAATAAATAGTAAAATAGTAAAGTAAGTAAATTGTAAATGTAATTGTAATTGTAAAAAAAAGTAAGGCTGTGACCTGAGGCTGTGACTTACTGATTGGTCACTGTCATTGGTTGGGTAGCAGGCTTAGATCTAAGTTTGAGTTGCTTTTCGCACGGTCAGCTATACGTGGCTCTTTACCGTATTAGTTATTCAAATAATTTATATGCACACATTCCTGGATATTCTACTTCTAATATAGTTTACAGAGAAGCGTTATTGTAGATTATAAATTACCATTGATTGCGGCTTCACTTATGTAGGTCGAATCAAATCTATAACCTGCCCAATTAAAAAACACCAAAACAATTTAATCATACTAACGAACGGACAGACAGATTCACGTTGCGTTTTATAACAGGCTGAGAAAGATCAAGTCCACGCGGACGTAGTCGCGGGCACAGCTAGTTTTTACCCGACTACGGCGAAGCAAAAAGGAGGGTTATGTGTTTGACCGGTATGTATGTATGTATGTATGTATGTATGTATGTATGTATGTATGTATGTATGTATGTATGTTCATCTGTTCCCTCATAACTTCTAAACTACTTATCACAATTTGACAAATGAGGTATCGTTGAAATTGTATTGATCGTCCGCTGGTTATAGGCTATGTGACGTCACACAAAATTGACTATAGCGCCCTCTAGATGACAAAAAGTCATGATAAAAAAAAAAAATTTTTAATGATGCCGTGTTGGGTATCAAATGAAAGGGCTTAATTAGCACATTTCAAAATTATATATATTGTTAGCTATTGCTTTCGGATTTGCTTGCATGCACCCGATAATTGGGAATAATTTCTAAATAAAATAAAATCAGGCCTCATTCCATACATATATCACACACGCTGAATCCCGACAATCGGGGTAAGCAGAGTAATCGGTGTTGTGCTGCAAGAACTCTTGTCAATTACAGCACAACACCGACCACCACGTTTCGCAAAGGATTCGAACAAGATTAAATCGATCAAGCAGCAAGTATGGCACGAAGACCCACCTGCTGCATGACTCGGTGGAAGTACCGTGCCAAGGTGAGAGGTGGCGAGCCTGTCGCCCTTTAGCACGGCATCTTGTCCTTATCCCTTAGTCGCCTTTTACGACATGCATGGGGAGAGATGCAGTGGGGATATTATTTTTAAGTATCGACCCCACACGGTACTCGGCCTCATTCCAAACCTACCCAAATACATCCTACTTAAAACCATCTTAATATTATAAACGCGAAAGTTTGTAAATGAGTTGCGTTCAGGAAGACGATAAACCTACTCAAAGAAAATAAGTAACTAAGGGCGAGGCAGAAGGCCGAGCTGCGTTCAGGAAGAAGATAAACCTTCTTAAAGACAGTTAGTAACTGTGGGCGAGGCCGAAGGCCGAGCTGCGTTCGGGAAGACTATAAACCTTCTCGAAGAAAGTAAGTAATAAAGGGCGAGGCCGAGGGCCGAGCTGCGTTCAGGAAGACGATAAACTTTCTCGAAGACAGCAAGTAACTATGGGCGAGGCCGAAGGCCGATCTGCGTTCAGGAAGAGGATAAACCATCTTTAAGAAAGTAAGTAACCAAGGGCGAGGCCGAAGGCCGAGCTGCGTTCGGGAAGCCTAAACATTCTCGAAGAAAGTAAGTAACAACAGGCGAGGCCGAAGGCCGAGCTGCGTTCAGGAAGAGGATAAACTTTTTTGAAGACAGTAAGTAACTATGGGCGAGGCCGAAGGCCGAGCTGCGTTCAGGAAGAGGATAAACCATCTTTAAGAAAGTAAGCAACAAAGGGCGAGGCCGAAGGCCGAGCTGCGTTCAGGAAGAGGATAACCTTTTCGAAGAAAGTAAGTAACAGAGGGCGAGTCAGAAGATCGAGCTGCGTTCAGGAAGACCATAATCATCTCGAAGAAAGTAACTTCTTAGCTACTTATTTCGAAAAGGATTATCCTCTTCCTGAACGCATCTCGCCCTTCGGCCTCGCCCATAGTTACTTACTGTCTACGAGAAGGTTTATAGTCTTCCCGAACGCAGCTCGGTCATCGGCCTCGCCCTTTTTTAATTATTTTCTTAAAGATGGTTTATCCTCTTCATGAACGCAGCTCGGCCTTCGGCCTCTCCCATATACTTACTGTCTTCGAGAAAGTTTATCATCTTCCTGAACGCAGCTCGGCCTTCGGCCTCGCCCTTTGTTACTTACTTTCTTCGAGAAGGTTTATAGTCTTCCCGAACGCAGCTCGGCCTTCGGCCTCGCCTTCAGTTACTTACTTACTTAAAGATGGTTTATCCTCTTCCTGAACGCAGCTCGGCCTTCGGCCTCGCCCATAGTTACTTACTGTCTTCGAAAAAGTTTATCGTCTTCCTGAACGGAGCTCGGCCTTCGGCCTCGCCCTTTGTTACTTACTTTCTTCGAGAAGGTTTATAGTCTTCCCGAACGCAGCTCGGCCTTCGGCCTCGCCCATAGTTGCTTACTTTCTTCGAGAAAGTTTGTCGTCTTCCTGAACGCAGCTCGGCCTTCGGCCTCGCCCTTTGTTACTTACTTTCTTCGAGTCGGTTTATCGTTTACCTGAACCCAGCTTGCCCTTATGGACTATGGTACACATGTTAAAATTATAAAACAGTAAAACCTAAACAAACAAAACATGTAAAACGGCTTTGCAAATACTTTATCACGAAGTTATATCCCCAAAATAATTAAAATAAAAAATAAGTTCAAAAACTAAAACCCGACTACTGAAAAATCACGCTCTAAAAAGTATGAAACAAGAAAATGTTCTCATCTGAAATTGTTATGTACAAACTATTCAATATTTTATCGTCTATTAAATAAACAACTTACACGTAATATATTTTAATGTATTTAATAAATGTTCATAGTGTAGTTCAGAGGATAGCCGTGGTCGTATGCCACCTACCCTATAGGGCAAAGTGGCATACGACCACGGCTATCCTCTGAACTACACTATGAACATTTATTAAATACATTAAAATATATTACGTGTAAGTTGTTTATTTAATAGACGATAAAATATTGAATAGTTTGTACATAACAATTTCAGATGAGAACATTTTCTTGTTTCATACTTTTTAGAGCGTGATTTTTCAGTAGTCGGGTTTTAGTTTTTGAACTTATTTTTTTTATACTAATATGAAATCTTTAAGGTATGGTCATGGAGTAAGTTACTTTGTTTTATGCGATATTGCTTTTGTAGACTCTATTTATGATACTAAAACGAAATTTACGATTTTTAGAATTTTTTTTCTGTATGTATGTATGTTCCTCCATAACTTATAAACCGATCATCCGAATTCGATTAAACTTTGTACAAGCACATTCAACTATGTCGGGCACAGGATAGACTAAATAAAATTCAGTTCCGGTTATGCTAAGATGTGGCTCTCATACAAACCGAATTGTTCCGCGCGCCGAAATAAAGGTACAGTAGCGGGCTTACTTAATTTCTTCTTTTTAAATATTTAACGCGTGCGAAGCCGCCTTCAAAAGATAGTAATATAATAAAGCAATACAATAAAGCAAATATTGCGAGTACATTTTGCCACTTGTGATTTCCATGTGCAGGCTCTGGCACAGAAGGTCACCGGTAGTGGCAAGCTACACGCGCGGCGCTGTGACGTCAGCCAGCACGAGGATATCTCGCAGCTGTTCCACTACGTGAAGCAAACCCACGGCGGTGTCGACCTCATGGTCAACAACGCGGCCATGTTGACACCCGGAACTCTTACCAGTGAGTGCGTGGTTTTCAGAACACCATCCATCTTCGAACGGTTCTCGTCCTTAGAGTATTTTTTTTCCTATTCTGCATGCCTGCACTAACGTCGCTTGCGTATCACGTTCAAATATCGCATTAGAGGTGGCCTTGATGCACTAATTCTGGTCTGTACCAAAATTACGCTTGCCCAATCACTACTCCTACCCCTACTCGATTATGCCGATGTATATCTTGATCTTAATGAAGAGCTACTTAATAAACTTGATCGTCTTCTCAACTTTTGTATCCGATACATCTTTGGTTGGCGCAAGTTTGATCATATAATGTCAGATTTTCGAAATCGCTTGTAGTGGCTCGATATCCGCCTTCGCAGGAATAGTCATGTCTTATCTGTTCTCTAGTGCACACTGTTTAATCCTAATGCTCCTAAATACCTAAATGACCGTTTTACCTTGCTTAGCTCCCACGGGCTGTCGCTAAGGTAAAATGATAACTTGGTGCTGACTATTCCTTCCCATTCCACTACATCATATTCTGACACATTCACGATACATGCAGCCCGTCTGTGGAACCAGCTCCCAATCTCCGTCTCTCTTCTTCCATTCACACTTTCAAAATTATTTTAAAGAAGCACTTTTTGTCATCGTAATTTCTCTGATCCAAAGTCTCTCATGTTTCACGCCCCATTTGAAAAACCCCAGGCTGTATTTGGGAGGCAATAGATGGGCAGGGAGCTCGTTCCACATTTTCCCGGTTCTGTGAATAAAATACCTACAGAACCGGTTGGTGCGCATCCGTGGGAGGTCGATTGAATAGTGGTGCATCCCCTGCCCAGATAGAATAGTCGACGATAGAACGCACTTAGGAAGCCGACGTCCCTACGGAGTTGCAGTGGTTCTAAGTCACGGGACACCGCGTATGTCTGTATGTATGTCAGCCTCGATAGCTCAGTGGTGCAGACAGTCGACTGTCGCTATTGATGGTTAAGCAACGCTGGGCGCGGTCAGTACTTGGATGGGTGACCGCTCGACCGTTGGAGGCTGACCGTGGTTCGGATTCAACGTAAAACTGTAGGTCCCTTCCCTTCTTACCTTACTAGGTGGTAGGGTTCAACCCGCCGGGGTTGGTACCACCGCACTGAATGAAACGTCGGTTGAAACGGCTATGTAAATAGTTTGTGTTTTCCGTCCAGTTCAGTGTAGCTGGCACGACCGAAGGGAAGCACTGACATGGCACCCGGTGTTCACCCGGTGTTATTGGCTGACATCACGGATGTTGTAGATGATGTAGACAACGGTGTCAGTTTCCATAAAAAAAAAACCCCGCAGGGTCACCCACCAGTTGCACGGCACGACGTTGGATTGATGTACATATTTTGTTAATGTTTATCACAGGCAGCGCTCCTGAGAAGGAAGCCTCGATGGCAGATCTGGACATGATGTTAAACGTGAACGTGCGAGCAACGATCGCCTTCACGAAGCTCGCTGTCGACAGCATGCGGGAGAGAAACTCCAACGGACACATCGTCTTCATTAATAGGTACGCTTTGACAACTGTGCGCGTTTTGGAATGACTTTTGAGTTGAGGTGTCGGTTTGCACCGTGTGCATCTCTCCCCGTGCATATCATTAAAGGCGACTAGATATTATGCGATAATGCCGTGCTACAAGGTGACAGACACCTGTCACCTTAGCACGGTCGTTCCACCAGGTCGTGCAATAAGTAACTGTCTTCGTGCCTCACCTTGATAATGTCGTGCTACAATGTGATAAATAGCTGTCACCTTAGCACGGTCGTTCCACCAGGTCGTGCAATAAGTAACTGTCTTCGTGCCTCACCTTGATAATGTCGTGCTACAATGTGATAGATAGCTGTCACCTTAGCACGGTCGTTCCACCAGGTCGTGCAATAAGTAACTGTCTTCGTGCCTCACCTTGATAATGTCGTGCTACAATGTGATAGATAGCTGCCACCTTAGCACGGTCGTTCCACCAGGTCGTGCAATAAGTAACTGTCTTCGTGCCTCACCTTGATAATGCCGTGCTACAAGGTGACAGACACCTGTCACCTTAGCACGGTCGTTCCACCAAGTCGTGCAATAAGTAGCTGTCTTCGTGCCTCACCTTGATAATGCCGTGCTACAAGGTGACAGACACCTGTCACCTTAGCACGGTCGTTCCACCAAGTCGTGCAATAAGTAGCTGTCTTCGTGCCTCACCTTGATAATGCCGTGCTACAAGGTGACAGACACCTGTCACCTTAGCACGGTCGTTCCACCAAGTCGTGCAATAAGTAGCTGTCTTCGTGCCTCACCTTGATAATGCCGTGCTACAAGGTGACAGACACCTGTCACCTTAGCACGGTCGTTCCACCAAGTCGTGCAATAAGTAACTGTCTTCGTGCCTCACCTTGATAATGTCGTGCTACAATGTGATAGATAGCTGTCACCTTAGCACGGTCGTTTCACCTAGTAGCGCAATAAGTAGCTGTCTTCGTGCCTCACCTCGCTGCTTGATCTTGTCCTTATAAACAGTTGAAAATGGTGGAAGGTGCCATAATTAAATCGATTTTTTTTAACGCACAACGCCGACTACTCTGCTTATCCCGATTGTCGGGATACAGCATGTGGTATGTGTGTGTGCATGTAGGCATCGGTCATGCGTTGCTAGATAGATGGTGTGTCCGAAAATCCATCATAAATGATGTCTCTAATGTAGCTATTTTAAAATGATATCCCCTAGCATCGCCGGGCAGTACATTCAGAATTTGGGTCAATTGTCGGAGGTGGGTGCGTACCCAGCCACCAAGTACGCGGTGACGGCGCTGGCTGAGATTGCGCGCAGGGAGTTCAGCTTCACGAACCTCGGCATACGCACCACCGTGAGTTCATCTTTAGTTATCCCACTTCTGAGCATGGCGTCTTAGACAGTAGTTGTGTACCCGTACTAAGCGTAGTACTTTACCTAAGTGTGCAAGTTTGTTATGGCAAGACCGCATCTTTTTTTTATGGACGACCGGCACGGGTGGCTGTGCCCAAAAGTTCAAAGAAAGATTAAGACACAGCCAATATCACCACTCCAAGCTCAGAGAGGCGCCATGCCAGCTATAAAGTGGACAAAGAGGTCGTTGTCTAATTTATTATCAATTTATCACGCCTTTTGAAGACCCCCAGGTTAAAAGTGGTGGGGAACACACTCACCGGAAGAGCGTTGCATATTTTTTCTGTACGACATAGGAACAATATCGAAAAGCGATGCCTTCTCAGAAGTTGTGTGTCAACAAAGTATGGATGTTCCGAGCGATTCCGGTGGGTGTGAGGGATACGGATAGGGGCAGGAGGGATGAGGGAAGCCAGTTGATCGGAGCATTGGCAATGGTAGTACCTATCAAACAGGCCAAGGAAACCAATTGTTCGCCTGGGTTTTAATGATTCAAGTCCCTCCGTGATCTTGGGATCACCAATTAGGCGGATGGGGCGGTGCTGGATAGAGTCAAAGGAAGCCAACAGGTAAAAGAGGGACCCTTCCCATAGATTCTGCAATACTCCATCACCGGGCGCGCTTTGTATAGCATAAGGAGTTGCGCCGCCGCGCCGGTGAGAATAATCGCCCTGCGGTAGCGGACACCCAAGTTCCTAGGGGCAAGGGTAGCTTTGCACTCTATAAAGCTTGTAAATTCTACATCTTTGGTCAATTCCACGCCCACGAGGTCCAATTTGTTATTGTTAGGTAGGGTGGGTTTAATGTCTTTGGTATATCCGTACCATGAGACGTGGCTTGGGAGGGAAATCGGTCTGCCGTGCTAGAGATGGCACAAGCTTGTGTTTTTTTTGACGTTGAAATCGACAAGGTTCTCTCAGCCACAGGAGGCTACCTTAACTAGAGCACCGTCGACTCTTTCAACTATCAGACATCGAGCTTCGTTAATGCGCACGTCTCAAGCAGTCCAGTCCTTGATGTAGCGCTCGTCTGCGGTTATGTCATCTGTTCTATCATACGTGGCTAGTGGTGTCCGGTGCCGAGTTGTGAATGCCATGCATGTGGGTTTGTGAGCAAAAGAATGGGCCGTAGGTTGATAACGCAAGAAAGCGGCGATATATTGTATCGCAGACGCTACGCTGCTTCCTCTACGAGTGTCTTTCAGTCGAAAGATAAAGCTTTATCAACACCAGCGGAAGCACTAGGAACATCCATGTTAATTCGTACTTCTCAGAACCCATTGTTTCTCGAAATCGTTCCTCACTTGTGTCGTATGGCGAAAATATGGACTGGTCTTACGGTGAGGATGTTCAGTTGCTATAACTTTTGGGTATTCGAAAGGCCGCTAAGTAAATACCCGTGCAGCTCTAAGTTTTTAATTTTATTAGGGTTCCGTATCCGGTACGGAACCCTATTACTAAGCCCACGCCGTATGTCTGTCTGGCTGTCTGTCTGTCCGAGGGTTGTATCTCTTGAATTGTAAAGGTAGCCCGTTGAAATTTTCACAGAATATGTGTTATTATGGCCGATATAACAACAAATAATAATAAAAATAAGAAAAAGTAAAAAATTCACAGGGTTCCCATAGAAGAAACTAAAAAGCGTATTCGCGCCATCTACCGAAAAGAGTATGAAGCATTTTAATTAATCATGAATTTGAACTAATATGGAGCATTTCATAAACACGCCATAGATGGCGTGAGTGGCTAGCGCCACTCACGTCGCGATATGGCGATACGGAACACTCAGTGCGCGAGTTCGACTCGGACTTGGCCGGTTTTTTATTTAGCGGTGCCCCGACTCCTTAAAGCCAGTAAACGGAAAATACCTTTTTTATGGTCGGGGTTTCTAAAATTTGTAATGCTTACTTTTATTTGATTGCAGAGCATTTCACCCGGCGCGGTCGACACGGATATGATCCGCATTGTACCGGAAGTGCCGCTGGCTATTCCCATGCTGAAGTCTGAGGACATTGCCGCGGCTGTCATCTACGCTGTGAGCGCGCCGCAACACGTCAATGTAAATTATCTGTGCTTTTTTTTTATGGAAACTGACACGGTTGGCTACATCATCTACAACATTATTTTTTAAAACAATACAGCTTTACTCAAGGTTCTTCCGAGCTATGTGGCTCGACGTTTCAGGCCAAGCGTATGGCCCATCCTCATGAGCACTCATGAGTTCTCTGCCAACCGTCGCACTAGGCAGAGTGCTCATGAGGATGGCCCATGCGCTTGGCCCGAAACGTCGACCCACATAGCTCGGAAGAACCGTGAGTAAAGCTGTTTTGTTTTAAAAAATAATGTCTAACAACCACGATAATTTAAGAACCCATATATCACCTACAACATCCGTGATGTCAGCCCATAACACCGGTTAACTAGGTGCCATGTCAGTGCTTCCTTTCGGTCGTGCGGGCAGCCGGCTACACTGAACTGGACGGAAAACACAAACTATCTACATAGCCGTTTCGACCGACGTTTCATTCAGTGCGGTGTTACCAACCCGGGTGGGTTGAACCCTACCACCAAGTAAGGTAAGAAGGGAAGGAACGTACAGTTTTACGTGGAATCCGAACCACGGTCAGCCTCCAACTGTTGAGCGGTCACCCATCCAAGTACTGACCGGCCCAGCGTTGCTTAACCATCAATAGCGACAGTCGACTGTCTGCGCCACTGAGCTATCGAGGCTGAGTTTTGTTCTATTTTCTTATGTAATCCAGTATGGGTGGCTGAGTCAATGGGTCCAGAGCTTAGATGCTCCGACCAGCAAATATCACCTCCGACAGAAAAACAACGGGTGCGGGAAAACGGGTGGTCTTCCCACACCCCGTTTTCCTGTGGGACTCGCACTTGGCTGTTTTTTTTTATTTTGACCACAGAAAACCTTCTTGCCACTGCTGCTTTCCTGGTACTTCGGGCGAAGGGAAGAAGTTATGTTTCCTTGGTGCGCGAGTCGGACTCGCACTTGGCTGTTGTTTTTTTACAGAAGAACCTTCTCGCCACTTTTATTTTATCCCTCACTGTACCTGGCCGAACTCGGGTGGCGAAACACTACAATAATTTGATACAAACGTTGTATGA
Organism: Nematopogon swammerdamellus; assembly: GCA_946902875.1. Taxonomy (NCBI): domain Eukaryota; kingdom Metazoa; phylum Arthropoda; class Insecta; order Lepidoptera; family Adelidae; genus Nematopogon; species Nematopogon swammerdamellus. The sequence continues at coordinate 14,769,208 of OX336356.1, forward strand.
AAATTTATTCTTCATACAAAATTGGCCGGTGACGAAAAGAGACTAACCCGGATCAGGTCAGGACGAAATCAAAGTACGTCGGCGGAAAGCAGTGGTTCCGTACAGCTGAAGGCCGGGAGGATTGGAGGGAAATTGGAGAGGCGTATGTCCAGCATTGGACGCTTACACGCTGACTGACTAACAGACACTGAACTATAGAGAAGAATACAGGCAGAGGCTGCTTTAAGCGGCCATCTTACGTCCAGTACTGTGGTATCAACCCATTCGGCTACAATTTGAGCCTTCCACCTAGTGCAAGAGAAGGAATCTACAGTTTTAGGTGTAAATAAAAAACAGCTGGGTAAATAAAAAAATCCTGGCGAAACTTGTCTGTTTTATTTTTATTTTTTCTTTAATGGAAAGCGCGACATGTGGCATCGTTTCACCTACAAGTATGTGTCGATGCCATGAACATTCTGTGATGCACGGGGATTGCGAATGCCAAGCCGGCCTGACAGGAGCCTTTTCACGCCCCTTTTGAAGAACCCCAGGCCATGCTCCCAGGCTGTACTTGAGAGGAAATAGATGAGCAGGGAGTGCGTTCCACATTTTCCCGGTTCTGTGAATAAAAGACCTACAGAACCGGTTGGTTGGTCCGTGGTAGATCGATTGAATAGGGGTGCATCCCCTGCCCAGTACGCGTAGTGTGTAGGTGGAATGGGGACGGCGGAATCGCGAATTTTCTTCACATGTGGTTTTTTTTTTCTTCCAGATTCAGGAGATCACAATACATGCGACTGGAGAGAGGTGGTAGAAATACATAGAATCAAATAAGAAAAATAATAAAATAAAACAATAAATCTGCTAAGTACAGGAAATTTATGTTTTCTTTATCTTTGTCTAGGTCTTAAATATAGAAAAATAAAAAAATAATTTCAGCTTAGTTTTAATGAAAGAAAGGGGACCGCTAAGTGAAATAAATTCAACTTGGTCCGCTGACGCCTTTAATTAACTAAGCGGAAATTATGTTTTACTCTAGGCGGGTTTTTAATGAGTCGTGGGTTTTTTAAATTTATAATTTAAATATTTCATAAATTTATATGTGGCCTGCACGCGGGCCGTTTTTATTCGTATTTTGGCATCACAGTTTTATCATAATCGGCTGATTATATCCCGAAAAATCTGCGTGTGACCGACAGACACCGCAGAGCGCTGCAATGAGTGTTCCCTTTTTCGCAATATTGCGACGGAACCCTAAGAATCTACCTACTTATGTTATGTATGTAGACTTGAATAGTTCGGTCTTACAAATTACTGAAATACACTAATCTTATTATTAGCATACTGTTTTAATATAAACATTATTAAAAATCACGAAAGGCTTTGATTCCAATGCAAACAGTTTGAAAATAAAAAAGGTAAATTACAAATTTAAAAAACCCCCGAAACTTAAAAAGTAAAAACATAATTTCCGTTTACTTACATAAAGGTTACCGGGGACAGCTAAGTAAATACCCGCGAAGCTCTGAGTTTTTATATTATTTACTTAGCGGTCTCCGACTCTTTTAAGTAAATGGAAATATTTTTTTACTTTTTAAAGGTAGGGGGTTTTTAAAGTTTTAATTTAACGTTTATTTCAAGCTTTTAAAAAAACGCATGCAAATCGGTCCACTTTTTAACATAATCTTAATTTTTTGATTACTTAATTACTTGATTACAAATATAGTTGAGAACCATCCCAATGTACTGTATTACTGATGTGAAGAGGAAATAAACGCTATTATATTCTATTCTATTCTATTAAACCAGCTTTGTAATAAAAAAAAACTGCATCCAAATCGGTCCATCCGTTTGGGAGCTACAATGCCACAGACAGACACACTCTTACACGCATACACACACACGTTAAACTTATAACACGCCTCTTTTTGTGTCGGGGGTTAAAAAATAAATCGAAAGAGTACAAGGAGTTATGTAAGATTACACCATCGGGCATTCTAGTATTAACGCGAGCGGAGCCAGTAAATAAATAAACAGGGCAAGGCATTTCTATTTGAGCGCTCCAAATTCAATGTTCTGTTATCCGGCCACAAACTGTTCCTTCACGGCCGCATAACCGGGGCACTTACCCGCCGTATAAGCGGTCGGATGATCGGGAGAGCTCGCCATGAATTATGCATGGATTTGACCGGAAACCGAAATCTCGGCGCCGCTGTAGTTTTCCATGGAAAATGCTCTCGCCAGGATAGGGAGGAGCATGATAAAGCATACAACAGTAAACCAGTAACATATTATGTAGTAAATTGATAGTGCTAAAAAGATAAATTACAAATTTAAAAAACACCCGACACATCAAATGCAGTCAAAACATTTAAAAAATAATTTCCTCTTACCTATTTAATTAAAGGCTTCGGGGGAGAGCGAGTTGATTTTTTTTTACTTAGCGATCCCCCGACTACGCCTTCCATTAACTAAGAGGAAGTTTATGGTTTACTGTTTTGAGGGTTTTTGGTGTGTCTGGGTGTTTCAAATTCGTAATTTAACTTTTATTTCAAGCTTTCTAAAAGACGTAATTTGAACTTGTAATAATTTTGTTAGGTTAGGATACATAGGTTGGGTTAGGTTAGGTAATTAAGGATACAAGTAGGTAGGTAAATTACTTATATTACTTGTATTTATATTACTTGTATTATATTACTTGTATTATATGTATCAACACGCCCTACCACCTATTAAGGTACGAAGAGAAGGAACTTTTATGTGGAAGCCGAACCACGGTAAGCCTCGACGGTTGAACGGTCACCCATACAAGTTTTCACCGCGCCGAAGTGTGCTTAACATAAAGAACGATAGACACTTGATCGCACCACCGAGCTGCTGAGGCAGACATGACATTAGCCGGCACGACCAAAGGGTAGTACTGACATGGCATCTGGTTCACCAAGGTGTTATGGGCTGCATTTATTGTATTGTAATTATTTATTGCGGTCGTATTGCATCTCTCCCCGTATTGCGTCTCTCCTTCCACCGAGTCATGCAGCAGGTGGGTCTTCGTGCCTTACTTGCTGCTTAATAGTTATCTTGTCCTAATACAACGCTAAACGTGAAATGAAATGAAATGAAAATATACTTTATTCCACAAAAAGTGACAAAAGGCGGACTTAAAGCCTAAAGTGGTATAAGAAACGTGGTGGTGGGTGTTGTGCTGTAATTTACAAAAAATGAAGGGAAGCACTGAGATGACACCTAGTTAACCCGGTGTTATGGGCTGACATCATGGATGTTGTAGGTGATGTAGCCAGCCGTGTCAGTTTCCATACAAAATCAAATGAAAAAAAGAGTCCTTGCAGCACAACAATGGTTACTCTGCTAAACCCGATTGTCGGGACACAGCTTGTGGTATGTATATACATATGTATGTACGATATTTATATAATTATATATACCAGTATGATCTGGTGTTAACAGGTGTTGTATAGGTGGGTGTAGGTAGCCAACCGTGTTAGTTTCCATAATAAAAGTGCTCTACTGTTACATCTGTGTACTGTGGTCTCGCCACGCTTAGCATTTCGGCGTACTCAACATTCATGGTACAAGGGGCCCCGGTTTGAGTCTGTTACTGCCTGTCGTGAAATCTACGAGACTGTGGCTACGTCGATCTCGACTCGAGTTTGACAAGCGAAGTGTGGACGCCGCGATTAGGTATAATATGTATTATGTACCTGAAACTAAAGCGGGATTTACACTGTACCACTTTTGATGTCACATCCTAAGTGAATCACGTGGAGTTAAATATTTCAGAACAATCTCCTTGTTTACATATTTTCATCCACATTACCTTTCACGTAAGAGACTCGACTAGCGGATGTGAACTAATAGTGAATGGGACAGATTTTTTTTTAATGGAAACTAATATGGGTGGCTACATCACCTACAACACCTGTGATGGTAGCCCATAACACCGGGTGAACTAGGTGCCATGTCAGGGCTTCCCTTCATTTCATGTGGGCTACATTGAACTGGACGGAAAACATTTTATTTTATAGATTTACATTTTATAGATTTACATAGCCGTTTCGACCGACGTTTCATTCACTGCGGTGGTATCAACCCGGACGGAATAAACCCTACCACCTAGTAAGATAAGAAGGGAAGGGACGTACAGTTTTACGTGGAATTCGAACGACGGCCAGCCTATAACGGTGGAGCGGTCACCTAGCCTGTATAGTACTAAATTACTACTCTACTCTACTCTACTCTACTCTACTCTACTCTACTCTACTCTACTCTACTCTACTCTACTCTACTCTACTCTACTCTACTCTACTCTACTCTACTCTACTCTACTCTACTCTACTCTACTCTACTCTACCCTACCCTACCCTACCCTACCCTACCCTACCCTACCCTACCCTACCCTACCCTACCCTACCCTACCCTACCCTACCCTACCCTACCCTACCCTACCCTACCCTACCCTACCCTACCCTACCCTACCCTACCCTACCCTACCCTACCCTACCCTACCCTACCCTACCCTACCCTACCCTACCCTACCCTACCCTACCCTACCCTACCCTACCCTACCCTACCCTACCCTACCCTACCCTACCCTACCCTACCCTACCCTACCCTACCCTACCCTACCCTACCCTACCCTACCCTACCCTACTCTACTCTACTCTACTCTACTCTACTCTACTCTACTCTACTCTACTCTACTCTACTCTACTCTACTCTACTCTACTCTACTCTAATCTACTCTACTCTACTCTACTCTACTCTACTCTACTCTACTCTACTCTACTCTACTCTACTCTACCCTACTCTACTCTACTCTACTCTACTCTACTCTACTCTACTCTACCCTACTCTACTCTACTCTACTCTACTCTACTCTACTCTACTCTACTCTACTCTACCCTACTCTACTCTACTCTACTCTACTCTACTCTACTCTACTCTACTCTACTCTACTCTACTCTATTGTATTCTACGTACCCGAACCACATAAAGGTAAGGAAATAACCGTACGTAATTCTCCAATTCGATAAATATATTGAACGAACGCGACAACCTTGCGCGTAAGTACCCAGCGGGAAACGTACATTTCAGACATATTATCGAATAGAGCCTTCACACAACAAAACCACTGAGACTTGATACGCTCTCGCGGACCGCACGCTCCACTACTCTTCATATAACTTACCTTCACACGATGCCTGTTTCACACTACAAGCTCCACACTGTCACGCTTGTAATTTTTAGGTTTTTTTTTTTTTGAAAAACTGACACTGTTGGCTACTACATCCGTGATGTCAGCCCATAACACCTTGTTGAACTAGGTGCCAGCCTCGTCAGTGCGTCCCTTCGGTCGTGATAGCTACACTGAACTGGACGGAAAACATGAACTATTTACATAGCCGTTTCAACTGACCTTTCATTTAGTGCGGTGGTACCAACCCGGGTGGGTAAACCCTACCACCTAGTAAGCTAAGAAGGGAAGGGACCTACAGTTTTATGTCGCTTTCCTTCACCTTCCAAAAAGACAAACTATAACTAGTTACTGTACCGTGTGGGGTCGGTACGTAAAAATAATATCTCTACTGCATCACTTCCCGTGCATGTCGTAAAAGGCGACTAATTGACAGGGGCAAGATGCCGCGTGCATAAGGGCTAGCCGCAACTCTAACTTAAACACGGTCTTAAAACCTGCAGTAAACTGTACCGGTGCCGGTGGCGTAAAACTATAAGGTGCCTTCTCTTGCCTCTTTCAGGGTGGTAGGCTCAATTTGTAGCCGACTGGGTTGGTACCACCGTACTGGATGCAAGATGGCCGCATAGCCGCCTCGGCTGTTTTCTCCTCTAGTCCTGTATAGCCAGCAATCTATAGGGAAGTCTCTCGTTTGGCACGTTCTCGAAGATTATATTGGCTGGTTGGAGCATGTGCTCTGGCCCTTCTGACTCAGCCGGATCTCATAAAATAAATAGTTTGTGTATGACAAGTGTATGTACACAAGTGTATGACCAAAGATTTTGGAAGAAGAGAAGATGTGTCATGAACGACTCATCGTATCGGAACCACTGTCGCCAGTTTTTGAACGCACACAAACACATATACGGATGCACTAACACATTCGCATCCACGAGCGCTCACGCACACATCGATCGTTTATATGGGGAAATCTGCCCATGTTACCCGTGACGCGGACACGCCTCCTGCGCATATCTACTCTCCTCACATAATCTTTGGGTATGACGAATGAAGTGTGATCAACTGTCGCAGGAAAAATTCGCTAGTCGAATCCCTCCCTTCACAACCATTTAAAACCACGCCTCATGTGAGCATTTTCCGAACGGAAAAAGGGGTATTCCCAAGGAAAATTATACTCAGAAGCGCCATTGCCACATTACGTACATTTTAGATTTGATTACATTAAATTAGAAACTTGTTATTGCACACAATTAAAATATGAATAGTATTCAAAAAGAAACCAGAAATACAGGAGTTTGCAAAGGCGTACTTATTACTGCGGTGAATACCTGAATGAGCCTAGACATTTTTAAATAATCGAATCATTGAATGCCTAGTTAGTGTTCAATAAATGAATATTGAATATTGTAATTTAACAAAAATCACACTAACAAGGAAGATTTTTGGTTTCGGTTGAACCACCAAATCCCCCTTCGGCACGCCCGTGCGTTACATTAAACCTTATTACTACGTTAGCGGAAAGCACTGTTCTGTACCGCTGAAAGCCGCGAGGACTGGTGGAAAATTGCAAAGGCGCATGTTCAGGACGCTTAACTGAATATAACTGTGTGTGTGAAAGAGGCTTCATTATCATTTCGTCGTTGCGCGAATTTCTTTCATCTCCTCGACAATAGTCTATTCCTCTTCTATGTATATCTTTGAATGGTTACACCAGCCACTCCCACGTTTTCGCGTCAATACAAAGGTTCCCGCTATTAGCAAAACCTTGCGGGATTCCCGACCGCTTATTGGTCCCGCGTTAGCGATATAGAAGAATGTTACTACTTTGAATTTCAAGGCGAATTTGGTAAACATGGGTTGCACGTGTATTGACAAAGGTATTACAAATGGCTAATCTACTGATATTTGTTTGTAAATGGGATAAAATAAATTTGTTTTATGTGGTCAAATTACTAGATAGGTACTTTTTCTTTCACCCCACTCGAACACGCATTCTCACACACATACACGCTCGCATACACCATCTTCACGCATACACGCCCACAAACACATCTTCACACACACACACCCAGGGAAAATTCATTATAATATATTATATATTTTTAATAATAATATATTTTTAATTCAATTGCGAGTATACATATGTATTATACAATTCTATAAATCGTTCCCATGTTGCGCTCTTCATACACATAGCCTCCGAACTAAATACTAGATGAGACAAAGCACGATGAAACATGTTACACCTATCGGTAAACCTGTGTGTTAGGGTGTGTGTGTGTGTGTGTCTGTGTTCGTTCACATAAAATTTGTCATAACAAATAAATTCAAAGGAGCACATTAAGGCCACATACAAGGTAAGCAAGTAAGCGAAAATTAGGTTTTTAATTTGTATTGCAAAACTACGAATGGAAACTTAAAGTAAAAAGCTGTCAAACTAGCTATATTTATAATATAAACGACGAATAAACGCATTTTTTCCATATACTTACCTACTTTGCTCGCGTTACGTTCAAAGCTAAGTAAATTCAGAGTAAATTCAAAAGTAAGTAAATTCAGAGTCATTTTTATGATTTTTTTCTATCGACAGAATCGTGTTTTCAAAGAGCTGTCAATCTCCCCTGATAGTTCAAGTTTTACACATATTAAAACTGAATATGTCAGGTGAGTAATATTCCATCCATACTATAAATGCGCTAAAGCTCTTCACCCGCATATTGCGGACATAAAACGATAACGTGAGCCACACAACTAAAACTAATTTAGTTTAGTCATTAAGAACTCAGCTCATAAGCTGATTTGGTCGGTGACGTGTTTTTTCGAGAGTGATGTATGTGAAAGGCATATCTAGTGGGCACAGTAGCTTTATTCTTTAGAAATTATTTCACTTTAGTTTCATTTAAATATATATAAATGGTTTGTGCTTTCCGCCCGGGAAGGCAAAGTTTTAAGGATACCTACTCTAAAAGCCATACACCGATAAGATCATTTGGAATCCGCAGTGAAATTTGCAGGCAATAGCTGTTTTATGAGCGCTTTTTTACGAGTTTCAGACCCGAAACTTGGTCGATTACGCGCGCGCCGCAAGCTCCGACATGGAATGGAGTAAAGGCAGCGTTTTCTTCTTTTTACCCGACTGCGCAAAGCAAAAAGGATGTATGTATGTTTGTATGCACGCATGTATGTATGCATGCATGTATGTATGTATGCATATATGTATGCATGTGTGTATGTATGTATGTACGTACTAGCTGGTTATTTAAAGAAAGCTATTTGCCTCTCGCTCACACAGTATTGCCGCTTAAAGAAAATAAAGCAATTTTACCAAGACAAAAATTTGTGGGATACCATTGTCAAGAGCTCGAAAAGGCAATTTGAAAGATATATCATACATAATGGTTTGGAAATAAAATTAGTTAAATAAAAAATACAATAATTTCTAAAACCCGACTGCTAAAAAATTAAAGAAACAAGGAAGATCAGTAAAAAATTATGGAGACGAGTGTGTAGAATGATTAGAATAGACAGATATCTCGACTACAGCATTATCTACTGCTCTTTCCTTATTTCCTTATTGTTTTTTAGCAGTCGGGCCTTTTTACTCAAATAAAACGCAACGTTTGTCTGTCTGTGGGTCTGACTGTTTGTCTGTTTGTATGTCAGCCTGTTTGTCTGTCAATCTGTTTGTCTATCTATCTGTATGTCTATCTGTCTGATCTATCCGTCTATATATCCTTATCCTTACCTATAATAAAATCCAACGTCTGCTTTCTGTCTGAGTGTCTGAGTGTATGTCTGTCTGTCCGCTTATAACGCGAGAACCACTGAACCGATTTTAATAAAACAAAATTCTACGGATAGCTTGATTCGTCCCATCAACTATAGGCTACTTACTATCACGCTAAATGGCTTATGAGGTTAGCAGTGAAGTGAAATATGAGAGCGGGCGGAGCCGCGGGCACAGCTAGTAAATGATAAAGATTCAGATTCAGACATTTATTTCGCCATAAAGAACACGCAACAATAATACGTATTAACAATATTCGTTGAGAAATAATATGCACATTCAGTATGGTTCGTCATATTTCTTTTATATTGTTGCTTAATATTTGTACTGTAATAAAATTATACATGTTATAATAAAAAATAATTAATTAATACCGGGGACTTCCATTTAGATATACTATACTCTAATATTGACTAAAGTAGCGTATATCTAATTCGTAAGCAAAACCTACAATACCGCGAGTGGAGCCGCGGGGAGAAGTTAGTCCGCCGTAGATAAGAACGTAAATCCTTCATTTGAAGACGACATAAAGTTACTCATATACCTACTCATGTCTATTTCATTAAGTAGACACATAAGAATTCAACAATTTAGAAGGATCGTATATTTAAGCAGCATTTACCTTATAAATTAGAGTTAAAAATTCAAATCAACCGAACTTATACCACTGCACCGAAACGAATCTTCAAATAGCCTTTTCCTGCTGGGACATGTTGCTGACATTAGTCCACCTCCAAGCCGGACTGGAACCTCCTCGGCGGTGAAATTGGCTGCGCCTTAGGCTTCGACCTCGGGCAGAGCCACTCAGTTCGGAAGCTATAAAATACCTCTTCGATATTTTAATTATTTGACATGGTACCCTCTTCTGCCATCTCGTTAACCCTTGCCCCGTCTTCCCCTCTTCACTCCAGCCTTCGCGTGGTATTGACAAATGTCTGAATGAGCCTTAACGACGGGGATCACACGAATTAAACTCGACACTGTCATTCAATTTATCAGCAGCAATGACGACCACAGAACTATGACTCTATTGCAAGATTTATTATGCGGAATATTCAAGAATTCAGTTTCGGGAAGCTTCTGTCCAACCGGGGGCCGTTTGCTGTAGCTATACAATACTAAATCTGGTGGCAAGGCCGTGCCGAATCGGCCACAATTTGGGCCTACCACCTAGTAAGGGGAATTGCAATTGAATAAAATCAAATTATCCTATAACCCTTTGACTCCCAAACGTTGAAAATAGTACTACTCCCCTTAGCTCCCAGCCCCTTTTAGCGGCGCTCAAAAACGCGAAATTTTGGCGCGCGCGCTCTCGCACAAATTCGAATATCCCGCCTCAATCGATCGATCCATCAATACTCGTTATTCAGTCTTGTTTGTACTGAAATTACGCATTCAGTGATACCAAACACTTCAGGATTCACTTATTTAGAAGCACAGGCCGTGTTTTGAACTCCAGGCAAAACAAAACACACTCGACATTTTTTTTCGATTTTTTCTGACCAAAACTGTATAATTTCGCCTTTTAAGTCGTATACCAAAATAAGCGCAATGAAACGAACTATCGAATACCGAACTACGTTTACGGGTACAATCTTTGTCTATTCCAGTGTCAGTGGAAATGTCAGCTGCCAAAAGTGACATTTTATTTTCTGTCAACTTTAATATTTATTTTCTGCGTGAAGGTGATTGTGTTGCCCAGTCGTGTCTGAGAATAGTTACTAGTAAGTTTAACCAAGAACCCCAACCGGGGGCCGTTGCTGTACCTATACAATACTAAATCTGGGGGCAAGGCCGTGCCGAATCGGCCACAATTTGAGCCTACCACCGAGTAAGGGGAAATTCAATTGAATTAAATCAAATTATCCTATAAATACGACTAATTCAAAATAAAAAAAAAATATTAGAAAGCTGGTTTAATCGGGATGGTTCTTAGCTATGTTTATAATTAAGTTTATAATTAAGTAATCGAAAAATTTATTATCTTGAAAATTAGACCGATTTGCATGCGGTTTTTTTTTAAAACTTGAAATAAAAGTTAAATTACAAATTAAAAAAACCCCGACCCTTAAAACGTTCAAAATAATATCCAAGTAAAGGAGTCGGGGGACCGCTAAGTAATTCAAATATAATTGAGTTATTATATTTTAATGCTTAATGTTTAAGCTGCGCGAGAATTTACTTAGCGGTCCCCCGACTCCGTTAAGTAAGTAAACGGAAATTATTTTTAACTTTTTAAGGATCGGGGCTTTTGAATTTTTTTTAAATTTGTAATTAATTAACTTTTATTATATTTTGAATTATATATAAGGTATTTTTTTAGTAGGTAACGATACGCTAAGGGGTGTATGTGTATCAGAAACAGATCACGTTCCCATACAAATTTTTTTTTACGATATAAAAAACGTACCTACTTTTAATGTGAAATACGCACACTTCACGTATTAAATTTGAGGAGTGAGGTTTTTGAGGTTTTTTATTTCGTAAAAAAATTTGTATGAGAACGTGATCAGTATCTGATACACATACACCCCTTAGCGTATCGTTACCTACTAAAGAAAGGCCTTATATATCTAATTTGAACCTCAGCTTTTTCACCACTGGCATGTCTAAGTAAGCTCGCGGTCTATGGCGAGAGTCGTCGGATTGACTCGTTAGCTGGCAAGGGAAGTCTGAATGCAATTTGTTTTATTGTTCTTCGCGTAATGTCACCGATTTGTTCTGCGGCGGGCGGGAGGCTGGCAGATTAGACGGGGGAAGTTGGCGTACTTGTCGAAACTGAGACCGCTTGAGGTCTGTTAGGCGGGCGGCGGAGAAAATGGGCTAGGTCTGAATTTTTCTTTTCTAACAATTCTAAAATTTCTAGAGTTTCAGTACTGTGTAGGCCCGGTACTTAATAATAAGCCCCACTGCATCTCTCCCCGTGCATGCCGTAAAAGGCGACTAAGGGATAAGTCCAGTATAGCCAGCAATCCAGGGAAATCTCCGGTATGGCACCTACCTTCTCGGAGGTGATATTAGCTGGTCCGAGCATGCGCTTCGGCCCCTCCAACTCAGCCACCCATACCGGATTACATAAAAAAAAGGACAAGATGCCGTGCATAAGGGCGACAGGATAGCCACCTCTCGTGGGCCCTGGTGGTCGGTGCTGTCCTGTAATTTACAAGAGTACCTGCAGCACATATCCGATTATTCTACTTACCCCGATCGTCGGGATACAGCTTGTGGTATATAGATCAGAAATAATATTTTCGGAAAAAAAAACCTACCTAATTTGATGTTAAAAAAGGTCCACACAACGGAAAATCTATTTATATAATGTACAACTTCTGTTCATAGACCTATGTTTACTTTCTTCTGGGGTACGTTACATTTAGTACTCAGACAAGGACGAAAGTGAAGGTAATTTTATTTTATGTAAACTGACACGGTTGGCTTCATCACCTACAACATCCGTGATGTCAACCCATAACCCCGGATGAGCTAGGTGCTATGTCAATGCTTCCCTTCGGTCGTGCCGGCTACACTGAACTGGACGGAAAACATAAACTATTTACATAGCCGTCTCGACCGACGTTTCATTCAGTGCGGTGGTAACAACCCGGGTTGAACCCTACCACCTAGTAAGGTAAGAAGGGAAGGGAGCTACAGTTTTACGCGAATCCGAACCACGGTCAGCCTCCAACGGTCGAGCGGTCACCCATCCAAGAACTGACCGCGCCGAACGTTGCTTAACAATCAAAAGCGACAGTCGACTGTCTGCACCACCGAGCTATCGAGGCTGACATCGATCGAGGCTTGTGGCGGCGAGTTTGAACAATTTATGGGAATCGAGTAATTTTTTATTACTTTTTTTTATTTTGAAAATATTAAAAATGGGAATGTTGTTGTTCATTTGTGCTTCAGAATCATCCTTTAAAATGTTGGTAGTAATTGTTGAATCAACCTATATAAATTGCAGTATCGATTTCATTCAATGCTTGTCAAAATCAAAAACATAAATTTTCGACGTAAGGTCTTTTTCCAACTCTCCATATATAAAATTGAACCCCCTTCTGGGGACGAATCTAAACCCCTTGTCGTGGCTTAGGGACCCAGAATTTGTCGACAGTAAGCGGAATTTTAATTTAACGTTCTCTATCGCACGCGGGTCGTTATCTTGACACTAGGGAGATAAAACTACTTTAGTGGTGAATTATGCTTCCAGGATCTAGGATAGGTAAAGGACGAACGGATGGACTGACATACGACATAGGCTTAGTAATAGGGTCCCGTACTACACGGAATCCTAAATAAGTGTGCGTTTCCAGTTCAGTTGTCAGTCCAGTTCAGTGTAGCCGGCGGCATTACCCTAAAAAATGCACTGACATGGCATTTCACCAAGGCGAAAAAAGCTGTGCCTAGTCTAGGGCGTCAATTTCTTCTATTTCACAGTTTTTTTTTAGAAAGCTCGACATTTCACGCCGAGCCACCCATAGGGTGTCTAACGACGCCCATGGACATTCGGTCGCATGCGGGGGTTGCGAATGCCGTGCCGGCCTGACAGGTGCCTATTCATGCCCCTCTTGAAGGAAACTGTACTTGTGGGGAAGTATATGGGAAGGGAGAGCGTTCCTGAGTTTACCGGTTCTGTAAAGGAGAGATCTGCAAAACCGGTTAGTACGCAACCGCGTTAAGTCCAGCGTGTAGGAATGCAAACTCCGCCAGTTACAAAGAACTGTTAAAAAAAAATACTTGCGCAAAAATGTTTCGCTTCAGAAAAGCATTTTCCAACATAACACACTCTTCAAATCGTTCACGTATCAGCGGGTACAAAAATCAACATCCAACCAACAACGTACATTAGGGCGAAACAAACGGTTGTTCGCGTGTCCTCCTAAAGTCAACAGCTCCGTTAAAGGGAATTTAAAGAGACATGAGAGAGTCTCACAGAACGGCCCTTTTAAGCTATTTCAAAGAGTTGCCAAACATATTTGCTCAAATTGTTCGGCGCAAACATCGTTCTGCCCCAACGAGGAATATGTTTCGCTAGAGCTCTTACTGTCCACCTAGCTGGGGGGCGTCCCACGCTACGTTTGCTTGTACCTGGCCTCCATTCGAGCATCCGTCTACCCCATCGGTTGTCGGGTCTGCGACAGATGTGCCCAGCCCACTGCCACTTCAGCTTCCTTATTTTCTTAGTAATGTCGAATACCTTAGTTATTTGACGTATCACATCGTTACGGATTTTATCAGTCAAAGAAATGCCGAGAGCATTGCCATAGTTAAACCACACAAGTTAGCCGTCTTCATACAAACGCGCCGATTTCGCACTCACACAAGCGCGCGCCTGCGCACGCTGTCTGTACACAACCACTACATGCATTCTCACTGTTCCTCGCGCGTAGTCAGTGATGGTCGCCCCGCCCCCGCGCTCGGTGACGCACACCACGTGACGGCCGCTGCCTGCCGCCTGCCGCTTCCCGATAGAAAGTATTATTATTCGAATTTTATTTTATTGCACTAACATAATGGCTCCGCGTTTCTGCAGTGTGTATGGCTGCATGAATAGATCAGGCTCGAATCGCGAGTTAACATTATTCTCATTACCTGCTCCCATCGAAAGGTAAGTAACATAAAAAATATTAGTTAAATTATGTAAGTTATTAATACGAGTAGGTACTAAGCGAAGGAATTGACTTGAGACCTGGCTCGGTAACGTCAGAGCAAAGTACCTATTAGTATTTAAAGTATTAATTAGTTATTACTAGCTGCAAAAACATAAGTCAATGTGCAAAAACCATTCGCGAACCCCGGCGGTGGCATCGGGCGCGGCCGCGCGGCGCACGTGAAGGCTGCGCCGTGCGCGGGCCCGCGGTTGTCGACTTGTTCAGACTTGTTAGAGATACCACGCACAAGCACAACGCAATTTCGCGCGGTTTTGTCTTCCATAAATGGCCACAGCTCCTACCGCGGACACTTTCATGACTGCTAGCGACCAACCAAATTATTAAGTAATTCATTAAAATAACAAAAATAAAAATATAAGTTATTAAGTAATAATAAAACAAAATTAATAAATACATTTTAAAATTATTTATTTGATAATTTTTTTATTAAGATTAATAATTATATTAATCTATAATTCTAAATATATTTTCTATAATTTTTATAGTTATAAATTTTTTGCCCACTTATTAATTCTCTTCATCGTCCGCGACTACGAAATGGTTGTCCAAAGACGGACGTGAGTTAAAGTTGAATTTTGACATTACATTAATTTTTGGGAGGTTAAAGTTAAAAAAAAAATTTATCCGACTGCGCGAAGCAAAAATGAAGGGTTATCTTTTTAGCAATTTATGTGTGTGTATGTTTGTTTTTACGTATGTTCCACCGTTGCGCCAGAACTAAGCATCCGATTATTGAGTGGGGTATCGTTGTCAAGGGCTCAAACATCAAAATAACATCGTTCACTGCCTATCGAAAATACAGCTTTAGAAAATATACCTTAACGACAGTATATAATAAATCTATGACAACTCATATATTCTGTTAGAGTAAAATTTTGGGAGCTGGCTCTTGGTCTATAAATAAAAAATACATAAATGTACATAATAATTTTAAAGAATTGCATTTCCACCATGATGGGCTCACTGCCTGTCAATTGTGTTAGTGTTGTGAGTTGTGACATCCCTGGAGGCTCGGCGCAGCGTAGGTAGTTATTTTAAAAATGGCCTCCAGTTATCTTACTCGTCTTCTTTTACTATGGCATTGCTCTTTCCATAGCTCGCTGAGCGACATTAAATTTGTGGACCAGGCCCATCGTCAGGGTCCACATTTCGGCTCCGTACGGCATTACTGGCAGAACGCACTGATTAAAAACCTTCGTCATTAAATGACTGTAGGATGGAGGATGAAAAGATGTGGCGGAGTTTCCCAAATGCCGCCCAGCCTAGCTGAATCCTTCTGTTGGCCTCAAATACAGCCGGCTAGGTAGACAGATGACCTAAAAAAGGTAGCCGGGAGTAGATGGATGAGAAGAGCGGAAGACCGCGTGTGGTGGCGTGCCTTGGGAGAGGCCTATGTCCAGCAATGGACCGATACAGGCTGATGATGATGATGATGATGATGAGAGCTCTTACTCGGGCAACGGGAATTGCTCCGCCGAGTTGAGGCACAATTTACGAATTGGGGCACATCGAAACTAGTCGATCGCGAGCGGCCGAACTCGTCGCACGCGCCAACCGCCTGCGCATCGCGCATGCCCAGTTGTATTTCAATGCACATGTTGTGACATGTTGCGTTGGCCTTGGCTGGCGTTGTCGCTTACCGGCCGCTAACCCCTCTCCGCTCGCTTTCCGCCCCGGGCGAGCCCCTCTCGCCGCCCGCTAGCCCCGCTCACGGTCGCTTCCCGCCCCGCGCGAGCTCTCCTCTACCGCTCGGCTCTGCGTTCCGTCTCCCCGCTACCTTACTTCATACCTCAGCTGATGGGACGTCGTTTCTCTGTATCTTTCTTCGTAGCGATAGCTCTTGTCAAACATAATTCCTCGTGGTTCTACCCGCGTTTATACGGCAGTAGGAAATCGCGCCTACAGAGGAAATGCTTTCGTGGATAATAGGCGGAAGATGAAAGACGCAAGTTCAGGAGAGAGTGGCAGTTAAGACTTGGTACAGTTTCTGGAAGCCCATTACTAAATCTACGCCTTCTGTCTATCTGTCCGTCCGTCCGACCGTCCGTCTGAGGGCTGTATCTTTTGAATCGTAATATCTTTTGAATCGTAGCCCGTTGAAATGTTCGCAGAATATGTTTTATTATAGCGGATGCCATTATGCCAACAAATAATAAAAAAAAATTAAGTGGGATTCCCATACAAGAAACGTGCTAAGAATAGATTAGTACATTTTCACGCTACTAAATAATAGATGGCGCAACAGTTCGTTTGCATTGCAGGCCGTTTTTTGACACGTATGGTATAGCTGAAATAATTTTAAAGTGTTTATGGGGTCAGTGTAAAACATTTGTGAGAAAAGAAAAACTTATAATGCAACTTGCATTATAAGTTTTTCTTTTGCATTATGCAAGCATCTTACAGTTATTACAATGGCGGCCGCTCGCAAAACGTGGTGTCATGTAGCTGCGCGTACGCCGCCGTGACGACGCCACGCACACGATTTTTGTGATAATATGTAAGAGCCGCGCAACGCTCGTCGATATCGCCGTGCCGCACGATGGTAACCTCGTCAGTAAGGAAGCAGAGAAGATGTTAAAATATCCGGATCGGCAGCACGAAGTTACCAAAATGTGGCACCAAGTTCACCCGGTGTTATGGGCTGACATCACGGATGTTGTAGGTGATGCAGCCAACCGTGTCAGTTTGCATAAAAAAAAATGTGGCCCGTCGACTCGACGATCGTTGTGTCCATAGTCGTTCCGGCGCATGGGCTGATAGCGAAGAGGCTCAACGACCACCTTAACAAGCTCTCGCTGAGTGGTTGGGTCTAGGGCCAGATCCAGAAGGTAGCCCTGCTCGACACTGCACTGTTTTTTTTATATAATTTAGGTACACAAATATGAAAAAAAAAATACAAAAATGATCAAAAATCACTTCCAACGTAATTTCCTTACGCCCAGCTCTCACTCTGTAAATATAAACAAGCCATATATTGCGAGCTGATGCGCGTTACATGAATTGTACGCACATTATTGAGTTATTCGCTTCGATTGCCTTCATTAGCGCACTAAGTAACTATGTTTGCTTAATAATATTAATTTACATAGATAATACTCGTACATACATACATTGTCAGCCTCGGTAGGTGACTGGTGCGATCGGTCGACTGTTCAATGGTATAGGCTGACAGTGGTTCGGATTTCACGTAAAACTGTAGGTCCCCCCTTCCCTTCTTACCTTACTAGGTGGTAGGGTTTAACTCGCTCGGGTTGCTACCGCCGCGCCGCATTGATCGAAAAGGTTCGTCGAAACGGCTATATGCAAATAGTTTGTGTTTTCATTTCAGTTCAGTGTGGCCGGCACGACCAAAGGGAAACGCTTGACATGGTACCTAGCTCATCATATGGGTTGACATTAGGGATGTTGTAGGTTGGTGATGTAGCCAGTTTTAATAAAAAGTAATAAAAATACCTACACCTGCTGCTTCACCGTTCGAAACCAGTGTAAAACTGTAGGTTAGTTCCCTTGCCCCTTACTAGGTGGGAGGCTCAAATTGTAGCCGACTGGGTTGGTACAACCGTACTGGATGTAAGATGGCCGCATAGCAGCCTCGGTTGTGTTCTCCTAGAGTCCAGTATATAGGTATATATAAAAAACAAGCAATTCAAAGGGAAGTCTCCGGTATGGCACCTACATACTCGGAGGCTATTGCTCTAAGCAATATTGCTTAGAGCATGGTTATCTTTTTTTATCGAAACTGACACGTTTGGCTAGATCACCTACAACATCCGTGATATCAGCCCATAACACCGGGTGAACTAGGTGCCATGTCAGTGATTCCCTTCATTTCATGTCGCCTACACAGAACTGGAGGAAAAACATGAACTATTTACATAGGTAGCAGTTTCGACGGACGTTTCGTTCAGTGCGGTGGTAACAACCCGGGCGGGATAAACCCTACCACCTAGCAAAGTAAGAAGGGAAGGGACCTACAGTTTTACGTGGAATCCGAACCGCGGTCAGCCTCCAACCGTCGAGCGGTCACCCATCCAAGTACTGACCGCGCTCAGGGTTGCTTAACAACAGTCGACCAACCGAATCTTCAAAAGGCGTGTTAATAAATTAGACAACAACCTCTTTGTCCGCCTTGTAGCTGGCATGGCGCCTCTCTGAGCGTGGTTTCGCGAGGAGTGGGGTTATTGGCTGTGTGTTAATCGTTCTTTGAACTTTTGGGCACAGCCACCCGTGCCGGTAGTCTATAAAAAAAAAAACCGCACCTCTGAGCTACCGAGGCTGAACTTAACTTATGTTGGTCAGAGCATGTGCTTTGACCACTCTCTGTTAGATTACATAAAAAAAATTATGTAATCCGGAGCGGATGAACAGACGGACAGACAGACAGACAGACAAACGGACAGACGACGTTGTAGGCTTTGTAATAGGCTTCTGTACGGGGTACGGTAACCTAAAAGCAGACTTCACCTACCAATGTACTATTGAAAAACATTAAGAATATACTTAGCTAAGAAATATAGGTACACAGGGCGACTGGAAATTCGATCTATTCCTTGAAAGGGGTTATACTAGAGGTTATTGGGAACAATTTAGCTCCTATCAACTGGTGGTCGGAAATTAGCGGTGTCCGAGATATCGGGGTTTAAAGATTTTTTTAAAATTTCTGATAATGTCAGAAATTTAAAAAAAAATTTCATGTAATCGAAAAAAAAGTTGTAAAAAAATATCCTTATTTTTGGGCACTCCATTTATATTTTTCTGAAAGCTGGTAAGCTCCCAATCATTTCAAATAAAAATATCGGCACAACATTGTCAATATCTAAGAAATAAAAGGTCTTAAATGACATTTATTTTTATTTTTATGAACATTTTTATTAAAAAAAATTATTTCATGTAACAAAAAACTAGTTGATGGGGGTTAAATTGTTACAAATAATCTTAAGTAGGTATAACCCCTTTAAGGAATACATCGAATTTCCAGTCACCCTGTATATCCATCCGCTAAGGAGTTAGTTGGTGCCTAGGTATCCATAGATACATATACCTTGGTATCCAATATCTGTAGCTGGATCTGGAATTCTCGTCGCGAGTGGCTTTGTTAGCCTGCTAACAAGTGAAGGACGAGCCGCTACGTGGAGCGAGCGGGTGCGGTGTGAACTCAGCTTTAGATAGTGCGCTCTCACGACACTATTTCACCCTTTCGAGTCTCGCTTTAAATTAAAATAAATATGTGTGCATCGTGCGTACATATAGTTTTGATATTGAAAATGTCTTTTCGTTTGCTTCAGTATAGTCCCCGATTTCCAGCGAGAACGCGAATTCGCCCTGGTGCCGTGAGTTTTAAGGCTACATTAGGCTACGGTAGGCTCAAATTTGATTGTGAAACCGTTGATGAAACTAGTATTATGCCACTAGTTTCTTTACATACATTAGGCTGTACGTACTTAATAACATGCCTATATGACCCAAAAGTTCTGGTGAAAGGAAAAAAAATTGTACCGAAGACTATTTTTTACTTGCCTTTGTTAACCGACTTCCAAAAAAGGAGGAGGTTCTCAATTCGTCTGTATGTTTTTTATTTTTTTATTTATTTTTTTTTTTTTTTTTTTTTTTTTTATGTTTGTTACGCGATTTCTCCGTCAATTGAGGGCCGATTTAGAAAATTCTTTTTTTGTTAGTTAGGTCATACTTCCGAGGTGGTCCCATTTCAATTTTATCGAAATTGGTTCAGTGGTTTTCGAAAAATCAGCATAATACTATGGTGTGTGGTTACCTTCAGCAAAACTTGTGATGTGGTCGTTTTCGGCAATTTTCAGTTTGATAAATTAGTATGGTGTGTGGTTACCTTCAGCAAAACTTTTGTGATGTGGACTTATTCAGCAATTTGCAGTCTGACACATATGGCGAATAATTCTGTACCACTTCAATCGATTTCGATTATTCTTTTTTATGTAATATTACTAAAAATAATGAAATAAAAACTGTTTTAAAAAATATTAAACCGATTTCCAAAAAACAAAAAAAAAAGAACTAAAAAGTATTACATACCTAATATTTTGAAATTTTCTCTGTCCTGTTGAATTACATGAATCGATATACTAGTGATACATATTCGGACCCTTGTTTCATGAATATTCTAAATTTGAAATTTTTTATCTTTTCCGACCGGCCAGGTGCGCTTAATTTATTATGGTACCTGACCGGTACCTACTGTACCGAGTACCATCGAGCTGGTCTGATGATGGAGACAGAAGGTGGCCATAGGAACTCCTAAACTACACATGATAAACCCATCGTGTTTGGGCTCGTTGCATTTGTGAAATTTACTTTAGACCTAAGAGATTCTCAATTCGACGGTATGTTTTCTTTTTTTGGATGTTTGTTACGCGATTACTCCGTCAATTGTGGGCCGATTTTGAAAATTCTTTTTTTTTTATTTGAAAGGGGATAACCCTGAGGTTTTTGAAGTGAAAACTTCTTTAGCGGCGCTTGGCACTTTTTTAGGTGGGTAAAAAATGTATAACTCGCGACATCGCGTCAGCGTCATTTTTAAAATGAAACCTTAAGTCATTGCATTAAGGGTTAAGTTAGAGTGGCACGGGATCTGCCGGCACTCCCGGAGTGCAACTGTTAAGTAGGGTTCGGTAACACGTTTATGTCTGTCCATTCTACTAAGTTCTGCAAAATGAATGTAGGGTTCCGTAACAAATGCATATCTGTCTGTTCTACTAAATTTAACATTTATTTCAAAATGAATGTAGGGTTCCGTAACATATGCATGTCTATCCGTTCTACTAAATTTTACAATTTTCAACCAAGGTCCTCCGACGGTTATTTTATAATAAAACTGGGGTTCCGTAACACGTTTATGTCTGTCCATTCTACTAAGTTCTGCAAGATGAATGTAGGGTTCCGTAACAAATGCATGTCTGTCCGTTCTACAAAATTTAACATTTATTTCAAAATGAATGTAGGGTTCCGTAACAAATGTATGTCTGTCCGTTCTACTAAATTTTACAATTTTCAACCAAGGCCCTCCGGCGGTTATTTTATAATAAAAGTAGGGTTCCGTAACAAATGTATGTCTGTCCGTTCTACTAAATTTCACAATTTTCAACCAAGGTCCTCCGACGGTTATTTTATAATAAAAGTAGGGTTCCGTAACACGTTTATGTCTGTCCATTCTACTAAGTTGTGCAACATCACCTACAACGTCCGTGATGTCAGCCCATAACACCGGGTAAACTAAGTGCCATGTCAGTGCTTCCCCCTTTGATCGTGCTGACTACACTGAACTGGTCGGAAAACACAAACTATTTACATAGCCGTTTCGACCGACGTTTAATTCAGTGCGGTGGTACCAACCCGGGCAGGTTAAACCCTACCACCAAGTAAGATTAGGAGGGAAGGGACCTACAGTTTTACGAGGAATCCGAACCTCGGTCAGCGGTCACCCATCCAAGAACTGACCGCACCCAGCGTTGCTTAACATTCAATAGCGACAGTTGACTGTCTGCACCACTGAGCTATCGAAGCTGACGTGGTCCTATTTTAATTGGGTCAAGATCGGATTGGAAAGCGAGGCGGAATCGCGAGGCCGAAGGCCGAGCGATTCCGCCGAGTACATTAATAGCAAAAAATTACTAAAAAAAACTGTGAAATAAAAAAAAAGTTTTAAAAAACATAAAACCGACTTCCTAAAAAAAGTAAAACTAAAAAACTATTAAAAAAATATATATAAAAACCGCCTTCAAAAATATATGAAATAAAAACCTAAAAAAAAAAAACCAACCGTAGAGTTGAAGGCGGTGCTAAAGCAAGCAAAAATGATGCATGAAAGAAAACATGAGTGGATGATAATATCCTTTGTGATTTGTGTAGCCTTTTTAGCACCGCCTTCAACTCTAGGGTTGGTTTTTTTTTAGGTTTTTATTTCATATATTTTTGAAGGCGGTTTTTATATTTTTATTTTAAATAGTTTTTTAGTTTTACTTTTTTTAGGAAGTCGGTTTTATGTTTTTTAAAACTTTTTTTTTATCTTTCAAGTTCCTAAATTTCGGGAAAAAGTCATTTCACGAAGTTGTCTCGTGTGAACCCGGCCTAGATTTCGAGGAGTAAGTTCCGAGGTTTGGAGTTGACATATTTATTATGTTACTATCCGGCTGTTGATCATCCAGGGTTGACTGCTGTGATCTATGGCTTTGGAAGACCCCAGTTCTGAAATCCTTCGACGACTGTTTCATGCACGTTTCACACACGCATAGGGTTGATATCTTGTCTTCGGCTTATTCCCAGACATTTAAATTGAAAATAAAATAAATCAAGTGCGAGTCAAACTCGCGTGGAGAGGGCTCTGTACTATTCCGTTTTCGGTGAGAAATTTAAATACTTAGGATTTTCCTTTAGGTTTTCCTGTAAACTATAATAGAGGCGGAATTTTTTTATAGACTCAATTGTTTTTGCTCCATAGGGGATTTCTTGATTTTCGTAGATTTTCTTTAATATATTTTGCTTAACACATGCATTCTAAAATTATAAAAAAAATATTTGTTTCTTAGAAATACCCCTATGATATGCCACATGATGCACTTGAAGATAAAATGTTTTTTACCTTCATAATTTGTCCCCCAAAATGTACCATTAAAACTGAAATCCGTTCATAACGTCCGAGGATTTCGTAAATTCAATTTATCTCAGAAAATATTAAAACATCTATAATTTTCCTTTTATCTGTATGGGATTATTTACATGCTAGTTTCCCCCCTTATTTTAGACTTAGTACTTTCGGAGATAAGTGGAGGTTACCATGACTTGGGTGGTTATGTAGGTTGTTTTCCATACTTTTATAAAATTAATTTTTAATAGAAATTAATTCCAATGTTCATTTTATTGTCCCCATGACTAGCATTATTATTTTTGCGTATGTATCATCTTTATTTATTGTTTATTTCATAATTTCGTCCATGCTTGGACCTGTCGTCGTTAATTCCGCCAGTTCTACTTAGTTCAATGCGAAGAAGAACTGAAAACAAACTTCGCATGTCACAATATTTTTGCAACCTTTAGTAGCAGGTAATATTATATTTCATTGCCATTTCCAGAGGACGACATATGACCAGGATGTTGTGTGGAACTTGGTCGATACCACCGATACCTTAGTAAATAACTTCGCACGCATATCCACACACATCTTCAATACTAATAATAAATGTGTAAGGGATGGTCATGGAGTAAGTTACTTTGTTTTATGTGATACTGCGTTTGTAGACTCTATGTATGATACTAAAACTAAATTTACAATTTTTAGATATATTTTCTATGTGTATGTTCCTTCATAACTCTTAAACCGATTTCCGAATTCGATGAAACTTAGTACAAGCACTTTTAACTATATTGACACAGGATAGGCTAACATTATGTTCCGGTTACGCCATATGTGGCTCTCACACAATTGTTTCGCACGCCGAAATAAAGGTAACACAGGAACGCAACTCAGCCTTCTTTCTTACACAGTTACTACTTTCTTCTTTTTAAATATGAATTTCACGTGAGCGAAGCCGCGGGCAAAAGCTAGTTACATAATATGTAAGCCTTATCGGTTGGGCGGCTCATTAAGTACGCAGTTTCCCTCGCCGCAGCTGGCTTGCCGCGTACTTCCAAGAAAACAGTCTGATCCGAAAACGAGGCCAAATGTAATCTAGAAACACAGAACGTTAATTAGTATGGTATGAGCATGCTGTAGGTACTCATGTCGAAAGAAAGAAAGAAATTAATAAAGTGAGGATCAGTAGTTAGGAAAAAAAAAATGGCAAAAAGTTCGGCATCAAAACTATAGTTTTTAGTAAATTTTAATTAAATTTTTATTAAAGCAAAGATTGTATTAGGTATATATAACCATGTTATACATTATGAAATTACCTCAATAATACATGTATATAATGATATGGAATTGGATTTATAAAAATAAAATAAAAAATATTGATTTAAAATTTTGGGATACCCCGCTTCGACCGAACCATTAAACAAATATGTAGGTATATATGGTTTTCACGAATTAAAAAAATCGCTTTAGCAGATCCCTATGTGACCAACAGACGGAGAGAAACCAAAGTGATTCTATAAGAGTTCCATTTTTTTTTTAATTTATCGATGGCATCCTGAAAGTTTACACAATATATTCTCGTTCGCCTCATCAACTGTTTATTCAGTGAGACGTCAAGATGCGTATGATATGGTTGTAGGTGTGCAGCAGTACTTTGATAGTCAACTGTATCTACGAGTATGTTCGTCATTAGGAACGTAGGCACGTTAATTTGGAGCGACTAACCCAATCATGCCTTGATTTACCCCATTGCCGCGGGGGGTGCGAGCGGAGAATGCGGGGGGAACGAGGGGGAATCAGCGGGCAACACGCGTGGAACGAGGGGGAATGAGCGGGAAACGCGCGGGGGGCACAGATGAGAGAGGTATCATCGTCTGGAAGGAAGGGCCACACCAAGAACGCTGTGTATGCTCAGGGAGAGTTTTTCAACCTTTTTTTATCAACTGGCACACTTTTTCATCTACAAAATTTTCACGGCACACCACAATACATTTATATTCATACAGAAAGCATATGAAATTCAGAAAACTAAAAACTATTGGCGACGTCGTACCTACGTAATGTACGCTGTATATGTAATTTATCAGTGAAAACTCTCATTTTAACTGAGGATGTCAAAATGTTTTCAATACTTCCCTGCGAACTCTCATTTAATTTGTTGGGGTGTTCAAACAAATCAGTCAGAAAATGTCATTGTGGATAATTTATCAATATGTATATAGATAGACGAAAAATTATGCTTTCTTCCGCAGTTTTCATGCAAATTTTGAATGAGTTACTTAGAGTTCGCGGCACACCTGGATATCACTCGTGGCACACCGATGTGCCGCGGCACACCGGTTGAAAACCCCTGGCTCAGAGTTAAATCTGAGTGTGTATGTGAACACTGTAACGTATTGGCCTAATTCTACAAGGTGTGCTTATGATGTTTCGTCGGTATGCGCTTGTAATGATTCCTCGTAAGATTCAAAACCTTGTGGCTTACATGTATGTTTGTATACAGGATGTTGTAACGGCCACTACATTAAATTGAGGAAATGATTATTGGGATTAATAGTAACAAAAAAGTCACATACCTTTTTTCTGAATTCCCATTAAATAAAAAGTTACAGTTTTCATACAAATAAATTGATTTATTTAGTGTAAAAAGATCTAATGTTCCGCAAGAACGTGGGAATAAAAGGCGCGGTGAGTGAGCGAGCAGGGACGAGTGCGCGGAGAGAGGAGGTGCGCGGCGACGGGGCGGCGCGGCGTAAGTTTTTCAAATTCAAATTCAAATTCAAATAGTTTATTTGTAAACCTAACAAATCAATGGAACTAACAAAAATACATTAGATATGTGTCTACTTTAACACAAACAAAAGAAAAGAAATACAAATGAGAAATTTTGAACATAATAGCTAAAAAACAAAAAATAAGGTAAGAAATACATATCTATAATACTTAAATAATCGATGGTTTACAAAGAGGGATATGGCGCAGCTCTAATCCCTAATCAGGATGCTGAATTTAAGCCATTCCCTATTTTTATGGACGGTTAATAATTCGAATTATACCTAGTGAACTGTAAGTATAGTGAACACAAAAATAAGAATCATAATTTTACAGACTTGCGAATAAAAGAGTAAATGTATAGCAGAACGCTTACCTACAAAAAAAATTTTCATACTTTATGAATTATACATTTGTACATAAATACTTAATTAATAATTTTGTGAGGTATGTATGTACCCGCTGCGTTATGTACCGACCCAATATTCACCCCTACAGTGTAAAAAACCTTCTTGGCCTTAAACTATACTCCCTTTCCGGTTTTTGGTCATATGGAGGTCACCTTGGACATTGTGGAAACCTTTCTGATCATTTAATAGTAGTTTTATCAGTTTTAGCTTAAATTGCACACTACTACCCGTTACTTTTATAGGGGGTGGTAGATTATTTTCTATCCTGACCGTTCCCGCGCCAGCACCCTCCCCCCGCGCGCGTCGAATTACACTATTATAGACGAAAACACAAATTTAAAAAAATTATATCTCCAAAACTAGACACTTTAGAGAAAAACTTACTTACTTACATTTTTGTCTCGGAAAAACATGAGGATTGCGCTGAATGCGCGAAATTAATGTACTGCCCGTTACAACACCCTGCATATTCTTTATTGAACACCAATTTATAAAAATTAGGCACAACAGGCGAGCTTGATGCCGCAAGGCAATCTATTCTAACTGACCTTTGGCATGTGGGAGAACTACATGAAGACGAACAAGAATAGTTTGTGGCAATCTAACGACTGTAAAGAAATATATGATAAACTACATACGAATACTACATTAAATACTTTAATACCTATGCATATAATAAAATGGCTTCTAATGGCTTGTAAGATGGCTTATGCATATAATAAATAAAAGACGGCATATTACGTCTAATATCTGATATTCTGTGGTATTACGCTATTCCTATTCGCCAGTCATTGAATTGGTGACCGCTCGACCATTGTAGGCTAACCGTGGTTCGGATTCCATGTGAAACCGCGTGTACCTTCCTTTCTTAACTTATTAGGTGGTAGGGTTTAATCCCGGATTGGTACTACCGCACTGAATGAATGAAAGGTCGGTTGAAACGACTATTTAAATAGTTCGTGTTTTCCGTCCAGTTCTGTTTAGCCGGCACGACCAAATGAAAGCACCGACATGGCACCTAGTTCACCAAGGTGTTATGGGCTGACATCACGGATGTAGTAGGTGATGTGGGAATTTCGGCCTATCTCTCTGCATAATGTCACACGGTAAATCAGTCTTTCCTTAAACTTTTTAAAGTTATGGAGCACTAATTTCAAAATGTCATTAATACCACGGACCTCCTCCGTTGAAGAGAACTGTAGAAAAGAAAAATATAATATTTTTTTTTTATTACGAAAAATTATTAAAAACCGGCCGAGTGCGAGTCGAGCTCGCGCACCGAGTGAGGGTTCCGTATCGCCATGTCATGGTCAGCCCCACTCACGCCATCTATGGCGTGTTTATGAAATGCTTCATATTAGTTAGTTATTCATGATTAGTTAAAATGCTTCATATCATACTCTTTTCGATGCGCGCGCGCATACACTTTTTAGTTTCTTCTATGGGAACCCCCGTGAATTTTTCACTTTTTCTTATTTTGTTGTTATATCGGCCATAATAACACATATTCTGTGAAAATTTCAACGGTTCAAGTTCAACCTATTACGACCTAAAATTTCAACCTATTACGGTTCAAGAGATACAGCCCTCGGACAGACGGACTGTCTGCTCAGTGGTGCAGACAGTCAACTGTCGCTATTGAATGTTAAGCAACGCTGGGTGCGGTCAGTTCTTGGATGGGTGACCGCTGACCGTTGGAGGCTGACTGAGGTTCGGATTCCTCATAAAACTGTAGGTCCCTTCCCTCCTAATCTTACTTGGTGGTAGGGTTTAACCCGCCCGGGTGGGTACCACCGCACTGAATGAAACGTCTGTCAAAACGGCTATGTAAATAGTTTGTGTTTTCCGACCAGTTCAGTGTAGCCGGCACGATCAAAGGGGAAAGCACTGACATGGCACCTAGTTCACCCGGTGTTATGGGCTGACATCACGGACGTTGTAGCTGATGTAGCCAACCGTGTCAGTTTCTATAAAAAAAAAAAAATTATAATTTGCGTCAAATCCACGCCACACCAGTGTTTAAATATAAGTGAAGTTTATGGATGTTTACCGCCTGCACTCATAATTCTTTTCTTGAACCACCATGGGGTCCATGGACCCCACTTTATGAAACCCAGCAGATAGATCTAATATTTTTTTCTGATCCGAGGCGCGGGGGAGTAGGCGGGAACAGGAGGGGGAATGAGGGGTGATGCAGGGGAAATGAGGGGGACTGTAGTCGGGAGGGGAGAGGGCACTGATTTGGAACGTACAGAAATTTATAGCACAGGGACCAATATGGGACCACACGGGGGCCTGCAATAACCTTCCGGGAAATATGTTTTCCAGCTATTTCTTTATGTATTACTCTTTGCTATTGATTGGTGTACAATAATTCATTTATATTTTATTCCGTTCTATTGTAATAAAATATATATTTTGTATCTTGCTGCCTTAGGCGAATTCAGATGAACACAAACGAACAGCTATCCAAAATGTCAACCTTAAAATGTGTGAGGCACACGAGAGCGGCTACGCCGAGAAAATTATAGTACACCTATATTTTATTGTATTCAAATATTTGAACAATAAGCGCGGATAAAGACTCAATTTGCATTTGTCAACATATCTTACAACATATATATATATATTATATATAACTACCTAATTGGTTTCAGGATATAGTATGTGGATTAATTAATTTTTTATGAGTAAATGCAATTGCATGGTGTGCAAACGAATTGTTTTATATGAGCTCAATCCAAAGTAAATATTGTTTAATCCACCAGCCGGTGAGTTACTATGTGCTTATAACTGGAGTGTGCACTCGGATAGCGCGCTATGTTCCACCGAGTTGGAGCCATCCGGCCTCAACTGAGTTAGTCGATCGCGATCAACCGACGACGGCGCTCGCTACACCAGTCAGCGCGCTCAACCCGCCTGAAACTCTGCTTCCCTCTCTCATACATAACTCAGTTCCGGCGACTTGATTTTATTGAAACTTTCTTCGCAGCGCATCCTCTAGTAATATATCTCGATAGCTATGCCAGCGTAGTCTACTTTTAAAAATTCCAACCACGGTAAGCCAAACACCAACAATATGAATATCCATGGTAGACTGAAAGTATTTTTTAAGATAGAAAAAATTTCATTTTATAGGTGTGTATACACACCGCTCTGTGTACGTACATAATTGTACTATTTATTATGTGAGCTAACGTCAAAATAAATCTTGAAAGGGCAGACTACGTCACCTAACCCGATGCGTAACAAATTGTTCCGTGTAAATTAATTCCGAAATTGTTTCTCGACGTTATTCAGTAATTCTATAAAATGTCGCACGTACGAGTTCGGTTAGAACGGAAATTATTTTCGTACGCGACCCAATTCTATGTGTCGCGGAGGCGGCTTGTTCCAACCACATCACACCCTAGGAGCCTGGTCGATTTAATATTTGCGCACCTGCCGTGTAACGTCTACACCGCACCGCCTGGGGAATTGTGGGGATGCCGTAGAGCCGAGCCCGAGAGCCTGCCTACAAAAGCCTCCGTCAACGCCTTCCTGAATAGTTCGAGAAAACTGTTTGCTCGGTTCAACACAAACTGTGAGAGTCTAAGTTGGAATTTGACTTTAAACAAAAGCGGTCCAAGCGCGCACCCCTGAGGTACCCCCGGGGTATTTTCAAGCGGCCGCGCTTTTAACGAAGATCAACATGATGTAGGAATGATGACATTGTAAATATAGAGAGGACTCCAACATTATTTACAACGGACCCGGTCTGAATTAAGGTGCCATAATTCATAAGTAAATACTGACCGTATCGAACGCTTCATAGAATTCATCTTCATTCTTTAAAATTTATGTGGTGAATTAAATGCTAACCAAAGTAGGTAGTTTTTTAAAAGGTATGAAATGTCGGAAAGCGGCGAAAACCTAAATAAACGAACTGTTTTTTCAGTAAAATAACGAGCAAGCAAGGCAATGAATGGTACAGTGAAAGGGTTGTGAACTCCCAATGCCGCGTGAGTGGGCGGTTTGCTCAGACTGTAGAGTTAACGATGTCGGTTGTTACTTCAGGTAGCGCTAGTACGTCAACTGGATATCATTAACGTGAGTTCCTTAAGTATTTGTCTGCATTAAATGTACTAGTTTTTAACAGCGGCTTCGCTTGTGTGAAATCTTGATTATATGGCCCATTTCACCACATTCTAACTGGAGGTAGTGAAATCGGCTATTACAGTCTCGTCTAATAATTACCTTTTTCAGAGCACCGCCATGGGCACCGAAGAAGTGTAAACAGTTACTTGCAAGGCGTTAAGCACTCGCCACTGTACACTTGTACTAAACGCTCCTAAACACTATAGTAATGTAAATCGGTCATTAGACATATATTTATATATTTATACTTCGTCTAAAATCAAGATTCAGTTCAAGCCCATGTTATCAGATAGGTACTCACACATCAACTATTCTGAAAGAGCCTCCATCGACCGCCCCTAATGGCGTCGATAATTTTCGAGCGTTTCTCATCTAAAGTAGGTCCCTAACCACATTCGGGAGTGTGTAAATCGGAACTACTCATTAAAATAGTAACTTTTTTTTTTATAAACACCCGGTGCATGCTTGTGTGCCCAAAACTTCAACAGAAAATCAGACACAGCCAATAATACCACTCGTCGCGAAACTATAAATTGTTTAGGTCTAACCTCAACCGGCTACCTATTACGTACCTACTTTTTTACCTAACCTAACCTAACCTAACCTAACCCGCCCGGGTTGGTACCACCGCACTGAATGAAAGGTCGGTCGAAACGGCTATGTAAATAGTTTGTGTTTTCCGGCACGACCGAAGGGAAGCACTGACGTGGCACCAAGTTCACCCGGTGTTATGGGCTGACATTACGGACGTTGTAGGTGATGTAGCCAACCGAGTCAGTTTCAATAAAAAAAAAAAAAAAGGTCTCGTACCTCAAAGATGGAATAACTAAACTTATTGGCGTGACTGGTGCCTTCGTTCGTCCCTCTGTTCGTCCGTCACCGGCATATAAATTTCTAAACGGTTTATCGCACCAAGTTTTTGACATCAAATTAGATAATATTATTTTCAAAAAAAATCTAGAATACTTTATTTTTTGTTAATTTCGCCCGTAGGTGGGTCTAACTGTGACGCTAAAAAAATAACCATTTATATTGCAAGTGACATATCGTTAGTCGGTCGACTTTTAGCAGTAGATATCTGAAATAGGATTTATAAAAAAAATGAATGTTAAAAATTTTGGGAAAATATGCGAAAATCGTGTTTTGGCCACCTATATCTCCGAAAGACCATAGTACAATGAAAACATCCGATAAATATCTACACTATGGATAATGTATTGCAGATTATAGATAACAAGCTGTGCCCGCGGCTCCGCCCGCTCTCATATTTCACTTCACTGCTAACCTCATAAGCCATTTAGCGTGATAGTAAGTAGCCTATAGTTGATGGGAAGAATCAAGCTATCCGTAGATTTTTTTTTTATTAAAATCGGTTCAGTGGTTCTTGAGTATAAGCGGACAGACAGACACTCAGACAGAAAGCAGACGTTGGATTTTATTATAGGTAAGGAGGAAGTATAACAGTTTCAAAAATTTTATATAAATTATATTATATAATAAAAATTATATAAAATGATCATTTAATCAGCTCGCGGTCGCAATAATTGTACGCTCGAAACGGCTATGTAAATAGTTTGGTTTTCCGTCCAGTTCAGTGCAGCCGTCACGACCGAACGGAAGCATTGAAATGGCACCTAGTTCACCCGATGTTATGGGCTGACATCACGGATGTTGTAGGTGAGGTAGCCAACCGTGACAGTCTCAATAAAAAAAAAAATCCACGCACGTACCACAGAACGAAGAAAATAAAGCGAAACTCACGAGTCTCACGAGGAAATAATTTCACCGTGATAGGTATGAGGACAAAATTCATCACGCACTTAATAATTTTTTTGTTCTTTTTTTTAAGGAAACTGACACGATTGGCTACATCACCTACAACATCCGTGATGTCAGCCCATAGCACCGGGTGAACTTGGTGCCACGTCAGTGCTTCCCTTCGGTCGTGCCGGCTACACTGAACTGGACGGAAAACTATTTACATAGCCGTTTCGACCGACCTTTCATTCAATGCGGTGGTACCAACCCGGGCGGGTTAAACCCTACCACCTAGTAATTTTTTTTACTAGGATTACTTTATAAGTGTCCGTACTTACCTCGTACGGAAGCCTTCGCCGTCTGTCTGTCTGTCTGTCTGTCCGTCGGTCCGAGGGCTGTATCTTTGGAACCGTAATAGGTAGCCGGCTGAAATTTTCACAGAATATGTGTTATTATGGCGGATATACCAACTGAAAAAGTAAAGGAACAAGAAACGAATTTTTTCTATATTTTTTTTTTGTGGCGCGGAATCCTCGGTGCGCGAGTCCGGCTCGCACTTTGCCGGTTTTTTTTCTTTCTGTCGTTGGGCGCACTTACACAAACGTTATTCCAGTAAGTCGCTCCGTTTTCTGCACTGCCTAACCTCATTCGGGCGCGTTCAATCAGCTGCCACTATCGAGTAATCGAGTTAGGATCGAGTCACGATCGTGTCCGAGCCAAATCGAATCATACGGGTCGTCGGGCGCTGAAAAATATTTGCAGTCCATGCCCGGCCCGCTTCGTCACACCTGCTTGACCGAGAGTGAGGGCGATGGGGTGGAAAAGACATGAAAAGATCAGGACAATAAAAAAAGTAGAAGAAAAAGTGAACAAGTTTTGACATTTGATAGTACGTAATTCAGTTCACTCCTTTTAGAAGAACAACATACAACATACGGGCATCGGCTTCTCATGCTCCCGCATGTGGCATGGGTGGAAGAGGCTTAAGAAACCCCGCTATACGACAAAAGCAGCGGGTGGCCGAGCGGTTTGAGAATCGGCTTCTCATGCGAGGGAGGTCCGAGGTTCGAATCCGTCGGCGTGTACCAATGAGTTTTTTCTGACCAAAAAAATTTACGTGCATACCTACACCCGCTGCTTCACCGTTCGGAACCGGTGTATAACTGTAGGTCCCTTCCCTTGCCCCTTACTAGGTGGTAGGCTCAAATTGTAGACGACTGGGTTGGTACCACCGTACTGGATGTAAGATGGCCGCATAGCAACCTCGGTTGTGTTCTCCTCTAGTCCAGTATAGCCAGCAATCCAGTGAAGTCTCCGGTATGGCACCTACCTTCTCGGAGGTGACATTGGCTAGTCAGAGCATGTGCTTTGGCCCCTCTGACTCAGCCACCCATACCGGATTACATAAAAAAAAAAAAAACTTAAGGGATAAGTCCGCCTTTGCACCTTATGTAAATTTTCCAATGTATTTGTTACTGTTTAAGGTTTACTGGAGCAATAAAGAATTTTCTATCCGTCTATCTACAATGCAACTTCTGCAAGTACTTTATTCAGTTCACTCGTTTTAGAAGAAAAATTGAACAAGACATGCATACACTTCTGCAAGTACTATATTCAGTTCACTCATTTTAGAAGAAAAATTTAACAAGACATACATACACTTCTGCAAGTACTTTACTCAGTTCACTCATTTTAGAAGAAAAATTGAACAAGACATACATACAACTTCTGCAAGTACTTTATTCAGTTCACCCATTTTAGAAGAAAAATTGAACAAGACATACATACACTTCTGCAAGTACTTTATTCAGTTCCCTCATTTTAGAAGAAAAATTGAACAAGACATACATACACTTCTGCAAGTACTTTATTCAGTTCACTCATTTTAGAAGAAAAATTGATCAAGACATACATACACTTCTGCAAGTCCTTTATTCAGTTCACTCATTTTTGAAGAAAAATTGAACAAGACATACATACACTTCTGCAAGTACTTTATTCAGTTCCCTCATTTTAGAAGAAAAATTGAGCAAGACATACATACACTTCTGCAAGTACTTTATTCAGTTCACTCATTTCTGAAGAAAAATTGAACAAGACATACATACACTTCTGCAAGTACTTTATTCAGTTCCCTCATTTTAGAAGAAAAATTGAACAAGACATACATACACTTCTGCAAGTACTTTATTCAGTTCACTCATTTTTGAAGAAAAATTGAACAAGACATACATACACTTCTGCAAGTACTTTATTCAGTTCCCTCATTTTAGAAGAAAAATTGAACAAGACATACATACACTTCTGCAAGTACTTTATTCGGTTCACTCATTTTAAAATGAAAAGTGAACAAGTATATTTTATTTTTTTACCTAGATTATCATGAAAATATATATTTTGGTAATAAAAAATTATATTTTGGTACCTAATACAAGTTTGAAATTGTATCATCCCAAGAAAGTTTACATAATATCCCTCATACATACATACAAACAATCATGCTAAACAAATTACCCTCCTGTTGACTTCGCCGCCGTAGTCGGTTAAAAATTCAGCTCTGTCGAATAATTGTGTTCACTTACTATGAGAAGTCGCACAAGCTAAATTCATCACTTATTTATAAATGCATATTATGCAACTGTGATATCCCCACTGCATCTCTAACCATGCATGTCGTAAAAGGCGACTAAGGGATAAGGACAAGATACCGTGCTAAAGGGCGACAGGCTCGCCACCTCTCACCTTGGCACGGTACTTCCACCGAGTCATGCAGCAGGTGGGTCTTCGTGCCTTACTTGCTGCTTGATCGATTGAATCTTGTTCGAATACTTTGCGAAACGTGGTGGTTGGTGTTGTGCTGTAATTGACCCCAGAGTTCTTGCAGCACAACACCGATTACTCTGCTTACCCCGATTGTCGGGATTTAACGTGTGTGATATGTATGTATGTATGTATTATGCAACTGTGTATGTGTATGCTTACGTTCATAATGCTGGATTAAGCCCTCCCCGCAAAGTGGCGTGTCCATTTCCCCCGGTCCATTAGGCAAACAGTTACAAATCGGATCCATATCCAGCATCCATTCCCTCGCCAATTCTCGATAAATATCAGTTCAGCTCAGCAGCATTGACTCCTATTGTTTGCCAGTTGTGCGTTAGTCTGTGATGTATGCACGCATTAAGATCAACTCTGCACCTCGGCCTCCCGTACTAAAATAATCGAAAGATCCGTCAAAACATTTTTTTTTATGTAATCCGGTATGAGTGGCTGTGTCGGAGGGGATAAAGCCCAGTAAGTGCACAACCACGCCGCACCTCATACGTCGCCCTCACTCCTGCTCTGTCGCGTACTGTACATATTATACCATCACGCAGAATCCCGACAACCGAGCTATGCAGAGTAATTGTTGTTGTGCTACACGGTAAATTTTTTTTTTTATGGAAGCTGACACGGTTTGCTATACTATCTATCACCTATACAACATCCGTAATGTCAGCCCATAACACCGGGTGAACTTGGTGCCACGTCAGTGCTTCCCTTCGGTCGTGCCGGCTCAAGGAGAATACCTACGGGAGACGCAACGCTACTGCGTTTGTATCGGAGCACGGCTAGCCAAAAATCCCTACTACTACGAAAATCGAAATCGCAATTTAATCTTTTATGACGTGACTTGTCTATCTCCGTTACCCATATCGCGCCCCGCGATATGGAGAGAGACAGAGCGAGCAAGGCGAGCGACAGGTTTGTTATCGCTGGCTTGGCTCGGGTATCTGGTAGTAAGAGCCGACCGTCCGACCAATCGGAAGCCTTGCTTGACGGCAACTTGACGGGATCACTACGAATGCCAGTCTGACGGACAATGATGGTGCGGTATATCTGTGAATTTTGAAATTGTTATTTGTAATATTATTTCAAATAGTTTTTACTGAACGAATATTATTGTTTGAATCCAAAAAGAATATTGAAAAAAAAAAGTTTTAAAAAACATAAAACCGACTTCCTAAAAAAAGGAAAACTAAAAAACTATTCAAAATAAAAATATAAAAACCGCCTTCAAAAATATATGAAATAAAAACTTAAAAAAAAAAACGAACCATAGAGTTGAAGGCGGTGCTAAAAAGGCTACACAAATCACAAAGGATATTATCATCCACTCATGTTTTCTTTCATGCATCATTTTTGCTTGCTTTAGCACCGCCTTCAACTCTAGGGTTCGTTTTTTTTTTTTTAAGTTTTTATTTCATATATTTTTGAAGGCGGTTTTTATATTTTTATTTTGAATAGTTTTTTAGTTTTCCTTTTTTTGGGAAGTCGGTTTTATGTTTTTTAAAACTTTTTTTTTATTTCACAGTTTTTTTTAGTAATTTTTTGCTATTAATGTACTCGGCGGAATCGCTCGGCCTTCGGCCTCGCGATTCCGCCTCGCTTTCCAATCCGATCTTGACCCAATTAAAATAGGACCACGTCAGCTTCGATAGCTCAGTGGTGCAGACAGTCAACTGTCGCTATTGAATTTTAAGCAACGCTGGGTGCGGTCAGTACTTAGATGGGTGACCGCTGACCGTTGGAGGCTGACCAAGGTTCGGATTCCTCGTAAAACTGTAAGTCCCTTCCCTCGTAATTTTACTTGGTGGTAGGGTTTAACCTTCCCGGGTTGGTACCACCGCACTGAATTAAACGTCGGTCGAAACGGCTATGTAAATAGTTTGTGTTTTCCGACCAGTTCAGTGTAGTCAGCACGATCAAAGGGGGAAGCACTGACATGGCACTGGTGTTATGGGCTGACATCACGGACGTTGTAGGTGATGTTGCAGAACTTAGTAGAATGGACAGACATAAACGTGTTACGGAAGCCTACTTTTATTATAAAATAACCGTCGGAGGACCTTGGTTGAAAATTGTAAAATTTAGTAGAACGGATAGACATGCATATGTTACGGAACCCTACATTCATTTTGCAGAACTTAGTAGAATGGACAGACATAAACGTGTTACGGAACCCTACTTAACAGTTGCACTCCGGGAGTGCCGGCAGATCCCGTGCCACTCTAACTTAACCCTTAACGCAATGACTTAAGGTTTCATTTTAAAAATGACGCTGACGCGATGTCGCGAGTTATACATTTTTACCCACCTAAAAAAGTGCCAAGAGCCGCTAAAGAAGTTTTCACTTCAAAAACCTCAGGGTTATCCCCTTTCAAATAAAAAAAAAAAGAATTTTCAAAATCGGCCCACGATTGACGGAGTAATCGCGTAACAAACATCCAAAAAAAGAAAACATACCGTCGAATTGAGAATCTTTTAGGTCTAAAGTAAATTTCTCGTGAAGACAAATGCAACGAGCCCAAACACGATGGGTTTATCATGTGTAGTTTAGGAGTTCCTATGGCCACCTTCTGTCTCCATCATCAAACCAGCTCGATGGTACTCGGTACAGTAGGTACTGGCCAGGTACCATAATAAATTAAACGCCGGTCGGAAAAAATAAAAAAATTTCAAATTTAGAATATTCATGAAACAAGGGTCCGAATATGTATCACTAGTATATCGATTCATGTATTTCAACAGGACAGAGAAAATTTCAAAATATTAGGTATTTAATACTTTTTAGTTTTTTTTTTTTGTTTTTTGGAAATCGGTTTAATATTTTTTAAAACAGTTTTTATTTCATTCTTTTTAGTAATATTACATAAAAAAGAATAATCGAAATCGAATAATCGAAATCGATTGAAGTGGTACAGAATTATTCGCCATATGTGTCAGACTGCAAATTGCTGAATAAGTCCACATCACAAATGTTTTGCTGAAGGTAACCACACACCATACTAATTTATCAAACTGAAAATTGCCGAAAACGACCACATCACAAGTTTTGCTGAAGGTAACCACACACCATAGTATTATGCTGATTTTTCGAAAACCACTGAACCAATTTCGATAAAATTGAAATGGGACCACCTCGGAAGTATGACCTAACTAACAAAAAAAGAATTTTCTAAATCGGCCCTCAATTGACGGAGAAATCGTGTTACAAACATACAAAAAAATAAAAAAAATAAAAAAATAAATAAAAAAAAAAAAAAACATACAGACGAATTGAGAACCTCCTCCTTTTTTGGAAGTCGGTTAAAAATTAAACAAGACTGTTGTTTTAATATTTTTGAAAAGTTGTACTAATAATCAGTGATAGGAATAAGTAGGGCTTATTTACCTAAATTTCGAGGAACAGAGTAAAAGATTGGAGACTTCCTTAAGACAATATTTTTTTCCGGTTTAATAATATTCATGGTGTTTTAATTTCGCGATTTGAAAAAAGTGGCCACCATTTTGAACTTTTTAGTTACTGGACCGATTGCTTTCAAAATCGATATCTGGGTGTCAGTGTGGGCTCTGAATACGAATCTGTAGTAAAAATTTAAAAAAGTGGCCGCCATTTTGAACTTTTTAGTTACTGGACCGATTTCTTTCAAAATCGATATATGGGCGTCTGTGTGGACTCTGGATACGAATCTATAGTCAAAACTTTAAAAAAGTAGCCGCCATTTTGAACTTTTTAGTTACTGGACCGATTGCTTTCAAAATCGATATCTAGGCGTCTGTGTGGACTCAGAATACGAATCTGTAGTCAAAATAAAAAAGAAGTGGCCGCCATTTTGAACTTTTTAGTTACTGGACCGATTTCTTTCAAAATCGATATCTGGGTGTCTATGTAGGCTCTGAATACGAATCCGTTGTCAAAATTTAAAAAGTGACCGCCATTTTGAACTTTTTAGTTACTGGACCGATTGCTTTCAAAATCGATATCTGGGTGTATGTGTGGGCTCTGAATACGAATCTGTAGTAAACATTTAAAAAAAGTGGCCGCCATTTTGAACTTTTTAGTTACTGGACCGATTGCTTTCAAAATCGATATCTGGGTGTCTGTGTGGGCTCTGAATACGAATCCGTTGTAAAATTTAAAAAAAGTGGCCGCCATTTTGAACTTTTTAGTTACTGGACCGATTGCTTTCAAAATCGATATCTGGGTGTATGTGTGGGCTCTGAATACGAATCTGTAGTAAACATTTAAAAAAAGTGGCCGCCATTTTGAACTTTTTAGTTACTGGACCGATTGCTTTCAAAATCGATATCTGGGTGTCTGTGTGGGCTCTGAATACGAATCCGTTGTCAAAATTTAAAAAAAGTGGCCGCCATTTTGAACTTTTTATTTAATGGACCGATTGCTTTCAAAATCGATATCTGGTTGTATGTGTGGGCTCTGAATACGAATCTGTAGTAAAAAATTAAAAAAAGTGACCCCCATTTTGAACTTTTTAGTTACTGGACCGATTGCTTTCAACATCGATATCTAGGTGTCTGTGTGGGCTCTGAATACGAATCCGTTGTCAAAATTTAAAAAAGTGGCCGCCATTTTGAAGTTATTAGTTACTGGGCCGATTGCTTTCAAAATCGATATCTGGGTGTCTGTGTGGGCTTTGAATACGAATCCGTTGTCAAAATTAAAAAAAAGTTACCGCCATTTTGAACTTTTTAGTTAATGGACCGATTGCTTTTAAAATTGATATTTGTTTGTCTGTGTGGGCTCTGAATACGAATCCGTTGTCAAAATCTTAAAAAAGTGGCCGCCATTTTGAACTTTTTAGTTACTGGACTGATTACTTTCAAAACCCATATCTACATGTCTGTGTGGGCTCTGAATAACAATATTTAGTTAACATAAAAAATATGATATCGATTTTTAAAGCAATCGGTCCAGTAACTAAAAAGTTCAAAATGGCGGCCACTTTTTTTAAATTTTGACAACGGCTTCGTATTTAGAGCCCACACAGACACCCAGATATCGATTTTGAAAGCAATCGGTCCAGTAACTAAAAAGTTCAAAATGGCGGCCACTTTTTTTAAATTTTGATTACAGATTAGTATTCAGAGCCCACACAGACACCCAGATATCGATTTTGAAAGCAATCGGTCCAGTAACTAAAAAGTTCAAAATGGCGGCCACTTTTTTATTTATTTTTACTACAGATTCGTATTCAGAGCCCCCACATACACCCAGATATCGATTTTGAAAGCAATCGGTCCAGTAACTAAAAAGTTCAAAATGGCGGCCACTTTTCTTTAATTTTGATTACAGATTCGTATTCAGAGCCCACACAGACATCCAGATATCGATTTTGAAAGTAATCGGTCCAGTAACTAAAAAGTTCAAAATGGCGGTCACTTTTTTAAATTTTGACAACGGATTCGTATTCAGAGCCTACATAAACACCCAGATATCGATTTTGAAAGCAATCGGTCCAGTAACTAAAAAGTTCAAAATGGCGGCCACTTTTTTTTTATTTTGACTACAGATTCGTATTCAGAGCCCACACATACACCCAGATATCGATTTTGAAAGCAATCGGTCCAGTAACTAAAAAGTTCAAAATGGCGGCCACTTTTTTTTATTTTGACTACAGATTCGTATTCAGAGCCCACACAGACACCCAGATATCGATTTTGAAAGTAATCGGTCCAGTAAATAAAAAGTTCAAAATGGCGGTCACTTTTTTTAAATTTTGACAACGGATTCGTATTCAGAGCCTACATAGACACCCAGATATCGATTTTGAAAGCAATCGGTCCAGTAACTAAAAATTTCAAAATGGCGGCTACTTTTTTTAAATTTGACTACAGATTCGTATTCACTGACACCCAGATGTCGATTTTGAAAGCAATCTGTCCAGTTACTAAAAAGTTCAAAATGGCGGCCACTTTTTTTAAATCGCGAAACACCATGAATAGGTATTATTAAACCGGAAAAAAATATTGTCGTAAGGAAGTCTCCTATTTTTTACTCTGTTCCTCGAAGTTTAGGTAAATAAGTCCTACCTATTCCTATCACTGATAATAATAATACTTAATTACATAATATACAATAATATTAGTTTTGTATAGGTATATTTGTTTTATAATTATAAAAAATAGAAAACGTAATATTAAAGAAATAATAACAATACATATTATAAATTGAATTCATCCATGTCATTGCCATAAAAAAACTAACAACACCCATATACAATAATTGATTTCAAATTTCTTTCCAGTCTGTCAAATTTGCCTATCATGTGTACGCGCCCAGTATGGCGCGCAGTCGTGCTCCTAGCTCGCGGAATTTTTGTATTTTACACGCATTAAGCATTGTATTATCATTAAAATGACCTAATTATGAAAGGTTACGCCATCTTTTGTCATTCCTGATGATCTTGAGCTCTTTCGACACGCACGAACTGCACAAATCGCCATTTTGCGTAGTGCACATATACGTGTTCTTCGTTCCCAAGTCGCGAGCGCACTGACGGTCGATCCCGCAGCAGCGCTATATATTAGTGCAAATGCTCTAACACGCGGCTAATTTTCCTATATATTAGCGCTCGACGGTTGCCACTCCCGTAGGTATGCTCGGTGTGCCGGCTACACTGAACTGGACGGAAAACACAAACTATTTACATAGCCGTTTCGACCGACCTTTCATTCAGTGCGGTGGTATCAACCCGGGCGGGTTAAACCGTACCACCTAGTAATACAAGAAGGGAGCCATATCCCTTAGTCGCCTTTTACGACATACACGGGGAGAGATGCAGTGGGGCCATTCTTTTAAAGTACCGGCCCCACACGGTACAAAAAATTCAATAGCATTGGTTGGTCGCACTCTATAGGTACCTCGTTTCACCGCGTTCTATATTCTGTGGCTATTCCAAGTTTAAACCGACGACGTTGCTTGCGTTGAGCGCCTCCTAGCGGAGAGCACTCTGCACCAATTAGGTTGTGAGACGAGGATATAGCGCCCTCTTGTGGCGCGCGAGTTGGCGCGCTGTCAAATGAAGCGACGACATTTTTAGTCAAGGTCCGCGAAGTCGGTCGAGTGCTGACTGCTGTGTAAAGCATTTTGACATTGAAATCGGACTAATGGGGAAAAAAAATCTCAGTAGTCCGGACAACCGAACTCCGAACCGGACTACTGGGAATGGACGATTGAAAATGTCTTTTCGATCGCTTCAGTATAGTCCCCGATTTCAAGCGAGAGTGCGAATTCGCCCTGGTGCCGTGAGTTTGAAGGCTACGTATATATTTAACACTAACTTTTGCCCGCGGCTTCGCTCGCGTGAAATTCGTATTTAGAAAAAAAGAAATTTAGCAAGTACCTTTATTTCGACGCGCGGAACAATTCGGTTTGTATGAGAGCCATATCCTTGCGTAAGCAGAACTGAATTTTATAGCCTATCCTGTGTCACGTACAGTTAAATGTGCTTGTTCTAAGTTTCATCGAATTCGGATGATCGGTTTAAGAGTTATGGAGGAACATACATACATACAGAAAATCGTCAATTTAGTTTTAGTACTACAAACGCAGTATCTCATAAAACAAAGTAACTTACTCCATGACCATCCCTTACAGATTTATTATTAGTACTGATGTTTGATTGATTGATAAAAAAAAAATCACAGATTTCGTGCCTTACACGACTATCGAGCACATTGAAAATGAATCTACGGAATTCGAAAAAATATTGCCGCTGAGCGACACGAGAAAGTCGGGATAAGGAAAAGGTTAGTTGGGTTCTGATGATGGAGCCGGAAGGAAGCCATAGGAACTCCTAAACTACACATGATAAGCCCATCGTGTTTGGGCTCGTTCGATTTGTCTTCGCAAGTACTCTAGTCATATGTTATTTCCAGGGTCCTGATGATGGAGCCGGAAGGAAGCCATAGGAACTCCTAAACTACACATGATAAATTCACCATATCTGGGCTCGTTGGATATAGGAATATAGGAATATAGGTTAGGTTAGGTTAAAAGATGCGTCGCTACGCGACGCATCTTCTAAAAATTTCCAGCCAGATATCAACAACAAATTAATGCTCAGTTTCTCTGCGATAAAAGCATATTTATGTATAGCCAAGCTTGTTCTTAATTTTTTACTATTTGTTATTTTAATTAACGGCTATGTAAATAGTTCGTTTTTTCCATCGAGTTCAGTGTAGCCGACATGAAATGAAGGGAAGCACTGAAATGGCACCCAGCTCACCAAGGTGGTGACGTAGCCGGCCGTGCCAGTTTCCATAAAAAAAAGGATAGACCGACAGACGGACGGCTTAGTACCTACTGATACGGAACCCTAAAAATGAAAACTGTAGAGACGTGGTAGTAACAAAATAACTCACTCTTGCTGACAAAGCGCTGCGCCACTCGAATAGAACACACTCTCCCTACGCTACGTGCCTTGACGGGATACATACTATTTATCGACTTGAGCGAGTGGACAGTCTACCTACGCGTATCTATACAACGTGTCCCAAAACTCAACGTCAAGCGGGAACCAGGGAGTAGGCCAGTCTATGAAAAATAAGAAAAAAAATCTGAGTCATTTCTTTTTTTAGAAGAAAATTTAACTGAATATTTTTTTTGGTAAAACTACAGGCATTCTGGTTTTATTTGGGATACTGATCAATAGCAGAGTTATTTAGGCTACCAATAAAAATAATTCAACAATTAAATATATGTATTTGGAAGTTTGTAGTCGTAGTAGGTACCGAAGAACGTCAATTTTCAACGTTTATCAAAAAAATTCTCATATCATAAAAATAATTACTCCGATTTTTTTTTTCTTATTTTTTCCAGGGTAGTCATAAACTGGCCTACTCCCTGGTTCCCGCTTGACGTTGAATTTTGGGACAACATGTATTATATAAAATTATTTCTCTTAGACAATCAATTTTACAAGTTAAGTGATTTTTTTTCTTATTGTAAATCAAAATTCTGCTGACTTGATGATTCAAATTGTTCATATGTATAAACTCGACTTTTATTAATGAATTGATTGAACCCTATGTTTTTTGTATTTTACGGACGGAGCAAAAATTACGTGCATATAATACACCATGCATGTAATTAAAAAAAAAACTCATTAGTACACGCTGTGCTGATTGGATTCGAGCCTCGGACCTCTCGCAAAAGATGACCAGACCACTCGGCCACATCGATTCAGATTCAGATTCAGATATTTAGTTCGCCATAAAGAACACACAGTATGGTTCGTGGTCATAATTTTTTTTATGTCCCGTTCGGCATTGCAGTCTCTAAGGAAGAACCGGGCAAAAAACCTTATAGAGTTATTTTTAATGTACTAA
The DNA here is from genome assembly GCA_946902875.1 of Nematopogon swammerdamellus. Taxonomy (NCBI): domain Eukaryota; kingdom Metazoa; phylum Arthropoda; class Insecta; order Lepidoptera; family Adelidae; genus Nematopogon; species Nematopogon swammerdamellus. The sequence goes on from OX336356.1 coordinate 14,813,705, forward strand.
GTTTTCATTAAATTAAATATAACCTACTATATCTAGCCAAAAATATAACGAAATATTTAACTTGCAGTAGGTAGGCAAGTAAAATATAATCAAAGTTGAATTTATGTTAATTTAGTTTATTTGATTTTATTTTAATTGTTATAGCATACATACTTTCTGTTGCATTGTTTTGTTTATTATGAAATGAAATAATAAAGTTACTCATAAAACAAAAAAATAAAAATAGTCGGGGATATATCCATACAAACATATAATAAAATACAAAAAACATAGGGTTCAGTCACGTCATTAATAAAAGTTGAGTTTATGCATTCTGACTGAGCGATCTCGATTCATTTCATCACAAACTTTTTGTCTAGTCTAGGATAGCGCTGTCCAGTTTAGTATAGCCTAACCTAGTTTAACCCAACTGGGCTTTACTCCTATAATCGTTACTCAAAATAAAAATTGTCAAAAATAAATCGATCTACCGTCAAAGACGTAATATTTCAAACGCGAGACGTGCCGCACGCCGGTCTAGAATCCAGACCACGCTCTCCTGCGTCCACATTCGGAAAATAGCATTTCCATCACTGTGAAAATGTTCCGGCGACGAGAAAAGGTATTATCTTCTGCGTCAGCCTTCAGACTGCCTCACCGCACCGCCGAGCCAACTCTGCGCTGACTACGACTCGGATAGATTGAGAGAGATGGAAGAATATTTTACATCAAATAAAAACTTAAAATAATAAAACGTTATAATAATGTTTTTATTAGATAATGTTCACCAAGGCGAACTACAGATTTTCTTATTTCCCTACTTCTTTGAGGAAAATTAAAAATAAATTGAAGCGGGCTGAGGGTATGAAATTTGTCGCACGCCGCCGCATGCATAGTAAAACTTTATTGTTTATTGCTTGTTGGTTGTTGGTTTTGTTGGTTTGGTTTGGGGTTGGCTCTGGGCCTGCAAACTAATCCCGCTTGGTTGGGGACCTTCGTACAAAACCCCGCGATCTCCAGCTACCCCAGCCAGCCTATTTCTTCCATGTAAGCCACAAGTCGACCGGGGTGTCTGCTGACCGCTAGTGAACCGATTGTGAAATACAGGATATTGTAACGGCCACTGCATAAAATTTTGGAAATGATTATTGGGATCAATAGTAACAAAAAAGTCTAACTTTTTTCTGTATTCCCTTTAAATAAAAAGTTACAGAAGCTACTAGCTTCTAAGCTATTGCTTATTGTATAATTTCATCCATAGGTAGGTAATCTACGCTTGGACATGTCGAAAATATACCAACTACAACTAAGTAATAAATAAATATAACAATACATTAAACAAATCATCATCATCTGCCCGTATCGATCCACTGCTGAACATAGGCTTCTCCCAAGGCACTTCACCACGCGCGGTCATCCGCTCTTCTCATACATCCACTTCCGGCTGTCTTGTTTAGGTCGTCTGTCCACCTAACAGCTAATTCACTTGTACGTGGCCTAAATTAGAGCACCCGTCTACCGCAGCGGTTATCGAATCTGCGACAGATGTGCCCGGTCCATTGCCACTTCAACCAGTTAATTTTCGTACTAATATCGACGACCTTGGTTCTTTGTCATGTTTCGTCATAACGGATTTTATCGATCCGATAAAACATAAATAATATTAAATAAAAAGTGATGACGTAGGCCGCTTATCCACGCTCGCCTTCTAAGGCACGCGCTCGCGACGCGTAGTGTAGATAGCGCAGAGTTCTGCCTTCAGAACTCCTGTTACAGCCTCTATTTGAAGAGAGTTCTGTTCCGGACCGGATGCGGAGACAAGACGGCCGGTGTAAAACGTCTTTAGTTTGCGCGGTTTCAGTCAAGAGTAGGCTCGGTTTGATTCGCGTTATCTAAAGGGGCGACTAAGGGATGAGTACATGTAAATAGTTCATTTTCTCGTCCAGTTAAGTGTAGCCGGCACGACCAAATACAAGCACTGTTACGTATGTGATGGGTGATGTGTCCAACCATGATAGGGTAAATAAAAGAATTGTCGTAGTGAAGTTTTTGGTTTTATTTTAATTAATCGTTCCTACCCAACAATATCCATGCGGCGCTCACGGAAGTGTAATAGTTATACGGCTGTGAAACGAGCTTCTGAAATTTCAGGCAACGTAGAAAAACGTACGCAGAACAGGCATTCCATAAAATATTTACAGTGTTATTTTCAGTGAATGAATGAGCGGCGGGTGGCCGTGTGGTTTGGACATCGGCTTCTCATGCGAGAGGTCCGAGGTTCGAATCCGGTCGGCGCACAGTGCAGTGAATGTATGGAAGAATGGGACAAAAATCGAAACTCCGGCTGTATTTAAATAAAATTTTTATTTTATTCATATTTCAATATATAACATTATTTTTTATATATAATAGCTATATATATAGAATATAGATCATATATATATATATAATTAAACTTATAATTAATATTAAATTACAACGTTAAAACTAATTAGAATCTGAATAATCGTCTTCCCTTAAATCTAAATTCGGTAGGTATATCTAGATCTACATTGCGAGACTGGAGCCATTTTTTTCAAATAATCATTAACATCGCCGTCTATTCTCACATATTTGTGTGTAAATACCTTCCTCTGCGAGGATATAACCTACTCACATTTTTTATACTTTTTCATCGTTCAAATATACTCAAACGAGAACATATTTCGTTGAATACAACTTGTTTGCGGTCATTTTTGCTGCTGTTTATGCCGCAAGCTCCAATTTTTGTATGACGATCCCCTCTCTGAAAAAAAAATCTATATATTACCTATTGGCAGATATTGGCAGACAAACTTTGCTAAATCTGAAAGTACATTAATATAGCTACAAGAAAAAGTAAAAACCTCGAGACACTTTGCGCACTTTTTTTTTTAAAGCTTCGTCAAAGTTTGGAATTGCATTAATTATAGATAATTTTCAAGGGTATGTTTAAGACCTAATAGAAAAATAAATCTTAAACAAAAAGACAACATTTATATAACGTATTAAACTACGTACCTTGGGCTACAGAATCCATTTTCAATCACTTCAAAACACTTGCTAATACTTTTGTTAGGACACTCGATGCAACGGACAACATACAACTGATAAGAGGGATTAACTACTCGCCGCGACATTGTTCCAGTTGGAGGGGTGATCATGAGCCAATGAGCGCAGTTCACGGAGTATAACTATAATTCCTAGAAGTAATGCCTTATCTACTTTACAACGGCAGGATGAAAGTCCATGGAATTTATAGCTCATTTTTCGATTTTTGGTAAAGGCTCACTGCACTGTGCGGCGTGTACCAATGAGTTTTTTTCTGACGAAAAAAATTACGTGCATACCTACACCTGCTGCTTCACCGTTCGGAACCGGTGTAAAACTGTAGGTCCCTTCCCTTGTCCCATACAAGGTGGTAGGTTTAAATTGTAGCCGACTGGGTTGATACCACCGTACCGGATGTAAGATGGCCGCATAGCAGCCTCGGTTGTTTTCTCCTCTAGTCCAGTATTAGCCAGCAATCCCGGGAAGTCTCCGGTATGGCACCTACCTTCTCGGAGGTGATATTGGCTCATCGAATCATGTGCTTTGGCCCCTCCGACTCCGGATTACATAAGAAAATATTTCAGTATGGCTGGCCGAGTCAGAGGGTCCAGACCACGTGCTCCGACCAGCCTATATCACCTCCGAGATGATAGGTGCCATACCGAAGATTTTCCTTTGGATTGCTTGCATTGGACTAGAAGAGAATACAGTAGAGCCTGATTTATGACCATCTTACGTCCAGTGCGGTGGTACCTTATAAGCCGAAATCTCATGTTGGCATTCATATGAAAGTAGGTATAAAAATATTTGGAAATTATTTCAATATACCTATTAGTTCAGAAATACCCGGGCAGCTCTGAGTTTCATATTTTATTTACTTAGCTGTCTCCCGACTCCTTTAAGTAAGTAAATGGAAATTATTTTTGGCTTTTTAAGGGTCGGTATTTTTTTTTATTTGTAATTTAACTTTTATTTCAAGCTTTTGAAAAAAACACGCATCCAAATCGGTCCATCCGTGAGATGTAATTTTTTTATTACTTCATAATTACTTTATTGACAACCAACATAGCTAAGAAAAATACCGGGTAAACCAGCTTTCTAATAAAAAAAACGTCATCCAAATCGGTCCATCCGTTTGGGAGCTACGATGCCACAGACAGACACACAGACGGTCATACACAGAGACAGACAGGCGGAGGCGTCAACCTTACAACAACCCCTCCTTTAGCTTCGGGGGTTAATAAAGAGTTTTGCCAAGTTTGTACCGTGTGGGGCCGGTACTTTAAAAGAATAGCCCCACTGCATCTCTCCCCGTGTATGTCGTAAAAGGCGACTAAGGGATATGACTCCCTTCTTATATTACTAGGTGGTAGGGTTTCACCCGCCCGGGTTGGTACCACCGCACTGAATGAAAGGTCGGTCGAAACGGCTATGTAAATAGTTTGTGTTTTCCGTCCAGTTCAGTGTAGCCGGCACGACCGAAGGGAATCACTGACGTGGCACCAAGTTCATCCGGTGTTATGGGCTGACATCAGGGATGTTGTAGGTGATGTAGCCAACCGTGTCAGTATCCATAAAAAAAAAATGTTGCCACGCATGTAGTAGATATATAAAATGTGGGTATAATATTTATGTTTCTTCTTGTATATATATGTGATTATGTATATGTAAGGATGTATATTGGTTGTATGTATCTTTGTACAATTTGTATATCTGTGTATTCATATTTCATACTACTGTTCCCTCTTTAGTACTGCATTCTCCGCCCCTACGTGTTTTCCACATCCCAAAGTTTGGTTCTTAAAGAATGCCGCAAGGCATTAAACTCGCCTTTTGTAACCTTTTTATACAATGGTGTACATTAAAGTATATTTTCATTTCATTTCATTTCGTTTCATTTCGTTTCATTTCGTTTCATTTCGTTTCATTTCGTTTCATTTCGTTTCATTTCGTTTCATTTCGTTTCATTTCGTTTCATTTCGTTTCATTTCGTTTCATTTCGTTTCATTTCGTTTCATTTCGTTTCATTTCGTTTCATTTCGTTTCATTTCATTTCATGTTGTTTACTTTGAAATCGCCAAAACATTTCACCTGCACACAAAACTCACCTGCTCGACCACTCTATGCCCGGTCAATACTTTTGTATTCTTTTGCAGGCAGAAATTAATGTTGACTGCAGCGCAACGCTTGCGCTCAGTTCGCCCGTTTGTGGCGCCAGCATTGCACTTTATAAACTCCGCTTCATAAATAGGCAACGTAATAAGGACAGCTGGTTTATTGTGCAATTTGTGCAATTGTGCAAATTGTATATTTGCGAATTTTTTCCATATACCTACCTACCTACCTTTAAAGTCGGAAATCGTGAAAATGCTGTAATTTACATTTCTATATAATTTGTCAGCCTCAGTAGCTCAGTGGTGCGGTCGGTCGACTGTTGTTAAGCAACCCTGAGCGCGGTCAGTACTTGGATGGGTGACCGCTCGACCATTGGAGGCGGACCGTGGTTCGGATTCCACATTAAAGTGTAGGTCCCTTCCCTTCTTACCTTACTAGGTGGTAGGGTTTATCCCGCCCAGGTTGGTACCACCGCACTAATGAAAGCTCGGTTGAAACGGCTAATCAAATGGTTCTTGTTTTCCGTCCAGTTCAGTGTAGCCGGCACGACCGCAAGGTGAAGGACTGACGTGGTCGGCGTTGTGCAACACGCAAGAGTACTTGCAGCACAACACCGATTACTCTGCTTACCCCGATTGTCGGGATACAGCGTGGGGTATGTTTTTATACAAGCCCAAAAAAATCTGCTTCACTTCCCTTAATACGCCCACTGTGCGTGGGACAAGCCTATCGAACCAAAATCAGGATTATCTTCTCAATATTCGTTCACAATCAGCACCTCACAGCCACAGCTCACAGCGGTTGCAGTGGGCCGTCAGAACCGAAAATATCCGGTTATTTCCGGTCGAAACGGCTCTAATCCGGCTACGGGCGGTTTGGTCCGGTATCGAGCGTTCTGCTTTTGGCAAGCGTTAATAAAATATAAGCAGCGAAAGCAGGATTACGACGATACCTCGAAATTTAACTGACACGGTTCGCTACATCACCTACAACATCCGTGATGTCAGCCCATAACACCGGGTGAACTAGGTGCCATGTCAGTGCTTCCCTTCAGTCGTGCCGTCTTCACTGAACTGGACGGAAAACATGAACTATTTACGTAGCCGTTTCAATCGACCTTTTAATAAACCCTACCACCTAGAAGAGCATGGTATGAGGAACATTAGGTAACAGATTAAATATTAGTTACTACGTAAGGTGTGGTTAGGTGATGTCTGATATGTAGCAAATGTGTCAGTTCAAAAAAATACAAACAAACCTTAAAAGAGTGAATTTACAGGCTGTTGCAACAGACACTACATGCCAAATTTAGGAAATTATTATTGGGATCATGATCAGTATTAACAAAAAGTCACTACACTAGGCGAAAACATAAATTTCAAAAATTATTATCTCCAAAACGAGATACTTTAGAGAAAAACTTTTTTGACTATTAAAAACATGAGGATTGCGCTGGCGAAATTAATGTACTTGCCGTTACAACACACACAGTTACTCTACGTTGGAGTTTATAATTATATTCTTGAGTATTCATGTTTATGCTGTAAATATTAATGTTCTTGTGAGCGGTAGTATGGGTTAATTATTTGTAAGTTACTATAATACTTATAAGGTACTAACAAAACATTGTGACTTGCGAAGTTTGTTTGTCAGTTCTTCTTCGCCTTGAATTTAGAACTGGCGGAATTTTCGGCATGTCCAAGCGTAGGTTACCTAGGTAGGATGAAATTATAGGTACAATAAACAATAATAAAATGTGATAAATAAATTCAACTTAACATACAGATCCCGTTATAAAAGAAGCTTGAGGCCATTCAAATCAGTCTGCGATCATGTAATTTAACACTCCCAAAATCTATTTCAGCTAATCGGTAAAAGGATCCGATTTTTAATACGGTTTCAGTTGTAAATATTCTCAGACTTTGTTTTCGAACTTTGTACTTAGAATTAAATTGTGTAATTTCACTGGCTTCGCACTGTGCCTTTGTTTTGGACATTTTAAATGGCGAACACAGTCTTTGTAAAGATGTTTTCGAATACGAAGGCTCGCGGAGGGATTCCGATAGAACGACGTAAGCGCCGTGGCGAGTAGTACAAATTTTTAACCTTTCGATTCTGAACTCGACGGAATCACATCAAATGCATTCGTAAACGAAAGATGACCATCTACTTATTTATTTATTTAATATGCTTTATTGTTTAATATAAATTCTATAACAAAGGCGGACTCTACAAAGGACAAAGGCAATCTCTGCCGGCCAAACCACCCTATTACAACATTTATTGTGACTACCTTAACAGTTACTTAGATGTATGATGTTATGTAATTTTTTTTATGTAATCCGGTATGGGTTACTGAGTCAGAGGGGCCAAAGCACATGCGCCGACCAGCCAAATAACCTCCGAGAAGGTACATAGGTGCCATAGCCTGGCTTCCCTTTGGATTGCTGCCTATACTGGGCTAGAGGAGAACACAACCGAGGCTGCTATGCATATCTGCATATCTTACATCCAGTACGGTTATATCAATCCAGTCGGCTACAATTTGAGCTTACCAATTAGTAAGGGGCAAGGGAAGGGACCTACAGTTTTACACCGGTTCTGAACGGTGAAGTAGGTATGAACGTATTTTTTTTTGTCAGAAAAAATTTACGTGCATAAAAACTCATTGATAAACGCCGACAGGAATCGAATCTCGTCCAACCAGTCCCGTGTTAGCTCTTCTCGATTTGTCAGCTAACATACAGACAGAAAAATATTAATTAAAATTAATATTCATAAAAAATATATATACACTATTCTATAAACTATACTTTTTTCCACTTAGTGTGCACTGAAAAGCACCAAATTTTCATTATTCCCCCTTGATAAAACAATTAACAAATGTTTATGTTTAGAAATATAAAATTGTCAGCCTCGATAGCTCAGTGGTGCAGACAGTCGACTGTCGCTATTGATGGCCAGTACTTGGATGGGTGACCGCTCGACCGTTTGAGGCTGACTGTGGTTCGGATTCCACGTAAAACTGTAGGTCCCATCCATTCTTACTTTACTAATTGGTAGGGTTCAACTCGCCCGGGTTGGTACCACCGTACTGAATGAACCGTCGGTCGAAACGGCTATGTAAATAGTTTGTGTTTTCCGTCCAGTTCAGTGTAGCCGGCACGACCGAAGAGAAGTACTGACATGGCACCTAGTTCACCCGGGGTTATGGGCTGACATCACGGATGTTGTAAGTGATGTAGCCAACCATGTCAGTTTCCATAAAAAAAACCATTAATAATTAAAATTACCAATAATAAAATATACTTTTATGTAGGCGTTTGCTTTTATGTAAACGCCAGACGACCGAATTCGAAATAACCTTCTGAATAAGAACGAGTTTCACTATAATGTAGTCCACCCATATTGTATTTTAATACGAATATCGGGTTATACCCCAACCCTTGCCGCTTCACCCCCTATCCACCCCCGCAGAGCCATATTCACTCAAGTAATTTCATATGCAGTAGGATCATGGTGCATTAAGCCAACATTTCTCATCGAGACATTAGTGATGTCACGATGCCGATTAATCTGGGTCCTTTCTTGGCGTTTAGAGATAGAGACTGCGCTTAGAGAAGCTCGTATAAGCCTCTGACAGAGCCATATTCACTCAAGTAATTCACATGCAGCAAGTTCATGGTGCATTAAGCCAACATTTCTCTTTAAGACATTAGTGATGTCGTGATGTCAGGATGTCGGTAAATTTGGGTTCTTTCTTGGCATTTAGAAGTACAGACTGCGCGTTCAGGAGCTCGTATAAGCTCCCGATAGACCCATATTTACTCAAGTAATTTCATATGCAGCGGGTTCATGGTGCAACATTTCTCATCGAAACATTAGTAATGTCACGATGTCGTCGGTAAATCTAGGTCCTTCCTTGGAGTTCACAGATAGAGACTGTGCTTTGAGAAGCTAGTATAAGCCCCTGATAGAGCCATTTTCGCTCAAGTAATTCATATGCAGTAGGATCATGGTGCATTAAGCTAACATTTCTCATCGAGACATTAGTGATGTCACGATGTCGATTAATCTGGGTCCTTTCTTGGCGGTTAGAGGTAGAGACTGCGCTTTGAGATGCTCGTATAAGCCCCTGACAGAGCCATTTTCGCTCAAGTAATTCATATATAGCAGGTTCATGGTGCATTAAGCCAACATTTCCCTTTGATACATTAGTGATGCACGATGTCGGTTAATCTGGGTCCTTTCTTGGTGGTTAGAGGTAGAGACTGCGCTTTGAGAAGCTCGTATAAGCACCTGACAGAGCCATATTCACTCAAGTAATTCAAATGCAGCAGGTTCATGGTGCATTTGCCAACATTTCTCTTTAAGACATTAGTGATGTCACGATATCGGTAAATCTGGGTCCTTTCTTGGCGTTTAGGAGTAGAGACTGCGCTTTGAGAAGCTTGTATAAGCCCCTGAAAGAGCTATACATAAGTGGGTAAAGGTAGGAATTCCTCGTGGTTCGAATTCGCCCCACGAGCACCAAAGAGTTTTTCTGATTGAATTTACGTGCATACGTACACTTGCTGCAGACTGCTGCTTCACCGTTCTGATCCCTCCCCATGCCCCCTATAGGTCAGTCAGCACAGTTAGCGTGTATGCGTCCACTGCTGGACATACGCCTCTCCAATTTTCCTCCAGTCGGATAGGAACCACAGTCGGATTCCACGTAAAACTGTAGTTCCCTTTCCTTCTCACTCTCTTTTCTTATCAGAAAAATATATTTTCTTATCCTCGAATTGGGTACAGCCGATAGACAGGTATAGTACCTTTTAATTTATGTGACCGCTCGCCCTTGGACGCTGACCGTGATTCGGATTCCACGTGAAACTGTAGGTCCCTTTCCTTCCTAACTTACTAGGTGGTAGGGTTTATCCCGGCCGGGTTGGTATTACCGCACTGAATGAAACGTCGGTCGAAACGCCTATGTAAATAGTTTTTTTCCGTCCAGTTCAGCGTAGCCGACATGAAATGAAGGGAAGCACTGACATGGCACCTAGTTCACCCGGTGTTATGGGCTGACATCACGGATGTTGTGGATGATGTGCTAACCGTGTCAGTTTCTATATAAAAATAAAACTGCTTTCCGCCGACGTACTTGACGTCGTCGTCCCACCAGGCAGGTGGTCTTCCCACACTATTTTTTATTATCCACGGGCGCCAGTGTAGGATGCGGTTACTCCAACAACGGTAGTCGCTTCTTCGGCTGACGTGCCCAGTTCACTGCCACTTGAGCTTAGCCACCCGGTGTCCAATATCGACAACTTTGGTGCGTCGGCGGATTGCCTCGTTAGGCACCATATCACGTAGCGATATTCCCAGCATGACTAGCTCTATTGCTCGCTGGGCAACTTTCATGTTATATAGAAACTTGTAAACTACCCATCGACTGATACCCATCTCTGAAGCTGAAGTCGGAGTTAACGTCCTTCGGGACAGGCTTTAGCGTCTTAATCCAGTGCAGGCTGTGACCCGAGCAGCCTTCCCAAACTCCTTTCTCCTCTGCTTCCTTCCACCCCACAACACAGCCCTGTGGCCCCGAAAGCCTGGCTGCATGTGAAGGCTGAACAGTTTCGTTGGATAGGGCGAAGGGGACGTACGAATTAACTGACTTTCTTATGTTTATTTTCAGTCGTTTATTGTGTTTTTCGTTTTTGTTTCGGTTTTTAACCCCCGATGCAGAAGGAGGGGGTGTTATAGTTATAAGTTAATTTATATTACAAAATAATAAAAAACACGTATATAGAAACGTATTATGTATGTATATACAAATTTCTTCGTCTATGTAATTGACTGAAGTAACTGACTTAAATGAAGCTATAAGTATGTATGTAATTTAATGTATTGATTTGTATTTTAAATACATATTATAGTAATTAACTACATATTTCTTTTTATTATTTTTTTTTTATTTAATTTCGCACTATCCATCTACCTTACCCTCAATCACAGGCATGACTCTACCAGAATATTTATTTGTCACGTTTGTCACGTTTTATTGTGCTTATTGCATTATCATTTCATTTCATTTCCACTATTTTTTATATAATATTTGTATAATAATTTGTACATAATAAGTATGAAATAAAAAAAACACACACACATTACATAATATTTCAACTTTTATTAGTCGTCGTCAGATAATAAAACTTTAAAATATATACAAGTTGAATGTGTCAAGTCAAATGATAATGACGAATGATAGATGCCGTTAGATCGGTAGAGCATGAGACTCTTGTAATGGGTTTGAATTTTTCTATAATATAATATTTGTAAATTATTGGCGAATTTTCCTCTCATCTCCTCTCGACAGGACGCCTCCTTCTAGTCCTATGATAGTATTTCCATGAGAAGCTTGCTTTTGCAAACGTGACATCTTATTATTATTCACCCCGTACCGCCAGATTGGCAAATTCAATTCTCGCTCATTTCGTCACACCATCTAACGCGCCGGGACTCGAGAGGGAATAATATTATTCCAAGAGAGTCACGAATACGACTGTTCATATTTTGTGTAATTTTGTAGACATACACACGTTCGTTGGAGTAACGTGTCGTGGACAGTAAAACAGAGGGAACACCACGGTGGGACGACGAATTATTGACGTGATAACGTCTAATAAATTGATTAACACCGGTTGCACACACGAAGAAGTGTCACGTTGCGTCACGTTCCATCTGAGCCGTGCCACGTTCCATCTCAGTCTGTGCGTGCAAGCGAGAGCGCGTAACAAGCGATAGAGAGGCACAATCGGCCCAAGCGGCAGTGTTGCCAAACGTACGGTAATTGCCGTATCGTACGGTAATCGAGGCTAGAAATCGACAAATGTACGGCGTACGGCAGCGATATGGGTGCCGTACGAAAAAATACGGTAATTCTTATAGCTGTGTTTCTTTATAACGTTATCACGTAAAATTATCGTCCGTAAACCGACTTTACAGACAACCAATTTGTTTTTATGGAAACACAATTGTTTGCCTCACTTACGAGCTGAAAGGTCGTATGGGAACTTTCGCCCCAAAAACCATATAAGCATTTTCGTACTGAAAGGGCTAATGTACGAGATACGCCCTTATAAGTTTAATTTGTATGGAAAAGCACACACTATTGTACGCCATTCTTGACCCAAGAATTCGTTTCATGTGGATTAAGGAGGAAATAAGAGGCATGAGAAACTAGCTTTTGCAAACGTGACATATTATTATTCACCCCGTACCGCCAGATTGGCAAATTCAATTCCCGCTCATTTCGTCACACCATCTAACGCGCCGGGACTCGAGAGGGAATTATATTATTCCAAGAGAGTCTCGAATACGACTGTTCATATTTTGTGTAATTTTGTAGACATACACACGTTCGTTGGAGTAACGTGTCGCGGACAGGAAAACAGAGGGAAGACCACCCGCCAGGTGGGACGACGACATTTCCCCATTCCACCTTCGCACAACGCGAACTGGGCAGGGATTGCATCCCTATACGCTGGATTTACCACGGAAGCGTACCAATCGGGTCTGTAGATCTTTTCTCCACAGAACTGGTAAACTCAGGAACGCTCTCCCTGCGTGGGCAGGGAGAGCGTTATATTTCCCCCCAAATATAGTCTCGTGTTCTTCAAGAGAAGCGTGAATATGCACCTGTCAGGCCGGCATGGCATTCGCAACCCCTGCGTACGACCGAATGTCCATGGGCGTCGTTAGACACCTTATGGGTGGCTCGGCGCCACATGTCGCGCTTCCTATAAAAAAATTTCTTACATTAGCCCTTTCAGTACGAAAATGCTTAAGAGTTTTTGGGGCGAAAGTCCCCATACGACCTTTCAGCTCGTAAGTGAGTTAAAAAAAACCTAAAACTTTAAGTATGAAAAGTTTCGCTCAAAAATGCACTGGAAGCCCAATCCATCCAACCGTGTGCATAGTCTGCAATTCGAATATTATTAACCGCAGGCATATATGACAACTCCAATGCAGCAGGATCATATACGAGTACTAGGGAGGAACAACTTGTTCATATCGGCTCTACATTAGAGCATACCTACTAGTCTTGTTAATTAATGCGAAAATCATTCATTTTATTCACTTGCGAATCTTACACCATACCGATGTTAACGTTGAATGCTAATGCGAATGCGAAAAATATCGCTTGACAGTTCATGAAATGCAATGAACTCACACTTCGTTTTGACAATGAATGTAGTGCGAATTCACCGAAGAGTGTGAATGAATGAACGAGCATTTTAACTAATAATGAATGGGTGCCTTGGAACCTTATGGGTGGCTCAGGGCAACATGTCGCGCTTTCTATAAAAAAAACATTATTAATTTGATATTATTGAAATGAAATGTTTACTCATTTATTTTCCTACTTAACGAACGAAATAGTTTTTTGTTATAATATAGTTTGTTACGTATCTGAATTTTATTGGGTCAGTAAATGCCATAAATCAGTCCACAAAATAAAGAAACAACACTCCAAACATCGAACCACATTACTAACAACCCGTTAGCGCATAGCAGTGCTAAGCGCTAACGGGGTATTCATTATGAATTCATTTTGCAAATGCTAAGCATAACGTCACTAATACCTGCACATACAGCTTACAGGAACTTGCTTCGCTTATTCCTTGCCATCCAACCTATCTTCGCAGCACTCGCCGCAGAGAAACTGAGCACCCTTTTGTTTTTTTTTTTTTGTAATCCGGTATGGGTGGCTGAGTCAGAGGGGCCAAAGCACATGCTCCGACCAGCCAGTATCACCTCCGAGAAGGTAGGTGCCATACCGGAGACTTCCCTGGATTGCTGGCTATACTGGACTGGAGGAGAACACAACCGAGGCTGCTATGCGGCCACCTTACGGTACGGTACATACTACCAAACCCAGTCGGCTACAGTTTTAGCCTACTACCTAGTTGTAGGCAAGGAGTGTTGACATTTTTCTTTTGAGAACCCTCGGTTAAAAAAATCGAGGGAGTCTGCATGTACACATGTAGCCGTCAAACTTATGTAGTTCGTGAACTGCATGTTTGCGCAGTTTGAAAAAAAAATTTCGTAAGAAAATTTTTCAACTTTGGTAGCCCGTATTGCCACACCTAGGCTTCATACAAGGTTTTGTTCGAAGTATCAAATAAAGTTGTCAGATGGATATTTCATCCGACATATTTAGAAACGTAGTCTGGTTGCTGAGTACTAAGCGTCGCAAAGTACAAAAAAAGTCTTAATTTTTTTTAGTCGCAACCCCTTAGCCGAGCCCAAAGACGTTTCATCAAATTCACGTCAAAAGCCCACACAGAACACACCCATATACGAACTTCCCGCCGCGCAGCCCTATACGAAACAGCCTATACTAGTAGAGGTATATTCCGTACAAAATTGAACCACAAAGTCAAGATAACAAGCTCGTAAGGATAAATACAGTTCGTTCCGTCGCGCGGGCTCTTGGATTTTTCTCAAAATTACAAAATCACCACTGATGTAGATAAAATAGTTCAGTCATAATCCAGTTTGGCGTGGCCTTTGCGAGGTCATGGGGAGTGGAATCATTTTATTTATTTACTAGCTTTTGCCCGCGGCATCGCTCGCGTGAAATTCGTATTTAAAAAGAAGAAAGCAAGTAAGCCCGCTACCGTACGTTTATTTCGGCGCGCGGAACAATGCGGTTTGTATGAGAGCCACGTCTCAGCATAACCGGAACCGAATTTTATTTAGACTATTTTGTATCTCGTATGTGTTTGTACTAAGTTTCATCGAATTCGGGTGATCGGTTTAAGAGTTATGAAATTATAACATATGTACATACAGAAAATATTTCTAAAAATCGTCAATTTAGTTTTAGCCTAGGGAGTCTACAAACGCAATATCTCATAAAATAAAGTAACTAACTCCATGACTATCCCTTACAGATTTATTATTAGTATGGATTTATAGGCACACGCACACCAACAGGATTGGATTGGAGAATTTGTACGTATATTCTAATCTAGTTTTACCAACATCTTTGTGAACGAGTAGCGCTGTAGACGGTGGTCGTTAATTTTCAATTATGACTGCCTCCGTCGCGTCGGTCGGGAAAATATTATCTTTTCTTTCACTGACATTGACTTTTCATTTGGACTTTTTATAGACATATAAAAAAGCTAAGTGTGATCTTTTAAAAATCTAGTAAGCAAGTGAGAAATATAGAATAAAGAATACCTAATATATATACTTTACCAAATGTCTGCACTACCCCTGCCATATTTCTTTCTCACTTACTCTCATCACCCAAAGATTCACTAGTGGTAAGTCCGGCTTTGCACGCTACTGTTCTCTTGTTTCTGTGTCAATTATTGTTAGCTTCTATTCTTCTTCTGTATGTTATCTTCTGTCTTGTGTATCTCTGTGTTTTTGTGTGCAATAAAGCATTACTATTCTATTCTATTCTATTCTACCTATCAGTATTTAAATATTGTTTCATAAGATAGATGCAAAGCAGAAAATGAAGAGAAAAAATTGATCAAGTGCGAGTTTTACTCGCGCACGGAGGGTTCCGTAGATCCGCTATTACCATACCTGTCAATAATTTCTCAACTGATAAAAAAACATATGACAGCATCTGAGAGCTTAGCTTTCTTTTAAATAGTTTGCTTGTTTACACCCTTTCCAACGGTATACCACATGTCATACAAATAATTCACTATGTGGTCAAAATTAGGGACAGAGACCAGAATAGAACGACAATTTTGGTAATTTAAAAAAAAAAAGAAAAAAAAATAGTATCTCGATACCACGTGACACCTGACAAAAGGTATTATAAGTGGAAACGTTGCAAATGACCTTCCTTACTTACCTGCAAAAAAAAAATTGTCGGTCGATGTGCCGAACATCCTGTATAATAAGAACTTTATCACAACAGCTCTATTATAAGTATAACTTAAGTGAGAATGGTTGCTAACCAACTTTAAATGGTTATAGATCCTAAATGGTCATTCGACATGAAAAATTGTAAGAGAAAGATTTTCAAATACCTATTCAACGGCGCCCCCCCGGCTAGGTGGACAGATGACCTAAAAAAGGTAGCCGGGAGTGGATGGATGAGAAGAGCGGAAGACCGCGTGTGGTGGCGTGCCTTGGGAGAGGTCTATGTCCAGCAGTGGACCGATACAGGCTGATGATGATGATGATGATTCAACGATACCCTATTTCATATAGCTAGTCAACTTTCATTTTTTACTTTTTCACAATATGGCGTCTAGTTGTCGCCATATTGAATTTGAATCATATTTTTGGGGTAAGCATAGTAATCGGTGTTGTGCTGCAAGAACTCTGGTAAATTACAGCACAACACCGACCACCACGTTTCGCACAGTATTCGAACAGGATTCAATCGATCAAGCAGCTAGTAAGGCACGAAGACCCACCTGCTGCATGACTCGGTGGGAGTACCGTGCCAAGGTGAGAGGTGGCGAACCTGTCGCTCTTTAGCACGGCATCTTGTCCTTATCCCTTAGTCGCCTTTTACGACATGCATGGGGAGAGATCCAGTGGGGCTATTCTTTTTAAGTATACCTACCGGCCCCACGCGGTACGAACAGAATGTATGGACACAGAATCCTAAAAATATGTCCCGACCAGGATAATTTTTTTCGCCTTTCCATCTATCTACTGAAGAAATATAAAGCGGGTATGTACCAACGAATTGTAGGTACATACATATATGCTTTTTTTCTTTTTTTTTATGTAATCCGGTATGGGTGGGTGATTCGGAGGGGCCAAAGCGCATGCTCCGACCAGCCAATATCACCTCCGAGAAGGTAGGTGCCATACCGGAGACTTCCCTGGATTGCTGGCTATACTGGACTAGAAGAGAACACAACCGAGGCTGCTATGCGGCCATCTTACATCCAGTACGGTGGTAACAACCCAGTCGGCTACAATTTGAGCCTACCACCTAGTAAGGGGCAAGGGAAGGGACCTGCAGTTTTACACCGGTTCCGAACGGTGAAGCGGCAGGTGTAGGTATGCGCGTAATTTTTTTCGTCAGAAAAAACTCATTGGTACACGCCGACCGGATTCGAACCTCGGACCTCTCGCACGAGAAGCCGATGCCCAAACCGCTTGGCCACCCGCCGTTTGCTTAGTACAAAAATGAAAAAAATCTAATAATAATTTAATGCCCGTAGTTAATTTTTGTATGTTTGCATGTACCTACTCGCTTTATGCCGAAAAGAAAGAGAAAAAAATAAGTCCTCTATCTAATCTCTCTAATACGATCTCTGGTTCTGTCGAGTTAATTTTATTTATTACTAGCTTTTGCCTGCGGCTTCGCCCGCGTAAAATTCGTATTTAAAAAGAAGAATGTAAGTACCTAAGCCCCCGCCACTGTACCTTTATTTCGGCGCGCGGAATAATTCGGTTTGTATGAGTGCCACATCTTAGAGTAACCGTAACTGAGTTTTATTTAACTTATCCTGTGTCACGTATAGTTAAATGTGCTTGTACTAAGTTACATCCAATTCGGATGAACGGTTTAAGAGTTATGGAGGAACATACATACATACAGAAAATATTTCTAAAAATAGTCAATTTAGTATAGTATCATACAGAGTTTACAAACGCAACATCTCATAAAACAAAGTAACTTACTTCATGACTATCGCGTACAGATTTATTATTAGTATTGATAAGGCTCGCGTTAAAGCAAGACTCCCATGCAAATGTGATTGTATCGAATATAAGAGATCAAATTAATTTTGTATACATAGAACTAAAACTGCTAACATGATCGCAAAATTGATAATGTCACAATGTATATGAAACGGCTCCTTCGAGACAGATTAACATCTAGTGACGGAGCCAATGTTTGTTATGTGCCGTTTGTAGTCAGTCAGTCAGTCAGTCAGTCAGTCAGCGTGTAAGCGTCCACTGCTGGACATACGCCTCTCCAATTTTCCTCCAGTCCTCCCGGCCTTCAGCGATACGGAACCACTGATTTCCGCCGGCGTATTTGATGTCGTCGTCCCACCTGGCGGGTGGTCTTCCCACACTCCGTTTTCCTGTCCACGGCCGCCAGTGTAGGACACGGTTACTCCAACGGTCATAGTCTCTTCGGCTAACGTGCCCAGCCCACTGCCACTTGAGCTTAGCCACCCGGTGTCCAATATCGACTACTTTGGTGCGTCGGCGGATTGCCTCGTTACGCACCATATCACGTAGCGATATACCCAGCATGGCTCGCTCCATTGCTCGCTGGGCAACTTTCAACCTTTGGACAACAGCGACCGTCAGAGTCCACGTTTCACATCCGTACGTCATAACCGGGAGGACACACTGGTCATATATACGGGTCTTTAAATTCTGCGGAAGGTCAGACTTCAGGACGAATTTTAGTTTTCCAAAGGCATTCCAACCCAGTTGAATTCGTCTCTCCACCTCCTTAAGCAGACCTTGTCTACCAAGCCGCAGAATTTGACCGAGGTATACGTACTCTTCAACCTGTTCGATCGCTTCTCCGCCAATAACAAATTGTCCTCCCGTCATAACCTCGGTCGCCATGACCTTGGTTTTGTCCCGGTTCATCTTCAGACCAACCTTCATCGACGCTGTATAAAGGTCTTCCAGCATGATCTGAAGCTGATCTCGGGAATTGGACAGAAGAACAATGTCATCGGCGAAACGCAGATGACTGAGAAGATCTCCATTCACGTTTATACCCATGTTGTCCCACTCAAGCATCTTGAACACATCTTCCAATGCGTTTGTGAAGAGCTTGGGTGAGATCACATCCCCCTGCCTTACGCCTTTACCAAGGAGGATAGGTTGGGTATTCTCGTGAAGCCTCACAGTCATCGTCGCGGACCGATACAGATTTCGGAGCACCTCGATGTAGCGGTGGTCGATTCTGCACCTGAGGAGGGAGTTTTCGACAGCCCATTTTTCAACTGAGTCGAACGCCTTCTCATAGTCGACGAAGGCTAGGAAGAGCGGCTTGTTGTACTCCTCGCATTTTTGCACCACTTGTCTCACAGTAAATATGTGGTCCATGGTGCCGTACCCTTTCCTAAATCCGAGGCTGGTACTGGTCCAGCCTCTGTGTCAGCCGACTCGTGATGACTCTTGAAAAGACCTTGTACACGTGGCTAAGAAGTGAGATAGGTCGATAGTTTTTCAACTTCGCCCTATCCCCCTTCTTGTGAAACAAGACAACGACACTATTTCGCCATGCGGCCGGAACTACACCGCCTTCAAGAACTGCATTGAACAGTTTTTGCAGTTCCTTCAGGATCGGTCGTCCGCCAGCGTTCAGCAGCTCTGTCGTTATCCCGTCTTCACCTGGAGCCTTGTGTTTTTTGAGTCCTTTCAAGGCAGCCTTTATCTCATAGACACTAATATCGGGTAGATCCTCCGTGTAGTGTCTAGTGAGCGGCGCACGCCTATCAGAGTCGACTGGTTTGCTTGGACTTGGGGCAGGGATTGCTGCGGAGTACAATTGGCCATAAAATTCCTCCACCGCCTCAAGAATATCCGGCTTTCTTGCAGTGACAACCCCATTCGCCCGCTCGAGTTTCGAGATTTGGTTAGCGCCGGTAGAGAAGGCACGGGCAAACACTTTGCTGCCTCGATTTTCCTCTATAACGCGCTCAACCATCTTCATGTTCTCTCGGCGAATATCACGGCGAATGGACTTGCTTATGGTCTTGTTGAGGTTCCTGTGCACGACACTACTCCGGGTCTCCGGTTTCATATTCCGTCGTGTTTCCAGGAGCCTCAACGTCTCTGCGGATAGCTTGCTACGGGGTGCCTGTCGACTTTTGCTGAAGTGCTGCTCTGCAGTGTCCGTTAGTGCGGATACGAAGCTCGTATACACCTTGTCGATGTCGGAATCCTCATCTCGTGGCGCTAAGCTAAAAGCATCCGCGAGTTTGGCTTCGAAATTTTCGAGCGTCTCGTCCGGTATGTTTAGCTTGGCCAACGGTTTGTGGATGAGTTTACGCCGTTCCATCTTGAGGTTTAGCTTCAGCGTACCTCGCACTAGTCGGTGATCGCTGCCAGTATCGAAGCGGTTAAGGACAGTAACGTCTATACACGACGATTTACTGTCCGCCAGTATGAAGTCGATCTCGTTCCTCGTGCAACCGTCAGGGCTGGCCCACGTCCATTTCCTTTTTTCCTTCTTCAGGAAAAAGGTATTCATGGCGTGGAGCTGGTTGGCTTCGAGATAGTTGACCAACATCTGGCCGCGTCGATTCCTGACACCGATACCGTACGGACCTACTGCTCTGTCTCCCTTCAGAGGCTTGCCCAGTTTGGCATTAAAATCTCCCATCACGTACTGGAAGTGAGATTTGTTGGTTTCTAAGGCTTTGGATACATCCTCGTAAAACTGCTCCACCTCGTCGTCAGCGTGTGAACTTGTGGGAGCGTATACCTGCACCACCTTCAGCTGATACCGCTTGTTCAGCCTGATGATGATGTAGGCCACTCTGTCCGACACGCTGTCGATTTCGATGATGCTGTTCACGAGGCTGCGCCTCACCATAAATCCCACTCCACCTTCCGATTTTTGGGGATTTCCTCTGAAGTAGAATAGGTTGCCGGAACGTAGCACTTCAGTCTCTTCGCCCTTTCTTCTGACCTCGCAAAGACCCAGGATGTCCCATTTTATATGAGCCAGCTCCTGTTCCAGCTCGACCAGTTTCTCTTGCGTTCTCAAAGTCCGTATGTTATGGGTAGCCAAGTGTAGTTGGGTGTGGCAGCCAGATCTAACCCAGGGATTCTTAGCACCCCTCGCCCCGCCGGAACCTGGACCGCCACCACGATGATCCGGAATAGCGGGGCCGCTGGGAACTAGGGGCCGAGGTACTGTAGGACTTTTCATTGGAGGTTTTGGCCATAAAACGCCACGTTGGCCAAACGTCTTGGCGAGTCTTCCGCTCTCGTCAGCCTTAGGATTGTAATACCTATGGCATTACGCACCTAAGTTTCCAGGATACACCGCGAGGAGGTGTGAGTCGGAAATTGGAGAAAGAATTTCACTCCGCTACTACTTCACCATCGTGCGATGGTGCAGCATTAGCAGGAGATTAATTCAGTCTCCCTTTTATATCCTTTGCCGTTTGTAGTACTGAATAAAATTTCATTTCATTTCATTTCATTTCATTTCATTTCAGGTAACTGCATACAAAATGAAATTCAAGAGAGCGAAGCCACGTCCAAAAGCTATAGTAGAATATAATAGAATGTTCAAAATTCAAACATACTAACAAAGCAATTGAAACTCATCCCGATTCTGCGCTAAACCAACACCGCCATCGTCGCCCCCGACTTGGAGCGAACATGTTATGTCCGCTCCAGTAGCGTATTTAAGTATGAACTGCAGGGGCCGTTGTACAGGGCGCCGCGCCATAATATTGGGGGGTACATTTTTTTAGTCCAATAGTCAATGTAGGTTTAAAAGTTTATGTCAACCTCGGTAACTCGGTGGTGCGATCGATCGAGCGGCATTCGTGATTTAAGCATAGCGGGGCTCGGTCAGAATGTTTTTATTTATTTATTACTAGCTTTTGTCCGCGGCTTCGTCCGCGTGAAATTCATATTTAAAAAGAAGAAGATAAGTAAGCCCGCTACCGTATCGTTATTTCGGCGCGCGAAATATTTCACTTTTTATGAGCGCCACATCTTAACTTAACCGGAACTGAATTTTATTTAATTTTTTTTTGTGTTACCTATAGTCAAATGTGCATGTACTAAGTTTCATAGAATTCGGATGATCGGTTTAAGAGTTATTATGAAACATACATACATACAAGATTAAATAAAATCGTCAGTTTAGTTTTAGTATCATAATAGAATGCGGCTCTGGACCCGAAATACGGTTCTGGACCCTCTCGAAATACGGCTCTGGATCCCAACAAAATACGGCTCTGGACCCTACCGAAATACGGCTCTGGACCCTACCGAAATACACAGCGTTGCAACTTTCCAAACGAGCGAAGTGGCGCAATTTGTAATTCTAATATTCACTTTGTAGGTGTCTGCGGCGAGTGGGGAGCTGAAATTATACGTAGGGGCTGTCCGAGTTCTGTACCCAGGGAATAATATTAAAGGTTGTTGATGTTATACGTTATTATAAAAGGAAGGAACGAGGATATGGAACGGTCAAAGATTTAAATCGATAGATACGGCAAAGCGCTCAAGAGTTCGTCACCGATTAGACATAACGGCGGCGTGTGTGGGTTCATGTAACAGTAGTCATCGAGAATCGCATCAAAGCTGCCTCATGTTAGTCAGTCAGTCAGTCAGCGTGTAAGCGTCCACTGCTGGAAATACGCCTCTCCAATTTTCCTCCAGTCGTCCCGGCCTTCAGCGGTATGGAACCACTGCTTTCCGCCGACGCACTTGATGTCGTCGTCCGACCTGGCGGGTGGTCTTCCCATACTCCGTTTTCCTGTCCACGGCCGCCAGTGTAGGGCACGGTTACTCCAACAGTCGTGTTACAACGACTCATGTTAACAAAACGCTATTAAAAAAAAATAGCGATAACGCTCTGCACTCGCGCATCGGCGCGTTCCGTTCCGTTCCGTGAAACGACCTCTCAACAGCACCTCATTGAGCGTGGTTTCGCGAGGAGTGGTGTTATTGGCTATGCCCGATGGACTCCTGTGCAAAGCAACGGTACCGGTTACATTAAAAAAAAATTAGGTTGTGGATTTAATTTTAATTTTAAATTTAATTTATTTTTATGAAAACAAACTTGTAAAAATTGTACTTATTTTGGAACCTGAAGTGATTTTCTCCGATCGGCGTCCAGGTGATCATAAGCACACCTGGGCGCCGTCAGAACTTGGACGGGTGACTGTTCGACTAAGGCTGACCGTGGTTTGGAATCCACGTCACACCTACCTACCTACTTAAATACCAAATTTCCCAACACATTCCCCGAATTTTTTAAACGCCTGCGTTGTATTATGTACGAACCTAGTATGAGTATTCTCAAGACACTCAATGAGTTGCACAAAACCAGTAGATAAATCCAAAAAAGATTTTTAACTTATTTATTTATAGTACCACACCCATAGACCACAACACTGCTGCAGCTTTCAAAAAGAAAACAATAGCAATGTCCCAAAAATACTTAAAAAAATTATAAAAAAACATTTGAAAAGTAGGAATTGAACCCGGGATCAACTGATTGTAAAGCCTTACCTTTAACATTCTCTTAGGCAAATATCGGCACCACTTAATTCACAGTATCACGTGACAGAAAGCACAAAACCTAACCATATCCCATTTTAAATATTCGCGCGCTAACGGGTATGTGACATCACATGACAGCGCGCTGACTCTAGGTAGACGGACTCGTGCAAAAGGAATCGCTCACGACGTGTCGCACGCGCGGCTATTCACGATATAGCGTCCTTGTTTGGCGCTCGTGCGCTGCACGCAGAACTCCATTTCGGCCCATACTGTTTCTATGAAGTATCTTTTGTCTCACGCGCCAGCGGTGTTTTGCCGATCCCCATACATTCAGATGGGAGACCCGCGTGCGGTTTTCGATTCCGCACGGGGTGCGGGTTTACTCGAAAAAACGTTCCTTGTGATCTATAAAATAAGATCGAATTCACATTCGTATTTATTTGGAGTACGATCTTTATGGTTTTAATGTAGGTATGTTGTATTGTAAAATATTATTTATTTTGAGTGAAGTGAAGACTTCTCATGGTATGGTAGTGCGGCGCACGGGCGCACTTTAGGACCGGCCGCCAGTGGTCCCTTCTCTTCGTACCTTACTAGGTGGTAGGGTTTAACCCGCCCGCCCTGGAACCATCGCACTGAATGAAAAGTCGTTCGAAACGGCTACATAATGTAAATAGGTAGTTCATATTTTTTTTCGTGTAGCCGGCACGACCGAAGGGGACACCACCGACCTATTGGTCGCTGAGGAACACTGACATGGCACCTTGGTCACGGATGTTTTATTTGGGTGATGCAGCCAACCATGTCTAACAGGGCGGGAGGGCAGGGGCTTACCTATTCCATTCAACCGAATTTCCATCATCCGAATTTGATGAAACTTTTACTTATGTGCGGTGCGACACAGATCCGATTATCTCATGCAAACCGAATTGTTCCGCGGGCCGAAATAATACCTTCTTATTTTAAATACGAATTTAACGCGAGCGAAGCCGCGGACATGAGCTAGTGTGATATAAAATTATATGGTAGTTTGGAGAAATAAATTCAATATTTAACTAAAAATAAAAAAATCATTAAATTTGATTCTAAAAAAAATTATGACATAAAATTAACATTTACACACTTGTGATATTAGCGCATTTAACCTAGTTCCTGTCAGGCGTAGATGTCATGTCGGCGCTCTTCTTTAGTCGGATTTATGTTATTACGTAATACTTGTGCCACCTGCACCGGACAGTAAACAATGCGAGGCGATGTAGGTCGATGAAATGGGGTCGTCGTCGGTGGCATTCGTCGAGATGTTAAAACAACTGGTCGGACCAGTCGAATCAGGCCACGTAGACTAAAGGAGAATGCACACCATTGCACACTATTGAAAGTAAAACCACAGATTACTTAATAGTTACTTCGTAACAGATGAATCTCTCCATAGAAAAAGTTACATACCTTCGGCTTTAATAGCCTAAACTTTTACGTCGCCAGTCGCTGCGTGCGAAAATGTACCTAAACGAAAGAGCGTAAAGTGATTATTGCTTTGCAGCTGCGCGCGACGCGGGGCCTTGAAGCAAACTCGGTTACGCTAGGGCTGTTACTTTCGATAAAAATATCAATGCATTATATTGTAAAGAGGAAATATGTGTGAATGTTTGTTCGCGAGCTACAGCACAGATTTAAAAATGTTTTTTTACTGTTAGATAGGTACTTACCTATCTTTTTTTTTGGTTTAACATATAGGCTACTCCTAACTTATGCCCGCGGCTTCGCCCTCGTTAAAATATATTAGAGGAAGAAATTAGTTCAGCCCGAAAATACCTACCTATACCCCTGTAATGTTATTATTGTACCTGTACGCATGCTTATCTAACTGATTTTATTCGGTATAGATTAAAAATACATCTGCCAAGCGAATCCGGACTTATTGCCGGCGGAAATTACTTCCAGTCGACCTTTACATACACCTTTCTGCTTGGCAGAAGGCGGACTTATTATATAAGGAAGCCGACGTTTGCTTTAAAGCAGATGAAAGCGTGGACCGCACGTGTCGGTCTTATTAGACTGAGCGGCGCCGGCGTGTTGCAGCGGCGCGCGGTGCGGCGCACCAACCAAAGAGTTAAAGGAAGCCGACAAGCGAACCGCCTACCGCTACGCGCCGCTAGCACATGCCGCTAGCTTTCTTCAAAGTGTCGCGCGCCGCGCGTGCACAGCTAGAATTAATATGTCATATTGTGGGATTATTCGTATTTGTAAGAATGATGTCAGTTTTGGCCAGACCCAGACTCCCACCCCACCCCCCTCCTACGTCACGTGTAACGTCTGCAAACCAGACCCCCCCCCCCCCCTATTTTCAAATTTCCCCATCTTCACGGACGTTGTTTTCCGTTCTGTTGTGTCATACATACAGACGGCGGATGTTACATTTGAAATAATAAAATATGCGCTAGGGACGAAATAAGTGTATGAAAATACAGTCCTCTCCTTTAGAATTATTTGAACAAGTTGCTACTGACGTAATAGTAATATCTAAAAGGTCTTGTCGCATTACCATTTGAAACGACCGACGCGTCCATTTTCACTTGTACACAAAATATACAGGCCGTCTCTCCCAACCGACCAGTTTTGAAGCACATCCTGAATAGTTCGTTGGCTTCGGCAAACTTCGCTTTCAAGCCGCAGGGGATCACACCGCAGAATATTCAACAGTGGGGGCTTCACCAGAAGTGGCAGCTGTCGCCGTTTGTCTATTAGTTATATGTCTAAATTTTTTCGGGTGCCTGTCATTCAATCTTCATCACACCAAAAAAACTTTTTCGAAGCGAAACTTTTTAACGCACGCTTGGGATGCGGAACTAACACAGAAAAAGTGAAACGTCACGAACGTACGAATGGAAGTTGCAACATTTATATAAATTAGGCCCATTGTGCCTAACGGTACACTCACTTTCAAAAAGGCCTTAAAAAAATACCTTCTTACCGAACAAAAAGAGCACTAATCCTCACACTGTAAATACACTTCTACACGCGTGATCTAACCCACTCCTCCCTTCACTCTTAGCTAGTCGAGTCGAGTAGGTATCTAAAACCATATGGTGGCGCCTAGCTCTTACCACACGGGATTCGCTGAAGCCAGCTCTCGAAATTGAATGACTCGTGGATTGTAATAGGGTTTATTAATCTTGAAAATTAATTGTCTTGTAGTTTGTAAGTTAATCTGTGTAAAATTGAAATATTATGTAAATGTGTATTTTCGTTAATGTTGTATAAAGTTCCTTAGATTTAATTTAATTTTAGTATTAATATAGGCTAGGCTTAAAAACAGCGGCCCTTGAGTTGAGACACTCGAGTGGCCATATGCTGCGCCTACGCCCTTTCTTTTGTACTTTGTAGCTCCATCTCTGTTAATGTGTTTGTAATATAATGTATGTGTACAACTGAATAAAATTCTATTCTATTCTATTCTAATTTATATAAATTGCATCTCTCCCCGTGTATGTCGTAAAAGGCGACTAAGGGATAAGACTCCCTTCTTATATTACTAGGTGGTAGGGTTCAACCCGCCCGGGTTGGTACCACCGCACTGAATGAAAGGTCGGTCGAAACGGCTATGTAAATAGTTTGTGTTTTCCGTCCAGTTCAGTGTAGCCGGCATGATCGAAGGGAAGCACTGACGTGGCACCAAGTTCACCCGGTGTTATGGGCTGACATCACGGATGTTGTAGGTGATGTAGCCAACCGTGTGAGTTTCCATAAAAAAAAAGTCGTCGCCGTTTGTATATTATTTCCATAAGTCTAAATCTCTTCGGGTGCTGTCATTCAATCTAAAAAAAAACTGTTTTCGAAGCGAAGCTTTTTAACGCACGCTTGGGATGGGGAACTAACACAGAAAAAGTGAAGCGTCACGAAACGTAAGAATGGAAGTTGCAACGCTCCTGATGGGATGGACAGCGCGTATTGTTGTCCGGAGTGGCATCTATGACAGTTGTTTTTAAGTGAAACCATTGTATTGGTTGTTAGCTAGGTTTTGAAAGAATAAGTTGAAAGAAATATAACATAGATACTGAGTAGTACTGAATAAAATTTCATTTCATTTTATTTCATTTCATTTCATAGATGGCGCTATCCCAATCGAAATCAAATTATATTAATTAATAATTGGATTGTATATACAAAGCTGTGCCCGCGGCTCCGCCCGCTCTCATATTTGACTTCACTGTTAACCTCATAAGCCATTTAGAGTGATAGTAAGTAGCCTATAGTTGATGGGAAGAATCAAGCTATCCGTAGAATTTTTTTTTATTAAAATCGGTTCAGTGGTTCTCGAGTTATAAGCGGACAGACAGACATACACTCAGACACTCAGACACTCAGACACTCAGACAGAAAGCAGACGTTGGATTTTATTATAGGTAAGGAAGCGTAACAAGCTTCGCTTCTGTTCGCTGTGCCACGACACCTAATTGTCATTAAACTCGTCCATTGTGCCTAATTTATATAAATTGGTGTTCAATAAAGAATATATACCTCAGCGTTTTTATTCATACCTGGATGCACAAAAATATGTATGCATATTCATTTGTATATTATATTATATTTCTTAGGTAATTTATATGTATTCTTAAAAGTATAGTTTTTATTTATCTAGCATGTATTTATATCTATTATTAAGTATTCTATGTGTGTATTTTCACGTTAATAAGTATTCGTATTATTAATTATTTTATCTTCAATTCTCACACTCAACTCTCTTATGTACTTAGTAAGTTCACTTCAGACACATGCTTTTGATGGTTGAAATGTAAGTGGGTAGTAGTAAACTACGACCCACTTTCATTCGACTCTCAAACATCCGAAGGTTGACTGAAAGAAATCTGTGTAAGGAATAAGTCCGCTTTTGGTAAAATGTAAATGATATTGTGTTTATTTGCGTAAAATGTTCGTCGTCGATCATTAAAGTATTTTCTATCTATTCTATCTACCGTTTCCATCTTATGAAATTATCTTCATTCTGCGTCTGAGTCTGTGTTAACTGTACGAGACTGGACGGCTTCACTTTAGCTTCCTAGTTCCTGGCACCAGGTGAAGCACTCTGTGTCTGAAGTGAACTACCATCGCTTCTAAAAGTGTGTTATTATTTATTTATATACTTAGACACTTAACTAGCAAACCTTACAATCAGCTTACGCACCTCATATTAATGATAATTGTGCTTATTTGTATAAAAGGTTTTTGGAGCAATAAATTATTTACTATCTATTCTGTCTACCGTTTCTATCTTATAAAATTATCTTCATTCTTCTTCTGTGTCTATGTTAACTGTACGAGACTGGACGGCTTCACTTTAGCTTCCTAGTTCCTGGCATCAGGTGCACTCTGATGCCAGGATGGAAGCACTCTGTGTCTGAAGTGAACTGGCATCGCTTCTAAAAGTGTGTTATTAATTATTTATTTACTTAGACACTTAACTATCAAACTTTACAGATTATCTTAACTCGTTTACTAGTCTAACTTAACTTACACCTGTAATTAGCATGACCAGCCTCTTAAATGTACATAAATACATACCAGACGCTGTATTCCGACAATCGGGGTAAGCAGAGTAATCGGTGTTGTGCTGTAAATTACACCACAACACCGACCGCCACGTTTAGCAGAGTATTCGGACAGAACATAACTATCAAGCAGCAAGTAAGACACGAAGACCCATCTGCTCCGTCACTCGGTAGAAGGACCTCACCAAGGTGAGAGGTGGCCATCTTGTCGCCCTTTAGCACGGCATCTTGTATTTATCCCTTGCCTTTTACGACATGCACGGGGAGAGATGCAGAAATTTCTCTTTATTTAGTTCATTCTGTGAATATCACTGTTTAGAAGAGAATTTGATTTTGCAGTAGTTGATTTGTAGAAGGACATGTCTTCTGACCTGACCTTCTGATAGTTATTCGGAACACATAAATTGAACAACTGCAGGAGAACCGGGTAACAGATGTTTTTTTTTATCATTCGTGAGCAATACATATTGCACTTGAACTCATAACAATTTATAAATTAAATTCGTAAATACCTATCTACCTTTTCAGTTTGGAAAATGTAGGACATTAGAGCTAATTCGCTTCTGAACTCGATGGAATTATTGCCCACCGTGACCAAAAAATATTAGTCGGGTAGAAATATGGGTAATAATTCAAATGTTAAATTACAAATTTGAAAAACCCCCGACAATTAAAAAGTCAAAAATAATTTCAGGTTAATTATTTAAAAGAGTTGGGGGACCGCTAAATAAATACACGCGCAACTCTGAGTTTTTATATTTAATTTACTTAGCTGTGACCTGACTCCTATAAGTAAACGGAAATTATTTTTGACTTTTTAAGGGTCGGGGTTATTTTTAATTTGTAATTTGACTTTAATCTCAAGCGTTTTTAAAATAAAAACAGCGTGCAAATCGGTCCACTTTTTAAGACAATATTTTTTTTTATTGCTTAATTACTTTTACAAACATAGATAACAACCACAAATATATATTTGCCCAGCAGTTAAACATGTAATCTAGGTATATAAAATGTTATTCGAAATTATGGCCTTATGCCCCTAAAATTGTTAATTGGACATGCAGACAGACAGACGGACGGACGAATGTATTGTGTATGTTGTGTTGTGTGCGTTTTATAACTGCGTTTATAACTGTTGTTATTACTGTACTTATTTATTATCCTTTCTTCTGCTTACTGTGGTTAGTTTATTGTTATAGTTTGTTGTTATTTATTGTTAGTCGGTTTAGTTTAGTTAGTGTATTGCGTACCTGGGCCTGACTTAAAATCAGCGTCCCTCTCATCAGCTCCAGGGCTCGGTGGGGAGGGACCAAGGCTGTGTCAGGTCCAATTTTTCTTGTCTATTATTGTTATAATATGTGTTATAGGTATCGTCGTGTGTGTTAAACAAGAAAAATAAAACTTATTCATTTCATTTCATTTCATTTCATTTCATTTCATTCATTTTCATTTCAACCATCGCGATTAAGGCCCAATTGCGCCAACACGAATTTAGAGTTAAGTAGCGAGTTATGGATTTAAACGCGGTTCCCACAGTCAACGGGTACTAGCTTAACGAGTTAAACTGGTTTATATCGTTAAATTCGTGTTGGCGCAAGTGGGCCTAAACCAGCTTTCTAATAAAAAAAACCGCATCCAAATCGGTCCTTCCGTTTGGGAGCTACAATGTCACAGACAGACACACCCATACACATACACACACACGTTAAGCTTATAACACTTTTTGCGTCGCGGGTTAAAAATATTCAACAGGAAGAAATGAACTCAGAATGTGAATATTCGGATCATTTGCGACTACCATTCCAGATGATTTACTATATTCGACGTTTTGTTAAGGTTCAGATTTAAATGAAGAAAAGACGCCATCTTTTCAATGTTTAATGCAACTCGGCCTATGAAAACCATTGTAGAACTGGAAAGAGTTTTTTTTCTTGAAATAATAAATATGAAACAATCTTGGCTGAATCGGGAAGAACACAACACAACTTAGCTTAGAACCATTAACAATACGTATCAAAGTTTGAAAAAGCCTCTTTACACCTGATACATTTACATAAGTCTTTATAGTCCGAACTCTCAGTAAAATTATTAATCTTGATCTCAAGCTGTGTTTTCGATAAACTGTAAGCGATGATGTTATGTGGCTAGTCACTAAAATATTTGTAATAATATGTGTGAAAAAAAAAATACCCTGCGAAGTTTTTTGCCGGTTCTGTAATTTTCTGTCTATTATATACATACAAACTATTTTTTATAGAAATCGCGACATGTAGCGCCGAGCCACTCATAAGGTGTCTAAAGACGCCTATGGACATTCGGTCGGATGCGGGGATTGCGAATACCATGCCGACCTGACAGGTTCCTATTCACGCCCCTCTTGAAAGACCCGAGATTGTACCTGGGGGGAAATATATGGGCAGGCAGGGAGAGCGTTCCAGAGTTCTGTAGAGGAAAGTGCAGAACCGGTTAGTACGCAACCGCGGTAAGTCCAGCGTGTAGCGATGCAAACCCTGCCCGGTGCGCGTGGTGCGGAGGTGGAAAGGGGACGGCGAGATCGCTTTAAACAGCTCCTCCGAGCACTCCCCATGGAATAAGCGATAGAATACGCTTATGGAGCCGAAATCCCTGCGCAGTTGCAGTGGTTCTAGATCGAGGGACACTTCGGGGTCAGAGGCCCGCAAGCTGGTACGTATTTGGCAGAGCCATCCCACACGTGCGAGCAGTAGTCCAAAAGTGCTAATTTATAACCAATGCGCAGTATCGACATTGTTTTTCTCAGATACGTGTTTTTGGCTGGTCTTGAGAGCCTTAATAGAGATGTTAAAATTTAGCCGATGATCCCGAGCTACGCGTAAAGAAAGATGCCATTAGTGAGTTTCCCTCCGTCTTCCCCCTTCCTTTCTTACTCTCTCCCGCTTAGTCCTTAAGCCTGATTTACATTGTAGAGGTCAGTGAATGTGACGAGTACCTAGAATACGGCCGTAAAAGACGTAGGTATATATATTTATATATAGCCGGGTGGTCCCAGAAGTACCCGACCTGACGTATAGATGGCGGTTGTTGTTTGAAAAAACTTAGTGAATTCGAAAGTACTATTCGAAAAATTTTAATTAAAAAATAGAACACGCTACGTTCTTTTGTTTTTGTTTGTCGGCCATCAATAGTGAACGCTCTGAGTGAATACTTTCTTCTGAAAGGTTCGACTAATATCAAAGCTGAGCTGGATTCAACTCTGGGGGAGTCTGCTCCATCGTTTACGACAGTAAAATATTGGGTGGCAGAGTTCAAACGAGGTCGTACGATCTGCCAAGACGAACATCGCAGTGGTCGACCAAATGAAGTGACCACGCCAGAAATGGTGAAGACAATCCATAAAATAGTATTGGATGACCGTCAGTTGAAAGTGCGCGAGTTAGCAGATATGGTAGGCATTTCAAAAAGTGCTGTACATCGCATATTGACTGAAAATTTGGACATGAGAAAGCTGTTCGCAAGATGGGTGCCGCGTTTACTCACAATGGAACAATAACAACTTCGTGAGGATGTTTCAGTCGAGTGTTTGGCGATGTTTCACAATATTAAAGCCAAATTTTTGCGCCGATTCGTAACAATTGGGACATGGGTTCATCATTTCACACCCGAGACCTTGAAAAAATGGCTCGGGGTAAAAGATTTACAAACAATGAAGAGGTAGAGTCGGCAGTTGATGGCTACTTTGAGGAGCTCGACGGTTCTCGCTATACACAGGGTATCGAAGCTATTGAATATCGCTGGGAAAAGTGTATCGAGCTAAAAGGAGACTACGTTGAGAAATAAAGCTAGTTTTTCCAAAATTTGTTTGGTTTTCTTTGTTAGGCCGGGTACTTCTGGGACCACCCTCGTATATTTTATGCAAACTGAAACGGTTGGCTACATCACCTACAACATCCGTGATGTCAGCACATACCACCGGGCGAACTAGGTGCCATGTCAGTGCTTCTCTTCATTTCATGTCGGCTACACTGAACTGTACCCTAATCATGAGATTTAACCTACACCGCGTACTACGCTACGCCGCCGTGTTCTCCGCATCATTTTGTATGGAGAAACGAGGTTCGAAAATCTATCACTAGAGGCGCTGGTCCGTTACTCCATACAAAATGATGCGGAGAACACGGCGTAGCGTAGAACGTGGTGTAGGTTAAATCTCGTGCTAAGGGTACTGGACGGTCACTTGCAAAAATAGTTCGTGTTTTCCGTCCAGCAGGTCTATTCTTGTAAATTCTGACAGCGGAATCAGCGCATAGACCTGCAGTTCAGTGTAGCCGACATGAAATGAAGAGAAACGGACATGGCACCTAGTTCGCCCGGTGTTATGGGTTGACATCACGGATGTTTTAGGTGATGTAGCCAACCGTGTCAGTTTCCATAAACAATTAATTATGTAATGCTATATTGCTGAATAAGTCAGAGGGGCCAAAGCACATGCTCCGACTACCCAGTATCGTCTCCGAGATGGTGCCATAACGGAGACTTCCCTTTGGATTGCTGGCTATACTGGACTAGAGGAGAGCACAGCCGAGGTTGCTATGCGGCCATCTTACATCCAGTACGGTAGTACCAACCAAGACGGCTACAATAATTTGAACCGACCACCAAGTTTAATACTCGCCCTACTAACACTACCGGTTACCCTGCTAATGTAAACTAGACTTTATTTCCTGCCTAGGGCCTCCCGTCTCACTTAGGCTGGTATATATTTAGGTCTTCGGGAGAGTTTCACTCATTAGTACCGCAGCAAATAGCCTAAGAAAACGCGGTGTGGTTTTTTAATTTAGAAAAATGTTGAGTACAGTCATAGGGACAGTTTTTGGACACTGTTACATTTTAATTTTCTTTTATCTCACCGAAATCTGAATACGTATACGAAACTGAAAAGGTTTTGGCCGTAACCAATTTTTTTTTGTAACTTAAAAAAATTGGACCTTTTGTATGAAGAAAGTGATAAAACAGATCTTGAAATAAAATGTTTTAGAACAAAATTTTTTTAGTTTCAGATTTATAATATATGTAAAATATTGATGATATATGTAATGTAATATTCATATATTATAGAATATGTTGTAAAAAGTGTAACTTTTTTATTGACTAAATAGTTTATATCTAATTCTAAGATGTATAAATTTATATTAATAGCTCTTAAGTTTCTTAATAAAATAATAATAAAAATAAATCTATAATATAAATAAATCTATAATATAATATAAATATCAGAATTATATTCGACGTATATAAATTTATATACGTCGAATATAATTCTGATATTTATTTCTGAACGATATAATAAAGACAAAACTATTATTAAAAACAAAAATCCCGACTACGAAAAACAAAAAAGGAAAATATAAGATAATTTTGTAATATATTGGGACAAAGTGCAGTTTAGAATACGTACTAGCAAAACTTCGGAAGTCGAATATATGATTCTGAAAATATAGCATTAGGTATCGATCATAATTAATTATGTACTTGAACATAGTCAATCTGCTTTGATAATATGAACGAAAGGTCCTTCGAACACAATTAATAATACAGCCGGAGTCGGAGTCAGCAAAACTTCTTGAAAATCTAGCTGACTCCGACTCCGGCTGTATTATTAATTGTGTTGGAAGGACCTTTCGTTCATATTATCAAAGCAGATTGACTATGTTCAAGTACATAATTAATTTTGATCGATACCTAATGCTATATTTTCAGAATCGTATAAGTATTCGACTTCCTAAGTTTTGCTAGTACGTATTCTAAACTGCACTTTGTCCCAATATATTACAAAATTATCTTATTTTTTCCTTTTTTGTTTTTCGTAGTCGGGTTTTTTGTTTTTAATAATAGTTTTTATTTCACACTTTTTAGAACATACATTAATAATATAATGTTTTGTTTAAAATTTAATTTTGTTTTTAAATTAAATACTGTCATGTCAGCCTCGGTAGCTCATTGGTGCAGTCGGTCGACTGTTGTTAAGCAGTGCAGTGCTGAGCGCGGTCAGTACTTGGAGGAGTGACCGCTCGACCGTTGGAGGCTGACCGTGGTTCGGATTCCACGATACACTGTAGGTCCCTTCCCTTCTTACCTTACTAGGTGGTAGGGTTTATCCCGGCCGGGTTGGTACCACTGCACTGAGCGAAACGTAGGTCGAAACTGCTATGTAAATAGTTCGTGTTTTCCGTCCAGTTCAGTGTAGCCGACATTAAATGAAGGGAAGCACTGACATGGCACCTAGTTCAACCGGTGTTATGGGCTGACATCACGGATGTTGTAGGTGATGTAGCCAACCGTGTCAGTTTCCATAAAAATATACTGAATTTGTTCCAGTACAAAATCTCGGAACAGACTTGAAATTTGAATAGTAAGGGATATACAGCGACATCTGCATTCAGTGAATACCACAGATTTCTTTTTAAAGTTGTCAATTTTATTACCTGTCATGTTGGTAATCTGTGCTGTCATGTTTGATTACATCATGTACAATGTACAATACATGGAGTTGGGTACAATATGATGAGTATGCATAATATGTATAGATATATAGAGGTATATTGTTATTTCTGAAGATAACTTTCTCAAATTAATATATTGGCACCTGCGGTACAGATCTGAAAAAATTAATTATGAGAAACAAATTATCCTCAGAAATAGCAATCAGTCAGTCAGTCAGCGTGTAAGCGTCCACTGCTGGACATACGCCTCTCCAATTTTCCTCCAGTTCTCCCGGCCTTCAGCGGTACGGAACCACTGCTTTCCGCCGACGCACTTGATGTTGTCGTCCCACCTGGCGGGTGGTCTTCCCACACTCCGTTTTCCTGTCCACGGCCGCCAGTGTAGAACACGGTTACTCCAACGGTCGTCGTCTCTTCGGCTGACGTGTCCAGCCCACTGCCACTTGAGCTTGAGCAGAAATAGCAATATAACCATAGAAATAACCTAAAGCATTTTAAAGCAAGTTTTTTTTAAGTCAATGAATATAACTCTTTTTTTTATGGTAACTGACACGGTTGGGTACATCACCTACAACATCCGTGATGTCAGCCCATAACACCGGGTGAACTTGGTGCCACGTCAGCCTTCCCTTCGGTCGTGCCGGCTACACTGAACTGGACGGAAAACACAAACTATTTACATAGCCGTTTTGACCCACCTTTCATTCAGTGCGGTGGTACCACTGCCGGGCGGGTTAAACCCTACCACCTAGTAATATAAGAAGGGAGTCATATCCTTTAGTCGCCTTTTACGCCATACACGGGGAGAGATGCTTACAGGTCTTAAAGAAAGAAGTTTAAATTATCAAGTTATTATTGAGCTTTTACGTGGAGTATATGAAATAAAACAAACACTCTTATAAATATAAAATTCGGATTGGTATTTTATTAAACCATTTACATAAATATACACATTACATATGATTTGTTTTATGTTTAAATGTAGTACATTTGCGCTGTTTATAGGAATAAATGACCTTTGCGTTTCTGTTCAAGAGAATTGAACTTATATCTTTCGAATACAATGTTTTTCTTCGGCATAAAGATATTTATCAAATTGTTGTAATACTTCTTCCATTGACTTAAAATTCTGACTTCTTCATATTGATCAATAGA
Organism: Nematopogon swammerdamellus; assembly: GCA_946902875.1. Lineage (NCBI taxonomy): Eukaryota > Metazoa > Arthropoda > Insecta > Lepidoptera > Adelidae > Nematopogon > Nematopogon swammerdamellus. Next base: position 14,850,264 of record OX336356.1, read on the forward strand.
TGTGAATTGTGTCAACAAATCCTTCAGGCTTCTCAATGCGTGAGAACGTTACCTTCTCCGAATCGCTCTTCCTGTGACCCGTTATAATCATGTACTTCTCACTTGTGAAATAACGCTGACCGCTCTGCCACAATGTAGAATAAATGAGCTAGTTGCATTTTATGTACCTATGAATATTACTTTACTCTTTGACCTATGACAAAGTTGACCTATCATAAATTCCATTATTTTCCAAACTGACGTCAACAAAGATGGTTGTCATAGTAACCCCCCAACACAGATTACTGTCCCAGAGTTGACAGACTAAGATGGTTTGCCCAACAGAACCACAGATTCCAGACAATTCCTTTCCTGATCTGAGAGTACAATACTCTTTGGTCAGGCAACCAAACTCTAGATGTCGCCATCCACAATGAAAACTAAGCATCCAGTTGACGTAGTGGTTATATTCTCTTTGCCAGTTGACGTTTGCATATATAGCGGAGCGCCATAAACTATTGTACCATAGACACATTTTCAAAATTTAGAACTCTAAGAATTTATCTGTCAATGTTTTGATTATTATTGTCATCTTGTCTCGATGTAAAATCTCAAACAAACTTATCTGCAAAATTAATATATTAGAGAGTTCATAAAACGAATCGTGTTTTAGTTCACCCTCTAAATTGGTGACCCCGAAACGTGAGAACATGGATCCGCCGCCACCACCATCGAGCTTGCAACAACTTCCGGACGCAGAACAGCGAGACCGCTCCATCGGTAAGGTCGCCGTGCGCGTCCCTCCATTCTGGCCGGAGCGACCTACACTCTGGTTCGCCTCATTAGAAGCACAGTTTTACCTCACAGGAATAACGAGGGAAGAAACAAAGTTTCATTATACGGTTGCTCACCTTGACAACAAAAGTGCGTTTGAAGTTGAAGAACTAATAATATCACCACCGGCAGCGGAACCGTACTCTGCTCTCAAAGCAGCACTAATAGCGCGCTTCTCTCTGAGCCAGGAGGAGAAAGTTCGCCGTCTTCTCGAGAAAGAAGAGATGGGAGACCGGAAGCCAAGCGCGTTCCTGCGTTACCTACGCAGCTTAGCCGGCAGCTCCGTCCCCGACCACCTACTAAAAACAATTTGGATGAGTCGACTACCATCTCAAATTCAACTGGTACTAGCCTCACAGAGCGACGCCACTATAGAAAATCAGGCTACGCTTGCAGATAAAATAAACGAGATCGTTCAACCATCTTGCCTCCAACCATCAGTAGCAACTACTTCTTCTGAGTCTCATGTAGCCAGTCTTGAGAAGAAGATGAATGAACTTACACAACAAGTCGCTGCGCTCACTACGTACGTCAAAAATAGGAGCAGAAGTTCCAGTCGAAGTTCCGATAACCGATCACGATCTAAATCCAGAAACAACAACGCTGACAGCTCCTACTGCTTCTATCACCGCAAATTCGGTAGTAAGGCTAGAAAATGCCAATCACCATGCGATTTCAAGCAGAACCATTCGGAAAACAGTCAGAGGGATCATTAGAGGCAGTAGATGACCCTTTACCCTCAACTGCCCGCCTATTTATGACAGAAAAAGACTCAAAACTGCAATATTTGATTGATTCCGGCTCTGACTTATGTGTGTATCCACGTAGACTGATAAGTGGCCGACTGGATACAACATCATACAACGTTTTCGCTGCAAACAATACCCCGATCAATACATATGGTATGCGATCCTTTACTCTAAACCTTGGCCTTCGTCGTTCTTTCCATTGGAGATTTCTTGTAGCAGATGTCTCACGTCCCATCATCGGCGCTGACTTCCTTCTTCACTACGGCCTCGTCATTGACTTGAAAAACCGCCGATTGATAGATCCGCTGACGGGAATTTCCTCATATGGACAAACCAATGTACCTGCAGACATCCACAGCATCAAAACCCTCACCTCTTCCACCCCTATCTACCACCTCCTGGAGCAGTTCCCCGCCCTGACCCTTCCAGAATCCACCCTCAACAACAACAAACACAATGCACGCCACTATATCACAACGACCCCTGGCCCCCCTGTTGCCTGTAAGCCTCGCCGTCTATCTCCGGAGAAACTTGCCATCGCCAAGCAAACCTTTCAAGACCTTCTCCAGCGAGGTGTCGTGCGTCCATCAAAAAGTGCATGGGCCTCCCCCCTCCACATGGTTCCAAAGAAGCCAAGTGGTTGGCGTCCCTGCGGAGACTTCAGGGCCTTGAACTACAGAACAATACCCGACAGGTACCCCCTTCGCCATTTAGAGGACTTCTCTGCAAACCTTGAAGGTACAACTGTTTACAGTAAGATAGACCTTGTAAACGCCTTCAACCAACTGCCGGTCGCTGAGGAAGATGTGCATAAAACCGCACTAACGACTCCGTTTGGTATGTTTGAATTTGTAAAAATGCCATTTGGACTGAGAAATGCAGCTCAAAGTTTTCAGCGCTTTATAGACGAAGCCACGAGAGGTCTCGACTTTGCGTTTGCCTATATTGACGATATTCTCGTTGCATCAAAGGACAATGACCAACACATGAATCATCTCAAAATCCTATTTCAACGCCTCACAGAATTTGGTACTAATATCAACATTAATAAATGCGAATTTTGCGTGCCTGAAATAGAATTCCTTGGATACAAAGTATCGGCTCGTGGTATTCAACCTCCTGATGAGAAAGTGAAAGCCATCGTAGACTATACGCTTCCTGTTACCGTAAAATCCCTGCGCAGATTTTTAGGCGCTCTAAACTTTTATAGAAGATTCATAAAAAATGTTGCATCTGTTCAAGCAGAACTTCACGAGCTACTCAAGGGCGGCGTCAAAGGTAACACGCCTGTCAAATGGACTTCAAAAGCCGAAATTGCATTTGAAAACTGCAAGAACATGCTTGCCAACGCAGCTCGTCTAGCACACCCTGATTCATCTGCTGAACTGGCCATTTTCACAGATGCTTCAGACAACGCTGTCGGAGCCTCACTTCAACAAAGTACCGGATCTGGTTGGCAACCGCTCGCATTTTTTTCAAAAAAGCTTTCGCCTAGCAACTCCAAGTATAGCGCCTATGACAAGGAACTTTTGGCCATCTATCTTACTGTCCGATATTTCAGACACTGGCTTGAAGGTCGTCATTTCATAATTTTTACTGACCACAAACCCATAATTTATGCATTCAAACAAAAACTAGATAAGTGTTCACCGAGGCAGTTTCGACATCTGGAATTCATCGCACAATTCTCTACAGACATACGTCATGTAGAAGGCAAAGACAATCCTGTCGCTGACGCGCTCTCACGAGTAGATGCCATTACTACACCCGTCAGTATGGAGCAGCTCTCACAAGCGCAAGCTTGCGATTCCGAATTGCAACAGTTCCTGCAAGATCCGCAGTCTACTTCGTTACAGTTGAAGAAGTTCACCATCCCCAGTACAAACTACACGGTACACTGCGGCGTATCTTTTCCTACACTCAGACCGTACATTCCAACCAGTCTTCGCAAGCAAGTTTTCCACTCTCTGCACAACCTTGCTCATCCTGGAATAAGAAGTACAACAAAACTCATCACAGAAAAGTTTGTGTGGCCAGGCATTCGCAAAGATTGCAACACTTGGGCACGAACTTGTCTACAATGCCAGAGAAGTAAAATAACAAGGCATACCTCATCTCCACTTGGATCATTCGTTCTTCCGAATTCCCGATTTGATCATATTCACGTGGACCTGGTGGGTCCCCTTCCTATTTCGAATGGATGGCGCTACATTTTAACTGTCGTCGACCGATTTTCACGCTGGTCGGAAGCTTTTCCTATTCACAACATAGAAGCTGAGACAGTAGCGCGAAATCTCTTCGCAGGATGGATCAGCCGCTACGGACTGCCATTACGCATCACGTCTGATCAAGGCCAGCAATTTGAGTCGCAGCTCATGTCAGCTCTATCACGTCTCTGCGGTTTCCAGCGCATTCACACCACGGCTTACAATCCGAAGGCAAACGGGCAAGTTGAACGTTTGCATCGGCAGCTAAAAGCAGCTTTGAAATGTCACAATACCGAGAATTGGGCTGACGAACTACCAGTTGTGATGATGGGATTCCGTTCTGTTTTCAAGGAAGATATTGGAGCTACTCCTGCGGAAATGGTGTTTGGTCAAAATATCCGATTACCAGGAGATTTTTTGTCGCCTCAAAAATCTTTAGCAGATCCATCCGAATTTGTAAATAATCTTAAGAAAACTTTCCGTGAACTCACCCCTGTACCAGCATCGCGACATTCGAAATCATCAACTACATTCTTCATCCACAAAGACTTATCAACCACATCTCATGTTTTCATCAGACATGATGCAATTCGGAAACCACTTCAATGTCCCTACGATGGTCCATTTCAAGTCATATCACGCCACCCAAAATTCTTCATCGTTAATGTCTCAGGTCGCAATAAAACAATCTCCATAGATCGTCTCAAACCTGCATACATTCTTTCTGAAGATACACCTCAACAGCCAGTTTCGGTTACGCCATCTAATTGCATCATGCCTCCTCCATCAAGTTCATCTTCTCCTACTCCTATTCTTATGCATCCTAATGCCGCTTCAGCGACCCCTACTCATGCCACTTGCACACGCAGTGGTCGTCACGTTCATTTTCCACAACATTTTCGTTCGTTCGTTCATTCATTCGATACAAAGCGATAGGATCCATCTCCGAAGGGGGAGTTATATAGCGGAGCGCCATAAACTATTGTACCATAGACACATTTTCAAAATTTAGAACTCTAAGAATTTATCTGTCAATGTTTTGATTATTATTGTCATCTTGTCTCGATGTAAAATCTCAAACAAACTTATCTGCAAAATTAATATATTAGAGAGTTCATAAAACGAATCGTGTTTTAGTTCACCCTCTAAACATGTAAACAAATGGCCGTCCTGTCTTCCCTTCTATGTACGTGATTATTTTGTGCTGATTTTCACAAATTCGTTATTAGGATTGAGTACTAACCTATCCTATGTCAATTTCGCGATGTTCTAGAACATTTTGGTATAACTTTCATTGAGAATCGACGCTTCTTCTAGGCGCTAGTTAACGTTTGAGACACTGAATTTACTAAAAAAAATACTATTAACTGGAAATAAGTATTTAAATTAGGATTCACTACTTTAATGCTTAACGCGCACACGCTGCGTAAGTACGTACTAGGGTACGATTGTGTAGTAAGTGAACATCGAGCCGACGAGAGGCTGCCTTATATATTAGATCATATCTATTCATTATTCCTGGATGAACGACCGATGGTCGCATCCGTATCCTGTTTACATTCACCTCGGACGATGATTACAAGAGTCCGGGTTGGTTGCGATAATTAGGAGATTTATAGCTTTGTTTGTTTCTTATAAAAATATTCATATCTGTATCCTATTCGTTATCATCTATGGGGGCGGTTAACTCTCCCCTGCTAAAGTGGAGACCGTTCCTAAGGGGATGGTCACCGTCTTTAGGTCTAAATTCTTTACTGGAGTAGCATAAACATTTTGCTTCTTTCTTATGAGTACATAGTACATAGATGTAATTATTATAGTCGTTATTATTAAGGTTATTAAGCTATGTAGTTCGGAGGTGATTCCAGTCTCCAATCTGCTGGGCCGGGCTGCGAACCTTCTCGTCTTGCGAATATCTGCTTCTAGGTCTTCGTTCTCCGGTAGATAGGGTAGAGCGACGTCTTCCACACGTAGTTCTGTTATGTTTACTAGTTGAAATTCCTCTTTAGTTTATACTGTAGTTAGGAGAATCGCCTGGTCGAGGTGCTACTGGCATTCGTCGGCGGCTATGACTGCCGTGCCTTGTATGGTAGTTGCTGTTGTGGTACCGTCCGGACAACTCTTCTGTAAGACTGCTGGTGTATTTCTAAAGATCCACCTGAGATTTGGATTCACTTCACAATTGTAATGTTCGGGGCACTGGATTTCCACTATGGTACAGTTCGGGTTTGGTTTCTGTAGTACGATGTCTTGGAGGGAACTGCTGGCTGGTGTTAGCTCCTGGCTGCATACTGCTAGGTTGCCGTCGTACTGTTGGCAGTCCTTCACTTTCGTAAGTTGGCTCTTGTAGGATAGGGTGGTTTCAGGTTTGGATATGGGATATTCACATTGTTGGTAATTCTTTTGCAGTAATGGCATTACTAAAGTTTGCTTGTACTTAGTCTTACTTACAGTTCTTAAGTATATTATGAAATATAATTCATCCTTAACTCTCTTAAATTCTATGTTACTTTTAGCTTTTACAATATCTAGGTTCCTAGTAGGTAGCTTACCTTCCGGTATTCTTTCTATAGCTTCATTTAATACATGAGGCTGCGTTGTCGTACGGTGAATTTCGCAGAAGGCTCTGCTATTGCTGGGCTGGTTAGCGCATATAACGAGTATTTCAGTGGTCTTAGTCCCTTCACACGGGATATTAGTACATTTGAGGAAGACATTAAAAGATATTGCTAGGCAGAAAATATATAAATTACTTATATGCATTTATTATGTATACGAACTATTTTATTTTACATCGTTACGTTCTATTTATGTATGTATTAATTTATTTTCTATTTGTTATTTAATTGTTTTATTGATTGATTAATTGGTTTATTTATTTATTTATTTATTATTTTATATGTATATATTTTTTATTTTTTTTTTTATAGTTCTTTCATTTGCTTAGCTACTTCCTCTTTTTGTACCTGTGGCAGCCGGTAGGCTTTTTGGTAAGTGGGTTCATCTTAGAGGAGTTTAATTTCGTGTGTCGCCTTGCTTGTACATCGGCTACATAGTTTAGTCACGAATACGTCTTGGTAACGTTCTAGTTTTGACCTGATGTCGTTTTCGTCTGCGATACGATGTAATTCGATTATGGTGTCATGAGTCGTTAGTCGGTCATTGTCCTGCATTTCGAAAGATGCTTTCATCTTTCTAAGAAGATCTGCACCTATGAGAATGTCGTATTTACTACTGAGATCTAATATATGGAACAGCATCTTGTGGTCTTGGTTCCCAAATATTCTTTTTCAAAAAAAGGGGTTTGGACCGCACCATTGCGCGTATTGAGTGAGTGAGCGGTTTGTACTGTGAATTTTTTTTATCTATTATCGTACGATTAGTTTGATCGAAACGGCCTATGTATGTATGCAAGATGTTTTAGTCATCAATTTGAAAGGGGTTGCTAAGTATTCGGTCTATACTTAGTTGACTTCGGGATGCTGACTGCTTAGGGCTGTCTTTATGATGAGGGCCAAGGTGTGGTTAGTTTCTGCGTCTGGTTTTCCAGTTATAGTGTTTTCAAAATTTATATCAGGGTCGATTAATATCTATGTCGTCTTTCCACATATGAATTAGATATACGATGGTGGGGTGTAGTGCAGTATGTGTCAATTCTAATCTTTTTGTTCGTATGTGTACGTAACGATAGTGTTGATAAGTTGTTGGGTGTGTTTGGATTTTTTAATGTTATCGTTTTTATGTTTTGGTGGTATCCGTGTAGTGGGTAAGATGTTTTCGTATAGTTTATTTAAATAATCATGTCGTGTGCTCATTTCCTATTGGGGTGCAGATATATTGTACATAATGTCAGGTATAATGGTTTGTATTCTGTTTTGAGTATCATAATGAAACAAAATAAATGAATATACTTGTAGTTGGGGCATTGAAGGCGTTGTAATATCTTTTGGGGGGTCGCCGGTGAATAAACATTTTACGAATGAATAAAGTATTTCTGCACCTGTAAGATCTTTAACAGGTGGAGGGGTGGAGCATTTCGTTTTGTCCAGTCAATATGTAAACTATAAATATGTATGTTAATGCATTTATAGGTAAGTAAGTATATATGTATTGTATTTTAGTTATGTATATGTTCAGGTCGATACTGATATATTATGTACTGAAGTAGACATGTATATAGGTAATTTTGCTAATATTACTTACTGTAGTTTATTCCAGTAGTATATATATATTCGTTTCTTATGTATCTATAAGGGTGTTAGTAAGTATACATATATGCATAATAAAAGATTTTAGATTTATTTTCGAGTACGCCTACCTACTCCATACCTACATCCTAAAGGTTAGTTTTAGAAGAATGCCTATGTGACATTAAACTGGTCTACTTGTAACCGTATTATTAGTATACAATAAATAATACATTCATTGATTTATTTAGTGCATTGATAAAGAAGCTTTCGAATAAGAAATATGTTATACAATTTTTATGATGAGGGTGCTAATGATTCGAAATGTCCATGTCTGATTTTACCGTTGTTTATATATATACATATATATAATTAGTCGTGATGAGTTTTTTTGTTTTTTTTTTTTTTATTTTATAGGGAATGCCAAATCAAAAAAAATCACGAATTTTATAGATCGGGTTTTGTTGCAGGAATAATTTCATTTTACATCTAAATAGTTTGGGGGGCATCGCACGGATATGATTTGGGATGTGATTGAACAGCTTGATTTTAGTGTAGTCTCCATGACGTTGCTCGCGTTTCAGTCTACACTGCGGTAACTGTACGTTTCCCGCTGTCCTGTTGGTACGTGAATTTCGATCGGAATTGAGTTTACACCTGTCGAGATTTGTTCGTATGTAGCATACGCACTCGAGGGCGTATTGAGCTGTAACCGTAAGTATCTTTGAAGATACGAACAGATGGCGGCAGGGGGCCTTTCTGTTTTTACCGTGGATAATGCGTAGGGCCTGTTTTTGTTGTGCTAGTACTTTATCTATTTTCACAGCGTTACCCCACACGAGCAGGCCGTATGATACGCGCGTGTGGAAGTAAGCGCGGTACATTAGCCGTAGAATTTTTCTCTCGGCCGGGGGTTTAAAACTTTTTAGTGTATTATTAATAGATACTAATTTTTTACACAAGGCATCAATGTGCTCATTCCATTTTAGACGTATGTCGATAGGTATGCTTGACGACTCTATATTTTTGTTTTCTATTCTACATTGGAGTTTAAGTGCCTCCTTTACTAGCGGCCACTGGCACACATGATTGGTGTCCGTGATTATGGCTTGCTGCGTTCTCTTCTCTAATTGAGATAAGAGTTGATTTATTATTATCGGCGTGCTGCCGTGTACACTTAAGTATTGTTGACACGCGTTTAGGAATCCATCTAAATAGTCCGGTTTGCCGTCGAATTTCGGCACGCGTTCTATGCTTTGAGCATTGTACATTATTATATTATGATCTACGGCCTGAGGGGCGTTGTCCCTATTTGCCATTCTGCTTACAGCAGTTTACTTAAAGGTATAAAGGGTTTCGCTGTTCTCTTCTTATGGGAGACAGGAAGGATTTTGCCAAACTTACAGTGAGGCGATGGTGATGTTCATGTCGTCGTGTCGTTAACGAATTTTTGATGTGGGCTCGTTCCTCGGGTTGAAGTCTGGAGAGACACCACCGGGTATCAGGTAGGTCGTGCTGCAGGGGGCCTCCGTGCTGGAGAGGCCTTTTGACTGTAGCTCGTTCTGCTGAATATGACTCGGTGTTTGTTGAGGCTTGCCCCACGTTGGGCGCCAGTTAACGTTTGAGACACTGAATTTACTAAAAAAAATACTATTAACTGGAAATAAGTATTTAAATTAGGATTCACTACTTTAATGCTTAACGCGCACACGCTGCGTAAGTACGTACTAGGGTACGATTGTGTAGTAAGTGAACATCGAGCCGACGAGAGGCTGCCTTATATATTAGATCATATCTATTCATTATTCCTGGATGAACGACCGATGGTCGCATCCGTATCCTGTTTACATTCACCTCGGACGATGATTACAAGAGTCCGGGTTGGTTGCGATAATTAGGAGATTTATAGCTTTGTTTGTTTCTTATAAAAATATTCATATCTGTATCCTATTCGTTATCATCTATGGGGGCGGTTAACTCGCTACGCTCTTTCTAACCCTCATACATACATACATACATACATACATACATACATACATACATACAAACATTCAGGCTAAACACATTACCCTCCTGTTGGCTTCGCCGTAGTCGGGTAAAAACAGAACGAAACGCACTTTGTATCTTTAGATTTTAATAGGACTTATTTATTACATTTCTTTGTGATAAACTTATAGTAATAATTATAGTTGTTTTGACTTAATCCTATTACTTTAAGTGATCTAAACTGGTATATATATACCTATATATATAAGACAAAAGTTTCAAATAAATAAATTGTGTTGCTCTGAAATCAAAGATTTATTTTAGTACTTACGAGTACATACACAATAATAATTACACAGTTTAACTTAAATCATACTACTCTAGTTACCTGAAATCAAAGAAACGACAATTAAAGTATAGTATTTGAAATTATTGTCAATTCCTTTTTGTAAAAATTTCTATTAATCAAATATTTTCCATCATGGTGAGTTCTGTCACTTTCAAACATAAACCTGCTTTCTCGACCGAGTTGGCCGTCATTACTCCTAGCGCCATCTATAAAGTACATGAGTACATGATCACTGTTTTACCGACACTAGAGCGCTGTACAAATTAAGGAAATATAGTTTCCTTACATCTCCCTCCTCAAAGATGAAAATTTTCCACCAAAATTTTCACTTATCTGTAATAATAACACAAGTTTTTCAATAATATATTAATTTTAATAAACTCCTATCTGTCTTATTTCTGTTTTTATGTAGGTATTGGTATAAGTTTTGTTATATGAAAGAGATTTGATTCAGACTTGTTGTGACCTGTATTAATTCTATATATTGAATTTGATATCTTTTCAATAATTTTAAATGGACCTATCTTCAACTCATCTAATTTATGTCTATTTAGTTTGTTACCATTCTCTACATATACTATATCCCCTGTATTGAAATTAAATATAGTTCTATTCTTATCAAATATTTGTTTATTGTAATTATGTGATTTAATTGAATTTTCAAATGCTATTTTCCTATCTCTAATCCACTCAACTTCTGTTTTATCTCTTTTAAGTTCATTTGGCAACAAACAAACATCTGTACCATCCAATAGGTATTTTGGTGCAAAGCCAGTAACTGTATGTTCTGTATTATTATATTTATCTACACAATTATGAGCAATGGTTGTCCATGCTATTTTATTACTTTTTTCGTTTATTTTACATCTTATTTTGTTTACAAGCGTTTGATTAAGTCTTTCATTTAAGCCATTAGAAAACGGCGCATTCACTGCCGTGAAGACCATTGGTATAGATTTTTCATTTAAAAATGTTTTGAATTCTTTAGAGTTGATTCCCGGGTATTGATCGGTGAGAAGCATTCCAATTGTATCAGAATCTGTTACGCTGTTGATTAATTTTACAAAATCATTAGCACTTTGTGTTTTTGATGTAACAATATAAGCATATCGTGTAAAGTGATCTACCAGAAGGTGTAAGTATTTTTTTGTCGATCGCGAGCCTCCAAAACCTCCAATCGTGTCTATTGAGACTATTTCTAATGGTTTTGTGGCAGGCCCTAAATGTGACATTAGACCGTACTTATCCTGTCCTCTCGTTTTATTTTTTATACATATCTCACAACTTTTACAATGTCTTTTAATATTTATCGTCATATTTTTTGCTGTATATAATGAACTTATCTTATTTTGCATTTGTTTTACACCTATATGACACATGTTTTCATGTATATCTTTAATAAGTTTTTTACTAAAATCTTCTGATAAAATAATTTTTTCACGTTTTTTAACCTTTTTATAGTAAACATTGTGTCTTGATATTAATTTTGTTTTATTATTTTGTACATCTTCATTGTTATTCTGATCTGTAACAATCTCATCCAATCTTATTACGTTTACAATTTTTAATTGTTCATCTGTATCCTCACTTGCATCCAATACTGGGTTCCTACTTAAACAATCTGCTTCTACATTTTCTTTTCCCGGAGTGTATTTAATTTTAAAATCATATTGTGATAAATAATATGTTAAATCTCCTAATTCGTCATCTGTCCTAGACTTAATATTTAAATTTTCCAATGGTTTATGGTCTGAATATACTGTAAACGACTTACCTATTAGCCAGTATTGCCAGTATCTTATTGCTTCTTTAATAGCCAAACATTCTAAATAAATTGCTTTTTTTTTCTTTTGTACTTGATTTAATTTTTTTGAGAAGTATGCCACAGGCTTATCTTTTCCATTTGGTTGTGTTTGCTTTAAAACTGCCCCAATACCTTCTAATGATGCATCTGTGTGAATGTTTATCGGCAAGTCCTTATCAAATATTTCTAAGATTGGCTGTGAGCATAATAATTGTTTTATGTCTTCAAAAGATTTTTCACAATCCGCAGACCAAATAAATTTCTGATTTTTCCTAAGCAAATTATGAAGGGGTTCTAAAATTACCGCTGTTTTTGGGATATACTCATGATAGAAGTTAATTTTTCCCAGAAATTGTCTAATATTTTTCTGACTTTTCGGAATTGGGAAATCTTTTATTGAAACTAAATTATCTCTTACTGGCCGTACTGTATTATTTTGTATTATATGACCGAGATATTTAACTGAATCTGAAGCAAATGTACATTTTGTAAATTTTAGTCTAAAACCTTCCTTTTTTATAGCTTCTAGTAATTGTGTTAGATAATTAATGTGCTCAGAAAAAGTCTTAGAAAATATTAGTATATCATCTATGTAGTTTACTGCAAAATCATTAAGTTTATACTTCCTTAAAATGTTACTTAGTATCCTTTGAAAAATTGCTGGTGATGTCTTCAACCCAAATGGCATACATGTCCATTGATAATGTCCTTCCTGCGTTACAAAGGCAGTTTTCTTCCTATCTTCAATTCTTAGCGGGATTGACCAGAAGGCTGAATTGATGTCCAGTGTTGTGAAATATGTTGAGTTTCTCGTCTTAATCACTAGGTCGTCGATCAATGGAAATGGTTGTGCTTGAGGTACCACCATTTTATTTAGATCTCTAAAATCTATGCATAGTCTTGATTTTCTGTTGTCTTCTTTCTTGAAAGCCAAAGTTACCGGTGCCGCAAACGGACTATAAGATTCCTCTATAAGATTTTTATCAAGTAACTTTGCTATTTGTTCTTCTATTTCCTTTTTATCTTCTACTGAACATCTATAAGGCCTTTTACTACAATATTTGTCCATGAGTAGATCAACGCGTGCTTCATATTCTCTGACTGTGCCAATGTCATATTTGTCCCTAGCAAATATTGATTTGTAAGTATCTATCAGTTTGTGTATTTCTTCTTTTTGTTCCGTATTTAAATTACCCATGCTTATTTTGAAATTTTCTTCTTTTATGTGTTCATTAAAATTTATTGAACATTTGTTTGTTTCATTTTTCACCTCCTTAGAAGTGTTGTTTTTATCATTATCTTCGTTCATATCATCTTTTTCTTTTTCATTTTTTATTTCCTCTCTTTTTTGAGTTATTTTCAAATTCTCATCTTGAACCAGTTTATATTGTTTTATGATATCTAGTCCAATTATAAAATCGTATTTAAATGTTTCTCCATCAATTATATAAACATCAGCTTTTTCTTCAATATCAAATATTTTTATTTTAATAGTTGTCAAACCAATTGTCTTTTTAACACCATTAATTGTTATTAAATTGTCACTTTTTGAATCATCTTCTTTTTGACCTTTCAGTTTTATTAGTTTGGAATTAATTATAGAAACATTTGAGCCTGAATCATATATTCCATATGTTTCTAATTCTTCATTTAATAACAGTTTGACTTTAATTAATGGTGTTATTATTCGTTTTTTTTATCATTATTATTGAGTTCAACATCAATCACGTAAAGAATTGTTTACGTTTTTCGTATATTTTTCTTTATGATTATATTCTTCTGTCTGTTTGAACCAGCACCTTTCTTCAGGATGGAACCGAATACCCTTTTTTAAATTTTCACAATTTTTACATGGTTTTTTTTTATCAGTCTGTGATTTGTAATCATATGCATTTGTTTTATTCTTGTTGAAATTATTTTTGTTCGCTAGATATTCATGCTTTCCAATTTCATTGTAGAGGCTTGCAGTTGATTTTACCGTTTCTTTATCAATTTTATGCATTACATTACCTGGTAATCCCACCACAATAAGATTTATCAATGTTTGGGTGTCAATGTGCTTGTTAATTTCTAATAACAGTTTTTCCTTTTTTGTGGCATATTCCAGTAACGATCCTGCTTGAAATTTAAATGTAAACGCATATTTTACTTGGGACCAACCTTTATTTCCATATGTTTCACAAAAGTTGTTCTTCCATACTGCCCCTTCTGAATTCACTGTCAATTTTATTAACATACTGCTATACCAATCTAGACACTGTTTTTCTAGGAGATGTTTTAAAATCTCAATTTTCTCTTCATCCTTTAGAATCTCAAATCTTCCACATTCATTCTCAAATTCACATATCCATTGGTCAGCATTTGATGTTTTATTTGAAAATTTTTCGATCAAAAACCTTTCAGCGGTTTTTCCTAAATTTTGTTTTCCTGGTGCATTACTATTAGTGTTATTTTGTGAAGGCATTAACTCTTCTGTAATCTCAGCTAAATACTGCTCACCAAATTGTAAGTTCTCACCTTCATCTAAATATATTTTCCTCAGATCCGTATTTAGAGGGATCCATACCGCGCGTGTTTGGTGCCTTTTTTTCAGCGAGTTTTTTATTTTCGTAAACACATCTGAAGACAATATGGCAGTATGCTTACTTGTGTGCTTTAACTCATCTGGGACCTCAAAAACACGTCCGTCCGGTGTCTCAATAGTGGTTATACATATCACATTTGTTTTTCCGTCTGTTGACCCCAATAATACAAATTTAAACCGGAGTCGCTCCATTTTCCCTTATTTTAACTAGAATTGTCGTTTTATAAGACAAAAGTTTCAAATAAATAAATTGTGTTGCTCTGAAATCAAAGATTTATTTTAGTACTTACGAGTACATACACAATAATAATTACACAGTTTAACTTAAATCATACTACTCTAGTTACCTGAAATCAAAGAAACGACAATTAAAGTATAGTATTTGAAATTATTGTCAATTCCTTTTTGTAAAAATTTCTATTAATCAAATATTTTCCATCATGGTGAGTTCTGTCACTTTCAAACATAAACCTGCTTTCTCGACCGAGTTGGCCGTCATTACTCCTAGCGCCATCTATAAAGTACATGAGTACATGATCACTGTTTTACCGACACTAGAGCGCTGTACAAATTAAGGAAATATAGTTTCCTTACATATATATAATTGGTTTCTCGGAAACGGCTCTAACGATTTGGATGAAATTTTGTGTTTAGATAGTGTTATTTTTTTCAAGTTTATCTAGATAGGTGTAGACGCCGAGCGAAGCTCAGTCGTCCAGGTACTATATATTTAATTACCAAAATTGACGATGGCACTATACACGACATATACGTAATGTAAATAGGCAGAGTGGTTAGATTCTTAAGTATTCATGTTTATGCTGTAAATATTAATGCTCATGTGAGCGGTAGTATGGGTTAATTTTTGTAAGTTACTATAATAATTATAAGGTGCTAACAAAACATTGTGACTTGCGAAGTTTGTTTATCAGTTCTTTTTCGCTTTAGAACTGGAGGAATTTTCGACATGTCCAAGCGTAGGCTACCTATCTATGGATGAAATTTATACAATTTATACGGGTTTCTTTCTGTTATTGTTTTTCTTGTTTTCGTTTTATATGTACCTATAGGAGAAATAAATATTTTCATTTCATTTCATTTCAATAAACATTAGACGTGCTTAATTTATGTAGTGCTAAATATGGATCAAAAATTTATAATAGACAAAATGTACTTAAATACTTTCTTTCTCTTTGAAAAAAGTTTTATTTTACATTTTCGAAGACAAGTTACGCCATTTTGCTGAAAAAAAAGTTGGTTACCCTTCCAACGATTCTTAGCAGCTGTTGTAAATCTTGCTTCGTCTTCACTAAATTTATTATTATCAAATAGAAATACAATTTACTAACGAAATTCAAAATATCTCAATTATAAACTGGCTTGTTATTAAATTACCATGAAATTAGGTTCTTCCAAGCGATATGAAATTTATTTCAAAGAAACAATTAGATCGCGGAAAACAGTCCAATATTTAATTAGGAAACAAATTCCTATTTTCAGTTATACCTACGGCTCTTAGTGACGAACTAAAGAAACTCAACGGTACGTAATTAAAATGTATTTAAATAACAAGTGTTTATTTCACGGGGAGTGCTCGGATGAGCTGTTTGACGCGATCCCGCAGTCCCGTTTCCAACTCCGCACCACGCGCACTGGGCAGGAATTGCATCACTACACGCTGCACTTACAGCGGATGCGTATCAATCGGTTCTGCAGATCCTTCCTCCACAGAACCGGTAAACTGTGGACCGCTCCCGCTGCCCCCATATTTCACCCCATGTACAGGCTCGGGTCCTTCAAGAAAGGCGTGAATGGGCACCTGGCAGGCCGGTATGGCAGTATAGCTACCCCCGCATGCGACCGAATGTCTTATGGGTGGCTTCGCGCCACATGACGGCACTTACTATAAAAATCTGTCAAATGCGAGTTTTACTCGCGCACGGAGGTTTCCGTATCTATCCGCTAGCAATAACCGCTCAATCAGAGAGAAGCCTCAATGAGGTCGATGGCAATAGGCGGTGGGAAAATGACATCACCTCAATGAGGCCGTTGGCAATTGAGCGGATAATATCCGCTTATCTTTTGTCTTTAAAAAATGCAATGTATAAAAGCCTGTGGCGCCATTTATTATTCAGTATCGTGACTAATCGATTTTATTGCACGTTTGTTGTATGGGAGCCCCCCTTAATGTTGAACATTTTATTTTTTTATTATTTGTTGCTATATCCGCCATAGTAACAAATATTTTGTGAAAATTTCAGCGGGCTACCTATTACGGTTCAAGAGATACGGCCCTCGGACAGACGGACGGAGGGACAGACAGACGGCGGAGGCTTAGTAATAGGCTTCCGTACGGGATACGGAAACCTAAAAAAAGGGGCGAACATTGTTCACACACATAGTGTTCTGTAGCCACGGCTAAAGCAAATACGAAATTCGGCTCAAATAAATAGTAATATAATTTATTGTATTCACTCTCAAATGAGGAAAGTCTCTTCAAAAGTAACTATTTCCGTTGTAACAGATATTTCAGTAGAGCCAAAAAACTGATAGCTAATTAAACTTAGGATATCTAGTAGATTAATTTTTTAGGCTATTATAGAATCATATTAAAGAATATTTAAAATATACTACTTAACATAAAATTGAAACATAATGAATAAAGTAATGTAAACCTACCTATAAATAAAAATATTCATCCATCATGGGGATCAATGGCACGGTCCCCATGACGGACGCTGCGTTCCCTCGTTGTATAGCAATGCTAATACGCTGCTTGAAGTACGTCCCGGCCCGACGATGCCCGGATGCTTCAATAAGCTGTTTTCCTATTAGCTTTGAAAAACTGACGGCATTCGAGCTCCATGTTCCAAGGGTGTCTACCGCGAAGGCCACAAACTCATAATTTGTAGTACAATTCATGTACTTCTGGTGTTTATTAGTTTGGGCCTTCGCTGCAGCGAAGCCAGCCTCCTTGCACGAGCCACCCATGTGACTGGGGGCGAGGGTGTCCACGCACGTCGCGTCCCAGATCAAGGCTTTCCCATGCTTCCAAGGCAGAAGGCTCGTGCCATCCGGTCTTTTCCCATCGTCCCTTGAAATTCCCAAGGGCTCAAAGACGCTGGGAATGCGGGCCGACGCAAGGGTACGCCTGATCGTCTGGTTAAGAGCGGCGTGACGGGACATCCTGCCAGCGCTCCTAGAACACGAGAGACCGTGATGACCATAAATTTATTTACCATAGCTTTATTTATACAGTGATATTTATGAGAAAAATACATTATAAACAGAATAGTATGCATTTTAATGATTTTATATTAGATTTGGAAATAGGCCTTTTTGTCTAGGCAAAATGGAAATAGGCCCTTTCGATTAGGGAGCTCTTCGTAATTTTCTTTATGAAATAGGTAGTTCGTGTTGTTTGACCATTAAAATTTTTCAGGGAGATGTATTTGAATTGAATGCAAAGACTGAGAATCCATCAAAGAACGTGCAACTCGTCGAAACGGAAATAGTTCCTGTTGAACAGACGCTCCTCAAATAATATAGGTATATTATTTTTGGTTCAATAAACAAATTTTAAATTTAGAAAATTTCCTTTCCTTGCACGCGAGTATAATATAACTTTACGTTCCTTCTGGAGTTATCACATCGGACCGCGCGTGTGACAGAAGAACAGACCGAACGTGCAGACACCCTGGCCAATTTTATAAGGGTCCGCCAGCGTGACTAACTACGGAACCATATAAACTGAATGGTCTATCATCTATTTCATGGGGAGTGTTCGGAGGAGCTTATAACGCGATTTTTTTATGCAAGCTGACACGGTTGGCTACATCACCTACAACATTTGTGATGTCAGCCCATAACACCGGGTGAACTAGGTGTCACGTCAGTGCTTCCCTTCGGTCGTACCGGCTACACTGAACTGGACGGAAAACACAAACTATTTACATAGCCGTTTCAACCGACCTTTTATTCAGTGCGGTGGTATCAACCCGGGCGGGTTAAACCCTACCACCTAGTAATATAAGAAGGGATTCATATCCCTTAGTCGCCTTCTACGACATCACGGGGAGAGATGCAGTGGGGCTATTCTTTTAAAGTACCGGCCCCACACGGTACGGCGATTCCGCCGTCCCCATTCCACCTCCGCACTACGCGTACTGGGCAGAGGACGCACCCCTATTCAATCGACCTATTACCACGAACCAACCGGTTCTGTAGGTATTTTATTCACAGAACCGGGAAAATGTAGAACGCACTCCCTGCCCATCTATTTCCTCCCAAGTACAGCCTGGGGTTTTTCAAAAGGGGCGTGAAAAGGCTCCTGTCAGGCCGGCATGACATTCGCAATCCCCGTGCATCACAGAATGTCCACGGGCATCGTTAGACACCTACTTGTAGGTGAAACGATGCCACATGTCGCGCTATCCATAAAAAAAATGGTACACAAAATCATTTTCCACATTAAATCCTGGAAAATTTTATTCGTGATACGTGTCATGTCAGTAAGGCAGCGCGTAAGCCTCCACTGTTGGACTAAGAATAGTGGCATGATGTTATATAGCCTACATGTTACACCGAGTTAAGCTTTATATTTTTCTGAAAGCTCCGTTCCAATTGGTTCAGTAGTTTTTACGTGATGCGTGCACAAACAAATACACAAACAGACAAACATTTAAGGAATTATCCCAATGCACTCTACATATTACATATCCTTCATCGCCTCCAATTCATCTTTTAGGGTTCCGTATCCGTCGTTCGGGACCCTATTACTGAGCCTACGCCGTCTGTCTGTCTGTCTGTCTGTCCATCTGTCTGTCTGTCTGCCCGAGGGCTGTATCTCTTGAATCGTGATAGGTAGCCCGTTGAAATTTTCACAGAATATGTGTTATTATGGCCGATATAACAACAAATAATAACAATAACAAAAAGTAAAAAATTCACGGGGTCCCCATACAAGAAACTAAGAAGTGTATGCGCGCCATCTACCGAAAAGAGTATGAAGCATTTTAACTAATACATAGATGGCGTGAGCGGCGCTGACCATGACACGGCGATACGGAACCCTCGGTGCGCGAGTTTGACTCGCACTTGGCCGGTTTTTGCAAATATGTTAAATTTGCAGACACGCAATTTTATTATTATGTATTGAATATTTAAAAATGAAACTAAAGTCTTTTAGCTTTTACATTTTAAAACCTTTGATAAAACTCAATAAGCGGTTCTGTGAAAAGCTATTTACGTTTTTTCTCCAATAATTTTATATTTCACATTTTCAATTTATCGTTCGCGCTGAGTTTTATTAAGAGGAACGCTTTAGTAAAGTAGGTTTTTAATTTAATAATTTGCCCACAAAATAATTCTTGAATTTCTCTACTTTTTGAACTTGTCATAGTTGGTTAAAAATAACGCCTGCTGGACTCGTGGTGTCAGGATATTAAACCAACTTCTTGGTGAGACTAGCTGCCATGCCAGTGTCGATTATACCTTATTCTTATTTCAATCGTACCGTGTGGGGCCGGTACTTTAAAAGAATAGCCCCACTGCATCTCTCCCCGTGTATGTCGTAAAAGGAGACTAAAAGGATATGACTCCCTTCTTATATTACTAGGTGGTAGGGTTTAACCCGCCCGGGCTGGTATCACCGCACTGAATGAAAGGTCAGTCGAAACGGCTTATGTAAATAGTTTGTGTTTTCCGCCCAGTTCAATGTAGCCGGCACGACCGAAGGGAAGCACTGACGTGGCACCAAGTTCACCCGGTGTTATGGGCTGACATCACGGATGTTGTAGGTGATGTAGGCAAACCGTGTCAGTTTCCATAAAAAAAAAATCCATGATGAAATGAAATGAAATTATTTATTATAAAAACATGGAAATCGGTTCAAATGTACATTGCCTGCTACACTTGTTTATTATAGATTTGCATCTGTCACTTAGGAGCCGTTCTTCAGGTAGGCCATCATATTATGTAAGGCTTTTGTGCATATCTAGCGAGCGATACTCAGTCTTCTGCTACTACCTATTAATATTTCACAACATACGACTCTCAAACGTCTAAAGGTTGACTGAGAGAAATCCCTGTAAGAGATAAGTTCACCTTTGCACCTCATGTAAATTAAACTATACCGAGGTTGTTTTAGGTAAAAGGCTTGCTTAGTTATTTTTATTGTAACTCGTTTTTATTTTATTGGAAATACATCTTTTTAAATCATATTTTTTACTTTAATTTTACAGCTATTGATGGACTTAATAAAATGTTTTAATTAAAATACGTACATTGATCTGATTATATAAAAAAAAATTAAAAGTAGATTCTAAGAAAATGTAATTACAACAAGATATTAATTTTGTTTAAATAAAATCTTTCATTTATAATTTGAAATTAAAAGAGCATTTCGAAGAGAAATCTTAATTACTCCAATCGAAAAGGAATCAAATTAGACAAATTGGAAGTATTCAGATTAGGAAAATTACGAATTAAATTAACTTGAAAATGGCAAATGAAATTACTCGTGATCGTTTCGCCAGACTCGTATCATCTTTACCACTGTATCGACAAACCATAGAAGATTTTATATCGTGCGTGAAGCTGAGTATAAGGTCAAGTGGTCTGCGCTTCGGCTTCTATTGCTAGAGGTCCAAGGTTCGGATGCGAACGCCGAGGCCGAAGGAAAAGTTGCGGTCAGTTAAACGATATACTTTGCTTCAAAACCAATTCCAATCACCTCGAGGAAGCACGCTTAGCAAAACATCGTACCAGCGAAAGATTATGGAAGGAGAGTATATAAGGTATTTCGTTATTCATGTCATTAACTTCGGGAGGGTTACATACACACTCAAATAAACACGTTACGCAAAAAAAATTTTATGTTTATAGTATTACTTTTCGAGAAATTTAACAAAACATGTTTGCTACCTAAACATTAACCTGTGTGTAACAGTAGTGTTCAGGACGACGGCCAGCCGGAGCAGCGACGACGGTCCCGGCCTGGGACACGACGCGCGCATCGTCACCTCAGTAGCGTAGGGAAGTAGGAAGCGGCCGGCGTAGTTTAGTTTAGGTAATTTTAATATGTAAATGTATAGAAAATAAGTAAATAAATATATATAAAAATCGTAGATATAAGTTAGCTAAGATAGATAGGCGTAGTTATAAGATAAATAGGCTAGAATAAGATAGGTAGGCATAGCTGTAAGATAGATAGGCATAGCTGTAAGATAGATAGTCTAGATTATAAGTTATATTGAATAAAAATATAGTCGCTCACTGGGTTTCATTTGGGACGAACGGGAGATGCGCACTCGCCAAAATCGATAGGAGACTGAGCCGGTCCGAGGCGCGACGTGGGGGCGGGGCGTCGGAGCGCAGCCGCAAAACCGGACGGCTGCGTCCGCGGCGCCTCAGCGCGCCCGCACGTATACAAATATAGCGCGTTTTGGCCGGTTCAGTCAGTACTCGCCCAGCCACCGAGAAGAGAAGACGTCCCGAGCACCGGCTCTCCGCTACGATCGACCGAGGAACGCGCTACAGTCGGGAAGCGATCTTCAGTGCGGAACGACTGCCTCGGCCGATCGGACGTTCTTCTCTCGGCGAGTGCTCACTCCGCGTCCCGAGTGAAAGCCAGTGTGCGGCTGCATTATAGCCAGCACTGCGCCGTTTCATTCTCGCTCTACACGCCTTACACTACGCGGCTAAACTCCCGGTGCCCCGCGGCACGCCGGTCGAGGTCTCTCCCCGTGCCCCGAGGCACGTCAGGTTGAGGACGCGGTCGCGTAGTGCGTACGTTCGTGCTTGCCGTCGTGCGGATCGGGCCGACGGTATAGCGGTACGCCACGGTACGAGTTGCGGTACAGTGGTACGAGCGTCGGGACAGTCAAGCACGGTACGGTGGTGCGTCGGCACGTGGTACGTCGGCACGTGGTACGTCGGCACGTGGTACGTCGGCACGTGGTACGTCGGTACGTGGTACGTCGGTTGTGGTACGAGGGTACGTGGTACGCGAGGGTACGTGGTACAAGACTGCAGCCGGCCGCCGGGTACAGTGCCCGTGTGCGCACCGAACCGTCGGAGTGAATGAGACAGCGATATCGGCCATCTCTGTCGCGTGCGGCCGCCGCGCACGCTTCACTCGCCGAACCCCATATTCTGCTCTGCGGGACGGGCATCAAGAAACGCCAGCGTAATTACAGTCCACCTCTGAGCATCGTCCCCCACATTGGTCCATTCGACAGCCGGATCAAGGATGCCTGTAACGCGGAGCAAGAAGAATGGGCGAGGCCGCACCACGCCGGTGCCTTCGCCGCCGTCAACGCTGCGAGAGTTGCCCCCGGACGCAGCCGACTCGGCGCTGCAGTCGGGCGACATCGCACAGACGGAGACAAGTCCAGCGACGGGCGCGCCACCTGCCGGTCAAACTACGGACCCGCATACGTGGTCGTCACACGGGACGAGTACGAGCACACCCGTCGCAACAACGGTGGACTCACACCATGCGAGCGCCACGCACACCGCGCGCGCCGCGCACGCACCGACCGCGGCGCCCGCACCGAGCGCAGCGCACGACACCCGCGCGCCGAGCCAGGAGCGCGCGCCGAGCCGCGCCTCGCACGCTCTCCCACCAGGGCGAGACGCACCCGCAGGCGACCGCAAGGACGGCCGGAGCAACCGATCCGGCCGCTCTTCGAAAACGGCGAAGCAACGGGCTATCGAGATCCAGTTGCTGCGAGCGAAGCAGGAGCAAGCGCGGGCAAGAGGGGAGGAGGCGAGACTCGCCGCGCTTCTAATAGAAGCGCAACTACGTGAGTGCGAAGAGGAAGAAACGTCAGACGAGGAGGAGCTCGGGGACACGGCGCGCAGTTTGCGAGTCGCGTCGTGGCTCGAGACGCAGAGACCTCACCGGCGGGAGCGGGAGGCGCTCGACTCCGCCTCGCTCCCCGCCGCGGGGCCGCCGCTCGCCAGTCACCGCGAGCCGCGCACCGAGACCGCCGCCTCCGCACCGCACGCGCCCCTCCACACGCACGCGCTGGCCGAGCCGCCCGCACCCCGCGCACCGCTCGCCCCAGCCGCACCGCCCGCGCCCCTCCAGGCGGCCCTCTACGAACGAGCGCCGCCTGCACCTCTACGCCGCGAGGTGCTACGCGAGTGCTACGAAACTGCACCGCAGGGACTGCTACGCGAGTGCTACGAACAAGCGGCGCCTACGCCGGCTGACCCGCTACGCGAGTGCTACGAAACCGCGGCGCCCGCACCTCTACGCCGTGAGGTTTGCGGGCCTACGCCGGCTGACCCGCTACGCCGCGAGTGCTACGAAACCGCGGCGCCCGCACCTCTACGCCGTGAGGTTTGCGGGCCTACGCCGGCCGACCCGCTACGCGCGGCCCCATACGAACCCGCGCCGCCTGCGCCTCTACGCCGCGAGTGCTACGAGGCTACGCAGGCCGACCCGCTACGCAGCGCGGCCCTCTACGAACGAGCGCCGCCTGCACTGCTACGCGGCGAATACTCCGGGCCTACGCCGACCGGAGTGCTACGCCGCGAGTGCTACGACTCAGCGCCGCCGCACACGGACTCGCCGGCGACGCACACGGAGTCGTCGCAAGGGCCGACTACTGCTTCCGCTGCCGCCGCCGCCGCAACGACCGCGCCCGCCGCCGCGTCCTCCTCCGCTACGCCGCACTCGTCCGAGCCGCTCGCCGCGGCTCTTCAGATGCTGGCCACGGTGCTGGGGAAGACGGACCACAACCGACCGTCGACGGCGCCTAAGTACCTGCAGGAGCTGCCGGCGTTCGACGGGTCCTCCGGGGAGTGGCTGCAGTTCGCGGCCGCCTACCGCGAGACGGAGGCGTTCTTCTCGCGCATAGAGAACGCCGCCCGCATACGCCGCTGCCTGCAAGGAAAGGCGAAGGAGGCGGCCTACAGCCTCATGTTGTCGGCGCCGGACCCAGATCGAGTCATAGCGGCACTCGAGCAGCGGTTCGGACGGCCAGACTTCCTGGTCTTGGGTGAGCTTGAAAAGCTAAGAAACTTGCCCAAGGTCAGAGACGACGCGAACGAGCTCAACGAGTTTGCGAATAAGATAGCCAACGTCGTGGCTACAATCCAGGCTCTGGGCAGGCCCGAGTACCTGCACAGCCCAGAAATGATGCGCCTCATAGTCGACAAGCTGACCCCGCTACGACAGACGCGGTGGTTCGACTATGAGGACCGAGGCGGCACCGATCAGCCCGCACTCACGAGGATCGCCGGCTTCCTAAACGAGGAGGCTCGCAAGTGCGGAGCGTACGCTCGGCCGGACGTCGCCGCGACCGCAGAGGTATCAACAAGGGAGCCTCTACGCCAGCCGAAGGAACGTCGCACCACCGAGAAGGCCTACGCCGTCAGCGGAGAGGAGGGGCCTTCTGACTCGACACC
Organism: Nematopogon swammerdamellus; assembly: GCA_946902875.1. NCBI lineage: Eukaryota > Metazoa > Arthropoda > Insecta > Lepidoptera > Adelidae > Nematopogon > Nematopogon swammerdamellus. The sequence continues at coordinate 14,875,362 of OX336356.1, forward strand.
CAAGTGCCCCACGTGCACCGGGGCCCACCACCTCCTGGCCTGTCCCAGGTTCATCGCTGCCGACGTGGAAGGCCGCTTGAAGCAGGCCAGGGAGGGCAATATTTGCTTCAGGTGCCTCAAGGGCCGGCACCGCAAGACAAAGTGCCAGGCCAAGCCGTGCGGAGTGCCGGGCTGCCAGTACGGACACCACCTGCTTCTGCACCAGCACCAGTCGAGCAACGAGACTGCCGCCGCCGCGATCACAGCCACGGCGCGGTCCGACTCGGTGCTGCTCAAGATCGTGCCGGTGGAGCTGAGCGGCCCCAAGGGCACCGTGGAGATCTTCGCCCTCCTGGACGAGGGGTCCACCGTAACGATGGTGGACGCCGCCATAGCCGACGTGCTGGGCGCAAAGGGCGCCCCGGAACCTCTGCACGTCGTCGGCATAGGAGGAGGGCGAGTCTCAACCAGCTCGTCGCGACGCATCAACCTGCGCGTCCGCGGCAAGTATGAGACGGAGCAGCACGACCTCTGCGAAGCCCGCACGGTGGAGGGCCTGCACTTCCCGTCGCAGTCCATCCCGAGGACGTGCCTGGACGACTGCACGCATCTGGCGGAGCTGACAGGGGTGCTGTCGTACGCCGACGCGCGCCCGAGACTGCTCATCGGCCAAGACAACTGGCCGCTGATAGTCTCGCGGGCACTCAGGAGCGGCCGGCGTGACCAGCCCGTCGCCTCGCGTACTCAGCTCGGCTGGGTGCTGCACGGGTCCCGCGCCTCCATCACCGACCCTGCACATCGCTGCACAAACGCCATCGAGACGGCGGGCGTCGCCGCGCCGCCGCGCCCGAGCTCGCCGGCGGCGCACTCCGGGGCGGCGCAATGGTCCGCGCCGCCTGCCCGCGGCTCACCGATCGCGAGCCGCCGGGCCCAGCCGCCGTCTGCGGCCCCCTACGTCGCCGCGCCGCCGCGCCCGAGCTCGCCGGCGGCGCACTCCGGGGCGGCGCAATGGTCCGCGCCGCCTGCCCGCGGCTCGCTGACCGCGAGCCGCCACGCCGAGCCGCCGTCTGCGGCCCCCTACGTCGCCGCGCCGCCGCGCCCGAGCTCGCCGGCGGCGCACTCCGGGGCGGCGCAATGGTCCGCGCCGCCTGCCCGCGGCCCGCCGATCGCGAGCCGCCGGGCCCAGCCGCCGACCGCGGCTACCTACGTCGCCGCGCCGCCGCGCCCGAGCTCGCCGGCGGCGCACTCCGGGGCGGCGCAATGGTCCGCGCCGCCTGCCCGAGGCTCGCCGACCGCGAGCCGCCACGCCGAGCCGCCGTCTGCGGCCCCCTACGTCGCCGCGCCGCCGCGCCCGAGCTCGCCGGCGGCGCACTCCGGGGCAGCGCAAGGGTCTGCGCCGCCTGCCAGCGGCTCGCCGACCGCGAGCCACCGCACCCAGCCGCCGCACGCAGCACGCGGCATCGTCGCGCCGCCGCGCTCGAACTCGCCGGCGGCGCAATCCGCAGCAGCGAGAGGGACTGCACCGGGACCGACTGCAACCGCTGCCTCCGCACCGCCCCCTTCGTACGCGCTGCCGACGTGGAGAAGCTGGTGCGAGGAGGCGGACCAACACAGCGAGGTCCGCCCCCCCTCCCGACCGACGCCGATGACAACAGCGCCACAGCGCTGCACGCAGGCGCACCACAACTGGCGGACGAGCTGCCCCTCCGGTGAGCGCGAGAGCGCCGGAACCGACTCCAACACCGGCGGGAGCCTCGTCACAGCGAACGAGCGCCTGCAGAAGGAGACGTCATCATCGTCATCGGGCCGAGTCGGAGCACCGGCCCCTACTACGGCACCGGCGGGAGCCACGAGGAAGCAGCCGGGCGCCAGCAGTCGGAGACATCGTCCTGGTAGCCGACCCCGACCTACCACGGAACACCGGGCCGAGGAGCAGGGTGGAAGCCGTCCACCCTGGCAACGACGGCATCATCTGCGCCGTAGACGCCCAGACCGACGGGAAGCTGCTTCGGCGACCGAAAAGAACATCGTCGTCCTTCCGACGTCTAAGATCGCCGAGGCGACGGCGGGAGGATGTTCAGGACGACGGCCAGCCGGAGCAGCGACGACGGTCCCGGCCTGGGACACGACGCGCGCATCGTCACCTCAGTAGCGTAGGGAAGTAGGAAGCGGCCGGCGTAGTTTAGTTTAGGTAATTTTAATATGTAAATGTATAGAAAATAAGTAAATAAATATATATAAAAATCGTAGATATAAGTTAGCTAAGATAGATAGGCGTAGTTATAAGATAAATAGGCTAGAATAAGATAGGTAGGCATAGCTGTAAGATAGATAGGCATAGCTGTAAGATAGATAGTCTAGATTATAAGTTATATTGAATAAAAATATAGTCGCTCACTGGGTTTCATTTGGGACGAACGGGAGATGCGCACTCGCCAAAATCGATAGGAGACTGAGCCGGTCCGAGGCGCGACGTGGGGGCGGGGCGTCGGAGCGCAGCCGCAAAACCGGACGGCTGCGTCCGCGGCGCCTCAGCGCGCCCGCACGTATACAAATATAGCGCGTTTTGGCCGGTTCAGTCAGTACTCGCCCAGCCACCGAGAAGAGAAGACGTCCCGAGCACCGGCTCTCCGCTACGATCGACCGAGGAACGCGCTACAGTCGGGAAGCGATCTTCAGTGCGGAACGACTGCCTCGGCCGATCGGACGTTCTTCTCTCGGCGAGTGCTCACTCCGCGTCCCGAGTGAAAGCCAGTGTGCGGCTGCATTATAGCCAGCACTGCGCCGTTTCATTCTCGCTCTACACGCCTTACACTACGCGGCTAAACTCCCGGTGCCCCGCGGCACGCCGGTCGAGGTCTCTCCCCGTGCCCCGAGGCACGTCAGGTTGAGGACGCGGTCGCGTAGTGCGTACGTTCGTGCTTGCCGTCGTGCGGATCGGGCCGACGGTACAGCGGTACGCCACGGTACGAGTTGCGGTACAGTGGTACGAGCGTCGGGACAGTCAAGCACGGTACGGTGGTGCGTCGGCACGTGGTACGTCGGCACGTGGTACGTCGGCACGTGGTACGTCGGTACGTGGTACGTCGGTTGTGGTACGAGGGTACGTGGTACGCGAGGGTACGTGGTACAAGACTGCAGCCGGCCGCCGGGTACAGTGCCCGTGTGCGCACCGAACCGTCGGAGTGAACGAGACAGCGATATCGGCCATCTCTGTCGCGTGCGGCCGCCGCGCACGCTTCACTCGCCGAACCCCATATTCTGCTCTGCGGGACGGGCATCAAGAAACGCCAGCGTAATTACAGTCCACCTCTGAGCATCGTCCCCCACAAGTAGGTAACTTGCATTGTACGGGGTCAATGAGCGTACTATGTTCAAACGCAGAACAGATGTTTGTTGTACGTAAGTCACAAGGTCACTATGATTGGTTTTTACTGCTACTTATTTGATTTTATTTATTTTGTTAGGAGAAAAAATGCTCCTATAAACATATGTTTTTTTCTTACGAAAAGTGTTTATTTGAGTTTGTATGTAACCCTCCCGAAGTTAATGACATGACTAACGAAACACCTTATATATTATGCGCAGGAAGCGTGCCCGCGTCACGGGTAATATGGGCAGATGTCCCCATATAAACGATCGATGTGTGCGTGAGCGCTCGTGGATGCGACGCTTTGGATTGGCCAAAAATCGCTAGTGCGAAAGTGTTCGTGCGTTTGTAATAAGTTAATTGTGATTGTGTGTGTGCGTTCGAAAACATCTTCTCTCCTACCATAATTAGGGTTCCGTATCTAGTACGGGACCCTATTACTAGGCCTACACCGTCTGCTTGGCCGTCCGTCCGTCTGTCCGAGGGCTGTATCTCTTGAACCGTAATAGGTAGCCCGTTGAAATTTTCACAGAATATACATATATTTAGATTATACAGTATATAGATCAGACAGACATTCAGTAGATTGCCGATATATGTAACAACCAATAATAAAAATAAGAAAAAGTAAAAAAACAAATCACGGGGTTCCCATAGAAGAAACTAAAAAGCGTATGCGCGCCATCTACCGAAAAGACTATGAAGCATTTCAACTAATCATGAATTTTAACTTATATATAGAATTTCATAAACATACTATAGATGGTGTGAGTTCGCCTCGCACTTGGCCGGTTTTTTTCTTTGGTACCAGCCGACGACGTGAGGACTGTAGAAGCGCTATCCAGCTTGTTAATACGATGTTTGAAGACTCCCAGGTTCAAAAAATCTGGAAACACACTCGCCCGCAGACAGTTCCACACCCTAGCTGTGCGACAGAGGAACGATTTTGAGAACCGATTGGTCCTCAAAAAGGGTGGTGTTCCATTTTCTCTGCGACGACGACGAGTGCTCCGGTATTGTAGGTTCGATGACAAGGAATAGTTCCTCCGAGCAACAGTAATAAAGTATACTTTATGGCCCCGGCATCCCTAAGTATGTTCTATCGTATTTCACGGGGAGTGCTCGGAGGAGCTGTTCCCGTTCCACCTCCGCACTACTCGTAGGTACTGGGCAGGGGATGCACCTACCAATAGACCTACCACGGATGCGCACCAACCGGTTCTGTAGGTATTTTATTCACAGAATCGGGAAAATGAGGAACGCACTCCCAGCCCATCTATTTCCTCCCAATTACAGCCTGGGGTTTTTCAAGAGGGCGTGAAAATACTCCTGTCAGGCCGGCATGGCATTCGCAATGTCATCAGAGAATGTCCATGGGCATCGTTAGATGCCTACTTGTAGGTGAAACGATGTCACATGCCGCGCTATCCATAAAAAAAAATTGTGTGCAATAAATCGGTACACACATACATAATACCACACGCTATATCCCGGCAATCGGGGTAAGCAGAGTAGTCGGTGTTGTGCCGCAAGTACTCTTGTAAATTACAACACCGACCAGCGCCTTTAGCAAAGTATTAGGAAAAGATAACTATCAAGCAACAAGTAAGGCACGAGACTCACGTGCTACAAGACTCGGTGGAAAGACCGTGCCAAGGTGCGAGGTGGCTCGAGGAGGTCGCACTTTAGCACGACATCTGGTTCTTTTGCCGTAGTCACCTTTGTACAATGCAATAAGAGAGGAGAGATCTGCAATAAGTAATTAAAATATATAAATTTGAATAATGGTATGTCAGCCTCGGTAGCTCAGTGGTGCTGTCGGTCGACTGTTGTTAAGCAACGCTGAGCGCGGTCAGTACTTGAATGGGTGACCGCTCGGCCGTTGGAGGCTGATTTTGGTTCGGATTTCACGTTAAACTGTAGGTCCCTTCCCTTACCTTCTTACCTTACTAGGTGGTAGGGTTTATCCCGGCCGGGTTGATACCACCGCACTGAGCGAAACGTCGGTCGAAACGGCTATGTAAATAGTTCGCGTTTCCGTCCAGTTCAGTGTAGCCAACATGAAATGAAGGGAAGCACTGACGTAGCACCTAGTTCACCCGGTATTATGGGCTGACATCACGGATGTTGTAGGTGATGTAGCCAACCGTGTTAGTTACCATAAAAAAAAATTAAGTTTGCAATTTTATGATTTTGTTTTTGCTCTCCCAATTTTCTGCGCAAGACACAAATTCCTCACTACGCTACGCACTCTCTGTTCTTGCTCATATTTAAAACCCATTAGCCCATCCGCTGGGATCCTCCAAAAATAAATCAAAATTTTATCTTCCCGATTGACAGGTAATCATAATTTATTCATGTCTGAAATCTGCTTGAAACGTATCCCGCCGGGCCAGGGTTGCCAACCTCCCGGAATTCCGGGAGGTTTTGCGGATTCAGACTGCAATCTTTCAAAAATCTTCGGTCTCCCGGTGTCATGCATAAAATATATTGACGAGTACTTGTTTATTTTTATTTGTATTTTATTTTATTTTATTTGAAAAAAAACCAACAACAACCACATCAACGTCTGATTTCTGTCTGTATGTCTGTCTGTCCGCTTATAACTTGAGAACCACTGAACCGATTTTAATACAGTTTGCTTCTACGGATAGGTTGGTCCTTCCCATCAATTATAGGCTACTTCTCATCACGTTAAATGGCTTATGAGGTTAGCAGAGAAGTCAAATATGAAAGCGGGCGGAGCCGCGGGCACAGCTAGTCATTTTATATTTACATAACTTTGTATTACATTTATAAATGAATGATCAATTAACTAAGATGATGATGAATGATCAATTAACATTTTAAGTACAAAAGTATGAACCGAAAAGTATGAAAATGGTCACCGATAGACGGCGAGAGGGTTTACGAAGGACTCAATATTTTTACTATATTGTAAAAATGGTAATACATACATACATACTTATAAATATTAATAGTGATTAATTATAGTGGAAACTTCAAATTAAATAACAAAATAAAAACTGGCCAAATACGTGGCGGTATGGTGGGTGAGTCCGACTATCACTCGGCCGGTTTTTTTAATTTTCTCCCGGATTCCCCGATCCGATGGTTTGGTAACCCTAAGTTGCCGCGCGGTTTGCAAAAACTGCTCTTGTAATTCTGTACTACAGCTAGTTTTAGCTGAAAGATTTTAGTCTTTGCTGTGCAGTATTAAAACACATTTTTGATTGACGTGTGTCAAGTATAATACAATTTTCAGCAGAAACATTTTGAAACTTCACGCCCATACTTAAGAGTGATTTTTGATTGAAATTATTTTCAATTATTTTAGTTTCACACTGTGTTGCGGTAGGTACCTCAAATTGTCACCTACTAAAAATTAAATTATGTTTAGTCTGCCAAAAGCTGGGGAAGGATGGAAAGGGTTTGAGGATTTTCTAGGCTTAGTGAGTGTTAATCTGTGAGTGTTGGGTTCGACTACCATATAATTAATAATTTACAAACTAATACGTAAGCTCAAGTGGCAGTGGAGTGGGCACGTCAGCCAAAGAGCCTACTACCGTTAGAATAACCGTGTCATACACTGGCGGCTGTGTACGTACAGGGACCAAATGGTCGGTAGGTTTTAACCCACGTGGATTGGTCCACACGCAGCGGTTATGTAAATGGTTTCTGTTTTCGGTCCAGTTCAGTGTAGCTGGCACGACCAAACTGAAACACTGCCATGGCACCTAGCTCACCAGCGTGTGACGGGCAGATATCAAGGGTGTTGTAGGCGAAGCAGCCAACCACGTCAGCATTAGGAGTCGGCGGATGTCCTGGCTTGTCTTGCGAGAGGACCCACGTTCGAATCCGTTCGGCAAGTACCAATATATTTTTTCTGATTTAAAAAATGTAAGTATTACATACCTGAATGGGGTTGACTGGAGGAAATTGGCTTAGGCAATAAGTTCGCCCTTGCCACTTAATGAGTAAGTGGCATAAATTCATTATTATACTTTACCAACTATCAAACTTACTATAACGATAGTTTCACACTTGATGAAGCGAATCTGTGATTAAAACTTCGGTAGCTCCCTGGGGTGCTTTGGCGTTTGATCGCCAGAGGTAAACAACGTCGGGTGCGGTCGAGTTTTGGATGGGTGACCGTCCGACCATCGAGACTGGCCGTGGTTCGGATTCCACTTAAAACTGTAGGTCCCTTCCCTTCTAACCTTACTATAGTCTGTTCACCGAGTCGACCTAGTATGGCGCTCTCTCTGTCCCACATTGGCATAAAAATGATAAGAACGAAAAATAAGAACGCCCCGTCCACGGGCGCATACATGCACGTGATTGGATGCATATGCATCCAATCACGTGCAAGGCCAAATTTCCAGTACTAGATCGACTCAATGAACAGACTATAGGTGGTAGGATTTAATTCGCCCAGCACCACCGTACTCAGTGAAGTTCGGTCGAAGTTGCTATGAAAAAGATCGTGCTTTCCGTCCAGTTCAGTGTAGCCGGCACCACCAAAGATGGAAGCCCGTGAGTAAAGCGGTTTTGTTTTAAAAAATAATGTCAAACAACCACGATAATTTAAAAACCCACACAAAGAAGGAAGCACTGACATGGCACCTAGTTAACCAAGGTGTGATGGGCTGACATTACGGGTGCACAGACAGTAGGTGATGTCACCAATGTTGAGGCCTGAGGCCGAGCTGCGTTCACGTGATATTTACCGTCATACATTTACTTATACCAATTCCTTCAAAGAAATTAAAACCCCAATCACATCACATATCATTATTGGTGGAAACATCTATAGTGAATGAAAGGCAGCCGATACCCAAAATCGATTACTTTCAACCATACCACTCGATCCCTATAAGATATGGCGTGATGTTATCTACACAATATCATCGTGTATCCATATTCCATGAAAAAAATCAATCAAATGTGTTCGATGTTTCAGCATCCTGTTCGTCGAATCTTGTCGTTAGATAAATATTTTGCTCGGTACATTTTGAAACCTTTCAATTTCCTGCCTCATATTCAATTTCACGTTAATGCCGATCTCAATCTCCTCATGAAATATGAAACATCTTCAAGAGCATTCGAAGCTAATTCGAAGGTCTGACACACATACTACTACAGAATATATACTATATAGTATATAATATAGTAAAATATAGTATATAGGCTGCTGCTGGAGGCGATCCTCTTCGCGTGGTGGCCACCCGCTTTGCTGCGGATATCCATCAGGGGGTAAGTCCTGAACAATTTTCTTTCTTCCCCTGGTGTGGTGTTCACTGCGACTGTAGCAATGTTAGCCTACATAAATAGGCAGATTTTGTTCGGTAATTATAAAAATACGAAACCCTAAAAAATTCCAGCGACCTACTGCCGCGTTGCAGGTTGTGTCGGGATAGGGTTTTGTTACTTAAGGGTTCGAAAGGGGTCCATATTTGAAGACGAAAAGCTCTGAAATTTTTCCCAGATTCGGTCATTTGCTGCTTCTCCGTTCGGTATCGCCGAAATCATCGACATCTGCTGCTTCACCGTTCGGAAACGATGTAAAACTGTAGGTTCCTTTACTTGCCTCTTACTATAGTCTGCTCACCGAGTCGACCTAGTATGGCGTTCTCTCTTTCCCACATTGGCATACAAATGATAAGGACGAAAAATGAGAACGCTCCGCCCACGGGCGCATGCATACAAGTGATTGGATGCATGCGGGATATATATCACGTGCAAGGTCACATTTCCAGTACTAGGTCGACTCGATGAACAGACTATAGTGGTAGGCTTAAATTATAGTCGAGTGGATTCGTACGACCGCACTGGACGTAAGATGGCGGCACAGCAGCCTTGGCTGTGTTCTCCTCTAGTCCAGTATAGCCAACAATCCAAAGGGAAGTCTGCGGTATGGGATCCTCGAAGGTGAAATTGGCTGGTCGGAGCATGTTCTCTAGCCCCTCTGGCACCCCCACCCATACCGAATAAAAAATTATAGTATTTACCATTGCATCATACACAGTCTGTTGCAGTTTATTCTTATTGATTCCACGAATCTGCTCCACAAATTCATGTAATAACTGGTGCAACAACCTCAGTCTAACAATGAAATAAAACACTCGAGTAAAATGATTCCATATTTTAATCGTGGTAACAAATCGTGATTTCAACAGGCTATACCTACCCGACTCGTGCGTATAGTCACATAAAAACGTCGTCCATTATCAACTTCTTTGTGGTCAACTGAAGTTTGTCGTCCTCAAAAGTCACCATCTTGTCCCGCGGCTTGGCCGTGGAACTTTGACTATTAGCGGACTTAGTCACCTTCACACTTTGAGCACTGGGAGGTATTATCGAGCTAAATTCGTACAGATCTCCCACCACACCGCTTAAATTGAACTCACTTATACTTCTAGGGACAAAGTATTCGACGCAACCCTCCGCAGCGCCCGCGGAACGTCTAGCAGGCGCATTCCTTTGGAAGTAGTCGTCCCCATACTGATTCGACGTCTTCTTCCTAGGCAGACTGTTGAACTTCGTTGGGTTGAGGCTGTCTACTTTGAATGATACCTGCTGCCTGCTCGCTTTCTCTTCGCACTTGGCGTAAGCGATCGACGGACCGGACGGATCCGTCTGCAATCGCTGTCAGGACACGATCGACATGGAGATTTCTTCGCCGCACTCCTTGTCCGCGTCGTGGATCGCTCTCGACTTGCCGCCACCGCCGCAGAACTCGGTGAAGTTCTTGAGAGACAGCGCGACCTCGTCCTGAATGAGGTTGAAGCACATCGCCACCACCAGCACCCCCACGAGAATGTAGACACAGCAGACGCAGATCGCAATGTCCTCGGCCTGGCTGGAAACCGTGCTTCCGTAGAGTCCGGGGTACAAATCCCCGAACCCGATCGTCCCAAGACTCGAGAAGGCGAAGTAGCAGCCGTCGAGAAACGACCACTTCTCCGTCTTGTGGAATATAAACGTCCCTAGCACTAAGTACAGCACGATTAGAAATATACAAAGAAGTATTGGCACTCTCGTATGGTCCCGACACGTCCAATGGTAATGTCTGCTAAAGCTATCTAAATTTAGGGCCGCCTGGAATGGCGTACGGGCCTGAACCCTGTCGACGGTGCGGGCCGACTTGCCAAAGTCACTGAAGTAATCCTTGCAGGATTTCTCGGAGATCCTTTGGGACGAAATGCGGTCGAGGCATTCTGAGGCAGTGTGGAAGTCTCTTCTGTCGCGGGATCGGCACGTCTTGGAGTAGAGGACGCGGAAGCTGCGAGCGAGCGCATCGCCGATGGTCGATAGATACACCATCACTATGGGGATTCCAACGCACGCGTACGCGATGGCGGCCAACTTCCCCACTGATGTTTTTGGAGTTACGTTGCCGTAACCTGCAAAAGAAAACCTCGCTTAATATACAGAAATCTCTGTGATGGAGAACATTTGAACATTCCTATTTTTTTCACATTTAAAACATTTATTTAGAGTACTATTAGAATGTGTAAGAAAATTACGGCTATAATGCTGTAGATCTGAAGTAATGGCAACGTTTACCGCCGAAAGAACTCTATTTATACCGCAATTCATTCCGACAAAATCCCAATTGAATAATGAGGGTCTGTCTAAATAACCCTTTTCAGCTTAATGTAGGTACGATCACATAAAGACGCCTTAGTTTTTCCAGTTCAGAGACTTTGCAGATGGGCGACCTTTTTGTAAATTTGCCTCAACGTTATTGGACGTTGCTTAACAGGAACCGAGCGAGGTGTCAGTGTCGGCCCATCTCACGTGTCACTGTGGGATTAGCTTGATATTTTATACTGTCTGTTATCGTACCGTAACAAGGAGACTTTTACTACATTTATTGTCTGCCAAACAAGGGACGATAGACGCTTGAATAAAATAAGAAATGCTTTTAGAAGATTTTATTCATAGAAATAGACAAACTCCAAGGTAGCATTTTATCCTGTCACTTTAAGCGTACCTTAGGTTCAATAAGGATTTTATTTGTTTGTAATATGGGTAAAGTGATTGATTCATACACATTTAAAAGCGGTTTTGTATTTAATAAACCTAATAAATAAGTAAATCAGTGCATTTGAGCTATTGAATGAAACGGAGGGTTGTCGGTACAATCTTGATTCGAACTCTTGTTCTCAAGGTTAGAGGTTCGAATCAGATGGGCGTGCACCAATGAGTGGTTTTTTTTTTGACGGAAAATGTACGTGCTGATTCACCGTTCGAAACTTTTTTTGTGGAAACTGACACGGTTTGCTACATCACCTACAAAATCCGTGATGTCAGTCCATAACACCGGGTGAACTAGGTGCCATATCAGTGCTTCCTTTCATTTCATGTCGGCTACACTGAACTGGACGGAAAACGCGGACTAGTTTGCATAGCCGTTTCGACCGACGTTTCATTCAGTGCGGCAGTACCAACCCGGGCGGAATAAACCCTACCACCTGGTATGGCAAGAAAGGAAGGGAATTACAGTTTTACGTGGAATCCGAACCACGGTCAGCGGTCACCCATCCAAGTACTGACCGCGCCCAGGTGTGCTTAACAACAGTCGACCGACCATGAAATCAAAACCGGCCGATAAATTCATGATTACTTAAAATTCTTCATACCCTTTTCAGTAGATGGCGCGCGCGCATACACTTTATAGTTTCTTCTATGGGAACCCGTGTGAATTTTTTACTTTTTCTTATTTATGTTATTTGTTGTTATATCGGCCATAATAACACATATTCTGTGAAAATGTCAACGGGCTACGTTACCTATTACGTTTCAAGAGATACAGCCCTCGGACAGACGGACGGACAGACGAGCAGACAGACAGACAGACAGGTAGACAGACAGACGGCGTAGGCTTAGTAATAGGGTCCCGTACCGGATACGGAACCCTAAAAAGTGATGTATGATACGTAAGAGATTTGTAAATACGTACCTATAGTTGTTATCAAAGTGAGTGCATACAGGAAGCTGGTGGCGAATGACCATTTGTGCTTTGTGCCAATCCCATCGTAGTACGACACTTGGTTGTCGTAAGCTCTTCCTCCTCTCATAGTCTTCACGAGGAGTCTTTGGAACTCCATCAGCTCCTTGGCAGCCAGCCTCGTCCAATTCTCCTTGTAAAGAATATTCAGATCCTCCGTTATGGACCAGAGTCTTTCTACAGTCCGTGATCTGATCTCAAACCCCGCAAACGTGTCAGAGTTGCTTAGATTAGGTTTGGATGCAGCTACTGCAGTTTCTTCTTTTTGGAAGGTGAGAGTTCCCTCGATAGCTAAGAAGAGAAAGGCTCCAAGAAGTGTGTAGACTAAGATGAGGATGCATACTCCGATGCAGGTAAGGAGAGAGGCGTGTCTTCTTCTCGAACATTCGCAGCAGCAGTCTCTGGTCTTTTTACTTCTGGACGTGAGGAAGCAGCATTTGGACTGGCCGGCCGCGGTCGGGCAGTTCAGTTGATCCTTGCAGCTGTATGTAGATTTACTCGCGAAACCAGGCTTAGCCGGTATGGGCTCTTCCAGCATTTTGCGGAGTTTTGTTCTTTCGCAATCTTAACTAGCCTTCATCGTTGATTAGAAATCTAACTAATATTATTTACGTCGATTGAGTTCGTCTGGTATATTTTTATATAGAGTCTTTTCTTTTTTATCTTTGGCATTTTTAATATTGGATGGTGCTTGTGGTCCTACGATCTTCAGTATTTAACTTGCGATGTTCGTGCCTGTAACAAAGAGAACATTCGTATTTTAATATAATGATTTAGTGCTTTCGCAGCGCCATAGTGGAAATATCGTTGCGCCGAGACGCATCGAAGCTGTCAATATTGAACACCGTGTGCCTACAACTGGCAGTAGGCTAGCCACGCCAGCCCAAGACACAAGGACCGTTTTAGTGATATCCTATACGTGTGGGATGGGGGGATGGGGTCCTGGTGTGGGATGACCACCCGCCAGGTGGAACGACGACATCAAGTATGTTCGGAGGAAAGTATTTTTTTTCATTGCTTCCGAACTAGGTGGCTGTGCCCGAGGTCGAAGCCTCAGGCGCAGCCAATTTCACCTCCGAGGAGGTGCCGGTCCGGCTTGGAGGTGGACTAATGTCGTTGGGTTGCTATTAACCTGCGATTTGAGGATCCGTGGATTTTTTTATGTGAACCAGCATGGGTGGCTGTGTCGAGAGACCAATGGTGCAGTCGACAGAGCCAAAATCACCTCTCCTCGCGAAACCACGCTCAGTTAGGTGCTATGCCAGCAGATTTGCGGACTGTTGCTAAGCTGTCTAGCCCGTTAATACGACGTTGTAGGAGTGGGGAACGATATTACCCGGAAGCCCGTTCCACGCCTTTGCAGTGCGGCACAAGAACGATTTAGAGAATCGTGCAGTTCGAAGAACTCTTCTGTCCACTACAAAGGGGTGTATTGTATTGGTTCCGTTCCACTGAAGACAGCGAGGACTGAACGAAAATTGAGAAAAATATGAATAAAAATACGTCACACAGTGGAAGCTTACACCCTGACTGACTAACTGACTGAATTGAACATGCAAGGCATGCAAAATAAAAAGAGAACTGAAATCGTATTATTATAATTCTATCTTATTGAGCTGTTATTGTAGGAAGAGACAGCCCGTCGTTGACACAAAATGTTCCTTTTCCAAGCGAAAACCCGACACGTATGCGGGCTTTCCCAGTAAACCTTTAATACCCAAAGAAAACTTTCGAGAAAATTAATTCCTTTGACGACGTGTTGCCTCTAATTCCGACGCCATTTTCAGGCTTTAAAGGCCGACTCCCAGCGATTTGCTTGAAGCTGAAATCAGAAAAAAAAAACATTCGCCCTAGTCGCTTTTGCGGTAAGTAATTTTCCTTCAATTACCGCACTCAATGAGGCACTGTTCAATATTTACGTAGGCGTTAGACAAATTAATTGAAATAGCAATTCGAAATAATAATTAATTATTCAGTTTGGTATGTTATACGGGTAGAATAGCGGGTAGAACGTATGTGGAACTCGCTTTCCCTCGAAATCCGTCTATCGCGGTCAGTGTATATGTTTAAAAATCGTATACTGTCTCACTTTCTGGAACGATAAATTACTCGCTATTTATGGATTAGAGTCTAATGTTAGTTTTCTCTGTATATTTTATTCGTGTACGTATTGTGTGTATGTATTTATAATTTTTTATCTATTTATTTATATTTATGTTGTATAATTTGTTGAAATTGTCTACATCATTCTTATTTGTTCTATGCCACTCCACACTCATTCATGATATGATAACTCAAAGGTTGGCTGGAGGAGAACGCCTACAGCGTACGTTGTTCCATTTGCAAAATTTTAAAAGGCAAATAAACATATTTTGATTTGATTTGATTTGAAAAATAAGCGCTGCTCTGAGGAACTAGCATCCCTTATACCATATCGTCCTACCTCCGCAACACTCTTTTGTTGTTGTTTTTTTTTTTTTTACATTGGACATTTTAGAACCCATTGGTTCACAAAATCGTAACTTTGACACACCGCTAGGGCATGGAACTGTCTTCTGGCTAGTGTGTTTCCCGAATCCTTTAACCTGGGCGTCTTCAAACATCGTATTAACAGACTAGACAGCCCAGCAACTTGCTGGACTATCTTTGCTTTTAAACAGAAAGCACAACAGAAACAGCGAGGTGGCACGCCAGAAAGAAAAAAATAATCAAAACCTGCCAAATGTGAGTCGAACTCGCGCTGAGAATTTCGAACTGAATGTAAGAAACACAATTTTTTTTTTTTTGTAAATTCATAACACAATATTTTTTTATGGAAAGCACGACAAATGGCGCGCGCCAGACTAACGCCGAGGTGTAGTCCGACGGCGCCCACGGGCATTCAGATATTTACGGGGGCTGCGAATACCATGTCGGCCGGCTAGGTGCACCTTCACGTTATGTTTGAAGGACCCCAGACTGTACATTAGATTAAGGGATGCAGGTGGGAGTGAATTCCACATGTTGGCAACCCTGTAAATAAAGGATTTACAGGATCGATTTGTCCTAAGTGGGTAATATTATTGTGTGGTGGTAAGGAACCCTCGGTATGCGAACCCGATTCGCACTTGACTGGTGACTTGGCTATGTAGCCTAACCGATTTAAAGCCATCCCGAGCAGCACTGTGCCGGCGCGAATGTTGACATTATATAAGGTTACAAGCTGTGCCCGCGGCTCCGCCCGCTCTCATATTTCACTTCACTGCTAACCTCATAAGCCATTTAGCGTGATAGTAAGTAGCCTATAGTTGATGGGAAGAATCAAGCTATCCGTAGATTTTTTTTTTATTAAAATCGGTTCAGTGGTTCTCGAGTTATAAGCGGACAGACAGACATACACTCAGACACTCAGACACTCAGTCAGAAAGCAGACGTTGGATTTTATTATAGGTAAGGATACTAGTATTAACTTCATCCCTCATCCAATTGAGCAACCCTAAGATGTTTTCCGTAATTTATGCTCTGGTCCAAGGGCCTCGGTCGCACCTAACCGCCTCTTTGTGAAGGCTCTAGGCAATTTGCATGTTAATAGAATTTTAATATACAACAGAAATCGTCTCCATCTTCATCTAGTGCCGGAGATTTGGAGAATAATGTTACGTAATATACATACGTGGCTAATTTGATCTTAAGAGTACTTGTTTTTACGTAGAAATATCCCAACTAACATTATGGTGTTAAGATAGGCGTTATAAGAGCTGTTTAATAGTTATTTTGAGAGGCTGAAGTGGTATATTGTTGTTAACAATTGGTGTTATAGTGTACTCTAGCTGTCTTGTAACCCCGAAAGAGACCCATTCTTATACCCGTTCTTTAGTGACTTTACAATAGCGTTAGTAAGTGCTATAAGTGGGACAAGAGCTATACAACAGTAGTGACGCTTAAACCTTGAGTTATATTAATCCAATATACCACTTTGAGATCTAAAACAACCTGCCGTTAGCACCAATTTGTTTGTTGGGATCTACCTACCCATTGTTTCAACCCAGGGATATAAAAGCACGTTTTCGATAAAAAAAAAGTTGCAACTTTTACCAATACAGTTAAGTAGGACTCGAATCCACAACCTTTGGATTACCCCATGGTGGTACCGCACCTACATAAAAATTTTACGTGTATACCTACACCTACTGTTTCACCGTTTGGAACCGGTGTAAAACTGTAGGTCCCTTCCCTTGCCCCTTAAAAGGTGGTAGGCTCAAATTGTAGCTGACTGGGTTGATACCACCGTACTGGATACTATACTATGTTTGAAATTATACAATCATCAATACTAATAACAAATCTGTAAGGGATAATCATGGAGTCACTTTGTTTTATGAGATACTGCGTTTGTAGACTCTATGTCTGATACTAAAAAAAAAATTACGGTTTTTAGAAATCTTTTCTGTATGAATGTATGTTCCTCCATAATATTCAGAGCAATGACCATCATGCTAAGGCCCGTACATAATATTATGTTTACCGAAAGTTAACATGTTTCAACGCTCTTTGCGGCTTTTAGTATTTAGTTCGGTCACTATGACAACTTAAAATACGGTAGCAGCCTCCGCCCTACAAGCTTATTTTGTCATAAAAAGCTATGACACTTTCCTGGCACCTTCACAATTAATTAATGCTTCGTGAAGTGAGGAAAACTCTGGTCAAGTGCGAATTTTGTTCACTTGTAGAGCAAGCATACTTAATTAACTACCGACAGTTAACATGTTTCAACGCTCTTTGCGGCTTCTAGTATTTAGTTCGGTCACTATGACAACTTAAAATATGGTAGCAGCCTCCGCCCTACAAGCTTATTTTGTCATAATTAACTACCGACAGTTAACATGTTTCAACGCTCTTTGCGGCTTCTAGTATTTAGTTCGGTCACTATGACAACTTAAAATATGGTAGCAGCCTCCGCCCTACAAGCTTATTTTGTCATAAAAAGCTATGACACTTTCCTGGCACCTTCACAATTAATTAATGCTTCGTGAAGTGAGGAAAACTCTGGTCAAGTGCGAATTTTGTTCACTTGTAGAGGGTTCCGTACCCATACTTAATTAACTTTTTTAAGGTAGCCATACTTTTTTAACGTAGCCATACTTAATTAACGTAGGAGTACCGTATGGGGCCGGTACTTAAAAATAATATCCCCACTGCATCTCTCCCCATGCATGTCGTAAAAGCCGACTAAGGGATAAGGACAAGATGCCGTGCTAAAGGGCGACAGGCACGCCACCTCTCACCTTGGCACGGTACTTCCACCGAGTCATGCAGCAGGTGGGTCTTCCAGCCTACTTAATGCTTGATTGATTGAAACTTGTTCGAATAGATACTTTACGAAACGTGGTGGTCGGTTTTGTACTGTAATTTCCCAGAGTTCTTGCAGCACAACACCGATTGTTGTATATTGTTTATTAAGCATTCATTAGACAGCATGACTGTACTCGAATTTGTCACAATTTGTTCTATCCGATTCGATTACACCCACGAAGAAGAACCGGTAAGAAACTTCGCAGGGTTTTTTTTTCATAATAATTTTTACAAGCATTTAGTGACTATCCACATAATAACACCGCCTACAGTCGATTGAAAATACAGCTTGAGAGCAAGATCAAAAACAGATTTTTGTTTTGTTTTTGAAGTTCTGACTGCAAGGACTTAATTTAGTGGATCAGGTGTAAAGAGCCTTTGTCAAATTTTTGATACGTCATTTGTATCAACTCAATAATTTTAGTAATAAGTATACATACTACAACGTCAAATAATAAAAAAAAATTATATTATAATAATAACCCCATGGTCTTTTAATTTTTTAATTTTTTACTTTTTTACTTTTATTATTGCTCTGCCTACCCCGATTTTCGGGATTCAGCGTATGTGATATGTATGTTAACTTTTTGTTTATACAAAGCGGGACATGGTTGTGCCGTACTGCAAATTTCTAAGTGCTAACTGTGCTCATGGCATTCGGATTACCGGGGTTGCGAATGGCAAGTCGACCTAACAAGTGCCCCTCTCGAGGGACCCGAGACGGTACTGGCATGTTGTTTTTTTTTCACTTTGGTTTTTAGGGTTCCATATCCGTCGAACGGGGACCCTATGTCTTAGTTATTATGGCCGATATAACAACAAATAATAAAAATAAGAAAAAGTAAAAAATTCACGGGTGTCTCCATACAAGAAACTAAAAGTGTATGCGCGCCATCTACCGAAAAGAGAATGAAGCCTTTTAACTAATCTATATAAGGCGTGAGTGGCGCTGACCATGACATGGCGATACGAAACCCTCGGTGCGCGAGTTTGACTCGCACTTGGCCGGTTTTTTGGTTCCAGCAGAGCAGCGTCTGTGATAGTACCTGTAAAACAGACTAAGCGAACCAACAATTCGTCTGTGACTCAGACACTCCAGACCATCTGTAAGTTTCGGGTCACCAACAAGACGGAGGATGGCTCGGAAAAAAATTATTTTTATGGAAACTGACACGGTTGGCTACATCACCCACTACATTAGTGATGTCAGCCCATAACACCTTGGTGAACTAGCTGCCGTGTCATTGCTTCCCTTTGGCCGTGCCGGCTACACTGAACTGGATGGAAAACACGAACTATTTACCGTAGCCATTTCGACCGAACGTCTCGCTTAGTGCGGTGGTACCAAGCCGGGCGGGATAAACCCTACCACCTGGTAAGGTAAGTTTTACGTGGAATCCGAACCACGGTCGGTCAGCCTCCAACGTTTGAGCGTCCACCCATTCAAGTACCGACCGCGCTTAGGATTGCTTAACAACGGTCGACCGACCGCACCACTAAGTTACCAAGGCTGACAATTAATACATATACGTACAAGCAAAAATATATTGCAAACACTTTATTCTAGTCTGGTAAAACTCACCCCCTCTTTCGAAAATGTTCTGTGCCTATTTTAATCGCATTAAAATTTCGCCCTCGAATTGAACCTGGAATCCTCACCAATAACAAAATTTGTACCTCGTCCCTCCCGATTTCGAAGGCTTTTAGCATACTACCGAAATATTTTTTCCCGAGTTCGGAGGCCTCGTCGGAGCAGATAACCCACAGAATATTGAATTTCGATCTCTGCTAGAAGGAAGAGTGAATTGCCGAAAAGAAATATGAGTCACTATTGTCTTCCGACCTTCGAATTATTTCTAATCCGCGATCTGCAGATCTTTCCTCTACAGAAGCGGTAAACTCGACTGGAACGCTCTGTCACCCTGCAAACCAGTCACCCTTCAGCCAGTCGGGTTGTTGTGGATGAGAAGAGACCGTAGTAATTTGAGAGAGAGAAGGGCCGTAGTAATTTGGTCGAGTTCAACGCTTCCAAGACACAAGTTTGCGCGTTCAGTGCGAAGAGAGTGGCGTTCACACCGGCTCCTTCATTCCAAGGCACGTCGCTCAAATTAAGCGAACACCTCGGGGTCCTCGGAGTCGAACTGTCGCACGACTTGAACTTTCGTCGCCACATCGAGGGGAAGGCCAAGCTGGCTTCTAAAAAGCTGGGCGTACTCAATAAGGTGCGGCGGTACTTCACGGCCGACCAAAAGCTGCTCCTGTATAAATCGCAGATCAGGTCTTGCTTGGAGTACTGCTCGCACCTGTGGGATGGCTCTGCCAAATACCAGCTTGCGCCTCTGGACTCGATCCAGCGTCGAGCCGTGCGACTAGTGGGTGACCCCGAAGTGCCCCGTGATCTAGAACCACTGCAACACCGTAGGGATGTCGGCTCCCTAAGTGTGTTCTATGGCTTATTCCATGGGGAGTGCTCGGAGGAGCTGTTCAACGCGATCCCGCCGTCCCCTTTCCAATTGCATACGCTGGACTTACCGCGCATGCGTACCAATCGATTCTGCAGATCTTTCCTTTACAGAACCGGTAAACTCTGGAACGCTCTCCCTGCTCATATATTTCTCCCCAAGTACAGTCTCGGGTCCTTCAAGAGGGGCGTGAATGGGCACCTGTCAGGCCGGCATGGCATTTGCAACTCCCGAATAAGACCGAATGTCCATGGGCGCCGTTAGACACCTCATGGGTGCCGTTAGACACCTCATGGGTGCCTCGGCGCCATATGTTGAGATAACAATAAAAAAAAAAAATTTATGGGAAGAATCAAGCTATCCGTAGAATTTTTTTTATTAAAATCGGTTCAGTGGTTCTCAAGTTATAAGCGGACAGACAGACAGAAAGCATACGTTGGATTTTATTGAAGGTAAGGATAAGGATACAATAAGTAGGTAAGTAAATACAAAAGACCCTTCCACTTAAAGTCAAAGTCAAAGTCAAAGTCAATAATTTTATTCTCGTAGAGTATGGTCTTATAATTATACATAATATAACTATACATACTATGAGATACGTCAATATTTTAAAATTTTAAATATCATTTCATTAATTAATTAATAGACATCTAATGTTTTATTCCATGTGATGACTGGATTCTGGTGCTGGATTCGTTTTACTGTTAGAACGTGGGAGGCCAATAGAGTAAAATGGAGACGACATTTTCGGCAACACCTACAGCGGTAGAGACGTGTTCTGTTTTACCGGCAATGCCTAAATCGTGTTTTCTTTTTCTTCTATGGAAACTGACACGGTTGGCTACATCACCTACTACATCCGTGATGTCAGCCCATAACACCGGGTGAACTAGGTGCCGTGTCAGTGCTTCCCTTCGGTCGTGCCGGCTACACTGAAATGGACGGAAAACACGAACTATTTAAATAGCGTTTTCAACCGACCCGGTCGGGATAAACCTACCACCTTAGTAAGGTAAGAAGGGAAGCGACCAACAGTTTAACGTGAAATCCTCGTGTTAGCCTCGATAGCTCAGTGGTGCAGACAGTCAACTGTCGCTATTGAATGTTAAGCAACGCTGGGTGCGGTCAGTACTTGGATGGGTGACCGCTGACCGTTGGAGGCTGACCGAGGTTCGGATTCCTCGTAAAACTGTAGGTCCCTTCCCTCCTAATCTTACTTGGTGGTAGGGTTTAACCCGCCCGGGTTGCTACCACCGGACTGAATGAAACGTCGGTCAAAACGGCTATGTAAATAGTTTGTGTTTTCCGACCAGTTCAGTGTAGCCGGCACGATCAAAGGGGGAAGCACTGACATGGCACCTAGTTCACCCGGTGTTATGGGCTGACATCACAGACGTTGTAGGTGATGTAGCCAACCGTGTCTGTTTCCATAAAAAAAAAAAACCCCGAACCACGGTCACCTTCCGACGGTCGAGCAGTCACGCATTCATGTACTGACCGCGCCCAGGGTTGCTTAATAACAACTTAATACATATTTACTTGATTTACGAGTACTTATACCCATACTTAAGTACTTAAGCACAACATACAGAAACAAACACAGTTAAGCTTAAAAAATACGCAGTGAGTGTTCTTTGGGGCCGTTCATATCGTCCGGGACCGTCCGTCATCGATTTTTGCCGATTTTCGACCCATCCCTCCCCAACCTACAATCACCTATCGTCAACAATAGTTTTTTCTTTGCAAGTGTCGCACGCGTGCACAGCTAGTAATTAATAATAACTACGTCATATTTTGGGATTATTCGTATTAGTAAGAATGACGTCAGTTTTGACCAGACTTCCCCCCCCCCCCCCCCCCCTCCCCTCCACGTCACGCTGCCATCATCTGCAGACCAGACCCCCCCCCTCCACGTCACGCTGCCATCATCTGCAGACCAGACCCCCCCCCCCCCCCCCCTCCACGTCACGCTGCCATCATCTGCAGACCAGACCCCCCCCCCCCCTCTTATTTTCAAATTACGTAATTTATGGACGGCCCCTTTGTGTTTACACCTCACAAGTAATCCTTGATTCCCCCCGTGAGTCATGCACCGCACTTAATTTTCCCAACTTCTCCATAGAATTCAATAGGACGGACGGATTATAAACTCGTCGAACAATGAAATCTGGAATCTGCGGATGAAATTTTTATTTTTTATTGCTTCCGAACTGGGTGGCTTTGCCCGAGGTCGAAGCCACCCAGTTCAGAAGAGGACAGGAAAATGAATTGTGGGAAGACCTCGTGGGACGACGACATCAAGTAAGTCGGCGGAAAGCACCGTTCCGTACCGCTGTAGGTCGGGAGGACAGGAGTAGAATTTGAGAGGCGTATGTCCGGCAGTGAACGCTTACACGCTGAGTGGCTGACAAGGTATGAGGGAAGGAACCGGTGAGGCGCGGCGCGGTGAGCCGAATGGTATATAGGGCGCTGACGCAGGGGGCGGGCGTGAGAGGAAAGCGAACCTAACATGCTTATCTCTGTCGTGCCTGTTGACTCACGTAGGTAGGTATATTTATAAACACGTGTGCTAAATGTCAACGACGACGAGACGTCGACAGGTGGGAGGTCAAGTATGTCGGCGGAAGGCACATTTTCCGTACCGCTGAAAGTCGGGATCGCTGGATGAATGTCCAGCAGTGGGCGCTTACACGCTGACTGACTCACTCTCTGCCGAATATTTCGTTCCATTCTATTCCATTTCAATCTATTCCGTTCTGTTCTATTCTGTTAAATTCTGTTCTATTCTGTTTTATTAAAAAAATTATAATAAAAAACCATTTATTGATTGTGATAAACATTTGCACACAGAGCAGTAATTTAGTCTTACTTAATATATATTTATTTACACTATTTATGTTGTTGCTGATTGGTGTGACGGTGCTTACTCAAAAGGCAAGGGGTATTGCATACAAGCAATCTCTTACCCCCTTCCTAAGTGATAGAAACTGCTTATTTGACATCTCTTTTGCGGTCAGACTTCATTTAGTGGCAGAAATTAACAATACTAAACTTGGAATTTTATTCTGTTCTATTATCTTCTATTCTGTGCTACTCTGTTCTAATCTGTTCAATTATGTTCTAAACTGTTCTATTCTATTCTACTCTGTTCTATTATGTTGTATTCTATTCTGTTCATCTCTGTTCTATTATGTTCTAGTCTATTCTATTCTGTTCTATTTTATTCTTTAATCTCTAGATGTTTTTCTCCATTGTTCCAATCCCAATATTCGTCATCAGGAAAATTTCCTACGTTCCCTCGGCTTCGTTCTGTCCCGTGTAAAACGTGATGGATATCGCACAAGATAGGTGGGATCCGGTAGTCTCGTATTATCGCCAGGATTCGTCAAGCGAAAATGGTACGTACACGTTTTAATCAATTTGTCTGCCGTTGGCAACATGACGCGATTAGTTGCTTCCATAGAAATAACTTTGTCAATAGTTGGCACAGCCACGCATATTGGTATTTATAAAAAAGCAGCCTTAAATACCTCCCTTTTTATGGAAACTGACACGGTTGGCTACATCACCTAGAACATCCGTGATATCATCCCATAACACCTGG
Source organism: Nematopogon swammerdamellus (assembly GCA_946902875.1). Lineage (NCBI taxonomy): Eukaryota > Metazoa > Arthropoda > Insecta > Lepidoptera > Adelidae > Nematopogon > Nematopogon swammerdamellus. Next base: position 14,899,124 of record OX336356.1, read on the forward strand.
GTGAACAGAACTCCCTGATGATAACTAGATTTATGACAGGATACACAATCTTTCTTCTTTAAGGTTTTCCTTTTTTTATGGAAACTGACACGGTTGGCTACATCACCTACAACATCCGTGATGTCAGCCCATAACACCGGATGAACTAGGGGTCATGTCAGTGCTTCCCTTCATTTCGTGTCGGCTACACTGAACTGGACGAAAAACACGAACTACATATTTACATAGCCGTTTCGACTGACATTTCGCTCAGTGCGGTGGTACCAGCCCGGGCGGAATAAAACCTACCAACTAGTAAAGTAAGCAGGGAAGGGATCTACAGTTTTACGTGGAATCCGAACCACGGTCAGCCTCCAACGGTCGAGCGGTCACCCATCCATCGACTGACCGCGCCCAGGTGTGCTTATGATCCAACCGCATCAATGAACTACCAAGTTATCCCCCCCGGGTTGGTACCACCAAACCCTACCACGTAAGGTAAGAAGTGAAGGGACCTACATTTTAACGTGAAATCCGATCCACGGTCAGCCTCCAATGGTCGAGCGGTCACCCATCCAAGTACTGACCGCGCTCAGCGTTGCTTAATAACAGTCGACCAACCGCACCACTGAGCTACCGAGGCTGATAAAATCCTCTAATAAAATGATTCGTATTTTTCAAAATGATAGACGAGGATATTTTTAATGGGTTCTTTCAGTTATCCTAGCTCTATGGCAACAGTAGCTGTAAGATAACATTGCCTTGCGTTTAGATAACCAGATAACGCAGGCTGCCTCAACACGATTACTGCTGAGTTCATGAAAATAATTACCCAGAAATGTCATTATCGTACATTGTACACCAAATGTTGGTGACAAGATCAACATTTTGTGTGCATGCACACAATTAGCGGCAGCCAGAAGGAACGCGAGTGAACAATTGTGACAGAGATAGACATATTTGTAATTTGATAAATGACCGCTTTGGTGGTCCGAGCATTTGATAGAAACAAAAATTTAATTATAAACTGAGGAAGTTCGCTTTAAGGAAAGTGTAAACAAAATTTAGACTTTAGTTTTTAAAGTCTAATTTTAATTTGGTCAAAAAAAACCCTGACGACTACTTAAATCCGATACTCGATAAGTCTTCCTTATCGAAATGTCTATCTTTCAACGTCAAGAAGGCAGAAATGCACTATATATAATATAGATAACGCCTAAAACTGTTTGACAGACAGCGTTCATTCGATCTGCATGACAGGGATGTGAATTAGTTTTATCTTAAGTGCTTGTTAGAAAATTAAATGACAGAAGAAACAGGCTAAACTGTAAGTCAGCTTATGATTTTAATGACAGCATTTCACTTTTAGCGCCCTGTAATCCCGTATTCAACCGTACTCCTCTTTCAAGGCCCCGCTTTCGCTGGTTGGAGTAGGATGCAACTCAATCAATCAATCCAAAATTAGGTTTTCATTTTTTTATTTCAAAACTACGGAAACAAGAAAGTAAAAGGCTTTAGATATATATTCAACAAATAAAATTTATTTTTTCCAAAGCCTTGATTTGGTCACTTTGCCTTAAATACGTTTTTATAACTAAATTCAGAGGCTTGTTCATGATTTTTTTCTCTCGAGCGATGATAATCAAATCGTGTTTTCAAAAAGCTATCGATCTGCGCTAATAGATGAAGTTTTACATATTACATTAAAACTGAATCTGTCAGGTAAGTAATATTGGCGGTACACTTCTTGAAATTCGAGTCAGACGCAGTCTCACCTCACCTTAAGTCTGTGTTCGCGCAATCGGCTCTGCATTGTTGAGCCAACTAGATCTCGGAACTCGCGAATTCACAAACAGAACTTACGAATTCAAAGAGCCAAAACACTACCTAAAGCTCCAACTAATTACAAATTTCACACGCTTTGACCTTTCACTTTCAGTCTCAAGGATTACTCCTCCTTACTACTCCTCTCATTTGAACATCCGAACTAATGATACAAGATCTAAGAAGGGTGTACACCCTCATCTCTTAAGGCTGCTTATAACGCTAAATGATTCTCGGTAATATTTAATTTCTCAGAACACGTCTAAACCAGAACAATGTACAGTTCAAGGATATGATATTCAACGTATATCCTCACAGCATTGATGATTGTTGTTGGAATATGTACCACTAAGAGATGCGTAATCGGGTGCGTAAGGCTGACCATCATTTTGTCGTAAGATTCTGACTACTGTTTTCAAACTAACACACACTAACTTTTCAGAATTTTATTGCATACACCTTGTATCTTCAGATTTTTCACATGACATATTAATTTTATTTGTAACTAGCTTTTGCCCGCGGCTTCGCTCGCGTGAAATTCGTATTTCAAAGGAAGAAAGTAAGTAACTAAGGGCGAGCTGGGTTCAGGTAAACGATAGACCGTCTCGAAGAAAGTGAGTAACTTTTTGAGGCCGAAGGCGGAGTTGCGTTCAGGAAGACGATAAACCTTCTCGAAGACAGTAAGTAACTATGGGCGAGGCCGAAGGCCGAGCAGCGGTCAGGAAGAGGATAAACCATCTTTAAGAAAGTAAGTAACAAAGGGCGAGGCCGAAGGCCGAGCTGTGTTCAGGAAGAGGATAACCTTTTCGAAGAAAGTAAGTAACTATGGGCGAGGCCGAAGGCCGAGCTGCGTTCAGGATGAGGGTAAACTTTTCGAAGAAAGTAAGTAACAGAGAGCGAGGCCGAAGGCCGAGCTGCGTTCAGGAAAACGATAAACCTTCTCGAAGACAGTAAGTAACTATGGGCGAGGCCGATGGCCGAGCTACGTTCAGGAAGAGGATAACCTTTTCCAAGAAAGGAAGTAACAGAGGGCGAGGCCGAAGGCCGAGCTGCGTTCAGGAAGACGATAAACCTTTTCGAAGACAGTAAGTAACAGAGGGCGAGTGCGAAGGCCGAGCTGCTTTCAGGAAGACCATAAATCTTCTCGAAGAAAGTAACTTCTTTGTTACTTACTTTCTTCGAAAAGGTTTATCCTCTTCCTGAACACATCTCGGCCTTCGGCCTCGCCCATAGTTACTTACTGTCTTCGAAAAGGTTTATCGTCTTCCTGAACGCAGCTAGGCCTTCGGCCTCGCCCTGTGTTACTTACTTTCTTCGAAAAGGTTATCCTCTTCCTGAACGCAGCTCGGCCTTCGGCCTCGCCCATAGTTACTTACTGTCTTCGAAAAGGTTTATCGTTTTCCTGAACGCAGCTCGGCCTTCGGCCTCGCCCTCTGTTACTTACTTTCTTCGAAAAGTTTACCCTCATCCTGAACGCAGCTCGGCCTTCGGCCTCGCCCATAGTTACTTACTGTCTTCGAAAAGGTTTATCGTCTTCCTGAACGCAGCTCGGCCTTCGGCCTCGCTCTCTGTTACTTACTTTCTTCGAAAAGTTTACCCTCATCCTGAACGCAGCTCGGCCTTCGGCCTTGCCCATAGTTACTTACTTTCTTCGAAAAGGTTACCCTCTTCCTGAACGCAGCTCGGCCTTCGGCCTCGCCCTTTGTTACTTACTTTCTTAAAGATGGTTTATCCTCTTCCTGAACGCAGCTCGGCCTTCGGCCTCGCCCATAGTTACTGTCTTCGAGAAGGTTTATCGTCTTCCTGAACGCAACTCCGCCTTCGGCCTCAAAAAGTTACTCACTTTCTTCGAGACGGTTTATCGTTTACCTGAACCCAGCTCGCCCTTAGTTACTTACTTTCTTTCTTTGAAATACGAATTTCACGCGAGCGAAGCCGCGGGCAAAAGCTAGTTATAACAATAAAAACATATGGTACATATCACTACAAAGATGTATTTTTTTTTTATTAACTGCATATTTACTTTTCCTTTAAATAGAACAGAAATTGTTATATTTAAATTTTCCACTATTTTCGCTCTCCTGGACAATTGTGCATTTGGTTAATACAGTGTTTCACTCTGGAGCAGCCGATAGGTTTGCACCTAAAATTAATCAAATAGATACCTAACGAAGTTAACCTACATAATATTATGAATCGAATTAAATAAGAAAGTCTGCTCAAGACAATGCATGCACACACCGCGCTCCGCCAGACCGCACCCCGCGCCACTAACCCCCGCCGCACCGCGCCGCTGTTTATTTCGGCGCTTGGAACAATTCGATTTGTATGGGAGCCACATCTTAGCGTAGCCGGAAGTGAATTTTAGTAAGCCTATCCTGTGTCCCGTATAGTAAAATGGGCTTGTAGTAAGTTTCATCAAATTCGGATGATGGCTTTAAGAGTTATGGAGGAACATACATACATACATACATACAGAAAAGATTTCTAAAAATCGTCAATTTAGCTTTAGTACCATACATAGAGGCTACAAACTCAATATTTCCTAAAACAAAGTAACTTACTCCATCACCATCCCTTACAGATTTATTATTAGTATTGATTGATTGATAAATAAACGTATACTAATTTGTTGTTGACTTGATATATTTAAGTATCAAAATTTATGATGGCACTATACACCAGTTAAAGGTAAGGTACTCTGCCAGTGGTCAGATTATTCAGTATTCACCTCTATGCTGTAAATATTAATGTTCTTGTGAGCGGTAGCGTGGGTTAATTATGTTTAAGTAACTGTAATACTTATATGGTATTAACAAAACATTGTGACTTACGATTGTTTGTTTGTATGTAAGGTTCTTTTTCGCATTGAATTAAAAGTGCCGAAAATTTCGATGTATTTAAGAGTAGTTTATCTACCTTTGAATGAAGTTGTACAATAAACAATAATAACCCGATGTGGGCGGAGATCAAGTACGCGGATCTACGCTTACTTGCGGTATGCATGAGTCATCTACGCTTGTTTCATGTTCTGTGCAACAATGGCCTGTCTGTGTAAGTATATCTCTTTTCCGTAGGCGTCTCGCAAAGATTTCTCGCTTTTCAGGTTTAATGGAGGATGTCATTTTACAATTTGTAATTAGGATTTTCGTTTGTGTTAGTTACGAAGCGTGTTTCTTTTGTGTTAGTTACAAAGTGTGTTCCGTTTGTGTTAGTTACGAAGTGTGTTTAAAAGCTTGTTTCAATTTTACAAGCTCTAGTTAAGGCTGCATGCAAGGTGAAATTTCGCTCTTTCTAAGAGATATACAATCAATATTATTCACGCGAGGTATTCAGTTCTATATGTGTATAAATATTTCACTTCACTGCTAACCTCATAAGCTATTTAGCGTTATAGTAAGTAGCCTATAGTTGATGGGAAGAATCAGGCTATCCGCAGAATTTTGTTTTATTAAAATCGGTTCAGTGGTTCTCGAGTTATAAGCGGACAGACAGACATACATACATACACTAAGACAGAAAGCAGACGTTGGATTTTATTATAGGTAAGGAAAGGAAGGATAAAACTTCATCTATCAGGGAATATGGGCACCTTTTTATAAAAACATGATTTGATTAATTTCGCTTGATAGGACAAAATAATGAAAATGCCTCGGAATTAACTTATAATTTTGAACGCAACGTAATCATAATGAGGTTTTGGAAAAAAAAATCATTGATTAAATACATTTTAATACACCTACCTACCTACATACCAACTCTGTATCCCGACAATTGGGGTAAGGAGAGTAGACGGCGTTGTGCTGCAAGAACTCTGGTAAATTACAGCACAACACCAACGACCACTTTTAACAAAGTATTAGGACAAGATAACTTAAACAGCAAGTAAGGTACGAAGACACACCTCCTGCATGACTCGGTGGAAGGACCGCCCCAAGGTGAGAAGTGGCTAGCATAACGGTCTGTAGCACAGCATCTTGTCCTTATCCCTTAGTCGCCTTTCACGACATGCACGGGGAGAGATGCAGCGGGGAAATTCTTTTCAAGTACCGTCCCAACACTGTACATTTTAAAATCAGTCAAGCAACCTCGATACGATGAAAGGCGAAACGTTATTCCGACAGGTATTGGAGCAAACTTTCCTAAAATTCTCACAAGTTATATAAATGATTTTATTGCCCAATTTGTGCGGTAAATTGGCACCTTCACACCTTTAGCCCTTGAAGTTAGCGGAGCCTGAAACGAAGAAGAATAAGCCCGAAGACACACTCACCGGAATTTCCGGTCGGATTTTCCGGCCGGCGGCGGTAAATTGTACGGGACGTGAGTCGACATAACCGTACCAAGCGATAAAGCGATAACAAAAAAAAACCGCATGAAAATCGGTCCACTTTTTAAGATTATGAATTTTTTTATTACTTAATTACTTGATTACTTACTTGATTACAAACATAGCTAAGAACCATCCCGATTAAACAAGCTTTCTAATCAAAAAGCCGCATTCAAATCGGTCCATCCGTTTGGGAGCTACGATGCCACAGACATACACACACACACACACCCTCTCACACACACACACTCATGTCAAACTTATAACATCCCTCCGTTTTTTTCGTCGGGGGTTAAAAATAACGCAATGCGTGTATTTTAATAGGATTAGAATTTATTTTTATTATTGTTTCAACCTTACTTTTCAAATGTTCACGTACATAATTATAATATTGAAGTGTATTTCATATTTTCTATTACAGTATCTTATATTAGGTATATTTTCCCGTCACTGACCTAGCAGTTATCATACTCCAAAGGTATACTGAAATAAAGTGCCTTTTGCACAAATTTTATTTTAACAATAGAAATGAATTATTTAAAATGTTATTGTTTTACTTTATTACTTAGACTTCTATAATCTTAAATATACTTAATTTTAAATGTAATACTTATTATCTTTATGATTTAATTATATTTTGTAACGAATTATACTTATTTTATGATTTTACTGCTTTTATTACAGTGTACAGGTGCGTTTTATAGAACTATTGTTTGATTATTTGATCGTTGCTATACCACTAATGACCCATACTTTTCAGCTCCGGTCGGAAAATTCCGGCCCGAAATTCCGTTGAGTATATTGCCTTCGCGCTCAGACGGCCTTGAATAGGAGTGAATTTTAGTTAATATTTTATTTAAATTGACGTGAGTTGAGTAAATTGTAGTATTGCTAGGGTTTAATTGAACTATTCTGTGTAAACTAGTTTAATGATGAACTTTATGAGAGTTTGTAATGCTGGGAAAGCCTAAGAATACATAGACATAGTTTAAAGTTAGATGTTGGTATGCTATCTTATAAAGGAGAGTGCGACAGGATGCTCAGTGATGCGGTCGGACGACTCTCTATCGTGATCATAAGCACACCCGGGTGCGGTCAGTGGATGGATGGGTGACCGCTCAGCCGTTGGAGGCTGACCGTGGGTCGGATTCCACGTAAAACTGTAGGTTTCTTAGCTTACTAGGTGGTAGGGTTTTCCTGAGAATTTTTTTTTTACTAAACTGTTGAGTAAAGTAGTTTTTTACTCAAATTTGGTACGTACTAAATAAAGTTACCTAAACCGGTTTAGTTGCGGCAACTAACTACAATTTAGTAAAGCCCTCTTTTGTAACCAACTACCGAAGTAATAGCTACGGACCTAAACAGACAGATAATCTGTCCGGTAGCATTACTTAACGCGTTAGTTGCTCTTTAACAAACAGTTAAATAATAAGCAACCAAACAGATTTACTAAACTCGGTTTAGTTGCGGCAACTAACCACAATTTAATAAAACCCTCTTTTGTAACCAACTACCGAAGTAATAGCTACGGACCTAAACAGACAGATAATCTGTCCGGTAGCATTACTTAACGCGTTAGTTGCTCTTTAACAAACAGTTAAATAATAAGCAACAAAACAGATTTACTAAACTCGGTTTAGTTGCGGCAACTAACCACAATTTAATAAAACCCTCTTTTGTAACCAACTACCGAAGTAATAGCTACGGACCTAAACAGACAGATAATCTGTCCGGTAGCATTACTTAACGCGTTAGTTGCTCTTTAACAAACAGTTAAATAATAAGCAACCAAACAGATTTACTAAACTCGGTTTAGTTGCGGCAACTAACCACAATTTAATAAAACCCTCTTTTGTAACCAACTACCGAAGTAATAGCTACGGACCTAAACAGACAGATAATCTGTCCGGTAGCATTACTTAACGCGTTAGTTGCTCTTTAACAAACAGTTAAATAATAAGCAACAAAACAGATTTACTAAACTCGGTTTAGTTGCGGCAACTAACCACAATTTAATAAAACCCTCTTTTGTAACCAACTACCGAAGTAATAGCTACGGACCTAAACAGACAGATAATCTGTCCGGTAGCATTACTTAACGCGTTAGTTGCTCTTTAACAAACAGTTAAATAATAAGCAACCAAACAGATTTACTAAACTTTGGTTTAGTTGCGGTAACTGCTAGTTTTGTTGTCACCACATGACAGCAACTAAACTGTTTTGTAACAAATAACTATGAAAAATAGGGTCTGAGCCAACGACATTCTACTTTCTGGACAGGCCCTCGTTATACACTTTACCGGTAGAAAGAGAATCTCTCTCACAGATGCACACTAAGCTAAAATGTTACACACACACGTAACATAGGCTAGAATAAGACGTGCAGATGCAAACTCCGTGAACGGAAAAGGGATAGTGCTATTGGAGTTCTTCTATATATTGCCAATATTTAAAACAGCGTAAGTGCGCGAGCGCCTCATACATCACGTTACGTTTCCGCTCTGTGAACGTCAATAGAGTAAGACGGTTAAATGGCAATTTGATACGTATAAGGGAGACAACGCTTGTACATTCCAAATTACAATTCGTATACTTGAACTTTGTACGTCGCGGCTTGCGCGTGTCCCTTTATATTCATATAAAGACTTGTGCCATGCGTTACAGGTTTAGAACGCTGCATGTCGCTACTGCATGTTCTCAGTGACTGACACTCGTATGCTCTCGTCTCGAACCGAGTAACGTATAGCTATCCTTTTCACGCTCATATTTTGTGTATGCGAATGCATGATATTCTATCTCTCTCTTTTACGGACGGACGGATACAAAAACGTGACCTGCCTGAACGGGCAGTGCGGCGGACTGACTGCTCGCGAAAAAGGGTGCGCTGTATGCTCACAAATAGTGCGCCTCAAGTCGTTGCGTTGTATGCCACTTCCCGATACTTTTTAATTCGTTGGTCTGAGCGCAGCATATGATAAGCCGAGACGGCCCAGCATCTCAGTTTTAAGCCGAGCCTCCAGAATATTCTATTTACCGCCCGCAATATTACATTTTATTTAGATTAATAAATAAACAGAAATCAATAATAAAAAAAGTAAAATAAATACAATAATTTAAATATTGCAGTGTCTCTTTCCTGAGGTGAAATTTGGTAAAACCTTCACAGCCATAACAATATAATAAAGGTTAATAAACACTAATTTGAAACGATTTGAGCTGACTTAATCTTCTTACCTTCGGGGCTTATTTCATTAATGTAGCGACTTAGAGAAGTTTCTGGACTTAGAAAATTGTAGATCTTACAAAATAGCGATTGAGTCGCTTACTTCGCTAGGTGGTAGGATTTAAAACCCGCCCAGCAGGTCTATTCTTGTAAATTCTGACAGCCAGCGCTGTTGTGGCGCTGAGAGCCACTTTGGTAAGTGTCTCTCAGCGCCACATCAGCGCTGATTCCGCTGTCAGAATTTACAAGAATAGACCTCCCGGTGGTACTAACCACAGCACTGAACGAAAAGGTCGGTCGTCGAAACAACTAGGCATGTAATTCGTGTTTTTCGTCCAAATAGGCTCGATCATGAGTTGATTTTTGACACTTCGCCGTGTCGTGCTCACTCGGTGGAAGGACCGGAACAAAAAAGACTTAAAAAACTCCTTTCTTCTATGAGGAACCAATGACGTATCATGTGAGGAACCCATTTAATTACTTTTTTGTTTTATCTTAGGATATCTGCCATAATAACACATAGGCCCACTTGCACCAACACGAATTTAAGTTATAAACCAGTTTAACTCGTTAAGCTAGCACCCGTTGACTGTGGGAACCGCGTTTAAATCCATAACTCGCTACTTAACTCTAAACTCGTGTTGGTGCAAGTGGGCCATATTCTGTGAAAATTTTAACTGGCTACCTATTTTTTCCGCGATGTCAGCCCATAACACCTTGGTGAACTAGGTGCCATGTCAGTGCTTCCCTTCGGTCGTGCCGGCTACACTGAACTGAACGGAAAATACGAACTATTTAAATAGCCACTTCAGCCGATCTTTCATTAAGTGCGGTGGTACCAGCCCGGGCGGAATAAAACCTACCAACTAGTAAAGTAGGCAGGGAAGGGATCTACAGTTTTACATGGAATCCGAACCACGGTCAGCCTCCAACGGTCGAGCGGTCACCCATCCGTCGACTGACCGCGCCCAGGTGTGCTTATGATCCGACCGCCTACCGAGGCTGACACATTGTTACGGCTCTAAAGACGCCTTAGGCTTACTAATTGAGTCCAGTAAGTATACGGAACGCTTACAAAAAGTTTCGACAACGCTCGTTATGAATATAAGAACGCACCTGTGAATGTTTTTTTTATTACAACTTTTTCCACTGTAAACCGTAAACTTTTTAAATTAATTTCCCTGGAATGGATGAGTCGATATTGGACACCGGGTGGCTAAGCTAAAGTGGCAGTGGGCTAGGCACGTTAGCCGAAGATACGAAGACCGTTGGAGTAACCCTGTCCTACATTGGCGGCCATGGACAGGAAAACGGAGTGTGGGAAGACCACCCGCCAGGTGGGACGAACACATCGAGTATGTCACTAACACTGTGGTTCCGTACCGCTGAAGGCCGGGAGGACTGGAGGAAAATTGGAGAGGCATATGTCCAACAGTGGACGCTTACACGCTGACTGAATTTCCTGTATTATTTTCTTCCATCTAGTTATTTAAGCATTTCCTCGTCAGCTAACACACTACACTCCAGTTTTCTTCATTATCTGCTCCCCCTTTGCAAAATATCACATAACCTATTCCCTTTGTGTATCGAAATGTCCAGGGTCCATCCGACAAAGGCCCTCGATACAAAATTATCCTCTCACGGGCACAATACGCCTCATTCATTTCTCTACTCAGAGGGTCCGAGAGGTCACAAGGGAGGGAATAACACTTTTTGTATCGACCCTAAAGCTGGCCATTCACGAACGATCATGGCGGCCAGTATGTTGGCAGACATGTCATTCCGTTCATGCATTTTGCATTGCTTCGAACATACATTAAACGCCTAATCTACTAGCGATCATAAAGGCATTGTGGAAGTTCTTATGGTTCAGTAACTAGCGATGTTGGTAGAAGTTTATAAAATCAATCAGGTATCTGTCCGTTCCTCCGTCCGCCTGTCTGTCACACGCGCTGTCCGAGGTGATTACTCCGGAATGTAAAGATCAATAAATCAGCAAATTCATATGACAATTAAATTAATAAGGCAGCCAATTTAGGTACGAAAACTAGTTAGATTTTTTTTTTTAATTAAACGGTTAAATTGAGAAATTAAAATTCTATTGGACAGCAGCGCGCATTCCGCAGTCATTTCGTGGCTGCGGAACCCTCTATGTATGAACAAAGCTCGCATTTAACATGATTTTTCTGTAATGCCCATTTTTGGTGCTGAGGTTCGGTGGACGTTTTTTTAAAGCGACAATGCAATGATTATCATTGTTTGGGTTTTACGGAAAACCGTAATATGTAGGTGGCCGGTTTAAATGTACTCAGAATATGTTTTGTTATTGTGGATATCCTAACAAATAATAAAAAATTTATGGGGTGTTCCCATACAAGAAATCTGTTTATTTTGTTTTAGGTACCTTTTTTAGTTTTACTCAATCGTAAAAACAGTAATGCATACAAGCGTCAAACTGTGGGTGATTGTAATTCAAATTCTAAAGTGTAACAACAAATAATAAAAGCCCACCAATCACGTGGTGGTACGGTAATAAGTAATAACGGTTTGCGAGTCCGACTCACATTTGGCGGGTTTTTTGTATAAATGTGTGGTTGTATTTATAAAAGGCGTGTTTTATATGAAGTACTGACTGACTCATAATAATTGTTTTGAGTCATCATGACTCTCATGACTCATGTAATTGACTCGTAATATTGTTTTAGGTGCCGAATAAAGGATTTACTGTTGAACAAACCTTATTACAGGGTAACTGAACACCTTGATGACGAATTTACTGAAATTTATATTTTTATTTGACCATATTTGTGTGACCGATCGTCATTGACGAACTATTGACGAGTAATGTAAATGACCCACATGTACCTACCTAAACATCATTTTTATATGTGTGTGAAATTTTACATTACGATAAATAAAATACATGTTGGCCAACATGTTCGGCACCATGACCGCTCGTGGACGGCCCGTTTAAGATGACACCGAAAGAGATTAGCGAGGACCTCTCCAGTTCTTAGATAAGGACAAACGACCCGGAACACTTTGTCAAATTGTTTGCCAAGTGCGCAGGCTTAGCGGGGAAAGCCTTAAGCGTCCTCCGTTTCGCGGCCATGCGTGCGGTTTGACCTAAACGAAGGTCGGCCGAAACGGCTTTACAAAATAGGCCTCGTTTCTGGCCAGTTCAGTGTAACAAACACGACTAAAGGAAAGCAGTGATATGGCACCTGCATCTGACTTGAACAAGATGAAATGGGCTGGCATCGTCTCGCTAGGTGATGTAGTCAGGCATAGTGTTTATTTTATTTTATTTTTATTTATTTAGAAAATCTACACATACCGGTTTTTCATACCTATACATTTAATTCCTAAACCAGTAAAAGATTTTCTCATAATATTTACGTTGTAATCATTTACAGAAATTGTTGTACCACAGTGCTGTAAAACAAAGACGTAAAATAAAAAAGGAGGAAGAATAAATAAATAATATACAGGATGGCCCAGTTATAGTAGTCCAATTTTTTTTTTTATATGGAGGACATCATGTTGACTCATTTAAAAAGAACATTAGTTCCGCGAAAATCAATAGTTTAGAAGTTATGATTTTTTTAAACTTCTTTTGAAATTTCTCTATTTTAGTCACATAAACCGCTCTAGTTGGATATCTATTCCACAAAACCGAATAAAATTTGGTATGGAAGTAGAAAACACATGTAGCTAGTACGTAATGAATAGTGTATAGGTTTACTCCTAGACTGTACTGTTGCTATAGCCCTTTCAGTGAATTTTTGTTCAGTTTACATTAAAACTGATAAATTTTTGAAAAATCACTTTGAAAAAAAAAGTACTACCTGAGATTTGCCCATGCCCTAAAAACACATGCCCTTATTTTTTAAAAACATTATAAACAGTTTTTTATGTATAGATTAGCGCAGTTAGAGACAGGATTGTGAATAATGTGAAATTATAGTTGAACTTACGGTGTGAAAAAAATAAGAATTAAAAAATTAAGGTAATCGTCACTTTTTATTGTAGTGACTTTGTACAAATGATGTTAATTTTGAATATGTTACAATTGTAACACCACTACAATTTTTGGTCTAGAGGATTGTGATGTGTATAGGTAGTTTTTAAGGGCATGAGCAAATCTCCGGTAGTACTTTTTCTTTCAAAGTGATTTTTCAAAAATTTATCCGTTTTAATGTAAACTGACCAAAACTCACTGAAAGGGCTATAGCAACAGTACAGTCTAGGAGTAAACCTTAAAACTATTCATTACGTACTAGCTACATGTATCCTCTACTTCCGTACCAAATTTTAATCGGTTTTGTGGAATAGATATCCAACTAGAGCGGTTCATGTGACTAAAATAGAGAAATTTCAAAAAAAGTTTAAAAAAATCATAACTTCTAAACTATTGATTTTCGCGGAACTAATGTTTGTTTTAAATGCGTCAACATGATGGCCTCCATCTAAAAAAAAATTTGGACCACTATAACTGGGCCACCCCGTATAAATAATGGAATACTGTATAAATAATATAATAATAATAATAATAAGAATGTGAAATAAAGGAAATAATAATAATAATACAGCAGCACTGCCTCCGCCCACCGCGTCGCCCGGCCTCCCCGCGCCCGGGTCGTCCAATACGAGAGCCGCCATTCTTCTCGCACCACTACACGCACACCCTACCACCCAGCTCCACGCCATCGGTGCATTTCATCGACGACTAAGATGGAGTGTTGACGTCGGCCGAGCCACAAGAACTACGGTGAGGGCGGCGTCCACCACCGGCCAGCTTGGGGCCATCGGGACCTCGCGTCCCGTCTAGTGCTCCCGCTACCGGTGGTGTAGTGCACCCATGAGGCGACGCGCGCGCGAAGATGACGACGTTTAACAGACCTGCGCGACGACGTCGCCGTGCAGTCCGGTGGATACGGAGCTCTCCGAGATGGGGGTGGTGGTGGCCTACGTGTCTAGTACCACCACCTATCGCTCGTAGCTTGCCTCGCGTCGTCCCGGAGAGCTCCGTAGCCACGGCCTGCACCCGCCGGCGTGCTTGGAGGCTTGTCTCCCGCCGCCGGCGGTATTACCGTATTTAATTTTTATATTAATTTTGTGTATTTTTATTACTTTTTTGTATAATATATATAAAATTAATGTAAAATTTTCAATATGTGAAATAAAGGATATAAATGTATAATAATAATAATAAAATTTTATTTCAGGTAATACATTTTACCTATAAATAAATAATAAAAAATAATATAAATAATATTATTTTATACTCAACTCAGTTATATAATAATAAATAATTTTAATAATAATTAATAATTTTCATGCTTGGAGGCTTGTCTCCCGCCGCCGGCGGTATTACCGTATTAAATTTTTATATTAATTTTGTGTATTTTTATTACTTTTTTGTATAATATATATAAAATTAATGTAAAATTTTCAATATGTGAAATAAAGGATATAAAATAATAATTTTTATATATTTTTCTTGTTTACAATGATTATTATTTTCTTTTTTGCAATTTTTTTTATTTTTCTATTTTTTTTAATGTGTTTTTTGTCTGTATAAAAGGATCAACGTCGCTGAAATATTTGGTATACTTATACGTTCTAGCTAGCCTAGTAAAAGTTGAGTTATTTATATTGGTGCATTTTAATAAGGTAATTTAGGTACCTACTGCCGTACGAGGGCCTATAAAATCATTAGATCTGAATTTCACGAGAGCGAAGCCACAACCAATATAGCCATTCTAGAGTATATAAGTTATCTCTCTGTCCAATTATTGTATTCAAATCGGTTCAGCCAATTCGATGTGATTGCGTAACAAAATATCGAAACATACCAACTTTCACATTTATTATATTACTAGCTTTTGCGGCGGCTTCGCTCGCGTTAGACTCTGTTTTTAATAGGAAATTTGATTTAAATCCAAATATCTTCTCGCGATATACTTTATTTGATACTGCTCAGCCCTATGGGTATTTATCGTGATGGTATATAGAGTGAGCCTAGAGTGAGCCTTAATAACTAATCTTTCCATTGGTGCAAACCATATCAAAATCTGTTCAGTGGTTCCGGAGTTTACCTCAAAAATACATATATACAGACAGAGGTTCTGTTTTATAAGGAGTGGAGATAGAGATTAGAGATAAAGATAGAGAAGAAGAGAGATTAGAAAGTGTAGCTTTAAGTTCAAGTACACCTGGGCGCGGTCAGTGGATGGATGAGTGACCGCTCAACCGTTGGAGGCTGAACATGGTTCGGATTCCACGTAAAACTGTACATAGGTATTTAGGTCCTTCTTACCTTACTGGGTGGTAGGAATTAACCTGCCCGGGCTGGTGCCACCGCATTGAATGAAAGGTGGGTTGAAACGGCCATTTAAATAGTTCGTGTTTTCCGTCCTGTTTTCATTCCGTGCCACTTGTCCGTCTGGCGCTGCGGTCGATTACTGGAATACCCAAGTAGCTATCACACTGGTTACTGACTGAAAACGAACTCAGTCCGCTGTCAGAATTTACAAGAATAAACCTGCAGTTCAGTGTAGCCGGCACGACCGAAGGGAAGCACTGACATGGCTCCTAGTTCAAAAAAATGTTATGGCAGTTTCCATAAAAAAAAAATTAATAGTGATAGATATTAGAAAGTTTCACTTTAACTTCAAGTAAATTCCGCCATCACTACAATCCGTTCACTAGTTTCAAAGTGTAATTTCAAGAACAATAAACACCTCGCCCATTAGTTACAGCGAAGCAGCGAAGTGAGAAAGCGCCAGCACTGTGAGACAGACAGACAGACCCGAAAGTTTCACTCAGCTGTACACACGAAACCCTAATAAACTGAGCAAACTTTATCGGTATGTATGGTGGTTGAATCCGGTCGTACCGTTTCACTGGCTTTGTACTGCGGGCGATTCATTCATGAGTGTTGTAGATAGGGTTGCCAGCTTCGGATGGGATTTCGGGACATTTTATTAACAAAAGTGTTCACTCTTCGACCAATATACAACATTACAAATAATTATTACGGCTGCATAAAAGAGAAAATTCCGCTCTTTCTGATAGAGTATCATCAATATACCTGACGTATTCAGTTTTATTGTAGGTAATATGTTGTGTAATATGGTAATATATAATTATTATATGTAAAACTTTATCAGGGCAGATCGGCAGTTAAAAAAAAAACAAAATTTGATTAAATTCGATCAAAAAACATGAAATCATTCTGAATTATAAAAACGCATTGGACATGCGTAACGTGACCACAGCAAGGATGTGAAAAAAAAACAACAAAGATACAGGGAGGCCAAAAGTACCCATTAGTTGCTTCGAGAAAAGGATGGTACGGCCGTGTTTGCTAGATTTGGCGGAGGCACGGTCGTGCCCCCAGATTTTTTCCTATGACTGTCAAGTGCCGATAATCTAACTAAGAAAAGGCGTGGAGAAGACAGAGCGGAGACTCCCAGGGTGCGAAGGATGTACCCTTGCATCTAGTAAGGGGTAGGCTCAGGGGTGACCGTACTGAACATAGGTTGGCCACATATAAGTCTCGGCTGATTTTTTTCTTGGTTTAGTACATCTAGCACTCCAAAGGGAAATCTACGATATGGCAACTTCTCCGAGGTTATATTGGCTGTTCGGAGCATGTGCTCTGGCACCTCTGACTCGGCCACCCATAAAAAAAATAAAAGCGGCTTCTTGATAGAGGAGAAACCTATTGAGCGTTGGAGGCTCATAATCAGCTCCTAGAAGATGTTGATCTATTTTAAGGAAGACATGTGTGTAAATATGGGACTATACATAAAACGAAATACAGAACTATCCCGAAAATGTCGTGCATCTGGCAACCCTGCACACGGAAGACGTGCCGGGTGCTACAGATAAGGCGTGCGCAGACGATTCTGTTTTGTCGGGACTGAAAAGGGACGCACGGACAAATTGTGGATACTATTGTTCGGGGTTTTTGTTTAGATTGTTCTAGTTTTATCGAACACTTAACTTTCGATCTCTTTGCCCTTTTCAACCGACTTCAAAAGGAGGAGGTTCTCAATTCGACTGTATGTTTATTGTATGTTTGTTACGCGATTACTCCGTCATTGGTGGGCCGATTTTGAAAATTCTTTTTTTGTTTGGTAGGCCATACTTCAGAGGTGGTCCGATATTGATCCCTGTTGATCGAAATTGATTCAGCTGTTTTTGAAAAATCAACAAAAAACCACACACCACAAACCATGTGGTTACCTTCAGAAAAACTTTTGATGTGGACTTTTTCAGCAATAAAAACATAAGCATGTCGATACATCAGCACTGCAACAGCTTAAATTTTTGCAATTTGACACATGGCGAAAAATTCTGTACCTGCTTTTATCATTCTACCAGGGGCGGCTGAAAAGTTTTGAGCCTCAGTACCTTTAAGTGTCAGCAATGTCTCGCGCTGCATGTCACTAATTGCGAATATCCTCAATAGTATAAATACCGAGTTTCGTGCCATTAGCATCATTACTCTTTTAGTAATTAAACCGTGATCATCACCGTGTCTGGGCCATCCGCGGATTGTACGAAATTGGAGTACAGAGCCGTCTTAGAATTCCTCACAAAGAAGAACAAAACACAGATGGAAATATTTGAAGTGATGTCTACAGTTTATGGGGAGTCTGGACCTTCATTTCCCACCATAAAACCGAGAATTCAAGCATGGCAGGGAGTCGCTGGAAGATGATCCCAGGTCAGGGCGTCCCAACACTGCCGTTACCGAATAAAATATTGAAAAAGTAAAAAAAATTGTTCTAGAAGTTCGGCGAATCAAGTTATCATTAGCAAGGAACGAATCGGCGAAATTTTGCATAATCATTTGCACATGAAAAGAGTGTGCGCTTAGAAGGGCAAACTGGCGAAAGGAGTCCTGTGTTTGCAGGACAATGCGCCCGTGCACACTGCGCGAGTTGCAAGGCGTGCCCTGGGAGGAACAGGATTTGAAGAAATCAACCACCCACCATACAGTCCAGACATAGCCCCCAGCGATTATTTCCTACTTTCCAATTTGAAGAAAGACCTCCGAGGACAAAGATTTTCGAGTGTTAAGAAATGAAGGCGGCGTTAGACGAGCATTTCGAAGGCAAAGACGGTGAATATTTTTTCACGTGATTAAAAGCCCTTTATGACAAATGTAAGAAATGCATTGAAGTACCTAGAGGGAGATTATATAGAAAAATATATTTTTTATACATTTCTATCAGCATTTTTGATACACCGGGCTCAAAAGTTCCTATCCGTACCCGATTAAAACAAGAAAGATCACTTATCCATTTCGAACCCAAGGGACGGAGAAGGCCCCAGGCTCCAGATGGATTACCTCTCCACCCCGCCTCCGCCGCCAACCCCGTCATCCCCCCCCCCCTCCGGGCCACCCGCCCGCAAATTGTAGTAGTTTCAATTAGGGTACGTATTTAAATTGATGACTCAGCTCAAATATTAATTAATTGGGGGCTGTACACGATAAAGATTTAATTTTGTATTATTTCTATAATAATATAATTCTGTACAGTATAAACACATATAGATAGGTAATTAGGCAGTTAAAAGTGGCGGGTGGCCGAGTGGTTTGGGTATCGGCTTCTCATGCGAGAGGTCCGAGGTTCGAATCCGGTCGGCGTGTACCAATGAGTTTTTTCTGAAGAAAAATTTAAGTGCATACTAACCTACACCTGCTGCTTCACCGTTCGGAACCGGTGTAAAACTGTAGGTCCCTTCCCTTCTCCTTACTAGGTGGTAGGCTCGAATTGTAGCCGACTGGGCTGGTACCACCGTACTGGATGTAAGATGGCCGCATAGCAGCCTCGGTTGTGTTCTCCTCTAGTCCAGTATAGCCAGCAATCCAGGGATGTCTCCGGTATGGCACCTACCTTCTCGGAGGTGATATTGGCTGGTCGGAGCATGTACTTTGGCCCCTCCGACTCAGCCACCCATATCGGATAACATAAAAAAAAATTAAATTGGCAGAGTGGTCAAATTCTTAAGTATTCGTGTTTATACTGTAAATATTAATGTTCCTGTGAGCGGTAGCATGGGTTAATTTATTTGTAAGTTACTATAATACTCATAGATAAGGTAGGTAACTAACAAAACATTGTGACTTGCGAAGTTTGTTTATCAGTTCTTCTTCGCATTGAATTTAGAACTGGCGGAATTTTCGACATGTCCAAGCGTAGGTTACCTACCTATGGATAAAATTGTACAATAAACAATAAAACCGACTGTAATTGCGATTAGGGCAGGTTGACATCAATAAAGAACCTAAAGATTTCACTTGAGGTCCGTGGATTTTACCAAACCAAGAACGGAAATTAATTGAATAGACTTTTACGTGGAATATGATCTATGGAGGAAATTCGAGTTCGTTTATGACGAAAACAAAGGATTACTTCATTATAATATACATATCGTTAAAATAATAATTAATTAATTAATGAACGGATAAAATAATTAATGGAAACAAAACATAAATTCCCCTTCCTACCTTACTAGGCGGTAGGATTACACCCGCCCGGGCTGACACCACCGCACTGAATTAAAGGTCGTTCGAAACGGCTATGTAAATAGTTCGCGTTTTTCGTCCAGTTCAGTGTAGCCGGGACGAACAAAGGGAAGCACTGACATGACACCTAGTTAAATATGTTGTTATGGGCTGACATCACGGATGTTGTATGTAGGTGATGTAGCCAACTGTGTTAAGTTTCCATAAAAAATAGATTAGAAAGAAAATGAAGACATCAGTTAGCTCGTAAAGGCAGACTTAACTACCTACATGAGTGATTTCATTCAGTCAACCCTAATATAGATGTATGACTAGGATGGTAGTAGCTAGTAGCACGAAGAAAAAAAAACATACATACCACACGCCGTATCCCGACAATCAGGGTAAACAGAGTAATCGGTGTTGTGCTGCAAGAATTCTGGAAAATTACAGCACAACATCGACCACCACTTTTATTCACCACCAAGTATTCGGACAAGATAACTATCAAGCAGCAGTAAGGCGTGAATACCCACCGCTGCACGACTCTGTTGAAGGACCGTGCCAAGGTGAGAAGTGGCTAACCTATCACCCATTAGCACAGCAACTTGTCCTTATCCCTTAGTCGCCTTTTGCGACACGCGCAGGAAGAGATGCAGTGGGGCTATTCTATTATAAGAAAAAAATAATATCTAAAAAAAGTTCTTGTTTACCTACATAATTACGTTTTCCAACTGCGAATGCGAACAAGCTGTTCTTTTATCTCCAAACGTTTAATCATAAAATGGGTTTTTCTAAAAAAATGCTGAGTCGTTTTTGTATTTAAATAAAATTTGAGTTAGGCTCGGGGAGCCGCGGCGGGCTTGCTTGAGTAACGAGGTACTATTAATAAGGAGAGCTGAGTGGTGCTTAGTATGCGAAATCTGTCTAAATTATTTTTGGTTAATTTTTTTTTCGTGGTCGACCGGGCCGGAAAAGACGGACTATTTTTAGACCGACCGACCTTTATTTAGTTCATTGTTTATTGTATATTTCAACCATTATGTACGTAACCTTTCTTTGTTTTTTTAGAGAGCGTATTCACATTTTCCTCGAAACAAAATTGAATAAGTAATCATTTCATATGTTTTAACCTGTGTGGGAGTATTCAATGCATTTTAATATAGGTACCTATCAATTTAATTTAGCCCTTTGCAAGTACTTAACGGAAGGGAAGGGTCGCCCTAGACGCACGTACCTAGATTAGATCTGGCATGTGCTTAAGAAAGGGTCAAGTGCGTAGTACCCGTAACCGAGGATCATAATGAAGAACATTATGAAAGTGGATAGAGGCGGCAGAGGTGTGTCAGGATCGTGGCACGTGGAGATCCGTTGTCTCTGCCTGCCCCACTGGGTAACAGGCATGAAGCTATGTATGTATGTATATACCTATAATTTTCCATAAAAAACAGATTATTTTTTTGTTTTTGTCAAATTCTTATTTGTAGTGTTTCGCATACACAGTCCCTTTCAATCCACACACGCGAAGGAAGCAATCCGTTAGTCCCGGCCGACCTCTCCCTCGGCTCGAGAACCGCTAACACGAAATTATCCCAACATTTCGTACGCCCTGATTCTAGCATTTTGGCCATGGTAATAAATAGCTAGAAAAGGCTAAACTTGCCGAGGAGATGTACGAAGAGTATACGGTCGTCCTCGATTTTTTTTTATGAAACTGACACGGTTCTCTGCATCATCTGCAACATCCGTGATGTCAGCCCATAACACCGGGTGTACCAGGTGCCATGTCAGTGCTTCCCTTCATTTCATTCAAAATTCAATCAGAATTCGAAATTCAGCGAAAGGCCATAAATAAAATCTCTATTGATATGTAGATAGGTAGATAGGAATTATATATTGAACACCAAGCAATAACAAAACAATGATACTGAAAAAACCGTTTCGTACCACCACGTAATTGATCAGGTTTTTATTATTTGATTTATATTTAATTTAGAGTTTGCTCTTTAATCACATCAAGTCTGACGCTTACATGTGTATAATCGTTTTTACGATAGAACAAAAACAATCAAAATTCGTTTCTTATGCACGTAATGTTTTTTTAACCGACTTCCAAAAAAGGAGGAGGTTCTCAATTCGTCTGTATGTTTTTTTTTTATTTTTTTTTTATTTTTTTGTATGTTTGTAACACGATTTATCCGTCAATTGAGGGCCGATTTAGAAAATTCATGAATATTCTAAATTTGAAATTTTTTATCTTTTCCGACCGGCGCTTAATTTATTATGGTACCTGGCCAGTACCTACTGTACCGAGTACCATCGAGCTGGTTTGATGATGGAGACAGAAGGTGGCCATAGGAACTCCTAAACTACACATGATAAACCCATCGTGTTTGGGCTCGTTGCATTTGTCTTCACGAGAAATTTACTTTAGACCTAAAAGATTCTCAATTCGACGGTATGTTTTCTTTTTTTGGATGTTTGTTACGCGATTACTCCGTCAATTGTGGGCCGATTTTGAAAATTCTTTTTTTTTTTTTATTTGAAAGGGGATAACCCTGAGGTTTTTGAAGTGAAAACTTCTTTAGCGGCTCTTGGCACTTTTTTAGGTGGGTAAAAATGTATAACTCGCGACATCGCGTCAGCGTCATTTTTAAAATG
Organism: Nematopogon swammerdamellus; assembly: GCA_946902875.1. NCBI lineage: Eukaryota > Metazoa > Arthropoda > Insecta > Lepidoptera > Adelidae > Nematopogon > Nematopogon swammerdamellus. The sequence continues at coordinate 14,921,669 of OX336356.1, forward strand.
AAACCTTAAGTCATTGCGTTAAGGGTTAAGTTAGAGTGGCACGGGATCTGCCGGCACTCCCGGAGTGCAACTGTTAAGTAGGGTTCCGTAACACGTTTATGTCTGTCCATTCTACTAAGTTCTGCAAAATGAATGTAGGGTTCCGTAACATATGCATGTCTATCCGTTCTACTAAATTTTACAATTTTCAACCAAGGTCCTCCGACGGTTATTTTATAATAAAAGTAGGCTTCCGTAACACGTTTATGTCTGTCCATTCTACTAAGTTCTGCAACATCACCTACAACGTCCGTGATGTCAGCCCATAACACCAGTGCCATGTCAGTGCTTCCCCCTTTGATCGTGCTGACTACACTGAACTGGTCGGAAAACACAAACTATTTACATAGCCGTTTCGACCGACGTTTAATTCAGTGCGGTGGTACCAACCCGGGAAGGTTAAACCCTACCACCAAGTAAGATTACGAGGGAAGGGACTTACAGTTTTACGAGGAATCCGAACCTTGGTCAGCCTCCAACGGTCAGCGGTCACCCATCTAAGTACTGACCGCACCCAGCGTTGCTTAAAATTCAATAGCGACAGTTGACTGTCTGCACCACTGAGCTATCGAAGCTGACGTGGTCCTATTTTAATTGGGTCAAGATCGGATTGGAAAGCGAGGCGGAATCGCGAGGCCGAAGGCCGAGCGATTCCGCCGAGTACATTAATAGCAAAAAATTACTAAAAAAAACTGTGAAATAAAAAAAAAGTTTTAAAAAACATAAAACCGACTTCCTAAAAAAAGTAAAACTAAAAAACTATTTAAAATAAAAATATAAAAACCGCCTTCAAAAACATATGAAATAAAAACCTAAAAAAAAAACTAACCCTAGAGTTGAAGGCGGTGCTAAAGCAAGCAAAAATGATGCATGAAAGAAAACATGAGCGGATGATAATATCCTTTGTGATTTGTGTAGCCTTTTTAGCACCGCCTTCCACTCTAGGGTTCGTTTTTTTTTTAGGTTTTTATTTCATATATTTTTGAAGGCGGTTTTTATATTTTTATTTTAAATAGTTTTTTAGTTTTACTTTTTTTAGGAAGTCGGTTTTATGTTTTTTAAAACTTTTTATCACAAAAAAACTCATTGGATTCGAACCTCGGACCTCTCGCAAGAGAAGCTGAGAATCCCAGACCACTCGTAAACCCACCGACCTACAGTTTTACATGTAAAATGTAAGTATGCAATCCTAAAAAATTAAGCGAAACTTCTACGGGCGACCGACCGCGTAACATACCTCAATATATGAATATAACTCGAGAACCACTTTATCGATTTACATACGGTTTTCACTGTTACATTCTGTCACTTCTGAAGATGGTTTTAGGCTAATAAATCACAACGCTACATCATCGGCGGCCTGAACTGTGAGCAAAAGGTCACGCGTAGCGAAGCCGCGGGCAAACGCGAGTGTTTTTTAATGGCATTTCTGGAAGTTAATTTCTATGATTTGGCCCTCGTGAGCGTTCACTTGATTCAGGTGTGAATGGAATTAGGAGAATTAAATTGAGGAAAAATGTTACGAGAAAAAATACCTTCGCCTAAAGCAATGTATACGGTATGTGTAAAGGTGTGTAGGGTTTCGTCAAAGTCAACCCTTGTTTGTATATAATTAGCATTTTCTGAACGAGAAAAGTACTTGTACCTGTTTTTTTGTTTCGTTTTCCAAGTCATTCGTTTCTAAAGATTATTCTTTAACATTGGTGGACAGACGACCTAAAAATGGTAGCCGGGAGTGAATGGATGAGAAGAGCGGAAGACCGCGTGTGGTGGCGTGCCTTGGGAGAGGCCTATGTTCAGCAGTGGATCGATACAGGCTGATGATGATGATGATGATGATGATGTACATACATTAAATAATTTCATTTCATTTCATAGGTAGGTACATTGTACCGTGTAGGGCCGGTACTTAAAAAGAATAACCCCACTGCATCTCTCCCCGTGCATGTCGTAAAAGGCGACTAAGGGATAAGGACAAGATGCCGTGCTAAAGGGCGACAGGCTCGCCACCTCTAACCTTGGCACGGTACTTCCACCGAGTCATGCAGCAGGTGGTCTTCGTGCATTACTTGCTGCTTGGTCGACTGGATCTTGTTCGAATACTTTGCGAAACGTGGTGGTCGGTGTTGTGCTGTAATTTACCAGAGTCCTTGCAGCACAACATCGATTACTCTGCTTACCCCGATTGTCGGGATTCAGCGTGTGTGATATGTATGTATGTATGTACATTATACACAAGGTGTGTGCCCGTAAAAGTGAAACTAAATCACTTTTATTTTACTACTTTTTGTTTTGAATGCATATTTTTAAGGATCCGTTGGCATCGATCCTGGCCGGAAAAAAAATCGTCCTTCCGTCCACCTATCCGTTGCCCCGTCCTGTCGTTTTGCTAAAAACTAAAAATATATTTTCGAACTCGACCTACATGCAATTATTTCAGCGAACAACTGAACTATACGTATAATTTTACTTTTGAATTGTATTTTTCTTTTGGACTACCTATAATAAATTGATATCATTAATTTAATTGTGGTGTGTACTTAGCAGTGCCTGTTTTTTTTTTCTTTTTATAAGACTGTGGTAAACCTGAGTGTATCGACACAGACGAAAGCCGCCCAGAAAGCCCAGTCGTGCACTCGGGGCATCTCTATCAAATGCGGTTTTGTTTTCCATGTCTTCACTTTTCTCCTCTTTCTGTTCTAATTGTGTTCTTTTTTGTGATAGTCCTGGTTTAACCGCGGGACTCTGAATAAGGACCTTATGAAAATGAAATTTTTACTAACCTAATTTGAAATGACAACATCTATTTTGTTCTCCCATTTCCGTACAGGGTGTCAGAACTGTAAAATATTGCACCGCATATGCATAACTTGTGACAGCATTTTATTTATTAGCCATTACTCATGACGCTAACCGCCGTCTATTTTGCATACATGTCTGTGTAATGCCGCCATGTCTCTGACTCGGAACAAACATCTATGAATTTCCCCACAAGGTCGGGAATACACGGCCAGATAACGTTGGTGATTTGTCAAAGGAAAAATGCTTCGTATATTTTAGCATTCAGACTCCCACCACGTATTCCGCCTAAATCGATAATGGACTTTGAGTGCTTGAACACATTTTGCGCACATACTTACAGAAAACATGACTCAAATTTACGAGGAAAAAATACATAATAAATGTATTTCATTGAAAGGAGAAATCATTTTCAGGTTATTTTGTCGATGCGCTTAATGGAGGAAAAATTCGCGTTCGAATTTTTCTTTTCTCTCACAATGGCATTTGATACTGTCACAGTTTGTTACTATTGAAAAGGCTGAATTGTGTGGAGTGTCGAGAAGCATCTTACAGGTTAAGTACCAATGTAGTTACATAAACGAGCATATGATGTTAAAATACAAGTCACCGCCAGCCGATCCTAAAAATTGTCTACGGAGTTCTACAGGGCTTTATATTAGAACCGATACTCTTACTTTCTCTTTAAAAACCTATTTGTCAGACAATTAATATTATGTTATTGCTACACTTCCACACTACTTAGCAGTATTTACAACTTTATTCCATAAAGACAATATAAATTAAATTCATGTTTAGTTGTTTTTATTTACTGCAAATAACTGTGCATAAATATAATTGTATAAATTGGTGTTCAATAAAGAATTTAACACACGCCCAATACTCACAAAAAAAAATATAAATTGTGTTGAAAATAATTTAAATTTCAGATCTTTATCCCTAAAACCATCATAGTGCCGCTCCATGCACACACCGGAAGTAGCAAGAAACGCGGACAGCAAGTTGATATGCGTCATTTGCATGCCTTTTGACAACCGCCACGAGCACTCCGAAGAAAACAACGATATATTACACCCTTTCGGAGAGCACAGATAAATTGCCAAGAATCTGTCAACTAGATCACGTGTTTATCACGTTTGTGCAGGCCTCTGCAAAAAATCATGCTTGGAAAAGCTTCAAGAAGTATGACCGGTTTTTTTTTTTCAAATAAAGTCCCAATAAAGTAGCACAATAAATTCTGTTTTTTTTTCTGTGAAAACTGGCACGGTTGGCTACATCGCCTACAACATCCGTGATGTCAGCCCAAAACACCGGGTAAACTAGGTGTCATGTCAGTGCTTCCCTTCATTTCATGTCGGCTACACTTAACGCGGGAGCATTTTTGTTGACCCATCTGATTTTTGAACATGTGGTTCACATGCTGGCTTCGTATATCTACAAAATGAATGTATCTTCTCACATCTTTCAACATTTGCAAGTGAACATAATATACAAATGAGTGCCCCGTCTGTATTCAACACTAGATTTTACCCGCGGCTTCGCTCGCATAGCCTATGTCCATCCTGAAGGTCCATTCTAAATATTGGTCAAAGAATTTTAAAAATAGGATGAGTATTTTCGGAGATTACCTCCTACACCTAAACTAACAAACTTACAATTTTTTATAATATTAGCGCAGAAAATATACTTCTAAATAGGTACTAAGGAATCAAAACTTAAATAATTCTCTCAACAGTTCATCATGTGTACATCATATTTAAAATTCGACCTTGATTAAGTACAAGAATCATACAATACAAATTGTAAGTAACATGTACTTTCTTAAGAAAGGAACCCAATGTTGGAAAAATGGGCGATAGAATACTAACAATAAACGAATGTGAGTGGAAGAGTCGGGAAGAGACCACATCGAGGTTTGTGCTCACAAAGTTTCGAATGCGTAGTACTCGTAACAGACGAGCATGTATGAAGAACATTATCAGAGTGGAAGGAGGTGGCAGAGGTGCGTCACGATCGTGGCACGTGGAGATCCGTTGCCTCTGACTACCCCACTGAGAAACAGGCTTGACGGTTGTGAAGTGTATAGTAAATAATTGTGACTAACATTAAAATAAATTAATCGAAGTACTTGCACAAAACAACAAAATGGTTCCTCATGGACGATACTTTGTTCTCCATATATTTTCCCTAGGGTAGATCCGTTGATACATTTCTGCTCCAGTGCGTCTGCACCCTTTGCTCATTGATAATCTTTGAGGCGAAATTTTCCTCTTCCGCCATCTACAAAGTGGAACGCCTTGTAATCATTTGATTTCGCTGCTATTACTTAAGATCCAGCACTACCAAAAATTGGTTTCTCCCGATTTACGTTCCTCGTAAACCACTGTGAATGTGGAGGACGTAAGTAAGTGCAGAATCAATAATATTTAATTGTACGCGTAATAGTTAATTTATAAGAGAAATCATACTTGTAAGAGAAATCATACTTGTACCGTGTGGGGCCGGTACTTTAAAAGAATAGCCCCACTGCATCTATCCCCGTGTATGTCGTAAAAGGCGACTAAGGGATACGATTCCCTTCTTATATTACTAGGTGGTAGGGTGTAACCCGCCCGGGTTGTTACCACCGCACTGAATGAAAGGTCGGTCGAAACGGCTATGTAAATAGTTTGTGTTTTCCGTCCAGTTCAGTGTAGCCGCCACGACCGAAGGGAAGCACTGACGTGGCACCAATTTCACCCGGTGTTATGGGCTGACATCACGGATGTTGTAGGTGATGTAGCCAACCGTGTCAGTTTCCATAAAAAAAAAACTCTCCTTGACGTTTTTTTTTATTTATTTATATTAGAAAACATACAGCCATTCAAAATGCAGATATACGCATTCTTTATGCCTAAAGTATGGCCAATGACATGTTTCCCTGATTAGTTTTTTTTTATGTTTGCGCAGGGCATAAACTTAGATGAAAATTTTTAAAACATTAAATATTTTTTCAGATATGTAAAATTACATGACTATAACATCACGAAAGGCACGGAAACATGGGTTTTCCGAATTCGAGAGCTTACTTTCCTTTTTTTTTTGCGGTCGAGTAAAATATATAAATTTGCCATTTAGCCTGTTGGGAAGCAGTTTTTTTATGGACACAGTTGGCTACATCAACTACTGCATCCGCGATGTCAGCCCATAACACCTTGGTGAACTGTCGTGCCAACTATACTGAACTGGGCGAAATATACGAACTATTTACATAGCCGTTTTGACCGACTTGTAGAAAGCCACATAGTTTTTATAACATCAAACCGACAGCGATTTACGAGTAACAAGATGTTCAAGAGGGGCCTGAATGGGCACCTGTCAGGCTAGCATGGCATTCACAACCCCCGCATGCGATCGAATGTGCATGGACGTCGTTAGACACCTTATGGTTGGCTCGGCGCCATATGTCGCGCTTTCAACAAAAAAAAAGAAAAAACATCCATCGGGAGAAACCGATGTTTGGTATTTCTGCGCCTTAACACATCTCGAGGAAAGGTTACTGGGGAAATATTCTTTTGAATTTGGGGTTGAGAATTTGGGGGTGTATTATAAGTATGCATTTTAACCTGAAGACTTATGGCGTATATCTATCGGTCTACGCTGAGCCGTGCAATTTTCAAATTACTGGATATTTTCTCTATCTCTATCTCTACTTCTTATAAAAGGAAACGTGTCTGTATGTATGTGCGTTTGAGGTAAACTCCATAACCACTGAACATACTTTTATGCGGTTTGCGCCAATGGATAGTTCTTGAGGCTCAATATAGGCTATATACTATCACGCTAATAGCTTTAGGGCCGATCAGTACCTATCAAATAAAGTATAGTAGGTAATAATAGTAAAGTATAGTATAAAATTTTTCCGCAAAATTTAAAGACCCGTATATATGACCAGTGTGTCCTCCCGGTTATGTATGACGTACGGGTGTGAAACGTGGACTCTGACGGTCGCTGTTGTCCAAAGGTCGAAAGTTGCCCAGCGAGCAATGGAGCGAGCCATGCTGGGAATATCGCTACGTGATATGGTGCGTAACGAGGCAATCCGACCGCGCACCAAAGTAGTCGATATTGGACACCGGGTGGCTAAGCTCAAGTGGCAGTGGGCTGGGCACGTTAGCCGAAGAGACGATGACCGTTGGAGTAACCGTGTCCTACACTGGCGGCCGTGGACAGGAAAACGGAGTGTGGGAAGACCACCCGCCAGGTGGGACGACGACATTAAGTACGCCGGCGGAAATCAGTGGTTCCGTATCGCTGAAGGCCGGGAGGACTGGAGGAAAATTGGAGAGGCGTATGTCCAGCAGTGGACGCTTACACGCTGACTGACTGACTGACTAGTATAAAAGTATACATAGTATATTATAAAGTATAGTAATAAAGTATACGGGAGAGAGGGAGAGAAGCGATCGTTTCTTATCATAATATTTGCGTTTAAATCGGATTCCGTATTTATATATATAAATGTATATATGTACTTTTAAGGATGTTGGGAGTGGATGGATGAGAAGAGCGGAAGACCGCGTGTGGTGGCGTGCCTTGGGAGAGGCCTATGTCCAGCAGTGGACCGATACAGGCTGATGATGATGATGATGTACTTATATATTTTTTTATTTCCCATTATTTAAGACATTGTTTTGTTGCACCTACACTGGTTTTATATGTTAAAAAGGGTAGGCTGACGAAAAATGCCATAGGCATTAAGCGCTACCTTCTGTACGATTAATATGTATGTACCATAATCGTTTTTTTTATGATTTGATTTGAATTATATAGGCAAAACCCTAAAAGGCCCAACAGGACTACTGATTATAATTTAGTACCTATGTACTGTATCCATAATGTATAAGAAATAACGTAAGTAGCGTGCACACAATTTTCTCTTGGCTGAATCTTGTATCCGAAATCCGAACAGCACCCTTTTCCATCATTAATAGGCCTGAGAGAACAACCTTTACCTTCCAGAATAGGGTGGCCACCATTTTCTTTGGTCTATTCTCGGACAAAAAACAGCAGCTAAAGATAGTTTGTTAAGAGGATTCTATAGGACATTAAACGAAAATTGTTATATATTTTAAAATTCCAAACATAAATTTAGTTTGAAGTTTTGAAGAAATAATTGAAGCAGGGTTTTTAAATTTACAGTATTTTCTCATGGTGAAAAACATTTCTGAATGTGACTTTATTTTAATTTCTTTTGTCGAGCTAGCTCCATACTGGATAACTATTTTGTAATAAACTTACGCCATTGTATAGGGAATTTAATTTTCTAGACACTAAAGCAGCATTATTTGAAAAAAAAAACAAATTGTAATAATTTTTAAACAAACAAAACCTACAAAATTCGCCATATAAACGCGCGCACTGCGCTCGATTGCTCAGTACCCCGAAATTGCATTTTTGTTTTACCATACGAATCCTCTTAAGAGGACTCTCTACGCCTCGGCTTCCCATACTTTTTTTATGTAATCAGATATGGGTGGCTGAGTCAGAGGGCTGAGTTGAGTCATGCTCCGAACAGCTAATATCACCTCCGAGAAGGTAGGCTTCCCTCTGGATTGCTGGCTATACTGGACTAAAGGAGAACACAGCCGAGGCTGTTATGCGGCCTTCTTACATCCAGTACGGTGGTGGTACCAACCCAGTCGGCTACAATTAGAGCCTACCACCTAGTAAGGAGCAAGAGAATGGACCTACAGTTTTACACCGGTTCCGAACTGTGAAGCAGTAGGTGTAGGTATGCACGTAAAATTTTCCATCAGAAAAACCTCATTGATGCACGCCGACCGGATTCGAATCTCCGACCTCTCGCAAAAGAAGCCGAGGCCAAACCATTCGGCCCTCCGCCACTTTTTTCATGTAAACCAACATGAGTGGCTATGCCGACAGACCAATCGTGTAGTCCACAGAACCAAAATCATCTCTCCTCGCGAAACCACGCACTGCTAGGAGCCATGCCAGCAGATTTGCGGACTGTCGTTAGGCTGTCTAGCCTGTTAATAAGACGTTTGAAGACGCGCAGGTTAAAGGATTCGGGAAACACACTCGCCGGAAACAGTTTCACACCCTAGCGGGACGACAGGGTTCTCAAAAGCCCAATGTCAACAACAAAAGGGTGCTGAGTCTCTCTGCGACGAGTCATGCGGAGGTAGAACAGCAACGATTGCTGGCGCGTACATTTTAATACTATTTTTCTTCCAATTTTTCGACGAGCGCATTTCGTCTTAAGGTGTGTTGTAACGCCACATGTGGATTTTTGAAGAAGTAGCCCGTGCTAACAAGACCAATCTAAAGGCTAAAAACTACTGCAAAATATAGAACAATTAATTGTCTATCGATCACACGTTTTTGGTTGTAAAATTTAATTATTTACTATACAAACTATACGGTAAACAAAATGCCGATTTTTTCTTCCGCCTAAAGTTTGAAGACTTTATCTCAGAAACTAAAGATAATTTGAATGGAATGTTTATAGCAAAATGACGCCATTGGTTATATCTATCGATCGTACGCTTTTTAAAGTTCTAATGCGAAGGATCGCAATTTATGATAAAACCCCTTATGAAAAAGATCCTGCAATATGTACATACGATCGATGCGCTACACCCCGTTTTGGCGTTACTACTACGAGCCTTAATATTATATCACTTCGCGCTAATTGCCCTTTGTATTATTGTACAATTTTATTTTTTTTTTTTATGTTTTCTTCGTGTCAGTATGATTGTTTATTATTGTTGGGTGTACAATAAATAAATTTATACCTATGTTTATCTCTTCTGTTTCTATGCGCCAATTATAATTTTATTTTTTATCACCCGGACTCCCACGCACATGTTGCGTGATTCCCGGACGCATATTTCCAAAGTCTGGTATGCGAGTTTCTTTGAATGGTCTTTCTCAACTTTGGACAAATATAAATTTCGGAAGTATTTCTGAAAATAAAGTTTTCTTAGGTAACCATAACCTAATTTTAACACACTAACATTGCTTTAAAAAAAAGTAAAACAAAACAAATTTTGGCAAAAGGGACAGGAACTTCGGAAGTATTTCCGAAAATTAAGTTTTCTTAGGTGGGTGTAAAAAAAAATAACCATAACCGAATTTTAACACCCTAACATTGCTTAAAAAAAAGTTAAACAAAACAAATTTTGGCAAATAGGACACAAACCCATGGCCGAGATCGAAAAAATAAAAACCCTACACTCTACCACTGAGCCACAAGCTACATATGCGACCAAACGAATATCGGATTCAGTAGGTTCGCTGGACGCGGAGCCAGACTCGTCTCTCCACCAATCAAAGCAACTCGCATACTAAACTTTGGATATATGATTCCCGGATCGTCCGGATATTCCTGGTCGCCTGGTCACCCTACACCGGACTCGCGTCCATACATTAGGGCTCGACAAGGGTAAGGTTGCGCACTAATTAATGGCGTTCCGCACCCTTACAAAATTTCTCTTACAGCCGTTAATGCTTAGTCGTCTGGTATTTATGACCTCTGGGAAGGGTCTCGCGCTTGACAAGCAAACACAATTTATTCCACGTGCGATTTGAATTTAGACACCATATCGGTGATGTGTGTCATGTGATCCATGACAAGCCATTAGGGGTCAGTAAAGAAAGAAAAAAATAATTTGTCAGCCTCGGTAGCTCAGTGGTGCGCTGAGCGCGGTCAGTGCTTAGATGGGTGACCGCTCGGTCGTTAGAGGCTGACCGTGGTTCGGATTCCACGTAAAACTGTAGGTCCCCTTCCCTTATTACCTTACTAGGTGGTAGGGTTTATCCCGCCCGGAATGGTACCACCGCATTGAATGAAACGTCGGTGTCGAAACAGCTATCTAAATAGTTCGTATTTTCCGTCCAGTTCAGTGTAGCCGACATGAAATTAAGGGAAGCACTGACATTTCGTTGTTATGGGCTGACGTCACGGATATTGTAGGTGATGTAGCCAACCGTGACAGATACCATAAGAAAAAAAAATTATTGCTCACGAAAATCGTACATCTCTCTCAAGAGATGCACTATGCACTAGACTTATCGCTTAAACCCCGCCTTTGCTCCTCATGTAAATTACTCTTCCCCTCATGTAAGTTTCTCTAATTAGTATTTTTGAGCAATTAAGTATTTCTATCTTTCTATCTATTTATCTAGTAATTGATGTGATGAAGCATCATGTACCCATAGCATAGCTATCTGTAAGCCCTCAACATTGGCTGTACATATCCCAGTACACGTAACGCCGATTACCCGCATCCCAGACAAACTCGAGCCACAAAGCTCGTTATCCCACATTCGGATAATCATGTTAGAAGTTATATAATTAGACTCCAGACAACTCGCGTCTGACTCACTATGGATAAATGTGTATACGGAGGGTAGATGCTCTATAGACTAAAACTAGCGTCTAGCCATGTTACAAGTCAACGTCACCGCAAATTATTTCGACGCTACAATTTTTTTTTTAAGTAAACCAACATGGGTGGCTGTGTCGAGAGACCAATGGTGCAGTCGACAGAGCCAAAAACCCCTCTCCTCTCGAAACCACGCTCAGTGAGGCTCCATGCCAGCAGATTTGCAGTTGCTAGGCTGACACTCGCCGGGAGACAGTTCCATACCCTAGCGGTGCGACAAAGAAACTATTTTGAGAACCGATGGGTTCTCAAAAGCCCAATGTCAACAACAAAAGGGTGCTCAAATAATTACGGACTGCTCGTCCTTGGACGCAAAATTATATTAAACTAGCTTTTGCCCGCGGCTTCGCGCGCGTGAATTTCGTATTTAAAAAGAAGAAAATAAGTAAGCACACTACCGTACATCGAATTGTTTCGGCGCGCGGAACAATTAGATTTGTATGAGAGCCACATCTTAGCGTAACCGCAACTAAATTTAACTTAGCTGTTATCCTGTGTCTCGTATAAGTAAATGTGCTTGTGCTAAGTTTCGTCGAATTCGGTTGATCGGTTTAAAAGTTATGGAGGAACATAATATGTAGTACATACATACAGGAAAGATTTCTAAATATCATCAATTTAGTTTTAGTATCATACATAGAGTCTACAAACGCAGTATCTCATAAAACAAAGTAACTTACTCCATGACCATCCCTTAGATATTTATTATTAGTATTGATTGATGAAGCATATCTACGTATTAATTGTTAGTCCAGAAACAGTAGGTAGGTACATGGCATAGTATCAATTCTAATAATAAAACTGTAAGGGATGGTCGTGGAATAAGTTACTTTGTTTTATGAGATATTGCATTTATTTGTAGACTCTATGTATGATACTAAAACTAAATTGACGATTTTTAGAAATATTTTCTGTATGTATGTTCCCCCATAACTCTTAAGCCGATCAAACGAATTCGATTAAACTTAGCACAAGCGCATTTAGCTATACGAGACACAGGATAAGCTAAATATAATTCAGTTCCGGTTACGCTAAGATGTGGCTCGAAATAAAGGTAGCGGGCTTACTTACTTTCTTCTTTTTAAATACGAATTTCAAGCGAGCGAAGCCGCGGGAAAAAGCTAGTAGGTATTATAATATAGTGAGTGAGTGTGTGTGTGTGGGTGGCTGTGGACATACATACATACACACATACATACATATTTACCCTAATCTACACGTAATATTGCACCGATAGTCGGTGTTCTTGGGGTTCTTAAATAAATGAAAAACAGTATCGACGATTCCCATATGTAATCAGGATGAATATTCAAAACACATGTTATAATGTTCACGTCTCGGCCTAAACTGAAAACAATATTTAGCAAAGCTAAAAGTCATAACAACCACAATCGCATTCGAATCACTCGACGATTACAATACAAATTTGGCACAGCCTCTTTGGCAAAACAATAAACTCTTGTACTGGCCAACTACCAGTGCAAAATTTATTATATATAATCTTCTACAATAATATTATAAAGAGGTAAAGTTTGTAAGTTTAAATGAAATGAAATGAAATGAAATGATTTATTTCGTCACACATAACAACACAAATAATTACAAATACAAAGAAACATATAACATGTGACGAAAAGGGAGCCCACCCAGCTGACTCACTATCCGAGATAGCGAAGCTGATTTTCAGGGGCTCCCCTTTCCAACCAAGAGACTAAAAACAAACAAAGAATGACAATCAACATATTATACAAAAAAAAATAATAACAATAGCTAACTAACATAACCAAACATAACATATTAAGATACAATTTTGACAAGCGTGTGTGTGTGAGGATGAGGGAGAGGGTGTGTGTGTGTGTGTGTGTGTGTGAGGGAGGGTGTGTGTGCGTGAATGTTGGATGTGTGATCGTGCCGTGTGTGCGTTATGTGTCCGAACCTTTGAGGGAGTGATATCTATTTTACTTGTAAATGTAGTAGGTAATCTCCGAAAATACTCATCGGATTTAAAAAATTCTTTCACCAATATTTATAATGGACCTTCAAGATGGACATAGGCTATGCGAGCGACGCCGCGGGCTAAAGCTAGTTAATCAAGAAATTAGACGACGAACTTCTTGTCCGCCTTATAGCGTGGGTGGCCTTTTCTCTGGTCGTGCTTTCGCTAATTTTCCATTAGACTTTTGTGCAGAGCCACACGCGGCGGTTGTTTCTAAAAAAAAGTTGGAAGAAAAATTTTAATGCAAAAAAGCGTGGTCACAATATGACAACAAAAGTAAAACGTGAAATTTCGACGCAGTTTCATTGACGAAATGCCTGAAAATAAATGCAACCCCAGCGTTTCTATCCATTCTAAATCCATCCCATACCCGCCTAGTTAGAGAACTAGTTATTTTTGTACCGTGTGGGACCGGTACTTTAAAATAATAACCCAACTACATCTCTTCCCGTGTATGTCGTCAAAGGCGACTAAGGGATATGACTCCCTTATTATATTACTAGGTGGTTGGGTTTACCCCGTCCGGGTTGGTACCACCGCACTGAAGGAAAGGTCGGTCGAAACGGCTATGTAAATAGTTTGTGTTTTCCGTCCAGTTCAGTGTAGCCGGCACGACCGAAGGGAAGCAGTGACGTGGCACCAAGTTCACCCGGTGTTATGGGCTGACATCACGGATGTTGTAGGTGATGTAGTCAACCGTGTCAGTTTCCATAAAAAAACAATACATGTAGAATTAATGTACAACCATAACCCATGTAGGATATCCATCTCCGTCCCCATACAGTTATGCCTTTTTTAGGGTTCCGTACCCAGCGAAGCTGGCTGTCCGTCTGTCTTTCTGTCACACGCGCTTTCCGAGGTGATGACTCCGGAAATGGGCTTATCCTATTCAAGTACCAAAACCGCACCCATAAGCGGTTACTTTGACTTGTACAGCTTGTATAGCTCTCATACAAGGGGGCGGCATTTGAGGGATGTTTCCGTTGTGCAGCAACTAAATGTTGGAACAACATACCGCCACCGCTGAAAGGTCTTAAAAATGTCGCTTTCAAATTTAAATATAAACTGTTGTTGATGACACAACAGCGATTGCTATAGCTACATCGCTGTTGTGTTTATATAATAAATGCAATATATTTTTAAGGGTTTTCTTTTTTGTTTCCTTGTGTTTTATGTATAAATCATTAATTTATTAGAAGTTTTTTTGTTCAAATTTGTTAATTCGTTATTATTTTATATCCTTTATTTCACATATTGAAAATTTTACATTAATTTTATATATATTATACAAAAAAGTAATAAAAATACACAAAATTAATATAAAAATTAAATACGGTAATACCGCCGGCGGCGGGAGACAAGCCTCCAAGCACGCCGGCGGGTGCAGGCTGTGGCTACGGAGCTCTCCGAGACGACGCGAGACAAGCTTCGAGCGATGGGTGGTGGTACTAGACACGTAGGCCACCACCACCCCCATCTTTTATTATTTTCTTTTTTATTATGTAATGTTGTTTTTGAGTTACCTAACATAATTTTTTTAAATATTTTTGTGTTTACATTTTGATTTTTGTTGTTAAATTTGATTTTCAGTTTATAATTTGATTAAATCTAAATTGTTTGTTATGTAATAATGTAAGGAGGCAGACTTAAAACCAGCCGCAACTACCTACTTGTTAGGTTTTGCATCGTGCTGTGTCTGCTCCCTTTCAGCTAAAAAAAAAGTTTTTTACATTTTTATAATCTTGTTTTGTTATTTTATAGTTTTAGCTGAATAAACGTTTTTCTTTCTTTCTTCCTTTCTTTGTACTAGTGGACGCTGCTGTACCTACTCAGAATCGCTCAGAAGCGGGCACGTTGCCAGAATTGAAGTTTACACTTTGAAAATTTATGAAATGAAATGAAATGAAATGAAAATGAAATGAAATGAAAATATACTTTATTGCACAAAAAGTGACAAAAGGCGGACTTAAAGCCTAAGGGCATTATCTGCCAGTCATACCTGGGATTGTGAGTAAGGTAGATGGGTAGTGCGGAAAATTAAATGAGATTTTTTTTTTAAGAGTACAAAACTAAACAATAAAACATAGATAATAGTAATAACATACAACTAAATACATTCGTGATTTACATACAGGCAAGTTCAAAAGTACATATACATATACGCAATATAAACAAATACATACATACATACCTAATGCAGTTTTATCTAGTGAATCATCAGGACATTGAGGATAACTATGTCCCTTCCAGCTACTCCTTACTCCGTGACGCTAGCTGTTGGCTCAAAGTAAATTTAAGTACATGCTAAATTTACTCAGACCTGCGCAGCCTAGTACTGGCTTCATTAACCGACTCCTACCCAAGGTGGCAGCAATACTAATTTATGCACATAGTTTAAATAATTAGCATGTGCCGGCATTTGAACTCGCGACCCCTCGTGTGTGCCAAGAGCCAGCGGGGCTTAAAATCGGTGACACGTAGAGGGAGGCTGCGAGATAAATCTGTGAATTTCGGCTAGTACCTGCTTATGCAATGATTTCGTGATTAGCTCAGTGTAGCGTTGGGAAATAAAATAGATAGATGCATAGATATAAAGATAGATAGATGGATTGATAGACGGACGGACGGACGAACAGGTAGACAGAGAGACAGACAGAAAGACAGACAGGCAGACAGATAGGCAGGCAGGCAGACAGGCAGGCAGACAGACAGGCAGAGAGACAGACAGACATACAGACAAGCAGACAGACAGGCAGACAGACAGGCAGACATGTAGATAGATATAACAGAGAGACAGACAGACCGACAGACAGACAGACAAGCAGACAGACAGGCAGAGAGACAGACAGACATACAGACAAGCAGACAGACAGGCAGACAGAAAGGCAGACATGTAGATAGATATAAAACAAAATAAGTTTTGTCTTGAATTTGTTTTTAAGTGAAAACTTCTTTAGCGGCGCTTGGCACTTTTTTGGGTGGGTAAAAAATGTTAGACTCGCGACAGATCTCGAAAAGCGACAGATATATTTTTATTATTTAAAATGCAACCTTAAGTCATTGCATTAAGGGTTAAGTTACGATGGCTCGGGATCAATTCTGTTCGTCTCTCAGTGACAGTAACGCCGAAAGCGAATCAAGGGAATCCGATATTCGTTTGGTCGTTTATGTGATTTCGTGTCTCAATGGCAAGAATGTAGGATTTGTATTTTTTGACCATGGGTTCGAATCCCTCAATTTTTTTTCTTTTTTAAGCAATGTTTGCGGTGTTTAAATTTTTTTAGAGTGTTTAGTTTTTTTTTATAACCACCTAAGAATTATTTTCGGAAATACAAAAAGTTTTCACTTCTGCCGGCACTCCCGGAGTGCAACTGTGGCTTTTTTTACAGAAATAATCACCTACCTACAAGGGATATGACTCCCTTCTTATATCACTAAGTGGTAGGGTTCAACCCGCCCGCGTTGATACCACCGCACTGAATGAAACGTCGGTTGAAACGGCTATGCAAATAGTTTGTGTTTTCCGTCCAGTTCAGTGTAGCCGGCACGACCGAAGGGAAGCACTGGCATGGTACCTAATTCAACCGGTGTTATGGGCTGACATCACGGATGTTGTAGGTGATGTAGCCAACCGTGTCAGTATCCATAAAAAAAGCACTATAACGTTTACATGAGGTGAATAGGCGGACTTATCCCTTACACATATATTTCGTCCAGTCAAACTCACGTAAAGATTCGTTGTTTCTAACTAACCCATTGGCGTGATGTTACCTATGTAAGTATATTTTAAACCTAGAAAAATTGCAACTCGCAGCCTGTGACATATTTTGAGCTACATTGCCGCGGATTTGAAACCGCAAGTTTAGAAGTTTTATGCCTGGGGGGATTTTGCACTGGTGATCAATATTATCGTGTGACTAATCAATCACAAAGCGACTGGGCCAGACCGCACGGCGAAATGAGACCGTGTGAGTTTAATAAGTTTCATAAAATTAAGACTTACATTTTTTTTTATGTTATCCGGTATGGGTGGCTGCGTCGGAGGGGACAAAGGGCATGCTCCGACCAGCCAATATCACCCCAAGAAGGTAGGTCCCATACCGGAGACTTCCCTGGATTGCTGGCTATACTGGACTGGAGAGGAGAACACAGCCAAGGCTGCTATGCGGCCATCTTACAACCAGTACGGTGGTACCAGCCCAGTCGGCTGCAATTTGAGCCTACCACCTAGTAAGGGGCAAGGGAAGGGACCTACAGTTTTACACCGGTTCCGAACGGTGAAGCAGCAGGTGTAGGTATGCACGTAAATTTTTTCGTCGGAAAAAACTCATTGGTACACGCCGACCGGATTCGAACCTCGGACCTCTCGCATGAGAAGCCGATGCCCAAACCACTCGGCCACCCGCCGCTTAAAATACCGCCCGTAGGTTAAAAATACAATTTACGTCATGCTCCATCACAATGTACCTGTACAGCCAGCTTCTATACGCCTAGTTCTGTGGTGACGGGAGCAAACGCACGAACTCTACTGCGATAGGGCGTTTGCACGGTCGATTTTAGCCACGATAAATCGACCAATGCGGCTGAAAGCCTGAAAATAACCTTTATCTACCCCTCTATACAGGCTGTTTCAGGATAGGGTTTCGTAACTTCAGGGCTCGAAAGGGGTCCATAGGCTCCAGACTATGGGCGGTGTTATTATGTGGCTATTCACTAAATTCTTGTAAAATATGTTTAAAAAATACCCTCCGAAGTTTCTTGTCGGT
Organism: Nematopogon swammerdamellus; assembly: GCA_946902875.1. Taxonomy (NCBI): domain Eukaryota; kingdom Metazoa; phylum Arthropoda; class Insecta; order Lepidoptera; family Adelidae; genus Nematopogon; species Nematopogon swammerdamellus. Next base: position 14,939,719 of record OX336356.1, read on the forward strand.
TCTTCTTCGTGGGTGTAATCGAACCGGATAGAAGAAATTGTGACAAGTTCGAGAGCAGTCTAACTGCCATATGAATGATCAATAAACAATACAATACAATACATATTTGAAGATAAAAAGCTCTGAAACTTTTTCTCAGATTCGGTCATTGTATAGTACTTTTTGGTGAAAATAGTTTCATCCAGATTTGGTGGACAGTTAATTTCCGACTTCATCAAATAAAAATTAAATGACTTACTTACATTCTTATTAACTAGTAGAATTGAACTGCATTTAGGTAAATTTCAAACACTTAAATTTGAATGACATGAAAAGAAAAAGGGAAATGGACTAGGTCATTGCACTCCTAGACCTAGACAGCACTGTTGCCAAATCTCCCCTAACTCACTGTTCATCCAGTTTTAATACAATTTAAATTTTTTATATTAAAAATAGAATACGGAATTTCGATTTGATTGATAAGGATTTTTTTCTTCTAATAAAATTATTACTTTCTATTCCTAAAGTTTCTCAAGCCTATCTTGAAACACTTTGTATAGATAAGCACAACAGATAGGCACAATAAAGGAATGGCATATCGGTTTAGCAATCCGTCCCTTCCCCTTCCACAAATTAAGAGCTAGGTCCACCAATGCTATTCGCATTATGCAAAGTGTGAGGTCGGAAATGACCCCTGAGGGAGTCTGTGAAGGATGGATTGTTAATTTAAATAAGGTTGCTGTTTTAGGCGCAGTTGGGAATCCTTGGATCAATAGGTCAAAACACTTTCTAGATACATCCGCTTCGGAAATTCTAGATATTATGCCTAAAGATAAATAAAACAGAAATCCACTATGGGGACCTCGCGGGCATTGAATGAGTTGAAAAAACACGAATTTGCATTATAAATAAAGGTACTTAGAAATCACTAGATACCAAGTAAATAATGTTTGCAATGAAATTCTGCGCGCAATAGTTTCGTATATCCTGTTACTTTAAGTGAGCTAAACTTGTATATTATAATATATACCTATATATATAATTAGTTTCTCGGAAACGGCTCTAACGATTTGGATGAAATTTTGTATATAGATAATGTTATTTTTTTTTCAAGTTTATCTAGATAGGTTTTGACGCCGAGCGAAGCTCGGTCGCCCAGGTACTCTAAAGCTAAATCATAGGATTCACAAAAATCCACTTTGGGGAACTCCGGCACTTAATTAACTAAAAAGTTAAATTACTAATCTTAAAAAAAGGGCACATCAACAGCCCTTAAAAAATTCAGCTTAGTTAATTAAAGGCGTCGGGGGACCGACTTTAATTTATTTTACTTAGCGGTCCCCCGACGCTTTTAATTAACTAAGCGAAAGATATTTTTTATATTTTAAGGGTTGTTGACGTGCCGGGGGTGTTTTATTAAATTTGTGATTTAACTCTTATTTCAAACGTTTTTAAGAGACGTAATTTGAACTTGTATTATATGTTATATAAATTACCTACATGTTCTAACCTGTTTGAAAAGTCAAAAATAATTTCCGCTTAGTTAATTAAAGACATCGGGCGACCGATATTAATAAAAATGAAACTCGGTCCCAAAAGGTTGACAGAAAGAAATATTTATGTAAGGAATAAGTAAGCATTTGTGTCTGGTGTAAATTTTTGAAAAAATAATACTTTGGAGCAATAAAGTATTTAATTTCTGTGTAGGTATTTGCCAACATACCTAATTTTTATAAATTGGTGTTCAATAAATAATATGTAGACTTAGTCTGGCGCGCGACATATATTATGTCGTGCTTCCCATAATTTTTTTTTTCTACTACTAATGGCAGTTCTAAAATTTTGAATTCTTAGCAACGTAAGTGTGTGCAGTGTATGTATATGTTATGGACCAATGTGATTAATGCGGGCATTATATATAATGCCCGGGCATTATGAATAAATGACAAGTCAAATCGGGCCAAGTGATTAATTATTACTTAAACTTCATTATTTATCATAGTGTCTGGTCATTATGAATACTGCTACGTTATCGTCAGGCAATTTGATAATTTTGGTACATTCGGCAAGGCGTGGGCGCCGGCGCGGGGATAGACCATGTCTATGTTTATTGGACCTAGTTCGTAGGTATGAGGTTGACAGGAAAGTGGTATGGGTGAATGTTTTGGTGGTTTAAAAAAAAAATAACCAGGGTAAATTTATAGAAGATGCGTCGCTACATCTTCTATGAATTAACCCTAACCTAATGTTGAGGCGGCGCAGGTTTTGACATGAGGGCTATTCGTAGGTTTCATTGTCGGACATTAAAATAATCTTAAATAAAACACGTATTTTTATTATCCTGCCCAATACGAGATAGACGTTATTCATAATGCCCGGGCAATTTAATTATTTCAACAGTAATCATCATATTGCCCTCTCATATTGGGTATTTTTCAAAATGCCCGGGCATTATGTATAATGCCCAATTAATCACTTGGTCCATAACATATATGTATAAAGGATGTGTCAACTTCTTTTGTGTTCATATAATTTTCTTAAGTATGCACTTGTAAGCGAAATATCTTCCGCGACGGCAGACAATATCTCGAGTAATATTTTCCGATATTGATGCTATAAAAGTTAATTGTATTTTCCTTGCGATGCTTATATTGCTTCCTTGAAAGCTTAATAAAAACTTACCTTACTGCAAATTTCTACTGAATTATTATTTCATTACGGTTCATTTTAGTATAGCTATATTTTGTGTCGTACGTAGATGAAATGAACCAAGGATAAACGTACGAAAATTGAATTATAGGTAATTTCGTACAAATTGTTTACATTAATACATCAGGTTGAAATCAGCGCGGTACAGACGATCAAGATAATGAATAATATATCTTATATTAGGCACAGATTACTTAATAGTTACTTCGTAACAGATAAATCACTCCATAGAAAATGTTCCTACCTTCGGGCTTTAATAGCCTACTGCTTCACGTCGCCAATCGCTGTGTGCGAAAATGTACCTTAACGATCGAGTGTAAACTGGTTATTGCTTTGCAGCTGCGCGCAGTTGCGTGGGCGAGCGTCTATGTATACTTAGCGCGGCTAACGAATTTCACTGAAATAGACCGCCGGCGGCCCGTCGGGCGGTAGGTAGTTAGCGCGCGCAAGTACATAGAGTGCGTGAGGCCTGTCTTAGGGCTTATATTTCATAACACCGTACCGAGATCCTACAGGTCGGTACTGAAGAAGAAATCCCCACTGCATCTCTCCCCGTGCATGCCGTAAAAGGTGACTAAGGGATAAGGACAAGATGCCGTGCTAAAGGGCGACAGGGTAGCCACCTTTCACCTTGGCACGGTTCTTCCACCTAGTCATGCAGCAGGTGTTGGTCTTCGTGCCTTACTTGCTGCTTGGCGGTTATCTTGTCCGAATACTTTGCTAAACGTGGTGGTCGGTGTGTTGATGTACCTAATTTACAAAAGTACCTGCATCACAACTCCGATTACTCTGCTTACCCCGATTATCGGGCGTGTGGTATGTATGTATGTGAATTGTAAAGAAATATGATAGAATACAAGCGTATACTACATAATTAAATTCAAAGTTACTGTCAAAAAACTTTATCTAAAAATTTTATCTATTTAAACTTATGGTGATTACCCTAATAAGTAATTTAGCCGGTTCTGATTTTTTTTTCTTCAAAATATATTGTTTCCCTGGGCCGTTCATCACCAGAAGAAAAAAATAAAAAATTAACCTCGCCAGTTGTACCTACCCAATTTGTACAAATTGGTGTCAATAAAGAATATAATACATTTACATTTACCTCTCGTATGAAAGGTTCGTGTCATAACTACTGAATTACCCTCAGTTTAGGGTAAATAACACGGAAAATATGGGCAAAAGCGTTCAAAACAATATCCGCCAAAATCGTTGGAGTACAACAATTTTGCACACCCTGTCCTCGCATGGGGAGCCGCGGAACACGTCGAGACACGTCGAGACACGCCGACTACACGTGTTGACTAGGCGATGTTGTTTTATGACGGTTCCCTATGTGTACGTGCTTGAAGTTTCAATAGAATAGTACAGGATCCGAGAGGACATTCAGTTACGGAAACGAATATTTCGATATGGAATAAAATACTGAGGTTTAGGGTCAGGTCACACCTAGACGCCACATTTCAAGATAGCGATGCAATTGAGAACTTGTTTACTACACTATAAGGTACAAATTATAGTGAGAGCAACGAATTAAAAAGTATCGGGAAGTGGCATACAACGTACCGACTTGAGGCGCGCTATTTGTGAGCATTCAGCACACACTCTTTCGCGAGCAGTCAGTCCGCCGCACTGTGCCGCTCAGGCAGGTCACGTTTTTGTATCCGTCCGTCCGTAAAAGAGAGACATAGAATATCAAGCATTCGCATACCCAAAATATGAGCGTGAATAGGATAGCTATACGTTACTCGGTTCGAGACGAGAGCATACGAGGGTCGGTCACTGAGAACATGCAGTGGCGACATGCAGAGTTTTAAACCTATCTTGTAACGCATGGCACAAGTCTTTATATGAATATGAAGGCACACGCGCATGCCGCGACGTACAAAGTTCAAGTATACGAATTATAATTATGAATGTACAATCGTTGTCTCCATAACACGTATCGAATTGCCATTTAACCGTCTTACTCTATCGACGTTTACAGAGCAGAAACGTAACGTGATGTATGAGGCGCTCGCGCACTTACGCTGTTTTAAATATTGTCAATACAGAAAAACTTCAATCGCTTTTCCGTTCATGGAGTTTGCATCTGCACGTCTTATTCTAGCCTATGTTACGTGTGTGTGTAACATTTTAGCTTAGTGTGCATCTGTGAGAGAGATTCTCTTTCTATCGGTAAAATGTATGACGAGGGCCTGTCCAGAAAGGAGAATGTCGTTGAGTGAGAGCGTGAAAGCAAACTGCAGACCGCGCGCGAGCTCCGTGGAAGTTTAAGGAATGTTGACGTAATGAATGAATGACCTAGTGCAGTGATGTAGTCGACATTACGTTATCGATATTAATTAATTATGAAATCATTCTATAAATTAGTTACTTACTTATCTTCACTTGCTACAATTATAGCCTACCACCTAGTAAGGTGCAAGGGAAGGTACCTACAGTTTTACACCGCTTCCGAACGGTGAAGCAGCAGGTGTAGATGTGCACGTAATTTTTTTCATCAGAAAAAACTCATTGGTACACGCCGATCGGATTCGAACCTCGGATCTCTCGCATGAGAAGCCGATGCCCAAACCAATTGGCCACCCGCCGCATCTCAGTTGTTGCGACTTGGTTCCTTTGAAACTTTCTTTGTAGCTCACCTATATAGAGATTTATGGTCTATTTTTCGAAACTTCAGGCATGATTTTCCCATAAACCTATTATGTATGATGATTTTTTTTATGGAATCTGACACGGTTGTCTGCATCACCTACAACATCTGTGATGTCAGCGGGTGAACTAGGTGCCATATCAGTGCTTCCCTTCATTTCATCTCGGCTACACTGAACTGGACGGAAAACACGAACTATTTACATAGCCGTTTCCAACCCGGCCGGGATAAACCGGCCGGGTTCTCTAAAAAATAATTCTCCTCTTACCTAGTAAGGTAAGAGGAGAAGGGACCTACAGTGGTAATTACGTGGAATCCGAACCACGATCAGCCTCCAACGTTCGAGCGTTCAGCCATCCAAGTTCTGTATCCTAATTACTGTATCCTAATCCTACGAGATTAGGATTAAACCTAGGTACACCGCGTACTACGCTACGCCGTGTTCTCCACATCATTTTGTATGGAGAAACGAAGTTCGCAAATCTATCACTAGAGGCGCTGCTCCGTTTCTCCATACAAAAAGAATGCGGAGAAAACGGCGGCGTAGCGTAGTACGCGGTGTAGGTTAAATCTCGTGATCAGGGTACAGATCGCGCTCAGCGTTGCTTAACAACAGTCGACCGACCGCACCACTGAGCTACCGAGGCTGACTTGCGCTAGGCTTGTATTGTAATTGAGTGCACCCAGTGTCGCAGTACATAATGTGAAATAGCTGGTTGGCGAAATTAAGCGCTTTTGAAATTCTGTACGAGTGTTGGTATTTGCTGATAAAATTAAAGGTTAGGGTGGATGATTAAACCACAATATTACTTCCAAGCCGGTGCTGATGGTAGGTTCATCCGAGCCGGCTCTATCATCTGTAGAACTGATTCAATGCTTACAATGGAGCCAGTAATTATTGCGAAGTGATCGAACTTTATGATTATTTGCAAAAGGAGGTCGAGAGACTAGTTCATTATAGATAGCTATCCAAAGGGATTTGTCCGACGTGGTAGCACCTTCTCGGAGACGATGTTGGTTGGTCACAGCATGAGCTCTGGTCTCTCTGACTCATCCCTCTATAATGGAATACATAAAACCAAAGCTCAGACTAAAAAAATTGGTTGTCTGTAAAGTTGGTTTAAGGACGATAGTTTTACGTGATGACGTCATAAAGTATATAAAGTGCGAAGTCAGACACAAAATCAGTTTATAATACTTTATCGTGCTTAGAAGTTTAATTCTTAAATCGCAAATGTGAGTACTTTAAAAACTAATCATATTAATTAACAATATAAACTTTTAATTTACGCCATCTAGGTACATATCAAAGCGCATACTTCAAGTAACCTACCGCTGAAGTATTTCATTTACTATATTGACGCTAGATGTCGCTCCAAAAGACTCAACGCCATGAAAATCTTCAACTGGTGACCAAATTCGCTTCGCTAGTACCTGAACGATTTAGCCGGATGGTTAAGACGTCTGGTCGGTCACACAATAGTGGTGGCTTCGAGTTCGAGGGTTCGGGTTCGCGGGTTCGAGGCTCGCAAAAGACGGACAAATATATTTTGTATTTCCTACTCTCCTTTTTTTTTTATGGAAACTGACACAGTTAGCTACATCACCTACAACATCCGTGATGTAAGCCCATAACATCGGGTGAACTTGGTGCCACGTCAGTGCTTCCCTTCGTTCGTGCCGGCTACACTGAACTGGACGGAAAACACGAACTATTTACATAGCCGTTTCGACCGACCTTTCATTCAGTGCCACCTACCACCCTACCACCTAGTGATATAAGAAGGGAGTCATATCCCTTAGTGGTCTTTTACGACATACACGGGGAGAGATGCAGTGGGGCTTATACGTCGCTAGGACACAGCTTACAATAACTACAATAATTACATATTTGAAACATATTGTTTTTTCAGTCGAATGTTTTTTTTCATTTCAATCGTTCTTTTGTCGCAACGCTAGGGTGTGGAACTGTCTTCCGGCGAGTGTGTTTCCCGAATCCTTTAACCTGAGGGTCTTGAAAGGTTGTATCAACAGGCTAGACAGCCTAGCAACAGCCCGCTCAATCTCAGCCCAATCAAACAATCTGCTGGCATGGCATCTCACTGAGCGTGGTTTCGCGAGGAGAGGTGAATTTGGCTCTGTCGACTTCACCTTTGATCCCTCGGCACAGCCACCCCACACTGGATGTCATAAAAACAAAAAAACAAATAATCTAAACAATCTCCTCTCCTCTCCACGTGTAGATGACTGTTCTATAATTAGCTTTTTTTTATGTAATCCGGTATGGGTGGCTGAGTCGGAGGGGCCAAGGGGCATGCTCCGACCAGCCAATATCACCTCCGTTGTAGGTGCCATACCGGAGGCTTCCCTGGATTGCTGGCTATACTGGACTAGAGGAGAACACAGCCGAGGCTGCTATGCGGCCATCTTACATCCAGTACGGTGGTACCAACCCAGTCGGCTACAATTTAAGCCTACCACCTAGTAAGGGGCAAGGGAAGGGACCTACAGTTTTACACCGGTTCCAAACGGTAAAGCAGCGGGTGTAGGTAGGTAAGCACGTAATTTTTTTCGTCAGAAAAAACTCATCGGTACACGCCGAACGGATTCTAACCTCTGTCCTCTCACATGAGAAGCCGATGCCCAAACCACTCGGCCACTCGCCGCTTATAAAGCTTCAACTTTGCATAAATATACCTGAGTACTTAGTTGTTTGAACAATTCGGAAACACTATCAGCAGACGCTGGGGCAGGCCTCACGCACTCTATGTACTTGCGCGCGCTAACTAACTACCGCCCGACGGGCCGCCGGCGGTCTATTTCAGTGAAAATTCGTCAGCCGCGCGAAGTATACATAGACGCTCGCCCACGCAACTGCGCGCAGCTGCAAAGCAATAACCACTTTACACTCGATCGTTAAGGTACATTTTCGCACGCAGTATTGGCGACGTGAAACAGTAGGCTATTAAAACCCGAAGGTAGGAACATTTTCTATGGAGTGATTTATCTGTTACGAAGTAACTATTAAGTAATCTGTGGCTGGGGGCCCTAACTCGTCCGAACCTGCGTTATATTGTTGCGTACCTTTCCGTAAGGACGTTCAAAACTTCATCATTTTCATAGCTGCAATCTGTAAGCAATTTAAACTTTGGGGTATTAACCTGTAAATCGTGTGTATACAAAGGTGTCCCTTTATCTCCAAAGGTGAAATTTCACTAATCACCATATTAGATTAAATCTACGAACTAGGGTGACCTCATGCTCCCGGCCAGCTTGTTGTCCCGGGAATAATTAGATTGGCTTAAAGTCAACCTCACTTACGGGCAACTTCAGCGTAAGCTTGTTTAGCGCGTCCCACGAAGTCATCTAAATGGAGTTACCTTAATCTGTTTGTGCGTCGTTAGCAGTTTCGTTAGCCATGTTAGACTTAATTTTGTAGACATACTTTCGAATAATCCCCATCGTTGTTAAAAAAATAAATACGGAAGAAACAGACAACGGTCTCGTCCCAAAGTCGTCTTAGGGTAGGATGTGCTCCTCGATTCCCATACAAACGTAATCGAACGATTGCTTCTTGGCTTGTTTACCATTTGAATTGGTCTCCACAGTCTAGGAGTGGGCGTTGAATCAACGAACTGTTTTTTAGGGTTCCGTATCAGGCACGGGACCCTATTACTAAGCCTACGCCGTCTGTCTGTCTGTATGTCTGTCCGTCTGTCTGTCCGTCCGTCCGTCTGTCCGAGGGCTGTATCTCTTGAACCATAATAGGTAGCCCGTTGAAATTTTCACAAAAAATGTGTTAATAATTATGGCCGATATAACAACAAATAATAAAAATAAGAAAAAGTAAAAAATTCACGGGGGTTCCCATAGAAGAAACCAAAAAGTGTATGCGCGCGCGCCATCTACCGAATAGATTATGAAGCATGACATTAACTAATATGAAGCATTTTATAACACGCCATCTAGATGGCGTGAGTAGCGCTAGCCGTGACATGGCGATACGGGAACCTCGGTGCGCGAGTTCGACTCGCACTTGGCCGGTTTTTTTCAACCGGTTGATCTACCGTCGACGAGTTAACCGTTTTCTTTTCTCTGCGAAACAGGTTGAATTCATCAACTGGTACCGGTTAAAACAACGACGACGGCGGCACGGCCGTGCCCTCAGATACTTTCTCGTAGTAATTTTCTGAGCAGCGGGTGGCCGAGTGGTTTGGGCATCGGCTTCTCATGCGAGAGGTCCGCGGTTCGAATCCGGTCGGCGGGTACCAATGAGTTTTTTCTGATGAAAAAATTTACGTGCATACCTACACCTGCTGCTTCACCGTTCGGAACCGGTGTAAAACTATAGGTCCCTTCCCTTGCCCCTTACTAGGTGGTAGGCTCAAATTGTAGCCGACTGGGTCGGTACCACCGTACTGGATGTAAGATGGCCGCATAGCAGCCTCGGTTGTGTTCTCCTCTAGTCCAGTATAATAGCCAGCAATCCAGGGAAGTCTCCGGTATGGCACCTACCTTCTCGGAGGTGATATTGGCTGGTCAGAGCATGTGCTACGGCCCGTCCGACTCAGCCACCCATATCGGATTACATAAAAAAAAATTTAGTCACCCCTCCCCCACGTCTTAATTCCGATGCAAAAAGGAGAAAATATTGTATGCTAGCTTTCGAAATAGGACAAGCCGCCCTGGCAAAAAAAGCTAGTTTAAGTCATACGTATGAAACAATGATGGAGGATGCTGCCCTGTCCTCGTCGCGTCGACACCCGAGCTGATTGGAACTTTGACAAGGGTCGAAAGTGCTATACGGCTCGCCGGCTGATTGACTTCGCGCATTTTCTATTAAGCCCAGACGACAAGCCCACGGTTGGCTACCCCTGAAAAGCGTATCAAAATTATATTTCCATTGCTTATTCGCTTCGCTCGACATGCTTAGTTCCGGAAATATGTTTACCTTCAGCAGGAGGAAAATTGAGTAACTTTTTTTTCCCGGAAAATTCTGGTACCTCTTCGGGAAGGGAAGGCGAATTTTTTCGAGTGAAAAAAATGCCATTGATATTTTGCCAATAATACTGCACGCAAGGTAAAATTCAGCACTTTCTGAGAGGTGTACCGTCAATATTACTGTCTTTGCACCTATATAAGGTGTTTCGCTGACCATGTCATTAACTTCGGGAGGGTTACATACACACTGAAATAAACACTTTACGTAAGAAAAAAACATATGTTTATAGAAGCATTTTTTCTCCTAACAAAAAAATTAAATCAACTATGTAGCTGTAAAAACCAATCATAGTGACCTTGTGACTTACTTACAACAAACAGCTGTTCTGCGTTTGAACATAGTACGCTCATTGACCCCGTACAATGCAAGTTACCTACTGTTACACACAGGTTAATGTTTAGGTAGCTAACATGTTTTGTTAAATTTCTCGAAAAGTAATACTTTAAACATTTTTTTTTTTGCGTAACGTGTTTATTTGAGTGTCTATGTAACCCTCCCGAAGTTAATGACATGGTCATCCTAACACCCTATATATTTGCACCTTACAGCTCTTATGAATACGCGTCTTTTGAGCCTTTTTTTAATATAATATCTTCACAACCCTCCGAGATATAAGGGGATCGCACTTTTTCGTGAAATCGGAGCCTACACTGGAGCGAACGAAAAGACATTTCCAATGTCAAAAATATTATGCTATGCATGACGCACACGAAGTCAACATAAAGGACAATCTGTGCGCTAACCTTTCGAACTCGTCTCAGTCCAATTTCAAAGAATTCTGCAGCAAAACTGTTTTCGGTGGCACTCTTCTTTTCGAATCTCCTTTTGAAAAATCCTCTTCAGCTTGTTTCTTTACATTCAATTTTAGTTTGTTTTTATTCAGCATCGTTTTGTCTCTTTCTTTGAAAGTGCTTTGTTTAAATTTAGAATGTTTTACGACTTCGACTCGACGAAATCAAGTCGATTTAGCTTAATCCCCTGAAATATCCGGAACGATAACAAAATCAGCCTGTGTAAATAATTTTTAAATTCAACCTTTCTATCTTAAGTTTTCAGTATTTTTAAAAGTCGTTTCTTCTATACAATATTGATATTCAATTCCACAATTTTTTTTTTTTTTTATGGAACCTGACACGGTTGGCTACATCACCTACAACATCCGTGATGTCAGCCCATAACACAGGGTGAACTAGGTGCCATGTCAGTGCTTCCCTTCATTTCATGTCGGCTACACTAAACTGGACGGAAAACACGAACTATTTACATAGCCGTTTCGACCGACGTTTCGTTCAGTGCGGTGGTACCAACCCGGCCGGGATAAACCCTACCACCTAGTAAGGTAAGAAGGGAAGGGACCTACAGTTTAACGTGGAATCCGAACCACGGTCAGCCTCCAACGGTCGAGCGGTCACCCATCCAATCACTGACCGCGCTCAGCGTTGCTTAATAACAGTTGACTAACCAACCGCGCCACTGAGCTAACGAGGCTGACGAATTTTCTTATCCCTTAGTCGACTTTTACGACATGCGACGGGGAGAGATGCAGTGGGGCTATTCTTTTTAAGTACCGACCCCACACGGTACGAATTACGTACAAACTCCGCTCTAACAAAAGCCTAAAGAGAGTGAACCCCAACCGTGACAAAAAAATTACCGCAAGCCCTCTTTGTAGACGACGACGACGTAAAACCCTACCAGCATGTGACTGGAATACTTTATAAAAATTGCGAGAAGAGGATATGGAAATTGAGGTCTGCCAACTGTGATTCAATGATCGGGCCCACTTCAGCAAAATATATATTTTTTCAATTTCTATTCGAATATAATCGCATATTTGACAAGTTCAACCAAGTTTAGCCGACTATGGCAAGAGGAAGATTATGATGTGTATGTATGTTTGTTATCTATGTTCATGTATGTATATAATATTATAGTGTTATTTTAGGCGTCCAAGTTGTCTTTGTTTTTTTTTTTATTAATTTATTAAAATGTTATTAGTTAAGTGTTTTTTCTTTAAATACCCACATAAATGTTGTAATAGGGTGGTTGACCGGCAGAGATTGCCTTAGGCAATAAGTCCGTCATTTATTGTATCATTTATATTAAACAATAAACTAAGTATATTAAATAAAAATACTTTTTTTGTATGTATGTATGTATCTTTGTATTTATGTATGTGTATGTAATTCTTCAAGGACGTAAAGGTAATGACATCATAATAATAGTGCATCACATTCACATCACACTCCACAGAATGCCCAAGTTCACAACCAGACATCGTGAGAACATCCATAACATTCAGCACAGACTAAGGAAGGTTTCTAAAAGTTTTGTCTGCCATAGTATAAAATTTTATAATTAGTAAGTATCACTGGCAATTCATGATCTCAATGATTACGAATTCGAGGTCGGTCAAAATTAAACATTTGGTAATAGTAAATAGTATATTTTTTGCTTTAAGCTTAAATTACTGACGACTGAAACTACCTACTAACAAATGATGATGTAAAAAAATTCTCTATGTATGCATGTATGTGGACGCAGTGGGGCTATTCTTTTTAAGTACCTGCCTCACACAGTACGTGTACTGAATAGCTATTGTATAATAGCGTCAATTTTTTTATAGAATTACCTAAATTCAGAACTTAATGAATGTTGGAAACTTCTGTTTCTTTGCTCCAAGTGTCTGAACTTTAGCTTTGCTTTCTAGCCCTTCGACTCTAAAATCTAGAAATCAAAGGCAACAAACTTACAATTTGTCATTACTCTCTAGTACTTTCGGTGCCTCAAGTTGCCTTCTGTTTTAATTAATCTCAGCCTGGAATCTATTTAATCCTGTGTACCTTAAAAGTTGGTAACTTCGGGTATTATCTGTTTTCAAATCACAATTGAGAAAGACCTTAAAATACTTTCTCGAAGAAAGTAAATTACTAAGGGCGAGGTCGAACAACGAGCAGTGTTCGTTTAAATGGCACGCTATTCGGAATAAATTCAGTTACTAAGAGTGAGGCCAAAGGCCGAGCTACGCTCACGTAAACGACAATATCTGGAAGAAAGTAGTAGCGAGGCCGCGGCCGCGACGCGGCGGCCAACACTATAAATTTTTTTACCCGACTGCGAAACCAAAAATGGCATGCCTTCGAAGAGGCTGAAACTTACTTTTGTGTATGTACCAACTTTTGTCAACCTCGGTAGCTCAGTGATGCAGACAGTCGACTGTTGCTATTAATTGTTAAGCAACGCTGGGCGCGGTCAGTACTTGGATGGGTGACCGCTCGACCGTTGGAGGCTGACCGTGGTTCGGATTTCACCTAAACTTCTTACCTTACAGTTGGTAGGGTTCAACCCGCCCGGGTTGGCACCACCGCACTGAATGAAACGTCGGTCGAAACGACTATGTAAATAGTTCGGGTTTTCCATCCAGTTCAGTGTAGCCGGCACGACCGAAGGGAAGCACTGACATGGCACCTAGTTCACCCTGTGTTATGGGCTGACATCACGGATGTTGTAGGTGATGTAGCCAACCGTGACAGTTTTGCATTAAAAAAAAGAGGCCTATATCCATCAGTGGACCGATACGGGCCGATCATGATGATATGATAACGTACCACCTGTTCCCCAGTGGCGTAGACGTACGTATGAAAGTAATCAGGTATGTGAGTGGCTGTAGGTTGAGTTTCTTCGTTGTCTCGTAACTCCAAAACGGCTCAGTGGATTGTGATGATGAGGGGTGTCCAACTGTTTGTTATACTGCCATTATAATAATATGTAGCTGGCGATACAAATGACTGTGTGATAAATAGTCACAGAGCATCAAATACCTACCGCGCGCGCCCCCTACTAGAGACGCCCTAAGCGATAATATTTGAAACCAGTGGCGGCTGGTGACTTCAGTGACCGGTAGTGCGCTAAGTTAAGCTAGATACTTAATTACCAAATTTCCCAACACATTTCCGTCATGATATTTTAAGATCGAGACTTCCGAATTTTTTAAACGCCTTCGTTTTATTATGTGTGAATATTCTCAAGACACTCAATGAGTTGCAAAAAACAAAAACAAAATCCAAACAAGTTTTTTACCTCATTTTTAATACCTTTATGAACACACCCATTGACCACAACACTAAGTAACTGCAGCTTTCAAAAAGAAAACAGTAGTAATGTCCCAAAAATACTTCAAAAAATATATAAAAATAAAAGCATTTGAAAAGTAGGAATTGAACCCGGGTTCACCTGATTGTAAAGCCTTACCTTTAACCAACGCTTAGGCAAACATCAGCACAACTTAATTCCAGTATCACGTGACAGAAAGCACAAAATCTAACCATATCCCATTATAAATATTCGCGCGCTAACGGGTATGTGACATCACATGACAGCATGACATCTCGTGCGCCGCACGAGAACTCCATTTCGGTCCATACTGTTTCTATGAAGTATCTTTTGTCTCACGCGCCAGCGGTGTTTTGCCGATCCTCATACATTCAGTATGGGAGACCCGCGTGCGTTGCTCGATTCCGCACGGGGCGCGCGTTTAAAGGAAAAAAAGGGCCTTGTCATCTATAAAATAAGGTCGAATTCACATTCGTATTTATTTGGAATACGATCATTATGGTTTTAATGTAGGTATGTTGTAAGATATTATTTATTTTGAGTGAAGTGAAGACTTCTCGTGGTACGGTAGTGCGGCGCACGAGCGCACTTTGGGACCAGCCGCCAGTGTTTGAAACCCAAAAACTACACGCAGTGCTGCTAGCGCTTCGTATGTGTGTGTGTGTGTGCTAGTATCGACACTACACACAAAGAGGAGCAAGTTAGGCACACGCACAAAACCAATGCACACGCACAACACACATATGTAAGTCATAGGCCACGCCCACAGGCTTCAACGGCGTTGTAGGGAAATCGCGCTCAGGGCGCCTCTAGGAGGGGCGCGCGCATTTGATGCTCTGTGTAAGTAGTCTATTAAATTCATTTTAATAGACATAGTTTTAATTTAGATTTTTTGTTTTGATTTTATTACTTGACATGTTTTTTTAAAGTTGGCATGTTGCAAATTCATTATTTTGCGTGTATGAGACATGTGCCTGCAAATTAATAATGATTTGATTTGATTTGATCGTACAGCAATTTTTCCTTCTATTTCCTGATTAACTTCGTTTTAATTGGTGAGTTAGTCGGTCAGCGTGTGAGCGTCCAGCTGAGAAAGAAATAGGGTGGTGGGTCATCCAAATGTATGGTCCACATTTGGATCGAAACTAATAGCCTAATACTTCCGAAGTTCCGAACTTAGGGCCCATTGCCGCCAACACAGACTTAACGAGTAAGTAAATAACTATTAAGTCCACTTATGCTCATCTTAAAGACACTTACGATAAAAGTCAGTTGCGCCAAACGATAAATGCTGTCATTTGACTCCTAGGCTTCTTACTTAAAGTTAAGTCTGGGTGTTCGGACATTCCATTTTCAAACAGTCACATAAGAAAGGTCAAATTGACATCTGACATGCAGAGCGAATGAATAGCATCAGCTGTTTGTCAAAACGTTTAAGGAACAATTTTATATGCGTTCTTTTATACAATATAGTGCCGTCTCTGTCTTCTTAACGTTGAAAGATAGAAAAGACAATTCGATAGAGAAGTATACATTCAACTTTCTAGCAGGCACTTAAGAAAAGTCAAATTGGCATCTGACATGCAGAATCACGAGTCAGTAAGCCTGGAGGCGCTATACATAGGAGGACAGGGGTAGCCGCGCGTCGGCGCACACGCGCCAGCGCGTCAGTCTAGCGCCGGCGACCGATCTTAGTCTCCGTCCGCCGCTCAGGCGGAGCGAACGTGCGCGTCTGTCACAAAATGCCTCATTGTGCAGTGCTTTGGTGCAAAAAGTCGTCGAAAAATTCAAACTCGAACACAGATGGAGTCACCTTTCACGAGTAAGTACTTTCATTCAATTTGATAGGATTTTTCGCTTGAATTTCAGTAACAAACATCGGCGTAAATATGTATGGAGAGCTCTTTTCTGCTTACCCACCATAGGTCGACTATCGTGTTGGATGCAGTTAGCTCTTGTAATTTTTTTTGTTTATTGATAAATATGTATGTTAAATGTATACAGATATTTCATGCATTCTGCCTTATTGCCAAAGGACATTTCTTCTAGTCAACCTCAGCAGGTTTCCTCGTTCAATATTCGTTTATCGCGCTTTTTTCATTCAACCAGTACCTACCGGTTTTTACTTTTGAGCGACTCTAAAGGAATTAATTTCTTTAGGTCATGCGTCTACCGGGAATTAGTCTTGTTATGCTTAGCATTAACAAAATAAATTCATAATGAATACCCCGTTAGCATTTAGCACTGCTAAGCGCCCTGATGAATAAAAATTAATGCTAAATGCTAAGCAATAATCACATTTAATTTTAATTAGCATTGCTGTTTCGTTCGTAAATCTTTGTTGGTTCGTTTGTTTTGGAACGCACAAAGCAATGAAGTATGTGCTATTTATCTGTGGTACTGCTAAATGCTAAATGCTATATAGCGCCTGCGCTCCGCTGCTAGCTAGCTAGCTAGCATCTAAATGCGAAATGCGATGCGATCATGCGAGTGAGGGGTCGGAATTATCATCTGTCACGTGATCATTAGTTTTGGTCATATCTACAGAACCACTGGACTTAGACCCATCGTGTTGGTACTCAATCTGAACGTCTCGATGAGATCTATCCATCTGTCACATTAACTATTGTTTTGGTCATAACTCGAGAACCACTGGTGCTAGACCCATCGTGTTGGTACTCAAACTTCAGGTCTCGGTGAGATCTAACCATCTGTCACATGAACTTTTGTTTTGGTCATAACTCGAGAACCACTGGTGCTAGATCCATCGTGTTGGTACTCAAACTTTAGGTCTCGGTGAGATCTATCCATCTGTCACATGAACTTTTGTTTTGGTCATAACTCGAGAACCACTGGTGCTAGACCCATCGTGTTGGTACTCAAACTTCAGGTCTCGGTGAGATCTATCCATCTGTCACATGAACTTTTGTTTTGGTCATAACTCGAGAACCACTGGTGCTAGACCCATCGTGTTGGTACTCAAACTTTAGGTCTCGGTGAGATCTATCCATCTGTTGCGCGACCATCTCTCGAGACACATGTTATTTCTTTAGTTCTTTAGTTCAACAATAACAATGTAAATGTCAACAATGTAAACAGTAACAATGTAAATGTCGTAAATTGTGCTTTTAAATTTAATTCAATTGTTCAAAAGTTACCAAATGAAAATTTTAATATAGATACCGATCTATAAATAAACAATTAAGTAAATTATTGTTCTGTTTCAAATATATGTTTCTATTACAGACTACACAGCCTTTCATTTGTTATTTTATTAACCCTTATATAACAAATTCACACCGTCAAACTGACAGAGAGACGCATGGTACATTTTATAAGGCTCTAGCTGCATGGCTGGTTAGTTTGTTAAAAAAGGCAAAGCCAGGAAAACCTCATTTTACCCTAAAAAAATTAAATATCCAGGTGGGTATGGCTGGTTAGTTTGTTAAAAAAGGCAAAGCCTGGAAAACCTCATTTTACCGTAAAAAAATTAAATATCGAGGTGGGTACTCATAAATTTTTTATGGTAGGGTAGATTTTCGCGAATTTTTCGCGAAGTCATATTGCAATATAATTTGTCATATCGTTGCCTAAGTAATTAGCAAATAGTTGTTAATAATATAATAATTTTTTTTTTTGGTTACAAAACTTTTCGACTTTCTAACATTATTTTTTTAATTTTGGAAAATTCCAATAACAAATACTCCAATAAGATAATACCAATGTACGAGGTCTTACATATCATTGTTTTGGAAATTTGATGTAGATTTATAATAAAGTATCCGAGGTATCTCAGAACTTAGAACTATTATCGTGTTTATGCGAAAATCTGCAAATTCGCAAAATTGTGAAAGGGGCGTTGCCTTTGTTCATTTAAGAGAAAGTTATATTATTCCCTTGATGTAAAGAAGGGTTAAATATTGTTAAATCCGTTTCATCTTTTCATCGCGAATCGACACAATGAGCGACTTATTGTATGAATCCCGTTCAAACGTATGGAAGACTGGCGTCACGTGGCTACCTACTCGCTCGGCCAATCACGGCGTTCCATGCGCCGCTCCCGCCTCAGACTTCACACCCCTTTGGCGGCTACCTCGGTTCTCATACAAACGATGCCGTATTTCGTATCCAGGCTTACTGACTCGTGTGCAGAATGAATGAATAGTGTCAGCCGTTTGTCAAACTGGTTAAGTGACTATTTTATAGGCTCTCTTTTATACCATATAGTGCTATCTCTGTCTTCTTAACGTTGTAAGATAGAAAAGACACTTCGATAAAGAAGACTTATCGAGTTACGGATTTAAGTTCTCGTTAATTAACCGGCCTTTAGAGGAATGTAAGTCGGTGTAATGTAATAGCGCAATGGCACCATAAAAATCCAAAATAATTTTTTTGCGCTCCTCAAATTGCCTGGGGTCAGGATAAACTTTAGAAACTTGCTTTTCGCGAGTAGACAATAAATTGCTGTATTTACCTCGTCCTCTGGTCGGTTATTTTTCACAGAAACTTTATTCATTTGTTATTGGAAACGGACGCTCTTTCGGGGCAAGTCCCAAATACTTTTTGTTTCTAACTTGAACGCTACGACAAAGACGAAGTATAACAATTTAGTGTACAGTCGTTCCGTTTTCGCAGTTATGGAGACTCAAACTTCCCGTCTAAAGTTATTAAAGTATGAAATATTTATATTTTCCTCACGTTTTCCAATATTTGCGATTGTACATTTGTCATTTAAAATTTTGACGTTACTTAGAGTCGATTCCGCCAACACATACTTAAATATCTCTAAAGGCCCGTTAACTAACGACAGCTTAAATCCTTAACTTGATAAGTCAGTTTACGGCTGGGGCGACGACGGTCAAAATCAGTGGTCGAAATGATTTTTTTCATTTCGACCACTGATTCTACAGGTGTATTTCTACCTGTAGGTGTATTTCTACCTGTGGGTGTATTTCTACCAGTAGGTGTATTTCTCTCTGTAGGTTTCTACCTGTATGTTTATTTTTACCTATTAGTGTATTTCTACCCGTTAGTGTATTTCTACCTTTAGGTGTATTTCTACCTGTGGGTGTATTTCTACCTGTACGTTCATTTCTACCTGTTAGTGTATTTCTACATGTAGGTGTATTTCTATGTGTGAGTATATTTCTACCTGTACGTGTTTTCTACCTGTAGATGTATTTTCAATTAATCTTATTTAAGTAATAGATTAGGTATATTACGTTTATTTTGTATTGTCAATATTAATAAATTGATTTCAAGTGTCTGGCTTCTTATATTCTGTTATTAAATTGTATTTCGTGTTTTATTAAATTATAAAATTTCGAAAAATAAAACTAATTTCAAAATTTATAGATAGTTTTAAATTTTATTTCTTCCTCCCGAATGACCCTCTGAAGTTTCTCTGATAATACTCAAAGAAGCATTTCTATACTTCGTGAAACATCAGATGAATTCCGCGGCGCTCCCGACTAGCAAAGATGTATAGGCGACATCTCGGCTATAACTAATCAAGCTTGATTGAAACTTCCATCAAATCTTAAACTTCGACAATAACCCTCCGTTCAGCCGCCTTCGGTTATGCGCGCTATTAAATTTTAGTTCTGAGTTCTGCAGGTCTATTCTTGTAAATTCTGACAGCGGAATCAGCGCTGTTGTGGCGCTGAGAGCCACTTTGGTAAATGGCTCTCAGCGCCACAACAGCGCTGAGTCCGCTGTCAGAATTTACAAGAATAGACCTGCTGATGTGAGTCAATAGTTTTGTGGTGAGGAAATTTTAATATAAATACCTCATCCGATAGCGGGTTTATAAACTTTTGTATAATTAGAAATATCTAAGTAATAGAATAGAATTAAAATGTACATACATAGATACATACCACACGCTATATCTCGATAATCCGGGTGAGCAGTGTAATCGGTGTTGTGCTGCAAGTGCTCTTGTAAATTACAGCAAAAAACCGACCAGTACGTTTAGCATAGTATTCGAGCATGATAACTATCAAGCAGCCAGTAAGACACGAAGACCCACCTGCTGCGCTGCATTATCCGGTGGAAGCACCTTGTCAAGGTGATAGGTGGCTATCCTATCGCACTTTAGCGCGGAATCTTGGCATTGTTCCTTACACGCCTTTTACGGCATGCACGTAGAGAGATGCAGCAGGGCTATTCTTTTTAGAATGAAAATGTTTGAGTTAGGTAAAGCTTTAGCTCTAAAGTTTTTTATATTTTCTTGCATAAAGAGCAAGAAAATATAAAAAATGTATCAATCAATACTAATAATAAATCTGTAAGGGATGGTCATTGTTTAAGAGATACTGCGTTTGTATACTCTACTCGTATGTATGATATTACTAAAACTAAATTGACGATTTTTAGAAATCTTTTCTGTATGTATGTATGTTCCTCCATAACTCTTAAACTTAAATCATCAAAAATCGATTAGTACAAGCACATTTTACTATACGGGATACAGGATAGGCTAAATAAAATTCAGTTCCGGTTACGCTAAGATGTGGCTCTCAGACAAACCGAATTGTTCCGCGTGCCGAAATAACGGTACGGTAGCCAACGACATTACTTTTTAATTCGTTGACGATAGCGGGCTTACTTAGTACTTCTTCTTTTTAAATACGAATTTCACGCGAGCGAAGCCGTGGGCAAAAGCTATACAAAATATAAATTAAACAAAACAATACGAAGCCGTCGGAAAAACCATAGTTTGAAATAATTACACGACGCAGTGTTAAATCCTGTCCAAAATTCCATCGAATTTGAATATTTTCAATGTTTGAAAATGGAATTTCCTTCCGGCCGTACGATTCAATATCTTCTTCAAGACTTAGAGCTTAGAGCGGATGTCCGGAGCGAGATCAAAACTTTGAGAGCTTTATTTAGAAGTTTAGAAAGTAAACGAGATTACTCTTTCTTCTTCAGTTCTTGCGGAATAGAATAGTTTTTTTTTATCTTAACACAGATCTTAAAACAGCTAAACAGCTATCTTAAAACAGATAAAGTATTTAATAAAACTTGGAATGCCTATTCAGAAATATTCAAAATCCAATATTGTAGATAGATATTGAACATTTATATAAATCCTCGTCCAAGTTTTTTGAAACCTCAGCCATCGTTCGGTTTTGGCTGGGCAATCTTCATCATCCCCGCCCAAGATCACCTTGGGAGAGAGGGTAAATGTGGTAGATTTACGGGGTATATAAGACATAAGGTGCAAAGGCGAACTTATCCCTTAGAGAGATTTTTTCAGTCAACCTTTGTATTTTTTAGAGCCGATTAATATAGTGAAGTGTAAGTAGGTAGTAACAAAAGATTTTAGTGTGAGAATTAAAGATATAATAATAATAATAGGTACTTATTATTATTTTATTGTACATATAGTAAAATTTACTTCACACAGTATCGACCTATAGAAAGTGGACAAATCGTGAGCAAGTCCATAAGTTGTTTTTCGGGTTCCGCATCCTGTGCTATTAATAGGCCTAAGCCGCCGTCTGTCTGTCTGTCTGTCTTTTTTTTTTATGGCAACTGACACGGATGGCTGCATCACCTACAACATCCGTGAATTCAGCCCATAACACCGGGTGAACGTGGTGCCACGTCAGTGCTTCCTTTCGGTCGTGCCGGCTACACCGAACTGGACGGAAAACACAAACTATTTACACGGCCGCTTCGACCGACCTTTCATTCAGTGCGGTGGTACCAACCCGGGCGGGTTAAACCCTACCACCCAGTAATATAAGAAGGGATTCATATCCCTTAGCCGCCTTTTACGACATACACGGGGAGAGATGCAGTGGGGCTATTCTTTTAAAGTATCGGCCCCACACGGTACCACACTGTCTGTCTGTCCGAGGGCTGTATCTCTTGAACCGTAATAGGTAGCCCGTTGAAATTTTCACAGAATATGTATAATATTATTATGACCGATATAACAACAAATAATAAAAATAAGAAAATACAAAAATTAACCGGGGTTCCCATAGATGAAACTAAAAAGTGTATGCGCGCCATCTACCAAAAAAAGAGTATGAAGCATTTTAACTAATATGAAGCATTTCATAAACACGCCATACATGGCGTGAGTGGCGCTGACATGGCGATACGGAACCCTCGGTGCGCGAGTTCGACTTGCACTTGGCCGGTTTTTTTATGGAAACTGATACGGTTGGCTAGTTGGCTACATCTTGGTGAAATAGGTGTCATGTGAGTGATTCTCTTTGGTCGTGCTGGCTACACTGAACTGGACGGAAAACACGGCCTATTTACATAGCCACTTCGACCAACTTTTCAGTGCGGTGGCACTAACCCGGGTGGGTCAAACCCTATCACCTAGTAAGATAAGAAGAGAAGGGGCCAACAGTTTCACGCGGAATCCGAACCACAGTCAGCCTCAGTTGGTCACTGTTCTAACCCCGACCAGGTGTGCTTAAGATCACGAGCGGCTGTCGTTCGATCCCACCACTGAGCTACGGCTAACTGATACGGTTATTTATTTGTGATTAATCAGTACACATGTGTGGGCTCGGGATTCGGCAAGATTTTTAACAACATAGCAGTATCGACAAAGTCGCGTGGGTTTTTCGGAAAAATACTATCCCAGTGGGAATGTGCGGGAGTGGGTGTATAATTTAGATGTCTGAAATCTAGATTTACGGGACATGAAAACGCTTTCTGGATGGCGGTCAGTGATCGGACTCTCGTAGGATTATCTCGTAAAATTGTAGCGCGCGATTTGAAAATTTTAAAATAGCCGATTAACTGTCAAATGTTTTTCACACTTTGAATTCATTTTAGATAGATAGACATATTATAAATCTTTTGAGCTTTGTGGGCTAACCTTTTTAACAAAATTAAAAAAGAAAAACATATAGACCAAAACGATTTATTACTATAAAAAGAACACAAAAGCAGATTTTATTTTTTAAATATCACATTTTCTAAATGTCGCCTTTCCTTTTGTACGCACTTCAACATATTCCGCATATTTAAAAACACACTTACACAGTGCATTGGAAATTATGTTAATTTCAGCTCGGATACTGTCGTTTAACTGTGCAATAGCGGCAGGCTGATTGTTGTAGACGATGCTTTTGAGATACTAGCCCCACAGAGCACCCATGAAATCCGAACCATGGAGCACCATGGATCGGATTCCATGTAAAAATGTAGGTCCACCGGGTTGAGTGGAGGAATTTGCCTAAGGCAATAAGTCCGCCCTTGCAACACATTAAGTTGCATACAGTGTATTATTTAATATTATTATGTAATATTATTCTTTGTGGCGAAATAAAAAACTGTTTCTGCGTCTGAATCTGTACCTCCAAAGAAATTGTATACCATCGCGGATGTTTAACGGTTCACAGCTATTTGTCAAACGGTTATCGTCTTGCAAGGATAATCTAGAAAAGGCGTTCCTTTTGTATGAAGTCTGACAGGCGGTGTCATTTTGACAGCAATCGATTACTATTTTATGTGTTTTCAGTCGCGCGCTTCGAATTTACACGATACACAGTCTCAGTGGGAGTTCAGACAAATGTCGGTGAGTTCCATCTCCGGTGATTTGTATATATTTAGGCTGGTTTTCTTCTCACGCTGACTGTCGGCTCTGATAGGTCAATATGTTCCTGAAAAAATTGAATCTATAAATAATGACAATGTGTTCTAGAGTCAGCTGAAAATATTTATCTTAGTCAGACAATCCATTTTACAAGTTAAGTTAATTTTTTTCTTATTGTAAATTAAAAAAATCTGCTGATTGATTATTCAATTTGTTTATATAAGTATGTAATATATAAACTCAACTTTTGTTATTGACTTTACTGAACCCTATATTTAATAATAATAATAATATACTTTATTGTACACCGTATAAAAAGGTTACAAAAGGCGAGTTTAATGCCTTGCGGCATTCTTTGCGAACTAACCTTTGGGATGTGGAAAACACGTAGGGGCGGACAATGCAGTACTAAAGAGGGAACAGTTGTATGAAATATAAATACACACATATACAAATTTTACAAAGAAACATACAATCAATATAAATCCTTACATATACATAATTACATATCGCACTTCCGCCATTATAGAGTCTTGTTATTTGTATTCTATTATATTTTATTTTCTTTTTTACTTTTTTTTTATTTATTAGCACAATTTTTACAACTTGACTACATCACCTACAAACATCCGTGATGTCAGCCCATGACACCGGGTGAACTAGGTGCCATTTCAGTGTTTCCCTTCATTTCATGTTGGTCGGCTAAACTGAACTGGACGGCAAACACGAACTATTTGCATAACCGTTTCGACCGCGACGTTTCATTCGGTGCAGTAGTACCAACCCGCGCGGGATAAACCCTTACACCTAGTAAGGTAAGAAGGAAAGGTACCTACATTTTTACGAAGAATCCGAACCACGGTCAGCCTACAACGGCAGAGCGGTCACCCATCCAAGTACTGACCGAACTCAGGATTGCTTAACAATAGTCGACCGACAGCACTACTGAGCTACCGAGGCTGACAAATCATATATTTTTAACTACATATCTAGATCTAGATTAAGTAAATAGAGATTTGTTCAAGATTACAAAAGTTTCTTCGAAATTTTAGACATTTATCTTATAAAAGTTTTCGTATCAGCGATACTTTTAAACTTGAGAGCTGTATCGTTAGCAGTTCAAGAATTTCACGGTATTTTTCTCGATCAAATATTTCAGAACCAATAATAACTTTTTACCAAGTTTTTTTTTATATCTCGTTTACTTTCAATCAACTTCGGGGCATAAATAAATATGAACTTATATATGAAATTTCAGATGAATTAAAGAAGGTACAACACAATGAAGATGTCCTAATAAAATAATATAAATAAAAACTTAAACATGATTTAATAAAGACTAGCTTTTGCCCGCGACTTCGTCCGCGTCGATTTTAAAAAAAGAACAGAATTCGAAATTGAAGTTTTTATGTGACGTTGATAGGCTTTTGTTTTTCTTGTCTTTTATATTCTCTCTCTCCCGTCCATACTATACTTTGTTTGATACTGCTGAGCCCTAAGGCTATTTAGCGTGATGGTATATAGCCTATATATTATTTTGATATATAAGCTAGTACTGTGAAGTCTCATCAAAATCCGTTCAGTAGTTTTTGCGTGAAAGAGGAACAAAGATCCATTAATTCATCCATCCTCACAAACTTTCGCGTCTTTAATATTAGTAGGGCTAGCTTTTGCCCGGGGCTACGCTCTCGTGGAATTCGTATTTCCATACATACCTAATTACTTACTTGTATATAAATACCTTCGATACATACATACTTGTCCATCCAGGTTTGAAAGAAAAGTTTGAATTTGGGTCTGACGACTGTACCGTTGACCGTTGGTCCCTCAACATAGGCACCTAGGCTATTTACGAATTTGATATATGTCGGTAGCTCTTACACCATGTAATGTATTAGAATTTTTCAGGGACCCTTTAGTGGGCAATAAAAAGTTTCAAGTACCCCAACACGAGAGTTACGAGTTACGACATTAATTATTGAATGTAGTTATGCAGAAAATTTCCAACCAAAAATACTACCAAATCGATATTCAGGTCTGAAGTTTATGTTATGTTTGTATGATAGACTAGATTTTGACCGCGACTTCGTCGGAGTGGATTTAAAAAAATTACAGAATTCGAAATTGACGTTTTTATGTGACGTTGATAGGCTTTTGTTTTTCTTGGGAGATTCGCTTCTTTTATATTCTCTCTCTCACGACCATACTATACTTTATTTGATACTGCTGAGCCCTAAGGCTATTTAGCGTGATGGTATATAGCCTATATATTATTCTGATATGTATAAGCTATAGTACTGTAAAGTCTCATCAAAATCCTTTCAGTAGTTTTTGCGTGAAAGAGGAACAAAGATCCATACATCCATACATCCATCCATCCTCACAAACTCTCCCGTTTATAATATTAGTAGGATAATTAAATCCTTAGACGATTCAAGGGAGCCAAAGTATCAAGTAATATTACAGGTTGACTGGAAGAAATAACTTACAGTGATGAGTCTCTGCGCGCTTTTAACCCCCGACGCAAAAAGAGGGGTGTTATAAGTTTAAATTGTGTGTATGTGTGTGTGTGTACGTGTATGTTTATGTGTACGTGTATGTTTACGTGTGCATGGGTGTGTCTGTCTGTGGCATAGTAGCTCCCAAACGGATGGACCGATTTGGATGCGGTTTTATTAATGGAAAGCTGATTTGATCGGGGTGGTTCTTAGCTATGTTTGCAATCAAGTAATGAAGTAATTAAGTAATAAACAAATTAATTATCTTAAAAAGTGGACGTATGTAAATCATGCGGTTTTTTAACTTGAAATAAAAGTTAAATTACAAATAAAAAACCTTTAAAATATTTAAATAAGTTCTTAAATTTATTTAAGTTTTGTAATTTAACTTTTTCTTGCTTCTTTTCGTGTACTGTTTCTCCTTTCAATTGTGTGCAATAAAGAGTTTATATTCTATTCTATTGTATCTTTCGTCTCCAGAACTACAAAAGCGATCAAATTCACTGAGTTGTTTTTTTAACCGACTTCCAAAAAAGGAGGAGGTTCTCAATTCGTCTGTATGTTTTTTTTTTTTTTTATTTTTTTTTTTATTTTTTTTATTTTTTTGTATGTTTGTAACACGATTTCTCCGTCAATTGAGGGCCGATTTAGAAAATTCTTTTTTTGTTAGTTAGGTCATACTTCCGAGGTGGTCCCATTTCAATTTTATCGAAATTGGTTCAGTGGTTTTCGAAAAATCAGCATAATACTATGGTGTGTGGTTACCTTCAGCAAAACTTGTGATGTGGTCGTTTTCGGCAATTTTCAGTTTGATAAATTAGTATGGTGTGTGGTTACCTTCAGCAAAACATTTGTGATGTGGACTTATTCAGCAATTTGCAGTCTGACACATATGGCGAATAATTCTGTACCACTTCAATCGATTTCGATTATTCGATTTCGATTATTCTTTTTTATGTAATATTACTAAAAAGAATGAAATAAAAACTGTTTTAAAAAATATTAAACCGATTTCCAAAAAACAAAAAAAAAACTAAAAAGTATTAAATACCTAATATTTTGAAATTTTCTCTGTCCTGTTGAAATACATGAATCGATATACTAGTGATACATATTCGGACCCTTGTTTCATGAATATTCTAAATTTGAAATTTTTTTATCTTTTCCGACCGGCGTTTAATTTATTATGGTACCTGGCCAGTACCTACTGTACCGAGTACCATCGAGCTGGTTTGATGATGGAGACAGAAGGTGGCCATAGGAACTCCTAACATATTCGGACCCTTGTTTCATGAATATTCTAAATTTAATTTTTTTTATCTTTTCCTACCGGCCAGGTGCGCTTAATTTATTATGGTACCTGACCGGTACCTACTGTACCGAGTACCATCGAGCTGGTCTGATGATGGAGACAGAAGGTGGCCATAGGAACTCCTAAACTACACATGATAAACCCATCGTGTTTGGGCTCGTTGCATTTGTCTTGACAAGCAATTTATTTTAGACCTGGTGTCGAGGTCTGAAAATGAAGACGGAAGGTGGGCATAGGGAATTCCTAAAGAATAATAAAAATGAAACAATATAGGTACATAGGTCAAATCAGTTTATTATAAAATTGTAATATATAAAATTTTAACATTCATTCCTTTAAATAGGGTACACTCAACTTCAATATTTAAAGTATGGGCCTATTGATTGTAATTTATATTATATTGTATGTGTGCGTGCCTACGTAGGTACTCGTACATCTTACTTTGTATATTAAACTATCAATAGCAAGGCCTCAATAACATAGTTGCGATTGAATCATGAGCAACAAAGTATGGGCAATTGCCTATTGCTTGTAATATTAAAACAAAGTTTTTGTGCGTACCTACGTAGGTACTCGTACATCTTACTTTGTATTTATAAATTTAAAGCCACAAAAATCATTAAACTATCAATAGCTAGGCCTCAATAACATAGAAGTTGCGATTGAATCATGTACAATATAAAGTATGGGCAATTTCCTATTGCTTGTAATATTAAAACAAAGTTTTTTATATATGTGCGTACCAACATAGGTACTCGTACATCTTACTTTGTATTTATAAATTTAAAGCCACAAAAATCATTAAACTATCAATAGCTAGGCCTCAATAACATAGCTGCTTTAGACCACTTTTTCAGGTCAAAGCGCGAGTTGGACTCGTATTGGACAATACATAATATGTAATAAGAATATATAAGGTGCTTCGTTATTAACTTTATTTATTGAAATAAGTACTTAAAAATATATAATTACAAGCAAATAACTAAATTCAGAAAAACCTATAAAATTAAATAATCTTCCAAAATAATTACAAGCAAATAACTAAATTCAGAAAAACCTATAAAATGAAATAATCTTCCAAAATGGGGACTCCTGGAAAAGTCCCCATGATGGAAACCGCATTCATTCGTTATTAATGTCAAATGTTTCGGGAAGGTTACATACGCACTCAAACACTTTACGTACAAAAAAACATGTTTATAGGAGCATATTTTCTCCTAACAAAAAAATAAAATCAAATAGCTGTAATAAAAACCAATCAGCTATAGACCCTTGCCAAACACGAAACGAACGCACACACACCGCACACGTTGGTAGGTAGGTAGGTAGGTAGCTAGTTTTAGAGCGGCGGCCTTGTGACTTACTTGCAACAAACAGCTGTTCTACGTTTGATCATAGTACGGTCATTGACCCCGTACAATGCAAGCTACCTACTGTTACACACCGGTAGCCGGAAGGCTGGTATTTCCGGACGTCTATAAACAAAACGTAAAGAAGACTGTCTGATAGCACCTCCATTTGTTACACACCGGTCTAGTGACCTTGTGACTTACAACAAACAGCTGTTCTGCGTTTGACCCCGTACAATGCAAGCTACCTACTGTTACACACAGGTCTAGTGACCTTGTTGTTCTGCTTTTGAACATAGTACGGTAATTGACCCCGTACAATGGAAGCTACCTCCTGTTACACATAGGTTGATCCTTTGTAGCAAACATGCTTTGTTATATTTCTCGAAAAGTAATGCTAAAACATATAATTTTTTTGCGTAACGTGTTTATTTGAGTGTGTATGTAACCCTCCCGAAACATTGAATAACGAAGCACCTTATATAATACATATGTAACCGACTTCATATAATGAGGACCCGTCATAAATAAAAACTACCTAGATGTTCGAAAGATTACGCAGGCGTGTCATTTCTGTTAAAGCTTTCTCATCGTGGGGTCGATTTAAAAGCTTATTTGCATCCAAATCAGATAAGGCAATGCCTTCTAATGTTTTCACGCGACTGAGGGCTACATAAATCTGTCCTTTTGCAAAATTCTTCTTTCCTAAATCAATCACTGCTTTATCAAGGGTTGTACCCTGAAGTTTGTGGACAGTTACGGCCCAGCTTAAGATGAGTGGTAACATTCTGCGTTCAACATCTCCATATCCTCTTTGCGCTTGGAATGTTGTGCAAACAGGTGAGATTTCTACACAACCGTCATCATCTTTTATTCTAAGGCCAACAGTCGCGTCATCAAATTTTATAAACACAGATTCAGGCAACTCGCCTTCCTCCAATTGATCTCTTCGGAGAGCAGGCCATTTAATTTTCTTAACAATGCCCATGGCACCATTCACGAGCCCATCGGATACGGAAATATTACGCCTTAACATGACTCGCGATTCGATACCCAACTTTATAGTTTGTAAGATACCACCGCAGTTATTAATGTCTTTAGGAATAACATTGTCTGGTGGCTTTCTACCATAAGTTGCCGCCTCGCGAGACTCATCTACAGCATTTATTGTGTACATGCGGTGCGCTTTAGCATTTACAGCGGTCATTTTTTCATTATATGTGTCAACTTGTCTAACAGTAGGGAATATACGGACAGCAACCCCATCAACAAAATCTCCTGACAAAGGCACGTGTCGCCGCTCACAAAGTAACTCCAGCTGTGCTGTCGTTAATTCACCAACCCGCAAGCTATTCAAGAGGTCAATGAAATCAATATCATTTCGTTGCCGCATATTTATAGTAAGTTCACAAAATGAGAATTGCTGCCATAAGTTAACTTCGGCCGAAAACCATGGCGGTTGAATAAAACACCAATGGCCTTTTACCGGTGGGAGTTGAAGTATATCACCAAAAAGCAATATATGCACCCCGCCAAATAATTTGTCATTATTTTTGTATTCTTGGAGACGCAGATGTATAATTCGCAAATTTTCATATGATACCATAGAAATTTCATCTATGATTAACCAGTTTATATGACGCCATTTACGTCTTTCATTCTCTAGCTTTTGTCCAGTAATTTTTTTGTACGTCATGGTATTTCCTTTTTCAATCGGAAGTGTGAATATTGAGTGCAATGTTTTGCCAAATATTTGGCGTGCAGCTACTCCTGTTAGGGATCCCACCTCAACAAATTTGGCCTTGAGTAATATTTCAACTGTAGGTGCATAACACCGTTTGATATGTTCCACAAGTAATTTCAAGACGAAGGACTTTCCACTTCCTGCACCGCCAGTGATGAATAACAATAATTGGCTTTCTTGTCTCTGCAAATCACTTTCCACAGCCCCAGAAACTTTTTGGAAAAGGTCTCTCTGTTGGACGTTTAAACCTCGAATATTACCCAAGAAGACTTCATCTGGCATTGCAGACCTTTCGCCTACATCTTCACAATAATTGTCATCGTTATTCACGATTTGTTCACCGCCACAAATCAAAGGAGCATCAACATCATGAGTGTCATGGGCAGCGTTGAGCGCGACTGCTTGGGCAAGAGCCTGTTGTATCATTTGTTCTGCGTAAGCAAACTCCTCTGCACTTACGTTGCCATGTAATGGTCGAAATTCTCTTTGCCGCCTAATGAAACACTCCTCAGCGGTTTCATCTTCGAGTAGAAGTTCACTTTCATTACGAAATGGTACATGACATACTAACAAGCTGTAGTAATAGGCCTCTTTGTCGCTGTTCAATGTAAAGTATCGTGTGCGCAATACTGCAGATTTATTTCTTATACGCATCCGCGTGTTATCTCTTAGCCGTATAAATCTTGCCGGCGTAACATCTTCACGCCTCAATTCTTCATCACCATCGTCTTCGTTCCATGTTGAGTTAGACACCGTTTCAAAGCGCACAGCGAATTCAGCGAGACTTAAGTCGTCTAGTTCGTCTGGGCCATTGATTTTATAGGGGGAGTCAGATGTACCGTCAGCGATGTTTTAAAGGTAACATGAAATTAGTCTTCAATTATGTCCTAAGATGGCGCCAGGAGTATCGAATTTGAATTAAATAATTATTATATTTTTAAATCTGCTAATTATAGAACGATGCTAAGTGGGAACAGCATAGTTAAATTTAAAGATTATTTTATATTAAGTAGAAATTTCAAAATAGTGTATTTTAAGGTTTTCATAATTTTTCCAATAAATATTTTCATGTTTTGTCAGTCCGTGAGCTTGGCGGATAAAATGTATAATTTCGCCGCTTCTGCATCATAGATGTCAGACCAAAGTTAAGTTGTCCTATTTGTCTATAGATGGCATGCCTATTTCTTATTATATTTTTAGTTGCCAAATACCAAGAGGGTGAGTTTAATGTCTTTGCCAAATACCCACCAACCAAACCTGCGTGCAATTCAAATACGCGCGTGCGGTTAGGATAAAGTGGAGATACCTTCTTTAAAATTATATTTTTTTACCTCACCACCTTTGAAAACGGAAACAAACACGATGGATTAAATATAATAATAATAATAAAAATCGTTAGCCATTTATAAGAAAATCGACCTCAACGAAATAATTTGTATGACAGCTACCCTTATTTTTTTTAATTAAAAAAAACTAAAAAAGGTACCCCTAGATTATCATTTCAAACTACTAAATACGAATTTTGAACGAAATCGGTTGAGCAGTTTAGGCACAAGGTCGCTGGACGGACACACACACACACACACACACACATACATGTTTCTCAAAACCACTTTTTTGGGATCGTTGACAGATATATAGCCCAAATCTGTACTGTGTGGGGCCGGTACTTTAAAAGAATAGCCCCACTGCATCTCTCCCCGTGTATGTCGTAAAAGGCGACTAAGGGATATGACCCCCTTCTTATATTACTAGGTGGTAGGGTTTAACCCGCCCGGGTTGGTACCACCGCACTGAATGAAAGGTCGGTCCAAACGGCTATGTAAATAGTTTGTGTTTTCCGTCCAGTTCAGTGTAGTCGGCACGACCGAAGGGAAGCACTGACGTGGCACCAAGTTCACCCGGTGTTATGGGCTGACATCACGGATGTTGTAGGTGATGTAGCCAACCGTGTCAGTTTCAATAAAAAAAAAAAAAATCAGTCGCATTCTCAACTTCGACATTTTGGACGATCACAATACTTCCTTTCTCCTTACAGTCGCTCGAAAGTAAAAAGCCACCTCCATAGTTTTTAGCCGTTGCGGTAATTTATCGATCGACGCGCGACGTTCGCTTGTTTTGGAACACGCAAATGTTTGCGTGGAGCGTGCAGGCAAGCGATACGGGTTACTGCGCGTGGAAAAAGGATGACACAATATCGATGCGATCTCTTGAGACGGTCGGTTCTGTATTCACGCGATACGCACACTACCATAATCGCGGTGTCTCGTTTTAGTAATAGTTGAAGTATGAACAAAATGTCTTTGAGTATGAAGTAGGGAGTCCAGGCACCGAATTAAAAAAAGTTGAGTCCAGGGCTATTTTTTCCATCTACGATGCTGCTGGTGGTGTTATACCAAAGAGATTAAAAGAGGGTGGGTTTAATGTATTTGTGATAAGCTTTACAGAATATATAAGTCAATGATATTTTATATAAAATTGTAAAATTGTAGATTTTACCGACGACG
Organism: Nematopogon swammerdamellus; assembly: GCA_946902875.1. Lineage (NCBI taxonomy): Eukaryota > Metazoa > Arthropoda > Insecta > Lepidoptera > Adelidae > Nematopogon > Nematopogon swammerdamellus. The sequence goes on from OX336356.1 coordinate 14,973,165, forward strand.
ACACGACAACGAATAAAATAAAAAAATAGTAAATCTGATTTAAATGCAAAATTGATAATAAACCATCGCTTCTCTTATATTCTCTATCTTTTTCGGGAGGAAGGAAGGGATTCCTTCCTCGCCCATCTCTCACTCACCTCTCTCCCGGTCTTCTCTCCTCGATCCCGCCTTCCTCCCCTCCTTCCCCTCACCCTTCACGGACCCCCTCTTTGCCACCTTCCCTTTCGCCCATTCCCTCCCTCTCTCCCTACTTCCCTTCCTCCCCTCATGTCGCCCCTCCTTCCCATCACCCTCGCATTCCATTCCTCCCCTACTACCCCTCATCCTGTCCGCAACCCCCTCTTACCCCGCCCCTTCCCCCTTTCAACCTCTCACTCCCTCGATATCCATTCCTCCTCGTTCCCTCTACTACCTCCCTCCCCCACACCTACCCTCATTCACTAACCCTTCCTCCCTCCATACCTCTCCTCCTCTTCTTCTTTTTTTTATGGAAACTGACATGGTTGGATACATCACCTACAACATCCGTGATGTCGGACATGTCGTGCCGGCTATACTGAACTGGACGAAAAAAAACGAAAAAACTATTTACATCAAATCTCTTTGATTTACATAGCCGTTTCGACATACGTTTTATTCAGTGCGGTGGTACCAACCCTAGTAAGGTAAGAAGGGAAGGGTGCTACAGTTTTACGTGGAATCCGAACCACGGTCAGCCTCAAATGGTCGAGCGGTCACCCATCCAAGTGTTGACCGCGCCCAGGGTTGCCTGCACCACTGAGCTACCCAGGCTGACAAACGTACCTCCCACCCACTCCCCCTTCTTTTCTCTCCCCCTTCCTCTTCCTGACCATTATTCATTATTTCTTACCAAAAGCAGTAACTATTGAGTAATCTGTGCCAAAAGCCTAGATAATAAATTTTCATATCCTTACCTAGAGAAATCATGGATTCCCCATACAAAAACTTTCACCCCTATTTCACCCCTTATTTTTAGGTTTCCGTATCCCTGTACGGAAGCCTATTACTAAGCCTCCGCAGTCTGTCTGTCCGTCCGTCCGTTTGTCTATCCGAGGGCTGTATCTCTTGAACCGTAATAGGAAGCCCGTTGAAATTTTCACAGAATATGTGTTACTATAGCGGATATAACAACAAATAAGCGGAGCTAGGTACAACCCAAGTACAACCAAAGAGTTTGTAAATTCTTTGGACCGGAGTAAAACCGCAAACAGGAAATTACAATCTTACACGTTCAACGCCACATGAAAAATCCAGTATTTCCGTTTGGGCCACGGGGCTCACCGCTCACCGGTGAGCCTTTCCTTACTGAACCATTCAGGGCATGGGGGTCACCGGTGAGCCGCGTGAGAGGGCCTACGTAAACGCTTCCTACAAGCCACAGAGCGCAGCTACAAAGCCAATATGGAAGTGAGCCGCATGGCCTTGTAGTCGAAGCGGACGGCGTGGTTTTCAAATCCAATAGAAACTTGTAGTTTTTTATTAAGTTAATTGTAACGATGCTAGGGCTGCTCTTAACGATAAGGTAGAAAATAATATTTGTATTAATAGAATTAATAAAACCAGAAAATAATAAGAAAATATTCGTCAAAATAAAAATGAACATAAAATTTTCTTCATTGCCAAATAAGAAGACATTATTTATTACGAAAATAATTTATGAAATTGAACAAAACAAAATATTTATGAAATTGAACAATCACAACATTATCACACTTCTTCAAAGGGTTTAACCATAAACAATAAAGAATTATCCGTGAGTCATGTTAAAACAAGGCAAACAAAGGAATGGTTTAGTTGGGCTGCTTTGGCAATAAGTGGATACTTTTTTCGACTTGGTTTTAGCCTGTTTGCTACCCATTATTGGTACGTTCTTTGCATAACATTGGTGACATGTTCTTCTCACTTTTCTGGCCAATCCCTCTTTCCTTTCCAGAGTGTGTTTCATTCTCTTCCGTCTTTCTATATGCATTTCATAGTCGCTATCCTCACTCTCCGACAAAAGAATTCGACAGCATCTTCTTTTCGTTGGTTGAACTACGTCTTCATAGAATCTATTCCGAAACTACGGTTCAGAAGATCTATCTCGATGTTTTCTAACTGCGTTAGCGCTTCTTGTGTTAACTCGAAATCTTCAAAATAATCATTTTTGGCGAGAAAAGCGTAAAACATCCTCAATTGTCGACGCAGCCGGACCGGGATTGATCGCTGCGTCCGCGGCGCGCGCGCAACGGGTGGGCCGCGGCGTGACCCCGCGGCCCCAGCCAACAGAAAAATACAAATCCTTCATAGGAGGCCACACGATCCACCCGTGAGCCTTCTGCTATATCTCGAAAATTAGACGGTAAAAGTCGCAAATTTTTATTTTCCTTACAAATTACCGCATTTTATAAACTTTGTGATGAAAATCTCAAGTTGATGAAAATTACGGATATAATGAGTTTGGCTTGGCCCGAACCGAAAAGTACGCTAGGCCCACCGGTGGGTCGTATGGCGTTCAACGTGTTAATTGTGGGCTGATTTTGAAAATTCTTTTTTTGTTTGGTAGGTCATACTTCAGAGGTGCTCCCATTGAAATTTTATTGAAATTGATTGAGCGGTTTATGAAAAAGCAACAAAATACTATTGGTGTGTGGTTACCTTCAGCAAAACTTTTGTGATGTGGGCTTTTTCAGCAATTTGCAGTTTGACACATGGCGAATAATTCTGTACCACTTCAACCGATTTCGATTATTCGATTTCGATTATTGTTTTTTATGTAATATTGTTTTAAAAATATAAAACCGACTTAAAAAAAATAAACTAGAACTAAAAAGTATTAAATAGGTAGAATAGGTACCTAATATTTTGAAATTTTCTCTGTCATTGTATTGAAATACATGAATCGATATTGTCATTCATATTCGGACCCTTGTTTCATGAATATTCTAAATTTGAAATCTTTTCCGACCGGCCAGATGCGTTTAATATATTATAATACGAGTACGAGTACCATCGAGCTGGTCTGATGATGGAGACGGAAGGTGGCCATAGGAACTCCTAAACTACACATGATAAACCCATCGTGTTTGGGCTCGTTGAATTTGTCATCACGAGCAATTTACTTTAGACCTAGGAGATTCTCAATTCGACGGTATGTTTTCTTTTTTTGGATGTTTGTTACGCGATTACTCCGTCAATTATTGTGGGCCGATTTTGAAAATTCTTTTTTTTTGTTTGAAAGGGGATAACCATGACGTGGTTCCATTTTAATTTGGTCGAGATCAGATTGGAAAGCGAGGCGGAATCGCGAGGCCGAAGGTTGAGCGATTCCGCCGAGTACATTAATAGCAAAAAATTCCAAAAAAAACTGTGAAATAAAAAACTATTTAAAAAAATATATAAAAACCGCCTTCAAAAATGTATGAAATAAAAAAAATCGAACCCTAGAGTTGAAGGCGGTGCTAAAGCAAGCAAAAATGATACATGAAAGAAAACATGCGTGGATGATATCCTTTGTGATTTGTGTAGCCTTCTTTAGCACCGCCTTCAACTCTAGGGTTCGATTTTTTTAATTTCATAAATTTTTTAAGGCAGTTTTCATATTTTTTTTTACATACAATGCTGACATTATTAGAATGAAGAGTGACGAGTATTTGTTTAACTGTTCAACTAAATAAATACGTTCTATCCACAGAGCACGGAATACCGCGCGCGCGCGCGCGGGGGTATTCCGTGCTCTGTGTGGATCTATCTATTAAAAGCGCACAAACAGGAAATTACAATCATAATAATATTTTGTTCCGTATACCAAATAATTTTCAAAACATTTTTTTATTTTATTTAATTTGATTATGACAATTAAACTAACACTTCTTGTGTTAGTTTAATTGTAAATTGTCATAATTTTATTATTCAAATATAATTAAAAATTTTGGAATTTACATAAATAATGTTCTTTATAAATATAAATGAAAGCGCCATCTTTTGTCTAGTAGCAGTAATTCTACAGCCTAGTGACAATTAAAGGTACCTAGATACATGTTGTATTTCAACTAGATAGCGCCCTTAGTATAGAAGTATTAACAAACATTAACGCCACCTGTTTGTTTTACGACAACATCAAGAAAAATTATTAACGCCCTCTGTTGGTTTTACGATTTACAACGTTACCAAATTTGTTATATGGAGTGGTCTATCTGTCCCGACAGGGTTATAAAATCAATGGTCTGGGCGTAATACATACCGGTCAAAAATATTGTTGTAAATGGATGTATCATCACTGTCGAATCGTAGAAGTCTGAAACGTTCATTTGGCTTACAACTGTTTATGAAGACTGTTTTTCGGGAAGACATTTTTAGCGGTAAATGACACAATCTATATGCGCATTCCGGAGCACTTACAAGGCGTTGAGATAGAATGGCCATTGAGACTGCAAATAACTGATTCCACACAGGACCACCTTGCCTCTTGGCCTTCGCAACGGCTTCTCTTATAACTTCACCTGTATCATGGGGCTCGCATTTACTTGCGTATTTAGCCACATAGTACGCAACTGCTGTTACGTTACCGCACGGCTGCACATCAATGTTTCCTTTCCATAGACTCAATAGAGTAGGATTGTAATTGTTCACCATACTTTCATTTGCAGTTCGTTTCAAACAACAAAATCGTCCATTGTTTATTAATACTTCATCAGGACCTAAGCAAATAGTAGTCTCATATGCGGGCCTCGGGAAACCAAAACGACAATAACTATCGTTGCGGTTTTTGTAGCACGTGGCCGTGTGTTTGTGTATTTGCACGTCTTCTATTAATTTCTGCAATACAGGATCATTGGGCATTAAGGAGCATGAAACAACCCTTTCAATAACTTCGATACCCTCATGAGTCGAGAAATCTGGGATATTGTCACACCACACCAACATATGAAGGTGTGGACTTCCGCGATTTTGAAACTCTATTCTATACCAAAAGTCCACAACTGGACCACCTAAGCAGTCTGGATCGCGTTTGAGGAATCGCATCAGAGCATTCACGCGAACCGTAAATTGTCGAGAGACAACCACGGGATGTTTTTGAACCAACTGCAAACGCTCGGGAAAAGACAGGCTCTCTGCCTCATTCACATCACGACCATCTGCGATAAGTAAGGCTTTAGTCATGTCTGGCCAATTAAGGTCGTTGCAAGAGAACGTCATGAACCACGTAGGAGGCCCCAAAGTACGGACCATTGCAGTAAGTTCAGAGCAGCATTTCTGCCAATAAGACGCTGATCCTCTGATATTCCTCATAGTAAGATGCATATTATCTATGAGTCCTTGAGGTGTCCGCTCGCCCTGGCCTTGGCGCATCCGGCATGATACAGAAACACTGGATTTAGCTCGATAATATTCAACTATGGAAAGAGCAAAAAACAAATAGTCGTTTCGATTGAAACGCTTGTCCAGATTCATTACTCGACTCTGAAAATAGTCCAATGGAGTAATTTGAATATCTCTTACCTCTCCAAAGCCATTTTTGCCATCAGGAAAAAGACAATACCAAGCAAGCTCTTCCGTTCGTCGCTCTCGATCCACATTTAATGGTGGCGCTGTTTTTCTTGTAATCTCAGCTAATCTCATCTCGTTATTATTCGTAGTTGGATTGGAATTCAAATGAACTACACTTTCTAGATTAGGGACCGCTTCGTCTATGCTACGGAGCATACTAGTTGTTTCAATAATAGTGGAAATTGGTTGTATTTGTGATAGCGGTCTTTCTTGTTCTGGAGCGGAGTTTGGTCGAAATGTTTGTTGAGGAGTGTTGCTATTTTTTTCTAGTATAGGAATTGTATATGTAGGACTCTCTGAATGATTACTCTTTGGCTGGCTCTCTGATGTTCTTAAAGTATCTCTGTGCATACTTTCTTGTTCCTGAACTGAGTTTGTTTGAAATATTTTTTGAGGAGTGTCTTTGTTTTCTGATGTAGGTATCGTATATGTAGGACTCTCTGACTGAACTACTCTTGACTGCTCCTGAATATTCAACTGTTGATTCCCCAACGTTTCTCTGCGCACTTCTGCCTGGTTCTCCGGTCTTATAATCAAAGGAGTTAGTGAATACACATTGAGAAAGTAATCTTGTGCCGGTACTTTCTTCGTCGATGTAAACAAATTCCGTCGCAGTATGCCATGTAATTCATCTATATTTTGAAATTGCATGCAACAGGCTGCACCACGTCTTGGAGCGGTTGCTCCCTTAGGCCCACGTGCATGTGAATCTAACAACCAATATTTATAAGCATCAGTTTCAACTTTACAATATATAGCCACAGTCATAGAATTCGCAGTAAGCAGCCCGCAACAGTTTTCTCTTAAAAATAATGTGAGAGCATTTTTTAGGTTAGGGAAGCCGTCAGTACTTCGATCGGTATCTAAATGACCATTATAGTTAGTTTCGGCAACTGAGATATTAATTTTCTTCCTGTTATATAATATTTGGGGTGCAAGATCACTCGCGGCAAGATATTCAGGGTTAACTTCTCCAATTGCGGGGTTCTCTCTAGAAGCAATGGACTCACGGTAGAGCTTGTCTCCGAGTATTACTATATAATCAATGTCACTTTTTAACCATTGACTTGGGTCGTCTGTACAGAACGCTGCACAAGCTACAGCTGCTACAGCAGTACATTGTTTGCCACGAGATTGTAAATCAAATCTTAAATCGGCTTGATGAAATGATCCGTGTAGTATAGAAACGTTTTCACTTATATCAACGTAGTTGTTATGAGGAGTAGATTGTAACTCCATAGGCTCACCACCATCTGCAGGCTCTTCATAAATTTGAACAATTTCAGAAATGTCGATATCATTCTCAAAATGTGGTCTTATATCTCTATAGAGTATATTGTTTGACATTAACCAGGTTAGAGCCTGATACAATCTGTTCATATCCACAACAAACTCTTGGGAGTGTTGCAAGTTCTCGAGACTTTCCACAACCAGAACAAGTCCTACTTGGTTTGGCGCAAGTGGCAGTTGTTCAGCGACTTCAACAACGTCTTTTGCAAACAAAGTAACTTGTCCCTTGCACCAATCTTGACAGAAACGGTTTTGTAGCTTCATTATTTTAAGAAACGGTACAACACGGCATAAAAACCGTTCTTCAAGTTTCGTCAAATTAGCTAGCTCTTGAGGTACAGTCGCGACTGTCATTTTGTTCCAGAACGCTGCCGGCGGAATTCTTCGTTTCCTAATATTATTTTGACAGCGAGAGCATGTTATGATATTACCAAGAGAAACCAATTCTTCGGGTAATAATCCACTGTACATTACAGTATCTAAATTACAACGTTGTGATGGATATAACATTTTATTACAAACGGCACATGGAACGTCTGCAAAAATGTTAATAGCCCTTTCAAAATCATTTACGGAAGATACGTCCCTGCGGTTGCGACTAGCTTGTCGCATAGCATCTAATCGAGTCGATCTGGATTCGGTAGATTCATTTGATAAACGCTCGTGTTGCAAGCCAAGACGATGAGAACGTTGCTCTTCGGTTTCGTTTGATAAACGTTCGTGAATCAAGCCAAGTCGATGAGAACGTTGCTCTTCGGTTTCGTTTGATAAACGTTCGTGAACCAAGCCAAGTCGATGAGAACGTTGCTCTTCGGTTTCGTTTGATAAACGTTCGTGAATCAAGCCAAGTCGATGAGAACGTTGCTCTTCGGTTTCGTTTGATAAACGTTCGTGAATCAAGCCAAGTCGATGAGAACGTTGCTCTTCGGTTTCGTTTGATAAACGTTCGTGCATCAAGTCGTGTCGATGAGAACGTTGCTCTTCGGTTTCGTTTGATAAACGTTCGTGAATCAAGCCAAGTCGATGAGAACGTTGCTCATTGGTTTCGTTTGATAAACGTTCGTGAATCAAGCCAAGTCGATGAGAACGTTGCTCTTCGGTTTCGTTTGATAAACGTTCGTGAATCAAGCCAAGTCGATGAGAACGTTGCTCTTCGGTTTCGTTTGATAAACGTTCGTGCATCAAGCCATGTCGACGAGAACGTTGCTCTTCGGTTTCGTTTGATAAACGTTCGTGAATCAGGCCAAGTCGATGAGAACGTTGCTCTTCGGTTTCGTTTGATAATCGTTCGTGAATCAGGCCAAGTCGATGAGAACGTTGCTCTTCGGTTTCGTTTGATAAACGTTCGTGCATCAGGCCAAGTCGATGAGAACGTTGCTCTTCGGTTTCGTTTGATAAACGTTCGTGAATCAAGCCAAGTCGATGAGAACGTTGCTCTTCGGTTTCGTTTGATAAACGTTCGTGAATCAAACTTAGTCGTTGAGCATGACTTTCTGGGCTTTCATTAAGCCTTGATAAGTTCGTGTATGCTCTCATCTGAGAGCGTCTATAGGCCCGCTGCTCATCACTCTCATTTGAAATGATTATCGCATTTCTTTCCCTACTTTTCTTTAAACGATCTTCCCTCTCGTCACTACTTTCTTCCAAACGGCGCTGTCTCATTTGAGCAGTGCGTTTAGTAGGCCTACCCATAATTAATATAAAGAAAATAAAAATAAAAAAATTTGAAAACAAACTTTGAATCGTTACCAATGAACCACTCAATCCATCCACCTAGTTGGTCAGTTAGGAGATCGAAATTATTATTAAAAAATTATATACGAGTAATAATGCGATTGGGAGTCGCAACGTCAACCTCCTCAAACTTTTGAAAGTACTGCAGGACGATGCGCATTAATATACAGTACATGGAATGCAAGTTATAAATAAACGCTCGCCAAAGAGGAGACAACCAAGCACAATTTAAAATTATGAGTTCATACAAACATGACAGATGGAATTGACAACCGCAGCTATTAACGTGGGGCATTTTTATGAAAAAAAAAGTAAAATAAGTTAATTTTTAAGAGGAATACATTTACCTATCCACGCGAAATACTTTCAAGAAGTTTACACTTATTACAAATAATTGTATTAACATGAGATTTTTTTTTTTCGCCTTAGTATAAATTGCGAAGGCAAATTGTAGAATATTAGCCTAGGCATTTTGTAAAACGGCAAATTCTACAATTTTCCTCCGACATAAACAAAAAATCAAGGTGGTCGGTTAGTTCAAATATTTTCGTCGCCAGTGATGGGTCTCCATGACTGAGATGTCCACCCCACCGAAGCTCTGAAGTCGCCACAGCTTGATTACTCTGAGATGTCCACCCCATCGAAGCTCTGAAGTCACCACATATCGGTCTTGATTACTCTGAGACATAGTTAAAACAGACAAGTTAGCCGTCTTCATAAAAACGCGCCGATTTCGCACTCACACAAGCACGCGCCAGCGCACGCTGTCCGTACACAACCACTACTTACTTACATTCTCACTTCCCTCGCTTGTAGTCAGAGATGGCCGCCCCGCACTTGGTTTTTTTTTTGGTTTTGTTATTTTTTACCGTGTGGGGCCGGTACTTAAAAAGAATAGACTCGCTGCGTCTCTCCCCATGCATGTCGTAAAAGGCGACTAAGGGATAAGAACAAGATGCCGTGCGAAAAGGCGACAGGCTCGCCACCTCACGCCATGCAGCAGGTGGGTCTTTGTGCCTTACTTTCTGCTTGATCGATTGAATCTTGTTCGAATGCTTTGCGAAACGTGGTGGTCGGTGTTGTGCTGTAATTTACCCAGAGTTCTTGCGGCACAACACCGATTACTCTGCTTACCCCGACTGCCTCTCTCTCTCTCTCTCTTTCTCTCTCTCTTTCCATTTCTCTCTCTTTCTATCTCTCTCTCTCTTTCTATCTCTCTCTCTGGAATTGCATTTCCACCATAATGGGCTCACTACCTGTCAATTGTGTCAGTGTTGTGAGTTGTGACATTTTAAAACAATGGGCTCATGTCCACCCCACCGAAGCTCTGCCGCTGATGAAGAGATGGTTCTTCATTACTCAGCACTCAGTAGAGCCGCATCTGCCCACAGAAACCAGAAATGGTAATTAATAAACACAACACGCGGAGTGGCAAGTGATGCCTAACGTCTAGCAATCTTAAATAACACGGAGTATCAGAATAAAAGAAAGGGCATGATATAAACATATTTTGACGAAAAGACATATGAAAGAAATAATGTAACTTTTTTTATGGAAACTGACAGGATTGGCTTTATCACCTACAACATCCGTGATTCCAGCCCATAACACCGGGTGAGCTAGGTGCCATGTCAGTGCTTCCCTTCATTTCATGTCGGCTACACTGAACTGGACGGAAAACACAAACTATTTACATAGCCGTTCCGACCGACGTTTCATTCAGTGCAGTGGTACCAAACCGGGCGGGTTGAACCCTACCACCTAGTAAGGTAAGAAGAGAAGGAACCTACAGTTTAACGTGGAATCCGAACCACGGTCAGCCTCCAACGGTCGAGCGGTCACCGATCCAAGTACCTACTGACCGCACCCAGCGTTGCTTACCAATCAATAGCGATGGACTGGTCACGGACTGATCGCACCACTGAGCTATATGGGTGATAATTTTTTTTGAGTTTATACATTACAAACATATATAAAACAACAAACATAAAAAAATACAAAAAATTTAATATTTTCTCTTTAAACTATAATATTAGTGTAGACGAAAATGAAATGGGAACAAATAAGTATGAAATATTTATTTACTTACCAGTAAAACTGTATCCACTACGCCATTAGTAGCGACGCCCGCTCCGAACACATCCGCAAAAGCAGTCACCAGACCATTGACTTAAGGTCACCAGAACTCAAAAAAATACGACCCACTACCAACCCTACGCCCATTATAGCTTCATTGCATTATAGACACACGCCCCATCATCAGAAAAAAACAGTCAACAGAACACCCCTTTCCAATTCGATGCAGAACACCAGAGCCAAAAAAAATTTCGCTTCGTCTCCAATTTAATTAAATGACGTTTCATCTCACAGTAATTTTTTCCACCAAAAAAAACAAAACAAAACCCTATCGCCACGACAAATAGAAAATATTCATAATTAATTTTTCATGAACATTCTAAATTTGAAAACATTTCCGACCGGCCAGAAGCGCATAATATATTCATTCTAGATTTTTCAAACAACTTCAAAAAAAGGACGAGATTCTCAATTCGACTGTATGTTTACTCCGTGATTCCGCCATGAACACTAATAGCAAAAAATTACTAAAAACAATTGTGATATAAAAAACTATTTATAAAAAATTAAAAACCGACTTCAAAAATGTATGAAATAAAAAAAACTGTTTTAAAAAACATAAAACCGACTTCCTAAAAAAAGGAAAACTAAAAAACTATTTAAAATAAAAATATAAAAACCGCCTTCAAAAATATATGAAATAAAAACCAAAGAGATTTTATGTATAGAGTGAGCACTACGAAGAAAGAATACAGAGAAATGACGGCCAATAGCTGAGGTATGAGGTAAGGTAGCGGGGTGGCGGAACGCTGAGCCGCGCGGGGCGGGAAGCGAGCGGGAGAGGGGCTAGCTAGCGAGCGACTAGCGGCTAGCGGCCCGGCCGGCCCGGCCGGTCAGTCAACACGTGCATTGGAATACGTAGGGTTGTCACTTAGTCTACCAAAAATATATTTTTCGATTTATTATTTTACGAGTAGGTATTATGGTTAATTGTGCCCGTAGTCTAGTGGTAACGCTTCTCAATGCAGAAGTTGCGGGTTCAAATCCCGGGCACCAACTAATGTACTTATTTATTTCCTTGATAAGGATTGATATACGTGCATTTCATAACGAATAGGTACGATCGCTCCGATGAAGAAAAATAAAGTTAGGTAACTAGTGCACACTGGTCTATGAAAGGTATTTTTGTGTAAACTGATTCTGATTTCCACTGATTTCCACCATGTACGAGTAATCGAACCGGATTTGTACCGTGTGGGGTCGGTACTTAAAAAGAATAGCCCCACTGCATCTCTCCCCGTCGCATGTCGTAAAAGTCGACTAAGGGATAAGAAAATTCGTCAGCCTCGGTAGCTCAGTGGCGCGGTTGGTTAGTCAACTGTTATTAAGCAACGCTGAGCGCGGTCAGTGATTGGATGGGTGACCGCTCGACCGTTGGAGGCTGACCGTGGTTCGGATTCCACGTTAAACTGTAGGTCCCTTCCCTTCTTACCTTACTAGGTGGTAGGGTTTATCCCGGCCGGGTTGGTACCACCGCACTGAACGAAACGTCGGTCGAAACGGCTATGTAAATAGTTCGTGTTTTCCGTCCAGTTTAGTGTAGCCGACATGAAATGAAGGGAAGCACTGACATGGCACCTAGTTCACCCTGTGTTATGGGCTGACATCACGGATGTTGTAGGTGATGTAGCCAACCGTGTCAGGTTACATAAAAAAAAATTAAAAATATATATATAACAAATTGTGACAAGTTCGAGTGCAATATGACTGCCGTAAGAATACTCAATAAACAATAAAACAACAACAATAAAAACAATACCTCCTATGTCAGTGGGCAGAGTCCGTGCCTAGCAGTGGGACGTTTTAAAGGATTATAGAAGAAAACAGATAGTGAATTTCATCGAAAAAAACGTTTTTATGTATTTAAACTTAAAATACAGAACTATAATAACTTGAAATACATACCTAAACTTATATGGGTTTTTAAATTACCGTGGTTATTTGACATTTTAAGAAGTAACAACGGATTTACTCGCTATCGAAATACGAGCTGTGTGGCTCGACATTTCGGCCAGAGTGCTCATGATGATGGGCCATACGTTTGGCCCGAAACGTCGAGCCACACAGCTCGTATTTCGACCGCGAGTAAAGCCGTTTTGTATTCTTGTAATACCTACACTTAATAACTAGAATAATATCTAAAAAACTAAACTTAATAATAAAGAATTCATAACTGCGGTCTTGGCCTTGGACTAAACTTAAAATCTCCAAACCAAACATACATAAAATAAAGAGTGCAGCATTTATTTAAAAAATATATATATATATAACTAAAAAAACCATTAGGTATACTTTGGACTACACACACAAACACAACTAAAATAACTCTTCCTCCGTACTTAAACAAAATAATTTAAATTTCACTTTACACAAATTAAAATTTTCACTTTCCCTTAAACAATGTATCATCTTGGACTATTTTTATCCATCTTTCTCGTATTGATCCCTTAGTAGGATGTGGAAACCTTGTAAAAAAAATGTTTTTCTTGAAAATTTCTCAATTACTTACTAATTAAAAAAAATTAAAAGAATAGCGACAACCCTAATTAGCGGTCAATTCACTCTCATATTTTAACGTGGTTTAATACATATTTATTTACTTTCATACATGATATCCCAGAACTCTATTTCTAATCATTCATATGTGGCAGCCCTAATGAGCGCGTTCAATTTATTTGTTTAATTAAATAATGCTTATGTTATTGCAATGCGAGGTCAATACATAAAATGTACAAAATTTTCAAATTGAAGTAGCGTTGTGACAGCCCTAATTGGCCAGTTGAACCAAATATTTCTAAGCACATGGAAAACAAGATATTATATATAAGTTCTTTCAAAATTAGTTAATAGTACGCTAAGGGGGGGTTCTGTATCGTAAATAAATCACTTTTGAGGAACAAAGATTTTTGTTTACAAAAAAAAAATTTATAATAATGTAAAATGTAAAAAAAAATTCTTTTCTTAATCGTTTCAGTTTCATGCCAGGAACAAAAAAGTCTTCCAACACATAGATCTCTTTCTTTCAGAAATTTTGAAAACCACAATTTTAGTTTTATTAGTATGGAATAGAAAGAATTTGATTTTTTTTACCAACTTACACGTGTTACATCAAAATGGTATTGAAGACTTTTTTGTTACTGTTATGAAAATGAATCGATTAGGCTATAAAAATCAACCACATATTTTTTTATGTACATACATTTTCATACATAAAAAACATTTTTCATAAAAAAAGCCCAAGGTCCAAAAAAATTTATATAGGTTTTACTCCCTATATGATGCAGAACCCCCCCTTAGCGTACTATTAACTAATTTTGAAAGACCTTATATATTAAGATCGAAATGAAGTGATACTTACCTATGAAATGAAATGCCATCACTTTTCCCAATATTTTTGGTATGATTTTTGCAATATCGCAACACACAACCGGGCATAATGACTGGCGCGATGCGAGCCGCAGACGGACGGCAGCGAGCGCGCGGACGGCGCGTCCGCCGCGTTCGGTCGCTCGCGAGCTACTAGTCTCAAGAGGGTCCCTCCGCGTAATGGTTACTCCACCGCGGTGGAGCGAAGGCTGTTGCCCGGGTAAGAGGTCTAGTAGAATACATGATACGTCATTGATAAAAACCTAAAAAAAAAAACCAACCCTAGAGTTGAAGGCGGTGCTAAAGCAAGCAAAAATGATGCATGAAAGAAAACATGAGTGGATGATAATATCCTTTGTGATTTGTAAAGCAAGCAAAAATGATGCATGAAAGAAAACATGAGTGGATGATAATATCCTTTGTGATTTGTGTAGCCTTTTTAGCACCGCCTTCAACTCTAGGGTTGGTTTTTTTTTTTTAGGTTTTTATTTCATATATTTTTGAAGGCGGTTTTTATATTTTTATTTTAAATAGTTTTTTAGTTTTCCTTTTTTTAGGAAGTCGGTTTTATGTTTTTTACGTCGAATAAACACCATTATAATTGTGAACTCAAATTTGTTTATTAAAAAAAAATATTTTTGTTGGTTGGTTGGTTTCTGCATAACTACACTCAATGATGATTGTTGTGGGTAAAGTAATAAAAAGAAGTCACGCAGAGCTGTTGGGGCAATGCCAGGGATGATACAAATAAATACCAAGAGGGGACATCGGGGACAACTACATTCCCACCCTACCCCACTGCATATCTACCCGTGCCTGTCGTCAAAGCGACTACGGGTTAAATACCACTTTGTCCACCCCACTGGAAAATAAGCTTGACGGTATGTATGTATATCTCCATGAGACTTCTCCTGCACATCTACTTACGTTTCGGTATGTTAGTCGGGCGCTCCCAAAATTTGGTCAATTGCGAGTTTTACACACGCACTGAGGGTTCCGTGTATCCGTTATCTATACCATAACTGTCAAAACCCATATCCGTCTATCTTTTGTCTATATTCGATGCAAACTACCCTTAATCGAAATTATTATTTGCTGGCATATCCGCCATAATAACACGAATTCTGTGAATATTTCAACCGGCTACCTATCACAGTTCAAACAATACACCCCTTGTACGGACGGACGGGCAGACAGACAGAAGGCGTCGGCTTAGTAATAGGCATCCATATGCACGCGAAACCCTAAAAGGCTGGAGCAGGGTAAAATGTATACATTGTTATTACAATCCCGCTCCTGATTACTTATTTCCATGGATGGGAGGAATTTTATATCGTGTTTTTATACCGCGCCGAATAAATTTCGGAGATGTCAGTTATTTAGTGCGGCTTAAAAAGTCGTTGCAAAGAAGAGTAATGGCCGCAAAAAATATGAGGTTAGAATTCTGAAAATGAGCGAAAGCTCATTTAGAAAAAAAGTGTATTTTTTTATGTACACTAACATGAATGACTGTGCCGAGAGACCAATGGTACAGTCGACAGAGCCAAAATCACCTCAATTTGTATTTCTAGAACTAGCACAGATAGGAACATATTGTATTCCTACAACATGGTCAAGAACAAGAGAAAGTCCTCGCCGCCGAGGGAGGATGGTGCACATGAAACTAAAGTGCCTCCACCGGAGACCTTCACTTCACATGATCCATCGTCGTGGCAGAAGTGGTTGAAGAGGTTTCATAGATACATGACTTTTAACTGGCTATGCTAAACACAAGACGGTAGCCGAGAAGATGGACATGTTACTATACATCATGGGAGACTAAGTTGATGATATTTTACTACAATTCCAATTGCAACTTCTATCCTTGGAAGATTTGGAACGTGGGTTTACAAATTATTTCAACTATAGAAAAAAACATAATTTTTGAGCGCTACATTCAATCTAGGTCACATAAAACTAGAGAAGATGTTCAGTCATACATAACAGATTTGTACAAGTTGGCAGATACATGTGAGTTTGAGAAGATCACAAAATAAGATATAATACGTGACATATTAATCGTAGGGTTGTCAGTCAGATCGCAAGACAATTGACAAACTACAGTTGAACAAGGAACCTTGGGAGAGGCCTATGTCCAGCAGTGAAACCGATGCGGACTGATGATAAAGAATATGTCATCGAAGTTCGTGCGTCAAGCGCTGGCGAAGCTAGAATTAAACACGAATTTCCACTTATCAGGCACGCACGCAAATTCCTAAAAATACCCCAGTCACTCAACATGTAAGAAGCGCCAAATATTTACCAATAACCGTTTTTGCTCTAACTATTAGCTTTGAGGCGTTGCCGACAAGATAAAGGACGGGTGGCGCGTCGGAAAATCCCATTTTAGTCTCACCCTCCCGACTTGAGAGTCGCCCTGTGCGATCCATCAACGTGAGCCGGCGAAACAAGATGGACGGGACCGCTATGGTACATCGAGTACTTACCAGAGCAGCCATACTCAAACTTTTTTTTTCTCGGGCCACTTACACATGTCTGTGGGCGCGGGCCGCAACATCTGTTGTTTTAGGTGTTAATAAAAAAAAACCTCTTTTTTATTTTTTATTATGGAAACTGACACGGTTGGCTACATCACCTACAACATCCGTGATGTGAGCCCATAACACCGGGTGAACTTGGTGCCACGTCAGTGCTTCCCTTCGGTCGTGCCGGCTACACTGAACTGGACGGAAAACACAAACTATTTACATAGTCGTTTCGACCGACCTTTCATTCAGTGCGGTGGTACCAACCCGGGTGGGTTAAACCCTACCGCCAAGTAATAGAAGAAGGGAGTAATATCCCTTAGTCGCCTTTTACGACATTTACGAGAGATGCAGTGGGGCTGTTCTTTTAAAGTACCGGCCCCACACGGTACAATAATATATAACTTACGAGTACATACATAATCGACTTGCGGACATAACCGACTAAGGCCCACTTGCACCAACACAAATTTAATATATAAACCAGTTTAACTCGCTAAACCAGTTTAAGCTAGGACCCGTTGACTGTGTGAACCGCGTTTAAATCCATAACTCGCTACTTAACTTTAAACTCGTGTTGGTGCAAGTGGGCCTTAGTTACACTACATAGGATTTTAAGCTACACCAGGTGGGCCACTTAGAAAAGCTTGGCGGGCCGCATGCGGTCCGCGGGCCGCACTTTGAGTATGACTGTACTAGAGCATGAGCTGCGAAAGAAGTATCAAAGAAATCATGTCGCGACATGAGAGAAGGAAACGGGGTGGCGCGACGGGAAGAGAAGATTGACAGTAACGGAGTTTGAGGCGTATAGCCGCGCGTGTAGCGACTGCGACGCGACGTCGTCGTGCGTCGGCGGCTCGCGATCGACTGATTCATATGCGGCTTGTTGTCTTCAATTATGTGGAACATGGCGCGTTGTCCGACTCTAGTAAGCGGCGCTACGCCGAGTGCGTCGGCTTCTCTTGCGAGAGATCCGAGGTTCGAATCGAATCCAACCGGCGTGTACCAATGAGTTTTTTCTCCCACGTCTCCATGTTTCGGATTCCATGTAAAAATGTAAATCCAACGAATTGACTGCAGGAAATTGGCTAAGCTAAGCCCACCCTTGCCACGCATTAAGAGACATAAATTAAGCGGCGGGTGGTCTAGTGGTTTGGGCATCGGCTTCTCGTACGAGAGGTCCGAGGTTCAAATGAGGTCGGCGTACACCAATGAGTTTTTTCTGATGAAAAAATGTATGCGCATACCTACACCCGCTGCTTCACCGTTCGGAACCGGTGTAAAACTGTAGGTCCCTTCCCTTGCCCCTTACTAGGTGGTAGGCTCAAATTGTAGCCGACTGGGTTTGTACCACCTTACTGCATTTTAAGATGGCCGCATAGCAGCCTCGGTTGTGTTCTCCTCTAGTCCAGTATAGCCAGCAATCCAGGGAAGTCTCCGGTATGGCACCTACCTTCTCGGAGGTGATATTAGCTGGTGGGAGCATGTGCTTTAGGCCTTCTGACTCAGCCACCCATACCGGATAACATAAATATAGTACATTTATTTCGATGATTCCTTTGAAACTTTATTCGTAGGACATTCTCTCATTCGCTCAGTGGTGCGGTCGGTCGAGGAGCGCGGTACTTGGATTTGTGACCACCGCTCGACCGTTAGAGGCTGACCGTGGTTCGGATTCCACGTTAAACTGTAGGTCCCTTCCCTTCTTACCTTACTAGGTGGTACTTAATTACTTAGGTGGTAGGGTTTATCCCGGATGGGTTATGGTTTGATACCACCGCACTGAACGAAACGTCGTCGGTCGAAACGGCTAGATGTACAGGTCTGTTAAGCAAAGCTGGCGCGTGCACAGTACTCACACCAATGCAATTGTGCAAGTGCGAGTGAGACAGATCGGGCGTATGTAGTGCGACGTCACCCGTGCGCTTGCACACAGACACTACGCGATAGTGTTAGTACGTGCCAGCTTTGATTAACATACCTGTAAATAGTTCGCGTTTTCCGTCCAGTTCAGTGTATCCGACATTAAATGAAGGGAAGCACTAACATGGCACCTAGTTCACCCGGTGTTATGGGCTGACATCACAGATGTTGTAGGTGATGTAATGTAGCCAACCGTGTCAGTTTCCATCCTATACTTACATGTATTATTAATAGGTATTCTTATTATTATTTTATCTTAAATTCTCACGTTCAACTCTTTTGCTAACTGCCTACTTACATTCCACTTTATTAATATAATAATCTCAAACATCTAAAGGTTGACTGTAAGAAATCTCTCTAAATCTTATGTAAGTGTTCCAATATGCTTGTTACTGCTGAAAGTTTCTCGTAGCAATAAAGAACTTCTATTCTTTCTACTCTGCTTACCCCGATTGTCGTGATGGTATTTATGTTGTATATAAACAACAATAACTTTTCCACTCTCTCCATTAGGTCGACACACGAACGGTGTGCAAATTTGCCTTTGTAGTACCGAAAACTATTTTTCTTCCACTCCGTCTTGAGTCACCTCGCCTAGTGCTATCCATCAACGTGAGTTGGCGATACAGATTCGGGGAATCCCTACGTTTGTTCGAAATTGTGAATTAAAATTTCCAGGAAAATGCAGTTACGAAATTAACAAAAGAAAGCTACTTTCTCTTTTTAATTTTTTTTATTTTCTGTGAACGCATTTTTTTGTGAACATTTCAACGGGCTACCTATTACGGTTCAAGAGATACAGCCCTCGGACAGACAGACGGACAGACAGACAGACAGACAGACAGACAGACAGGCAGACGGCATGGGCTTAATATGGTCCCGTACGACGGATACGCAACCCTAAAAACGACATTTTAGCCTTGACATCGATCCATTGCCGGAAACGTACGTCTTTGGAAATGCTGAAAGCACCTGGCCCTACTGCCCAGTAGGGCTAGGTGCTTCAAGACAGTTACGACGCTGCCTTAGAAATTAGGTTGGGAAATCTTAGCAAACACCGCGAAGGCTAGCCACCTATCACCATGGCATGGTCCTTCCACCGAGTTATGCAGAAGGTGGATCTTCGTGCATTACTTGCTGCTTTAGTAATCTTGTCCTAATACTTTTCTGAACGTGGTGGTCGGTGTTTTTTACATTTACAAGAGGACTTGCAGCACAAAACCGATTGCTCTGCTTGCCGCGATCGTCGGGACACAGTGTGTGGTATGTATTTATCTATGCAAAACGCGAAGCACTGTGTCTTGCTAACGTTGAAGGCGACAAGGTTCTCCTGGTCACATATGGTTATTTTTTCGAAAACGTTGTCGATCTATTCTACCTCCGAACATTGTGCTTAACTATGCCACGAATCCCTACTCTTCCAGTCCATAGCCCTCGTGCTCCGTGCGTAGGTGTGTATCATGCCCAAGGACACTTGATCGTTTATAAAGATTATGAATAGCGTAGGTGACAGCATAGAGCCCTGCGGAACGCCAGCCTGAAATACAGTTAGACGAGACAGGCTATAATCTAAATTGTGTCGGATAATCAATTATTTTATTTATTTAAGTATTTATTATTTTACAATTATTTTAAGTATTTTACTTTTCGATTTTTTTTTATAAAGAAAATTTACGTAAAAAAAACATTGAAAAATACATGTTTCTTGTATTGGAAGCCCCCCTAATGGCTATATCCGCCATAATAACACATATTCTGTAAAAATTTCAACCGGATACCTATTACGGTTCCAAAGATACAGCCAAGAACATTGAATAGGTATGGACGTCGGACGGGTAAAAACATTCGTTACCAGCCAATCAGAGCGCGATACCACCCGATACCAGCCAATCAGAGCGCGCGCTGTCCCCTCCACTACCCGCGGAGCTCGGTGACGACGCTGGTTCTCATATAAGCATTGGACAGTCCGACCAAACCTATTCAACGTTCTTGGATTCAAATTCAAATTCAAATTCTTTATTTAACTTTTGGCCACACAAAGATAGCATATTAAACATGTGAATAAAGGTTACAATAAACATTATTTTAAATACATCATTCATTAGTCATAAAGATTCAAAATTAAATTAAAAATGAAATGGACAAGTCAGAGTTATAAAATCACACAATATATAAAATCAGAAAATAAGAATAAAAAAAAAATAAAAAAAAATTATTTAAGTATACACATATCACATATCATCTCGTAAGTTAATTAAATTTATCAAAATCAAAATAAATTTTGAAATTATGAAATTAATAAAAAAAAACTATCATTATACAATTACATTTAAAATTTACAATCATTACAATAAAATAAAATTAAAAAAATATTTATAAAAAATTAAATTAAATTAAAACTAAGACTAGAATAAAATATGCTAAATAGACTGCTGACTACGTGTTTTTTGTACTTATTTGGTCAAAACTAAAAATCTTATTATCAAAATATTCATCAATACTATAAAAAGGCCTCGAAGCAAGGTAACTTCTTAATTTAGATCGAAAGACCCCGAAGCTACCAACCTGTGTCAGTTCTCTATTTAGATTATTGTACATTTTAATTCCCATAAATTCCTCGCTTTTGTAGAACAACTGACATTTTGGGTTATCACCCGCAATGTCATCCTTGTTTCTGAGGTTATGCCCCTTATTATTAACTGTTTTAAACTTACTTTTATTTTTAAATATTGTACACAATGTCATGAAAATATAGAGTGATATTACTGTTAGTATCTTTTGATTTACAAATAATGGTCTACACGTATGTCTAAATTTTGCACCTGTTATTATCCTAATAGCTTTTTTCTGCATTTTTAACACTTTTTGTATGTCTACACTACTTCCCCATACTTCGATGCCATACCTAAGTTTAGATTCTATGTATGCATAATAAATTTGCTTGAGCGTTTTATTTGTAGTTTGTAGCTGTGTTTCCCTGGGCTCACTCGTGTTCGGGTTTGGGTGTGGGTTCGAATCACACTTGGACAACACCAGGGCGGCTTGCTTTTATTCTACGGAATGCTTGGGTGCACGGAGAGAAATAAATACAACTTATTGACACATATTAAACTTCTTTTATTTTTATCAATTCATTTCAACGGCACACATTTCTTAAACCTTTATTTCTTATTACACTTTACGTCGTCGCCTGGGACGTCCGTGCACTATGGCACCTTGCATCTGAAGGATGCTTTCTACAATTATGTGCTTAATGTTAACATTCTCTATCGCCTATAGCGCTCCTTGGCTGAAGGCCGCGTAGGTACATCCTACGGCTAATCTACAATGACATTTCTTATCATTCTTTCGCACGGCTACGACGAACCGGCGATGACGTGGCACTATTGTCTTTCGCTCATTATTAACTCGCTTTAACGTTCACTGAACTCATTCACTATACTTTGACAAACCGTCTGCCCTCCTAACAAAAGTTATTGGGAAACGACACACCTTATTTCTTTGTTCATCGCTCGCGACGCATAGCCACGATGCAGCTGAGACACCCGGACGCTGCCGTGGAGCACCAGCTCCCACGGGAACAGCTATCCGGTGACACGACGCTGACGCGCCGGCGCGGGGGGGGACACGTGCGGTCGGCCCGCGTGCGCGCAGCAACTCAGAGGCAGCCCCATGCAGCGACGCTGCTACCGGCGACTCCTCCGCTTGACGTCTCGTTCGTCTTATCTCCGTACTAAGAAACCGCAGCTAGGCGGTCTCTCGACGAAGCGCAGCCGAAACAGGTGGGGTGTTGGGCTGTGTCCCTGGCGGCCTATCTCCGTCGACGTCCGCCGGAGCTCCAACTCCGCCTCCTGTTCGCTCCCGTACCCGGCGAAAATGGCGCCATGTCGACGACGCGACGTGGCAATAGAAAGAGAAACGTCGGCTCCAGAACATTCCGCTCGTCGTCTGGGTTGCCAGCTCCTTTTCCTCGAATTCCATCTCTCGCGCGGTGACAACTAACGCGACCGTGCGGAAATACTCAAAACCATTAAATCATTTGACGCTAGTCCAACCCTGCACAAGTACGGAATATTATTCCTACTATTTTAACTAGAAGTTACATATTTCTTTTATTAATTCAACTCAGACTATGATTTTACAATCCGGTCCGACCATGGTCGCCCGGCAACTTATGTTTCGCTCACTGTAAATCGGTGAATGGCTATACCCGAACCTGGTAACACTATATTTGTTCGAAAATTGCAATTTCATTGCCCGTAGATAAGAGCGGGCATAGACAAACGCAGAGCGATTTGCTGATTAAGCGCCGTGCAAACGTCGAGTATTCTCTCTTATTACACGCATCTACACGGTAACATGTGACGCAAAAATGACATGTTACATTGCCCCCTTTCTTGGACAAAAAAATTTTTGGATGCAAACCTTCAGACTATAAATTTTTTTTTTTTTTTTTTTTTTTTATACTTCCAACACTCCTAAAAGCATGAATGCCTTTCTGGAATCCACCAACAAAAATTAAACCGCGCTTAAACCAACTCGTGGAATAAGACCTAAACGAACAACAAATTTTTAACATAAAACAACTCAGAAGACGATAAGTCTTTCTTAAACGAACTTCACTAAAACTATCACTCAAGAAAATTTATACTAACTAAAACTAACACAACCTATCTAGATGTTGTGACGGAAGAGCAAGGTAGAGGGATCATAGGGCTACAGCCTAACTATGTCTACCTAGCCTAACGTACACCTAATTAACCATAACGACTTACTGTCGACTTACTAAAGAAATTACCTAAAACTACCCTTATTTACTAACACGCACTATATTTCAGTGGCCTTTTTAACTGCAAATTATCCTACAATTAACCTTAAACAATACTTGCATATCTCCTAACAATATATCCGAAACTACGGTTCCGCCTATCCGCCTATTAAATACACTAGAAATACATAACGTTTTCGCGTAACCAAATCAGGCTGCTATCATCCATTTCGCATTCCGCGAACACTTAACCGTCCCATCGTGGGTTCGTATAACGATCACGCTCCGTCCATTTCACTAAATGTCCGTTTATCAACCATCAAACATTTAAATGTTTTTCATTGAAACCATACTCTCACGGGAGTACAATGGACCTACCTAGTCCAACAACGATCGGTCAATGAATATCATCGTTACGACCTTCCAAAAGTTACATCACTCTTACTACTTAGTTTCCGTACGACACGTCGTTTCTTTACCTAAGTGCTGGCAGGTGTGTTTTCCTTCATGGCAATATTTAAAAATAAAAAACTACTAACATAAACTACTAAAATTTAAAATTTGACATGACATAAACTAGAAATCACAAATGCATTTATATTTCCCCTCGACATTTATTTGGGGCGGGGCGATCTCTCCCGCTCCAAAGAATGGTGGAGGTACAAATAACTAATAAAATTTACTTCAACTATCTTACTGAGTCATTTGCCGTTAATTTTGGGTTGCAATTTGTCATCCTTACTAGGTTTTCGGCATAAAGGCTATAATTTAAAGAGTTACCAACCGCTCTCGGATCATTAGAGGCCTATAGATTATACTGAGTTGCCAACCGCTCAGTCATTACCTGGGAGGTGCAATTAACAACACAAAATTTAAGTCAAATAATATCGATGCTTGAATCTAAGCGAACTATGATTTTAATTTTCAAAAAAAATTACTATTATTTACTCTATCTCATTATACATAAGTCACGGTTATTAATTAATATCGAATAACCAGAATGATGAACACCTCCATACGACTAATATGGTAATAAGGCGAGTTCGCTTCCTAACGCTTACTTGAGTGTGCACGTACTCTAAGTGTAGAAAGCTTACTTACGACTGTCAGTACTTACTCAACTACTCTTCTGTCGGCGGCCCCGTGAAAGTGATGTCTTTCACGTGCCAATTCCCTATAGACTTTTTCGTTTCGAAGGCGCCTAATTCATAAACAAGAGAAGATATTCTCTTCAATACAATACATTTAATATTTCTTGGTGCCAATTTTGCCGAATAATATTTGCTCGCGTCTGATAACGTATAATGTTTTTTCCAAACAATTTCCCCAACCTTCAAAGTAAGCGGCCTACGCCGTAAATTATAATATTTCGCGTTTCGCTGATACGAACTACTCATGTTTTTCCGCACTTGCTTATATATTGTCCCCAGTTCTTTAAGAGAACCTGCAAATTTTGTTCTTTCGTCGAACTCAACTTCTTCAGGATTATCTAATCGACCAGCATAGTGTGCTCCTGATATAACTATTTCTCTTCCGTGAATAAGGAAATGTGGGGTGAATTTTGTTACCTCGTGCACGCTGTTGTTAATCGCGTGCTGCAGAGATGGCAAAAACTCATCCCAACTCCGGTGATCGCCCTTCACATACGAAGACAACACGTCTCCTACTACACGATTCACGCGTTCCGTGGGATCGAACTGCGGATGGTACCTAGCATTATACATTAATTTTGGAATATTATACTTTCCTACTAAACCTCGAAATTCCTTACCAGTGAAAACAGAACCGTTATCCACAATTAATGTGCGGGGCACTCCATATACCAAAAAGAATTTTTCTTCTACCAATTGCACAATAGTAGGCGCTGTGGCCTTGCGCATAGGGAAAATTACTGAATATTTCGAAAAATAGTCTGAAACAACTAAAATATATACATTACCTTTTCGCGTACGCGGTAATGGTCCTAACACGTCCATTGAAATCATTTCGAACGGTTTACCTACGAGTTTGGGTTGCCCCATTAATCCGGGTTTAGGTAGATTTGACGACTTATTAGCCAGACATGTTTCACACGCGCCTACATACTTTTTTACATCTTTTAGTAAATGTGGCCAGAAATATCGTAACGCTATTTTCTTGAAAGTTTTCATAACACCGAAATGAGCCGAATTTTGCTCATCGTGATTCTCTTTAAGTACCTGTGAACGTAAAGCATACGGAATAACTAATTTCCACGAATGCGGTTCTCGTAACGCATACTGGGTTCTAATATGTTTATACAATCTTCCGTCCTGTATAGACCAGTTTGGGTACCTATCAGGGGATTTTTTCACTCTGTTTTTTAAATTATCATACCAAGGGTCATCCGTCGGCAACTCAACTGTTTCTGCCGATATATATGAAACCATGATTCGTGACAACGCATCGGGGACGACGTTTAGCCTACCTGGACGATGCTGGATGTCAAAGTGGTATTGGCTCAGACGACACGCCCACCGAGCTAACCTACCTGATGGCGATTCTAATCGCATCAGCCATTTTAGCGAAATGTGATCCGTTACTACGGTGAAACTATGACCTTCGACATAAGGTCGAAATTTCTCAACGGCGAACACAACCGCTAAACATTCCCGTTCCGTGACACTGTAATTTCGCTCTGGCGCGGTCAATGATCGTGAGGCGTACGCGATTACGCGCTCTTCTTCCTTACTGCCTTGGGACAGGACAGCACCTAAACCACAATCAGAAGCGTCACATTGGATATAAAATGGTTTAGTGTAATCCGGGCAAGTAAGAATAGGGGCTGACACTAACGCATTTTTAAGTTTTTCAAAAGCTTCTTGTGTCTTCTCGTTCCAATCAAATTTTTTATTTTTCTTACTTGTAAGTGGGTTCAACGGGGCGACTATAGACGCGTGGTCTAATATAAATCTTCTATACCAGGAAGCCATTCCTAAAAATCGTTTAACTTCTCGCGCGTTCTTTGGTACAGGGTAATTAACTATAGCGGAGACCTTCTCTGGATCCGTCCGCAATCCTTCCTTATCGACAATATAACCTAAATATTTTAGTTCCGAGCGACAAAAATGAGACTTGTCCACATTTATTGTCAGATTTGCAAACTTTAATTTATCAAGAACTAGCTTCAACATTTCTACATGTTTTTCAAAAGTATCGGTCACAATAATTATGTCATCTAAATAAATAAATACATTCTCGTGAAATTCGGGGCCGAATAACGCGTCCATCATTTTCTGTAGCGTCTGCCCAGAATTACACAAGCCGAAGGGCATACGATTATAGATAAATAATCCACGCTTAGGTACTGTAAAAGCGCACTTGAGCTTACTGTCTTCACTTAATGGTACCTGCCAATACGCTGATTTTAAATCTAGCGAAGTCATATATTTTGCGTTTCGCAAATTATTCAAAATAGAGTCTATGTAGGGCAAAGGGTAAGCTGATTTTACCGTGAGAGAGTTTAACTTTCTCCCATCAAAACACGGGCGGTAGTCACCTGTCTTTTTTCGAACCATGACGATCGGTGAGTTCCATGGGGACTCTGCGGGTGAGACTACTCCTAGCTCAAGCATGTGGTCTAACTCTTTATTTACCAATTCAAGTATCGCGGGGGACATCGGACGATAACGCTGTTTTACAGGCTCTGCGTCACCCGTATCGATACAGTGTTCAACTAAATGTGTACATCCTAATCCAGTATTTTGACATTTTTTAAACTCCTCCACTATTGGCTTTAATAGGGATTTTTGTTCAATCGATAATTCACACTCTCCAGGGGGAGACAAATCTTCATCGTCGGAGTCCGATGAAACAAACTCAGGAAACAATGGTTGTTCCTGTATGTTCATTATCTGAGATCGATTTTTTTTTTCAACTTTCTTTTTTGAACCATTTTGGATAAATCTATTTATACCGGAAAAAATTTCAAACACATTCCAAAAATCTATTCCAAAGATAAACGGAACGGCTATTTCGTCAACGACGATTGCCTTTATATTTTTTGTTTTCTCCCCAACAGTCACAGGGAAAACAATAATACCGCGGGCCTCGCAAGGACTGTTACTTGCAATATAAACTGCCATTCCGGAGTGGTCATGTAACTTTATACCTAAACTCTGCAATAATTCATAACCTTTTTTATTAACAATTGAGCTTGTCGCTCCCGTGTCCAACAATCCCATGCACGGTACATCTTTCACCGTGAACTTAACGAAAGGTCGGCTTTCCAAATTTTCCGGTTGAAAATAAACAGAGTTTATTTGCACTGCACTGTAAAAAAGTTTTACATATTCTAACCAACTACTCCACTCCTCTGGGGAAGTTTTTATTATTCCTCTTTGTTTTGCGAGACCGGGTGTAAGTTTTTTGAGCACTCTGGACAATTTCTACGAATAACTCCCGGTTTTTTACAACCGTAACAGTGAGGCTGAGTCGGCGTCGGGCACTGTTCGCGTCTGTGGC
The DNA here is from genome assembly GCA_946902875.1 of Nematopogon swammerdamellus. NCBI lineage: Eukaryota > Metazoa > Arthropoda > Insecta > Lepidoptera > Adelidae > Nematopogon > Nematopogon swammerdamellus. The sequence goes on from OX336356.1 coordinate 15,000,939, forward strand.
CGAATCCACCGCACCTAAAACATTTATTGTTAGTGGTGTACACTCTACTTTTTTGTTCCTCTTTCACTTCCGTTATTTTGACAGTCGAGACGCGCCTATCCTGCTTGTGGGACGGTGCGCTATTGTAGTTCGGGGTACTACTCGAGTGAAAGCAAAGGTCGGCGTGTACTAAGTCGGACGACGATGGAGGTGGTACGGGGTGATTCGCACACTCTATTTTTAGATTTTCTATCTGCCTACACTTCCTGCGTAGTTTCTCTACTGTATCGAAATTGTCGTTATATACCTTTGTTTTGTAATAGGGGGCCATATTATTTTTAATAATGGTCACCCTCTCTACCTCGTTAAAGTCAGAACCGCAACGGCTAAAATACTCGTTCATAACCGCTATATACGATAGTACATTCTCTTTGGGATGTTGCGTTCTATTGTAAATTTCCTTGTGCGTCTTGATACGATACGAGGGTGGTAGGAACTCCTCCTTCAGCGAATCTACGAGTTCTTCCCACGTCTCGCAGTGACGTCCTATAGACCTGAACCACTCTAGTGCTCTTCCGTCAAATAACTCGACCGCTGATGCCAACACCTGAGGCATATCTACTCTTCGAGACTTCGCAAGTTCTTCTATCCGACTCAGAAAACCAAAGAGAGAGAGGGAATGGGTACCTGACTCTCCTGTATATATTAGATTCCATGTCGATACCGCTCTATGGGGATCGACGACGATGTTAAATGAGGGCTGCATGGCGACCGCGCTGCTCGCGTTCGACTGGCTCGGTGTCGGATCAGCTGACAACTCCCCACTCCGCTGCTCTGAAACGTGATGTGGCACACCTTTCACTACTACTTCACGACCCGACATTTTATCAATTGCCGTTTTACATTCGTCTGCTAAAGCGCGAGCTAACTCAATTTGGTCGCTACTCATGTCACATTCCAACAAACGGTAAACGCGAAGTTTCAAAAAATGAGCTTGCGTGTAGGTTTTTTCTAACTCGCTAACATTTGTAGATTCTATGTGTTTCCTAATATCTTTTAACTTTTCTTGGCAAATATTTATTTCGACACTTGGGTCGATATCTATGTCGACGACTTGCGACTGTCCGGACGATGACTCAGTTTTCAAAACTGTCCGCAGATCTTTACGCATCTGCTCAACACTACATTTTTCCGTCGAAACACCACGTATCTTAAGTTCGTAACTTAATTCGTCGGCACCAAGCCTGTTTACGGATACCCGTAACTCTGTCATATTTAACACAATACACAATCCAGTCACATCAACACTCGAAAAAAAGAAAAGATATTTTTATTCCTCTTCCGTCACCCAAAAGAAATCAATTTAACATTATAAATTATTTTTTTTTTTTTTTTTTAAATTCATACTAAAAGCAAACCCTCCTGTATTTCGATACTTTGCCCCGCGTTGAAGGCGCCACTTTGTAGCTGTGTTTCCCTGGGCTCACTCGTGTTCGGGTTTGGGTGTGGGTTCGAATCACACTTGGACAACACCAGGGCGGCTTGCTTTTATTCTACGGAATGCTTGGGTGCACGGAGAGAAATAAATACAACTTATTGACACATATTAAACTTCTTTTATTTTTATCAATTCATTTCAACGGCACACATTTCTTAAACCTTTATTTCTTATTACACTTTACGTCGTCGCCTGGGACGTCCGTGCACTATGGCACCTTGCATCTGAAGGATGCTTTCTACAATTATGTGCTTAATGTTAACATTCTCTATCGCCTATAGCGCTCCTTGGCTGAAGGCCGCGTAGGTACATCCTACGGCTAATCTACAATGACATTTCTTAGATTCTTTCGCACGGCTACGACGAACCGGCGATGACGTGGCACTATTGTCTTTCGCTCATTATTAACTCGCTTTAACGTTCACTGAACTCATTCACTATACTTTGACAAACCGTCTGCCCTCCTAACAAAAGTTATTGGGAAACGACACACCTTATTTCTTTGTTCATCGCTCGCGACGCATAGCCACGATGCAGCTGAGACACCCGGACGCTGCCGTGGAGCACCAGCTCCCACGGGAACAGCTATCCGGTGACACGACGCTGACGCGCCGGCGCGGGGGGGGACACGTGCGGTCGGCCCGCGTGCGCGCAGCAACTCAGAGGCAGCCCCATGCAGCGACGCTGCTACCGGCGACTCCTCCGCTTGACGTCTCGTTCGTCTTATCTCCGTACTAAGAAACCGCAGCTAGGCGGTCTCTCGACGAAGCGCAGCCGAAACAGGTGGGGTGTTGGGCTGTGTCCCTGGCGGCCTATCTCCGTCGACGTCCGCCGGAGCTCCAACTCCGCCTCCTGTTCGCTCCCGTACCCGGCGAAAATGGCGCCATGTCGACGACGCGACGTGGCAATAGAAAGAGAAACGTCGGCTCCAGAACATTCCGCTCGTCGTCTGGGTTGCCAGCTCCTTTTCCTCGAATTCCATCTCTCGCGCGGTGACAACTAACGCGACCGTGCGGAAATACTCAAAACCATTAAATCATTTGACGCTAGTCCAACCCTGCACAAGTACGGAATATTATTCCTACTATTTTAACTAGAAGTTACATATTTCTTTTATTAATTCAACTCAGACTATGATTTTACAATCCGGTCCGACCATGGTCGCCCGGCAACTTATGTTTCGCTCACTGTAAATCGGTGAATGGCTATACCCGAACCTGGTAACACTATATTTGTTCGAAAATTGCAATTTCATTGCCCGTAGATAAGAGCGGGCATAGACAAACGCAGAGCGATTTGCTGATTAAGCGCCGTGCAAACGTCGAGTATTCTCTCTTATTACACGCATCTACACGGTAACATGTGACGCAAAAATGACATGTTACAAGTTGTAGGTTTTAATGTTTTTAGTACATAACAGCCGCTTGCTATTTTATTTAGCAATTGCTCTATGTGAAATTGCCAGCTTAGTGTTTCGTCAATATTTATTCCTAAAAATTTTATACTGTTTACCGATTGTAAGTCTTTAATTTCCTCCGTTATACTTTGTTTGTCATAATTTAAGCTCTTCGAGAATATCATAAAACATGTCTTTGTTTTGTTAAGTGCTAATTTGTTGCTACTAAACCATTGTTCCAGCTCGTTTACATTTTTTTTAATTTGCTTTGCTAATTCATGTTTATTTTTAGACTCTATTATAGAGCTTGTATCGTCAGCAAAAAGAAATACTTTACCTGTGCTTATATTATCAATCAGATCATTTACAAAGATCAAAAAAAGCAGTGGGCCCAGCACAGATCCTTGGGGAACTCCACATTTAATATAGGCACTGTCTGAATTAACTTTAACTATTGCTCTTTTATTTTCGTTTACTACCTGTAGTTCTATATACTGCTTTCTTTTTTCCAGATATGATTTAAAAAACTGTTGTTGTATTCCCCGTAGACCATAAAATTCTAACTTGTATAGCAAAATTTCATGGTCTACGCAGTCAAATGCTTTGCTGAGGTCACAGAAAACCCCAGCACAGTGGACCTTTTCATTATGAGCATTTATAACATTTGATATTAGCTTATTTACGGCGTCTATTGTTGATTTAGATTTTCTATATCCAAACTGATAATTTGTAAAAAACATATTTTTTTCAAAGTATTCAGTTAGTCTATCAGCTACAACTTTTTCAAATATCTTAGATACTGGTGACAATATTGATATTGGCCTATAGTTGGATGGGTCTTTTTTATCCCCTTTTTTGAATATTGGGATTATCTTTGCAATTTTGAGTTCACTTGGATATACTCCATCTTCCAAACATCTATTTATAATATAAGATAATGGTTTGCAAATACAGTATTTTACTTCTTTTATTAATTTAGTCGGAATATTGTCATAGCCTACAGAACTTGTATTTTTCAAGGAATTAATTATCTTGATAATTTCTGTTTCGTTTGTAGGTTCCATGTAAAACGATTTCCTATTGTTTATTATTTTATTTTGTAGCATAATTTTGTATTCATTTTTAGTAATTGGTTGAGTGTTATTTGCCCTACTGTTCATTGATGTTTTCAGTCCAACATTCGTAAAATATTTGTTTAATTCATTTGCAACTTCTATATTTTCAGTCACTTCTTTTCCATCTATTTGTAGTTTTATGTTATCTCTTTGTTCTTTTTTGCTTTGATTAGTATCTCTTTGTATTATTTTCCAAGTGGTTTTAATTTTGTTTGATGATTCTTGTATTTCCTTATTGTTGCACAAGCTCTTAGCTTTTCTAATAATTTTTCTAAATAAACTATTGTATTTTTTATATTTTATTTCTAAATTGGGGCATTTTTTTGTTTTAAGGCTTATGTACATATTTCTTTTCACATTACTCGATATTCTTGTCCCTTTTGTCATCCATTTTCTCTGTCTATTTTTTATTATGTGGATTTTATAGGGAAAACATTCTTCTATAATACTTGTAAATATTTTATTGAAAATATTATATTGAGAGTTAGGTGTTTCTTCACACGCAATTTCTGACCAGTCTTCTTCAATAATTTTATTATGAAACTTTTGCATATTTTTTCTTCCAAAATTTCTTTGCTTTTGTTTATATATTACTTCTTGCGACTTATGGTTTTCTAATGATATTATTATACCATCGTGGTCCGATAGGTCACACGGTATTACTTCTGTTTTTAATGTAATAATATCCAAATTTGCCAAAACATTGTCTATCATTGTACTTGAGCTGTGTGTGATTCGCGTTTGTTCTAAGATTGCACTTTTTAGGTTATATGGTTTTATAATTCTTTTAATTTTTTTTAAATTTGTGTTATTTCTATCTAGAAAATTTATATTAAAATCACCTACCAATATAATATATTTTGCACTTAAGTGCTCTAAAATTTTGTCTAGGTGTTCTAAGAATATGTTGATGCTAGAATTTGGACTCCTGTATATTAATAATAAGCAAATTTGTTTTTCTTGTGCTGTTGTTTTTATTCTTATTCCACTTATTTCTATAATTTTTTCTATATTGTACGATTTTAAGTTAATTTCTTCGACCTTTGTTACAAAATCATCCAAACAGTATATAATGGTTCCTCCTCCTCTATAAAGCGATCGACTTTGATAAGCTACCGGCTTATATCCATCTATACTAATGCAATTTTCTTCTCCTAATTCAAGCCAAGTTTCTGTAAAGCACAGGAGTGTTGGTTTTGAGTTTTTTTCTACATCTAAGAAATCTAGGTAATCTTCTAGTTGTAATATTTTGTTTCTTATGCTTCTAATGTTTAGGTACATAACATGCAATGTATTTTTTATTTTTGAATGTTTTTTATATGTCTTGTCTGAAAATCCGAATATTTTTTCCAACTATTGTAAAAAATTTCATTAATGTTTTTAAGTATTTTATTGATTGCTAATACTATTTTATATTTACCATTATCTGACAGTTTTACGCGGTCCATTTTGTAATCGCTTGAACATAATTTTTCGTTGCTGTCGGCAATGTATACATGACTCGTTTTGCCAAAACATTTTATTATCTCAAAATTTAGTTTCGATATGTACATATTGTAGGGCATGCTGTGCTCCTGTTCCTCCATACTATACGGTATCGTGCTAATAATTACATTAGTGTTCCTTAACTTATTTACAGCCGTATTCATGCAGCCTATCACGTCGTTAATTGAGTTTAAACCATAATCACTCGATCCTGCCATGATCACTATACAGTCTTATCACTATATATGATCACTATACAGGATACAGCAGTAGGTAGGACAGATGGACGGACGGACGACGTAGGCTTAGTAATACCACAGATTACTTAATACTTACTTCGTAACAGATAAATCACTCCATAGAAAATGTTCCTACCTTCGGGCTTTAATAGCCTACTGTTTCACATCGCCAATCGCTCCGTGCGAAAATGTACCTTAACGATCGAGTGTAAAGTGTTTATTGCTTTGCAGCTGCGCGCAGTTGCGTGGGCGAGTGTCTATGTATACTTCGCGCGGCTGACGAATTTGTACTGAAAAAGACCGCCGGCGGCCCGTCGGGCGATAGGTAGTTAGCGCGCGCAAGTACATAGAGTGCGTGAGGCCTGGTAATACGCTTCCGTACGGATACCTAAAAAAGGCACGCCCTTCTAGAACTAAGATGCGCTTGCCCCTATCCCACCCCAGCTAATAGTCGACAATTCAGTTAAGAATGTTCGACATATCGTCTTATTCACGCATTTCAGCTGACTCGCTTTTGATAATCGGAATGAATCCACAAAAGATCGGGGTCACGACTCTTATGTGAAAATAAAAACATATTTGAGAAGAAAGTATTGGATCTGACATAAAGGTTTCATGTTGGGATCGAATTTTCAATAATTTAATCATAGAATATTATGAACTTTTCTTTTCCACAAATGTACTACAAAAAATAAAATATGATTACCTACCGTTAATCGCTTTGTGGAGAGAACTGCTGGATAGTGTACCTTGCAAATATATACCTATTTGCTCGTGACTCCCGCAATGTGATCGTGAATCGTTTATCAATTCGCAATAACATCACATTGTTAGATATTTGCTACAGACAAATATTATATAAGTACATACATATTATTATCCTTTGTTGTTCGGTTCCATCCCGTCGTTCAATCAAAATATTATTTGTTTGTACTATCTATTGTTTATTGTATAACTTCATCTATAAGTATCTAACCTACGCATGCACATGTTCCTGGTTCGAATCCTGTGTTTCTGGGACCTCTGTATTCTCTTTATTTTAGACTTTGCGTCTAAATATCTAATGAAGATAAAGAGTTTACTTGTTCTAGTAATCAGCCTGAATAAAATATTTGTTTACATCCGACAAAATTATGTAAAAAAAGTAAACAATTAAGGGCGCCCAAAATACAAGAAAGGTGTTTAAAAAAATGTATTTGCTATATCGTAAAAGCGGTAACACATGCAAGCGGCAAATTTGGTATGATTATAGTACGAACTCTAAAGTATCAATCAATATCGATATCAATCTGTAAGGGATGGCCATTGATAGGTTACTTTGTCTTCTGAGATACTTTTTAGACTCTATGTATGATACTAAAACTAAATTGACGATTTTTAGAAATATTTTCTATATGTAAGTATGTATCTATGTTCCTCCATAACTCTTAAACCGATCATCTGAATTCTATGAAACTTATTGCAAGCACATTTAACTATACGGGACACCGGATAGGCTCGGGATCAGTTCCGGTTACACTAAGATGTGGCTCTCATACAAACCGAATTGTTCCGGGCGCCGAAATAAAGTTACCGTAGGTAGCGGGATTACTTACTTACTTTAATCTTTTTATACGAATTTCATGCGAGCGAAGCCGCAGGCAAAAGCTAGTAACAAACAATAATAAAATTCGGCCCTCCCTGGAAGCTCGACGCCAAAGAGGGGATCTAATAGAGGTGTACAAAATTCTGACGTGTAAATACGATTGCCCTGAGCTGATCCAAATGTTCACATTGAACCAAAACGTTCATCTTCGAGGCCACAGCATGAAACTAAGTCGAACAATCTTTAACAGCAATACTCGCAAACATTTCATAACAAACAGAGTGGTGGACGACTGGAACCAACTTCCAGAGGAAGTAATAAGCGCACTTACTACTAACCAATTCAAAAATAGACTAGATAAATATCTAACAAATAAAACATAATCTCAAAAAGAGTGCTCAAGAACGAAAAAAAAAAGTGAGATAATTACGAAAAACAACAAATTTTAACTGGATTTAGACATATCAGCCTAGGCTGCCTGTCTAAAATAAATAAATAAATAAATTACGTGGTAGTATGGAAACCTCGGTGCGCGAGTCCGACTCGCACTTGACCGGTTTTGGTCACATGTCCGATATGAGAAAATATAAAAGCATACTTAGGTACACATATTATTTTCTTCAATCTAAGCATCCAAACCGCCATTTTTTTTTTCAACCCTCCTCTAAGTACACTGAAAGGGCGGTTTTCTCGTCTTATATCTTCCAATTAAGGTCTACTGGTCCCACTCCGCTATCGATACTTCTATTAAAGTACCGGTCCATTTGCGCCGTCGGGCTCTGAACCACTCATCCTTAACGAATCTATATTTCCCGGCACATCCTCTCCATGGTCCGGGAACATCCCGGTGGTCCCGATCATTATTTTTTATCGTCCACTGCCCCTCTAATGACATCGCTTCCAAGATACATAGGTTTACCTCGTTTCAGAGACTTTCGGTCGGGACATTTTGACGTGAAATCATGTCTCACTCATATGTTACAAGGTGGGATGCATGTAAACTAAAATATGACGTCACCGACACGAAACACGTACCGATAAAATGTTCAATGCTCAGTTTCTAACACAGAAATCAAAAATATTTTTGATTTCTGTGGTTTCTAAGTAACGCACATACAAAACGCATATTAGCGAAATGAGGAAGGTGGCGCAAATACAACAGTCCCTTCCCTTGCCCCTTACAAGGTGGTAGGCCAAATTGTAGCCGACCGGGTTGGCACCACTGTACTGGATGTAATGTAAGATGGCCGCATAGCAACCTGGGTTGTGTTCTCCTAGTCCAGCCAGTATAGCCACCAATTCAGCGAAGTGAGAGCATGTGCTTTGGCCCCTCTGACTAAGCCCATACGGGATTACATTAAAAAACAATACACGGTGAACAAAAAACCTGTCGAACACCCGAAGGCAGGAAGTACAGTTTCAGATACTGAATCGGATAGGATAGTTTTTTTTTTCGAAATTTATATGAAAATATGCCCTTTTTCAATTATTCCTAAGTATCAAGATGTCTTGTTGTCATAACTAAATTATGTCTGCATGTCATCATAACAGTGATGTGAAGTTAAACCCAACTACCATATGTCTTAAGCACGTGATATCAGTTTTCTAGGTACCTACCTAAGTAATATTCTAAAACTTATTACTTATACAAAATAATAGTTTGTTGCACACTAACAGACCTCAAAGCACTTACCGACTTCATTTTCAGTACAGAAGACAAAAAAAAAATTAAAATCGGCAAATTATTTTACAAAGGATTTCACTAAAGACCTAAGAACACTTCACTTCATTCAATGCGGCCTCATTGGCGGCGAGGCGGCGGCGCTTTGTGTCGCGCGCGCGCCGCCACTGCGCCGTCGCCGGCGCCGCCTAGATAATTTTGCATTAGAAGTAAAAGGTCGTGATACTTATTCAATTTTTTTATTTAAAAATTTTGTCTGAATTAAAAAAAAACTAGCCTATCCGATTCAGTATCTGAAACTGTACTTCCTGCCTTCGGGTGTTCGACAGGTTTTTTGTTCAACGTGTATATTATTATTACTAGCTGAGCCCGCGGCTCCGCTCGCGTGAAATTCGTATTCCAAAGAAGAATGTAAGTAACTAAGGGCGAGGCCGAAGGCCGAGCTGCGTTCAGGTAATCGATAAACCTTCTTAAAGAAAGTAACTAACTAAGGGCGAGGCCGAAGGCCGAGCTGCTTTCAGGTAAACGATAAACCTTTCTCAAATAAAGGAAGTAAGTAAGGGCGAGGCCGAAGGCCGAGCTGCGTTCAGGAAGACGATAAACCTTCTGGAAGAAAGGAAGGAACTAAGTGCGAGGCCGAAGGCCGAGCTGCGTTCAGGTAAACCAAAAACCCCTTCCGCCTTCGGGCCTCGCCCTTAAAGACTTCCTTTTTTCGATAGAATATAATATCGTTTACTCAATCTATTTATTTCATAAAAATAAAAAAGTAATATTAATAACTAAAGAATTAAACCTACCTAACAAACATTAAAATAACTATCAAAACGGGCATTTTTAAATGTTCTTAGAGCACTTGCGGCGTTATCCGGCTGGATGGCAAGGCTTACCCTTTGAATGAAGTACATAAGCCCTTGATGGCGGGACACCAGTTGCGTCAACCAGCAGAGGCTCAAACCTCTTTTGGCTTCACTGCTCCACGGACCGAGGGTTTCAACCGCAAACGCAACAAATTCGAAATCTTGAATTATATTTCTATATTTGCTGCGTTTGAGGCTCTCCGCCCCAGCCTCGGCCGCGCCAGCCGCTCTTGAAGATGTCCTAACGTGACTTGGAGCCAATGTGAGAACAAAAGTGGCGTCCCACATCAAAGAACTACCCTTAGTCCATGGCACTAAGGTGATAGCATCGGGCCTCTTGCCATCCAGCCGGGAATAACCGCGAGGTTCTAGGATGCACGGTATATTTGCCGTTAGAAGCGTGGAGTTTATAATAAAATTTCAATCTTAATATTAATTAACTTTATTCGAGATGGTTTAGCTACTTCCTGAACGCAGCTCGGCCTTCGGCCTCGCCCTTAGTTACTTGCTTTCTTCGAGATGGTTTATCATTTGTCAGAACGTAGCTCGGCCTTCGGCCTCGCCTTAGTTACTTACTTTCTTCAAAAATGTTTACCTTCTTCCTGTACGCAGCTCGGCCTACGGGCTCGCCCTTAGTTACTTGCTTTCTTCGAGATGGTTTATGGTCTTCCCGAATAGAGCACGGCCTTCGGCCTCGCCCTTAGATACTTACTTTCTTCAAGATGGTTTAGCTTCTTCCTGAACGCAGCTCGGCCTTCGGTCTGCCCTTAGTTACTTGCTTTCTTCGAGATGGTTTTTCAATTATCAGAACGTAGCTCGGCCTTCGGCCTCGCCTTAGTTACTTACTTTCTTCAAGATGGTTTAGCTTCTTCCTGAACGCAGCTCGGTCTTCGGCCTCGCCCTTAGTTACTTGCTTTCTTCGAGATGGTTTTCAATTATCAGAACGTAGCTCGGCCTTCGGCCTCGCCTTAGTTACTTACTTTCTTCAAGATGGTTTAGCTTCTTCCTGAACGCAGCTCGGCCTGCGGCCTCGCCCATAGTTACTTACTTTCTTCGAGAAGTTTTATGGTCTTCCAGAATAGAGCTCGGCCTTCGGCCTCGCCCTTAGTTACTTACTTTCTTCAAGAATGTTTTTCTTCTTCCTGAACTCAGCTCCGCCTTCCGCCTCGCCCTTAGTTACTTTCATCGAGAAAGAATATCGTTTAAGTGAGCGCAGATCCGCCTTCGGGACCGCCTTTAGTTACTTACTTTCTTTTTTTAAAATACGAATTTCACGCGAGCGAAGCCGCGGGCAACAGATATATAAATTTTATTGCACCAATGACAGCGACATAACTTCGACTTTCAATTATTATTTTTATTTATCAAACAATTTGTCACCGGCCAGCTCACGTCGAGATGACAGTTCTCCGTTGTCAACATGACATTTAAAATTGTTTTTTACCTTTACTTTGGATTACGTGATTTTTATTATATTTTTTAATTATTATTCACTATAAAAAGTTTCGTAAAATTCCGTTCAGTGGTTTTTGCGAGATGCGCGTACAAATAGACATTTTTGCATTTACGATTTTATGATATGTATAGAAAGAATAGATATGTATAGACTATTGTGTTCAAGTTATAAAAAAGAAGAACTGTTATTTTCGTTGTATCTACTTATTTTTAAATTTCGAATGAATATTGTATTCAAATTGTATTTGCTGCCAGTTCTCAAGATATAATTATGTACTTTGGACTACGTGATTTTAAACGCGCAATATAATGTTTATAATTGTTAATTTTTTTTTATTTTTGTAATTTTTTTTTACGTATTATGTTAACCCGGCATATAAACTGCCACTATACAAAGTTTCGTCTAATTCCGTTCAGTGGTTTTTGCGTGATGCGCGTACAGACAAACAAACAAACAAACAAACAAAAATTTTAAAAACTGTTCTAACATGTTCAGTATCTCATTTTAAGCCACCCTGGTTAGTTTTTTTCCGAATACATTCAATGTACAGACTTTCTTACCTCTACGATTTTATTATATGTATAGATTATTTGCAGGCACAGTGTCATCTAAGTTAGACGATTTTTTTTTTCAATTCGTTTCAAGTGTAACCATAGCAACCAGATTTTTGAAGTGAAAACTTCTTTAGCGGCGCTTGGCACTTTTTTTAGATGGGTAAAAAATGTTAAACTCGCGTCAGATCTCGCGTCAGATCCGTAGCCTGATCGAAAAATAGTAAGATTCGAAACTTCTTTAGCGGCGTTTGGTACTTTTTTTAGATGGCTAAAAAATCTTAAACTTGCGTCAGATCCGTAGCCTGATCGAAAAAGCGTAAGATTCGTTGAAATTGTGGATGAAAGTTGATGTTTCTGAGAAATAAACTTTTAGATGTAAAATAATTATAATAGTTCTGTAGTGTTAAATTTTTTATGTAATATAAATTGTCATGTTTGCCTGCGATAGCGCAATAAATGAATATTGTATTTTACCACATAAATGATAGTAGTTTTATATTGATAAATAAAACAATTCGTGCGAAATTATTCCCTAACCATTCCAAAATATTCAAAAATGCACAACGTTGATGTTTAAGTTTTCACTTCTGCCGGCACTCCCGGAGTGCAACCTTAGGCTTTTTTATATTTCTTTACATTGTTCATCAAGAGAACATACATACATGCATTCTTCATGTGCCATTGTGATTCTAAGTTTAAAGAACAGCGGCAGAAGTACGAAGCGACTCCTACCGCCAGAATTTGTTTATGTAATCCGGTATAGTTGGCTGAGCCAGAGGGGCCAGTGCACATGCTCCGACCAGCCAATATCACCTCCGAGGAGCCAACCAAAGACCTCTACTTGGATTGCTGGCTATACTTGACGAGAGGAGAACACAGGCGAGGCTGCTACGCGGCCAACTTACGTCCGGTGGTACCAAGCCAGTCCGCTACAATTTGAACCCACCACCAAGTGAGGGACAAGCGAAAGGACTACAGTTTTGTCGGCGGATTGCCTCGTTACGCACCATATCACGTAGCGATATTCCCAACATGGCTCGCTCCATTGCTAATAGCTAATTGCTGCATTTGGACAAAATACAGCGACCGGCAGAGTCCATGTTTCACACCCGTACGCCATAACCGGGAGGACACACAACAAAAACTGTGTATATAAAACAGTACTATTGAAGAAAGACAGCATTCGCTCCGCGTCATCGTGGCCCCGACAGCAACGTCGTCCCTCCGACTCCGAACCGTCCGCAATAGCCTTGCACGTCTGCTAACCCTATCGCTGCTACGTCTTAGGAAACCTTTATCTGGCCGTCCTCCGCGCAAGAGATTTAGTAGCCTATTTCGTCACTGGATATTATTTGGCCGCGTCCCTCCTGCGAACATTATTTCGGGCATTATCACTAATTTCCCGGCTCCTGGCGAGATGTGATTTAGTCATGTGTGAATTATTATACGTGAGTCGGTGAACAGTAGTTGTGAATCGGTCAAGAGAAGTGCACCCTACTATTCTGCGGATTACAGATTTTTTTTTTAATAATATTAAATTTATTTTAGATTTTTTTTTTATTTTATGGATAGCGCGACATGTCGCATTGTTTCACCTACGAGTAGGTATATCTTAACAACAGTCGAACGACCGCACCACTGAGCACCAAGGCTGACATTGACCTGACACAGTCTTTCTTTATCCCTCATCAACAAGCCTGAGGAGCTGGTGAGAGGGACCCTGATTGTAAGTCAGGCCCAGGTACACAATACATTATTATTTAATCCTAATCCTAGCTTTTGCCCTCGGCTTCGCTCGCGGTAGACTCGATTGAATGGCAAATCCGATTTAAACTCAAATATGATAATAAACGATTGCTTCTCTTATATTCTCTCTCCCTCTCCCGTCCATACTATAGGTACTTTATTTGATACTGCTCAGGCCTAAAGCTATTTAGCGTGATGGTATATAGCCTATAGTGAGCCTCAAGAACTATTCTTTCCATCGGCGCAAATTGCATCAAAATCTATTCAGTGGTTCCGGAGTTTACCTCAAACTTACAGACAACGACCTTTTTGTCCGCCTTGTAGCTGGCATAGTCTCTGAGCGTGGTTTCGCGAAGAGTGGTGTTATTGGCTGTGTCTCTGATCTTCTTTTGAACTTTTGGACACAGCCACCCGTGCCGGTTTTCAATAAAAAGAGACAGACATTCCCTTTTATAAGAAGTCGAGATTGAGACAACGAATGCAGGTGTAAAATGAATACATATTGCTCTCCGAAATTCAACCCCCAACATAATCAGTTGGAGATTCGGGAAGCGAAAGAATTTAATGATGTACCAAGCGACACTATACTTCCGACACGGACACCACCGTGACACGGAAGACTCTTCTCTGCTGTGTGAAGCCTCCGCATTCTCGTGCAATTTATGCAAAAACGAAGACACGAAGAGGATAGAGTCAAGTCAGCATCAGTGGCTCAGTGGTGCGGTCGGTCGACTGTTTGTTATGGCATATGGCAATATGGCATTTTGCGGAAAGTTGATCAGAGTAAAATAAATAAACCGGCCAAGTGCGAGTCGAACTCGCGCACCGAGGGTTCCGTATCGCCATGTCATGGTCAGCGCCACTCACGCCATCTATGGGGTATTTTATGAAATGCTTCATATTAGTTCAAATTCATGATAAGTTAAAATGGTTCATAGTCTTTTCGGTAGATGGCGCGCATACACTTTTTTAGTTTCTTCTATGGGAATTCACGTGAATTTTTTACTTTTTCTTATTTTTTCTCGGCTCGGCGGGGCGCGGCGGCAACGAGTGCTCCATACATACGTAAGTATCTACGCACGTTCTCCGACTTCCGAACAGCTGATGCCCGTTAAATGTGTTTCAAGGCCGTAGTTCAATGACCGCCGCGTGCGTAGCACAGATAATGTGCGAAGTTACGTAGGTAGGTAGCTACCCACCCAACACGTGTTCCTAATGAATTCAAACTTTAATAAACTTTTACAATTATTATCTCAGTAATTGTTAGAAATAGAAACATAGGTTCTTAGCAAAAGGTGTTAAATGAATTTAGGAGAGTCTGTTAGTATTTTGTATTATAAAATAAATTATAAAAATGAAATATACCAAAAATATTACCCCCCATTTTTTATAATTTTAATGATCTATTTCCGATATAGAACACTCCCTTTACGCATCGTCAGTTAAAAAATACCTTATATATCTGTCTGTATATGAAATGTGTAAAAAATCTCATGATCGAGCCTCTGGCATGTTTCTACTGTACGGTCGAGCGTCATTCGATCTCGTTATGATTAAAGTCAAGCGGTACTTACTTGCGGCGCGCCGACCGCGCCCCCCTTTTCCCTCTAACCAAATCTTCCCCCACTCCTACAATCCACAGATCTTCAAATCGCGGGTTAATAGCCTTTCCCCAGCAACATTAGTCCACCTCCAAGCCGGACTGGCACCTCCACGGGGGTGAAATTGGCTGCGCCTGAGGTTGCGACCTCGGACAGAGCCACCCAGTTCGGTAGCAATAAAAAAAAAAAAAAAAAAAAAAAAAATGCTCAAATGCTCCGTGGACCCAACCTAGGACCAACTTTTCCTCCGTTCACTCTCAAATAGAATACGATCATGTGAACTTGGCACTATCCGAGTCTTTATTCAAATCGAAGTCTATTGTGCCATTTTAATGTTCTTTACTGGCTGCAGTTCCACTTTGAAACGATAAAATAGTGAGGAAATAGGACATTTAACTTGATACATCTCCTCTATCCCTGTCGATAGTGAAGTTACAGCGTGAATAAATTGTCTTTAGGCTTGGCGTATACATTGTGTTCATACATATACATTGCGGGTGGCTGAGTGGTCTGGGCATCGGCTTCCTGTTGCGAGAGGTTCGAATCCAAACGTCCCGACAATACCGTATGTAAATCGATAAAGTTGTTCTCAAATTATAAGGATATTCATATATTGACGTACGTTACACGGCCGTTGAAAATTAGCTTGATTTATTAGGATTCGCAGTTGGGTTTTAAAATGTTCACTTTTTCATATAATATTTTATAATCGTCACCATGATCACCACCATCTTGCAGGCCTCGGCCTTTATGTAGTCGATCCATTGACATCTGGCTTAACTAATAACAATAAATAATAACTTTTGCCTTGGCGCATAGGCTGATAGCGAAGAGCCTCGACGATCACCTTGAGAGGCTCTCGCTGAGTGGTTGGGTCAAGGGCCAGATCCAGAAGGCAGCGCTGCTCGACACTGCACGCATCGTCCGGAGGTTTCTCTCTTTGGGACACGACCAGCGGTCGGGCGACCAGCGGCGGGGCGAACCCAGGCTGGGTTAGCCCCGCCGCCGGTGGTGGAAACTCTCGTTTATTTTTATATATTAATTTTAGATTTTAAGTTCTTGTTGTTGTATAAATATGTAAAATGTATATTAAAAAAACGTGTAAATAATTGAATAATAATAAAATAAAATACATATTTTTGTTTTTTTTTATGGAAACTGACACGGTTGGTTACATCACCTGCAACATCCGTGATGTCAGCCCATAACACCGGGTGAGCTTGGTGCCACGTCAGTGCTTCCCTTCGGTCGTGCCGGATACACTGAACTGGACGGAAACACAAACTATTTACATAGCCCTTTCGACCGACCTTTCATTCAGTGCGGTGGTAGCAATCCGGGCGGCTTAAACCCTACCACCTAGTAATATAAGAAGGGGGAGTCATATCCCTTAGTCGCCTTTTACGACATACACGGGGAGAGATGCAGTGGGGCTATTCTTTTAAAGTACCGAAAGAAATAATTCGCCTCACGAGACAGTCCCTCGACTCGTCCAGTCGAATGCTTTTAGTCGATAAGGTCACTTAACTCAATAGCTAACTTCATCCATTGATTCTTCTTCTGACCTCCTTCGCATCCGAACTGGACCGGGCGAAGTCGCAGACACGCTAATTAGTTTTAGGCAAAGAGATAAAAGTACCCAGAAAAGGCGTCGTTGTATTGAGTAGTGTTCACCTTGTTACCGAATGTTCGGCATGCACTCCATTCTAAGCAAACAGATGATGCGTTATAAACAGGTGTGAGGGAGAAAGACATTCATGTTGTAATGATTGTTTTTATTTATTTGGAAAATCTACAGTTTAGCATTACACCAAGTGAAAGAAAGAAAGAAAAGATAGACAAATTAAACGTATTGTCATCAACAAAACATATACAAAACATAAAAATGTAGAATAAGTAATAAATAACCTAAATTTAAATAATAAACATAATTTAACAAACAAACTGCGCCCATAATTTTTCAGATGATCAGTAATTATTTCGACCAATTACAAATGTTTCCTTTAAAATCAAATTTATAGTAGGTAGGTACTACTTTTGCACGCGACTTCGCTTTGCGTGTTTAGGGTTTTACCTTTTTTGCTTACACCTCAGGCCGTCGATGATGTAGCTTTATTATTTTTAGCCTAAAACAATCTTGAGAAGTGGCAGAATGTAACAGTGAAACCATATGTAAATCGATAGAGTGGTTCTCGAGTTATAAAAAAATTCATATTATTTTGACATAGGTTACACGGCCCGTAAAAACTTTGCGTAAATTAAGTGTTTACGTCTTCATGACTTGTTCGAACTCAAAAAACCGGCCAAGTGCGAGTCGAACTCGCGCACCGAGGGTTGCACCTCGCGCACCAATGTCATGATTAGTTCAAATGCTTCATAATCTATTCGGTAGATGGCGCGCGCGCATACACTTTTTTGGTTTCTTCTATGGGAACCCCCGTGATTTTTTTACTTTTTCTTGTTTTTATTATTTGTTGTTATATCGGCCATAATAACACATTTTTGTGAAAATTTCAACGGGCTACCTATTACGGTTCTAGAGATACAGCCCTTGGACGGACGGACAGAAAGACGGACGGACAGACAGACAGACAGACGGCGTAGGCTTAGTAATAGGGTCCTGTACCGGATACACAACCCTAAAAAAGGTATACCTATGTAAAACGGATGACTTTTACATCACCTTGAACGAAATCTAAATACTAAATACGCAAATTCTAAATACTTCAAAAGTTCACGCCACTTCTAGGAAAACTGTCTCTAGTTTCGTGCATGTTCGGACAAGTATACCTATTTTTGATGCTTGATTAAAGTTTGTTGAGGAGTTGTTCGGTCTGGTTGATCATGACCGGTGCGAAAGGTGTCCTGGTGGAAATGTGAGATACTATAGTATAAAGTACATGGTGCGCCGAGTGCTCGAGTGGTCTAGGTGTCGGCTTCTGTTGCGAGAGGTCCGAGGTTCGAATCCAACCGGCGTGTACCAATGAGTTTTTTATACAGGTACGTAGGTTAGTCTGTCCTTTTTACAAGAAAAAAGAATTATAAAAATCGGTCCTGGTTTAGGGGTGAGAAAACATAAGCCATGAAAGACGATATTTTTCCATCCCCTTTCCACCTCCGCACCACGTGCACTGGGCAGGGATTGCATACCTACACGCTGGACTTACCGCGCATGTGTAACAATCGATTCTGCAGATCTTTCCTCTACAGAACCGGTAAACTCCGGAACGCTCTCTCTGCTCATATATTTCCCCCCAAGGACAGTCTCGGGTCCTTCAGGGTGGGCGTGAATGGGCACCTGTCAGGCCGGCATGTCATTCGCAAGCCCCGCATACTACCGTATGGCGTCATTAGACACGTTATGAGGGGCTCGACGCTATATGACGTGCGAGTCGAATTCGCGCACTATGGGTTCCGTATCGCCATGTCATGGTCAGCGCTGCTTCATGCTGTTTTCGGTAGATGGCGCACATACACATTTTAGTTTCTTGTATGGGGAACCCCGTGATTTTTTTACGTTTTATTATATCGGCCATAATAACACATATTCTGTGAAAATTTCAACAGGCTACCTATTACGGTTCAAGATATACAGCCCTCGGACAGACAGAAAGACGGACAGACATACTGCGTAGGCTTAGTAATAGGGTCCCGTACGACAGATACGGAGCCCTAAAAAAAAGATTTTGTATGGAGAAAAATTGTTACGTGACTAAAGTCACTGCGTCCTCTTAATACATCCACTTAAACTCCCCCGCCTTTATTCCGAAGCGAGGCGACCACAACAAAGTGTTGGAACAAAGTGATTCGCTGACATCAAAGGCAATGTACGTAAAGTGTTTCATAAAAATATAATATCACAATAAAGCGAAGAAGCCAGTAAAGATGGCTTAGGGCCTTCGCGTAAACTTTTAGCACTGCATTATTATCAACAGTATATGATACAGTGCCTAGGACCCAATAACCGGCCGCTCGTAAACGGACAGAGAAAATTGAGCAAAACAATGTTATGACGTTAACTTCGCCTAACTAAACACTAGAACAGCCAATGCGTTTGTCAGCCTCGGTAGCTCAGTGGCGCGGTTGGTTAGTCAACTGTTATTAAGCAACGCTGAGCGCGGTCAGTGATTGGATGGGTGACCGCTCGACCGTTGGAGGCTGACCGTGGTTCGGATTCCACGTTAAACTGTAGGTCCCTTCCCTTCTTACCTTACTAGGTGGTAGGGTTTATCCCGGCCGGGTTGGTACCACCGCACTGAACGAAACGTCGGTCGAAACGGCTATGTAAATAGTTCGTGTTTTCCGTCCAGTTTAGTGTAGCCGACATGAAATGAAGGGAAGCACTGACATGGCACCTAGTTCACCCTGTGTTATGGGCTGACATCACGGATGTTGTAGGTGATGTAGCCAACCGTGTCAGGTTCCATAAAAAAAAAAAAAAAAAAAATGCGTGATGATACGTGTCACCAGCGAGCCACTTTCGTAACAGTTTCGACCGAGCTTCGTACTGTGCCATGCAGTGTCTTTGTAGGTTTCCGTATCCGTACGGAAGCATATTACTAAGCCTCCGCTGTCTGTCTGTCTGTCTGTCCGTCCGTCCGTCTGTCTGTCCGTCCGTCCGTCTGTCTGTCCGAGGGCTGTATCCCTTGAACCGTAATAGGTAGCCCGTTGAAATTTTCACAGAATATGTGTTATTATGGCGGATATAACAACAAGTAATAAAAAAAACTATTTAAAAAAATATAAAAACCGCCTTAAAAAATGTATGAAATAAAAAAATCAAAATCGAACCCTAGAGTTGAAGGCGGTCGGTTATTTTTGCTTGCTTTAGCACCACAGCCTTCAACTCTAAGGGTTCGATTTTTATTTTTTTATTTCATACATTTTTGAAGGCGGTTTTTTATATTTTTTTAATTAGTTTTTTATTTCACAGTTTTTTTAGTAATTTTTATTTGCTATTAATGTACTCGGCGGAATCGCTCGGCCTTCGGCCTCGCGATTCCGTCTCGCTTTCCAATCCGATCTTGACCATCTTAGAGCTAGACTGAACCGAACACAAAAAGAATCATCGAAATCGGTTCACAATTGGGGAAGATATTGCTGAACATACATAAAAAAAAAATACATACAGCCGAACATAGAACCTCCTCCTTTTTTGAAGTCGGTTAAAAATAGAAAAAGAAAATGAAGGGGGTTCTCATAGAAGGCACTAAAAAGTGTATGCGCGCGCGCCGTCTACCGAATAGATTATGAAGAATTTTAACTAATCATGACATTTAACTAATATGAAGCATTTCATAACACGCCATAGATGGCGTGAGTGGCGAACCCTCGGTGCGCGAGTTCGACTGGCACTTGGCCGGTTTTTTTCACATGGAATCCGAACCATGGAGCAGTAGGTGAAGTTATGCACGTAAATTTTTGAAATCAGAAAAAACTCATTGGTACACGCCGTTTGGATTCGAACCTCGGACCTCTCGCAATAGAAGCCGACGCCCATTACCGCTCGGCAATCCGTCGCCTTTCGGAATGATTTGGCAAGAAATCTTACTTCTAAAAACATAAAATAAAAAATATAAATAGAAAAAAATGATATTAATTCTTAAATTAATAATTTCAAGAAAAAGTCGTCTGCATCACTTTCAAAGGGGTTCGCGTGCATAATTATAAATTATTATCTTGGTGTATTCCCTAGTTGCTCGAGTGCTCTTCAAGCAATAAAGATACTCCTGAAGGCAACAATAATATATCTCAATCAAGAACGTTGATACCCAGAAAAGTCATCTCCACATATTTTG
Source organism: Nematopogon swammerdamellus (assembly GCA_946902875.1). NCBI lineage: Eukaryota > Metazoa > Arthropoda > Insecta > Lepidoptera > Adelidae > Nematopogon > Nematopogon swammerdamellus. The sequence goes on from OX336356.1 coordinate 15,021,929, forward strand.
CATACATTACACGTTGTTCCCAAAAGGTCGGCATTCACTTAATTTGCAGACAGATGATGCGTAAATATTTTATTTTAAATTTTTTTTTATGGAAATTGACACGATTGGCTACATCACCTAAAACATCCGTGATGTCAGCCCATAACACCGCGTGAACTAGGTGCCATGTCAGTGCTTCCCTTCATTTCATGTCGGCCACACTGAACTGGACCGACTCCCGACTCCTTTATGTTAGTAAACGGAAATTATTTTTGACTTTTTATGGGTTCGGGGTTTTTTAAATTTATAATTTAACTTTTATTTCAAGCTTTTTTTAAAAAATCGCATGCAAATCCGTACACTTTGTAAGATAATGAATTTTTTGAATACATAATTACTTTATTATTTGATTACAAACCTAGCTAACAACCATCTCGATTAAACCAGCTTTCCAATAAAAAAAACCGCATCCAAATCGGTCCATCCGTTTGGGAGCTACGATGCCACGGACAGACACACCCATACACACACACGTTAAACATATAACATCCCTATTTTTTCGTCAGCGGTTAAAAATAATAATAAATATTTCTATGTAAGTTATCTCGCATTTGTGCACTTTTATTTCCCCAAATAAATAAATAAAACTTCTTTATTTCGGACAAATTTTGTCCATAACTACACATAACAAAATCAAAACATAAAAATACACAAACAGAAAAAAAAAAATTTATACATAAAGAAAAATTACAGACAAGTGTATGTGGGACCAGTATTGAAACATTCTCCCACATTCACCCCTCACAAGACACAAGCTTATGGCTCTTCTACATCTTCTAAGCCCACGATCTACATCGCTTATTTTATGCATGACCCTTGGCGTTTTGGCCCAATTGTGAGCTATAAAAGGCTCTTACGGAGAGCTGGAGGTAAACTTACTTTGGATGAAGAAGAAATTGGATTGGCTTTGTAAATGAAGGAAAAATTATATTTAAAATTATTAACATGGAAGTTGGCTCTTACAGGATTTGTTTTGTGGAAAATGTGACATGGGTAGCTGGCTAGCTGCAAAGCCTACGCACATGGATAAACCAGCCTACCCACTACACACCCTTAACGCAGATAAAATAATTACCCCTCGATGCCTGTCAGTCACGCCTTGGTGAACTAGGTGCCGTCTCGGTGCTTACCTTCGATCGTGCCGGCTACACTGAACTGAACGGAACGCACGAGGTATTTTCATAGCCGTTTCGATTTCGACCATCATTCGGCGCTGTGGTACCAATCCATACATACTACTGTCACGGTGTTAAGGCGGACAGATGAGAATTGTGTGAGCACAGAAGAGAGATATAGGGCTAACGCCCAGAAGCGACACGAGCCTGTACGTGTGAGTTGGTGTGAGGGTAGGTTGGGTTGGTTTCTTGTAACGCAGTACACTCAGCGCGTACGTTCGTGGCCTCCGGCAGGAAAGCGAGAATGGAATGTATAGTGTTGTGAATCAATCTCTGAAAGTAATGACGTTTACGAAACCTCTTTTTTATTAATGACATTAAATTATTTATCTAATAAGGTTTTATTGCGTCGTTTAAGTACGAAGACAAAGCAGGGATAATTGTTTAAAGATCTATCGGCCTCCGCCCGCAGAGGCCACGAACGTGCGCGCTAACAGTAGGTATGCACTTCATATGAATGTATCACCTATGGTTAAATAGGTATTCATATTTTAGAGTGTTGGTTTTAGTTAGTTTTGATGTTTTCTTTCTCTTAGGTTCATTTATTAATCATGTACCTACATGCACGCACTTAATACGGATAGCTATAAGTAGAAAACTTTACTGGTCTTTGTGAAATTTATGTTAAGTACCTATTCCTTTTACGATGGCTGTATGTTTTCCAAATATTAGAAAATAAAATTAAAACAAAAAAGAATGAGGATAAAATAGTAATCCGTGGCCCCAAAGTGTCCCGCGATCTAGAACCACTGCAACTTCGGCGTGCGTTCTATGGATTATTCCATGGGGAGTGCTCGGAGGAGCTATTTAACGCGATCCCACCGTCCCGTTTCCACCTCCGCACCACGCGCACTAGGATTGCATGCACACGCTGGACTTAGGGAAGTTTCCCATACCACGCGACTGATTTTAGGCCACCTTTGGAACGCCCCACCCCTTCCTATTCTAATACAGTTAGTCACTTTCCAAACATACCTATGCCAGTAACGCAATCACAAAGTGAAAACCAAACTATAAAACTTTAAACAGTTACATACATACATATACATATCACACACGCTGAATCCCGACAATCGGGGTAAGCAGAGCAATCAGTGTTGTGCTGCAAGAACTCTGCTAAATTACAGCACAACACCGACCACCACGTTTCGCAACGTATTCGAACAAGACATCGATCGATCAAGCAGCAAGTAAGGCACGAAGAACCACCTGCTGCATGACTTGGTGGATGTACCGTGCCAAGGTGAGAGGTGGCGAGCCTGTCGCCCTTTAGCACGGTATCTTGTCCTTATCCCTTAGTCGCCTTTTACGACATGCACGGGGAGAGATGCAGTGGGGCTATTCTTTTTAAGTACCGGCCCCACACAGTACTCCTGTAAAATTTGCTCTGTGGCACTTAGACAACTCCCGAACTGGAGCGACGAATTGGTTCTGCCAGTTGTCCCTTCAAACGTCGCAAAGTGCTATTAGACGGCAGCGTAGCAACAGTCCGCAAATCTGTGGGCATGACGTCTCACTGAGCGTGGAGAGGTGATTTTGGCTCTGCCGACTGCACAATTGAACCCTCGGCACAGCCACCCATGTTGGTAATTTGGTATACATAAAAGAAATATTCACTTTGATATGCACCACGAGGAAACATTTACTAATATTATCGTGTATAACGTTGTCTGAAAAATTCAACGGCATTCTTCTGTTAATTATATGCGCAGACCACTCGCTACATGTTTCTCCGAAATAACCTAACAATAAATGAAAATTAATAACCCTAAAATAATGACCGCGGCCGAAGCAGCTCAAAGATATTTCATCTTTGAGCTGAGAACAAAAACTTAAACACGTTTCACCGACCCGCAACTTTCCCGCAGCAGAGGCGCACTCCTACATCTGTGGTGGCGTCGGCAAAAAAGGTCGGCTAGACAAATGATGACCACGTGCGCTTATTAAATTATCCGTGACACGACGCGTGAGTAATCGGGGCTACGAGATGTGGCCGCGACGCGTAGCCGTCTTGGGAGGGTGCGCCATTTTGGTGTTAAAATATATCTTGCTCTAGTCCGCACTCTGCAGTTTCTTTTGCAGTATTTTGACGTGAATTTGATGAACGTCTTTGGGTTCGTGTATAGGTGGGGTCAAATAAAAAAAATCAAGACTTTTTAATATGTACTTTGTGACGCTTCGCACGGCTAAACTATTTGAGTTATGGGCATTCCAATGGTACCATTGCTAAATTAACCAATGGTACATATTCGTGACTATGGCATGGCTAAAATTCAAGGACTTCTAAATTAACATAGAAATTATTTCACGAATAATAAACATTAGTGTGTTTGGCAAAAAAAAATCGAAAACATGCTAACTTCGATAGCCTCTTGTTTCATATCTAATATAGTTGTGGGAGCCATGACGACTTTAATGTGCAGATCAAATGTTATACCTTAACAAAATGTATGGACAAAAATATTAAAAGAGTTAAAGGTGTTAATATAGGCTACAGAAATTATCATATTTTTCGCCAAAAAAATTGTCTACTTACTTACAATATCTTATGTTAACATATGTAAATCTTACGAATGTATTCAAAAATCCTGCTCTAAGTTTTTTTTTTATTGTAATAAAGTATGGATGGCTGAGTCAGAGGGGCCAGAACGCATGCTCCGCATGCCAATCGATATCACATCATACCGGAGGCTCGGTCCTTCCACCGAGTCATGCAGCAGTAGAGTCTTCACGCTTTACTTGCTGCTTGATAGTTACCCTTGTCCGAAAACTTTGCTAAATGTGGTGGTCGGTGTTGTGCTGTAATTTACAAGAGTACTTGCAGCACAACGAACCGATTACTCTGCTTACCCTGATTGTCGGGATACAGCGTGTGGTGTGTATGTATGAGTAAAGGAGACTTCCGACTATTCCGAGATTACTGACTACACTGCACTAGAGGAAAACACAGCCGAGGCTACTATGCGGCCATCTTTCATCCATTACGGTGGTACCAATCCAATTGGCTACCATTTGAGCCTACAGCCTAGTAAGGGGCTGGTGAATGAACCTACAGATTTAATGCGGTTCCGAAAATCGAAACAGCAGATGTTGGTATGCACGTAAATTTTGCTGTCTGAAAAACTCATTGGTGCGTGTCGACCTGATTCGAACCTCGGACCTCTCGCAAGAGAAGTGGACGCCCAGACCATTCAGCCACCCGCCTTTTATATCAAAGAATACGAAAAGAAAATGTGGAAGTAAACATTCCTCCCTCCTAATTTTATTTATACACCTCTCGGTGGAGGCATTCTCCTCTCGGCGCCTTCCCGAAATCGTTTAACCTTACCCGATCCGAAATGACCTACTTCTAACGTTCGCGCCTCACGATCGCGCCATTAGATATGTAGGGTTAGCGTTTGGATAGCTCCACTCTGTTTGAATTAGCTACGACGACGCACACGGCGCGGAGCAGTTGAGGTCTTTACGAAACTATTCCCAACTTGTCTCGACTCAACTGGACCAGTTGCGAAAGTCCCAAACTTTGTATTCACATGTTGTGAAGCAGGAATATCTGTTAGATCTTTCTGGTGGATTTCTGAATGTAGGGGCAACATTTTAGTGCTAATGTGTGCTTGTATGTTTCAGTGTTGGCTTTTAACTTGAGTTTTTGACGTGCGAAAATGGTAGACTTGTTATAAAACCATTCTGTTTTTTTCAATAAACAACCGGCACTGATGGATGTACCCGAAAGTTCAATGGAACATCAAGCACTCCATCTGGAGAATTACTGAATGTAGGGGCAACATTTTAGTGCTAATGTGTGCTTGTATGTTTCAGTGTTGGCTTTTAACTTGAGTTTTTGACGTGTGAAAGCTTGTTGTAAAACGAATGTTTTATTTTAATAAACAGCCGGCACTGGTAGATGTGCCCGAAAGTCCAATGGACGATCAGACACAGCCAATAACACCACTCCTCGCGAAACCATGCTCAGAGAGGAACCTATCTTGCCAGCTATAAGAATTTGCTGGCTATACTGGACTAGAGAACACAGCCGAGACGTATATACTACAAATGTAAATCTACGCCCGTGGCCCTTATAAAATGTGTCATTTTCACACACCCGCACTCAGTCGGCGTCAGTCGCCGTCCGACGTGACACGCGTCACGAGTGCAAACGTGCGTGCGTACAGTCAGCAAGGACAAATTGTTGCATTCTAAAGAACAAAACAAAAATATAATACGTGTGCAGATGAAAATCAGCACAGTCTCGGGTCCTTCAATAGGAGCGTAAATAGGCACCCGCCAGGCCGGCACGGTATTCGCAGCCCCCGCATATGACCGCACACCTTATGGCCATGGGTGGCCATTCGCCACAATATGTTTTTTTTTTTTTTTTTTTATGGAATCTGACACGGTTGGCTTACATCACCTACAACATCCGTGATGTCAGCCCATAACATCGGGTGAACTTGGTGCCACGTCAGTGCTTCCCTTCGGTCGTACCGGCTACACTGAACTGGACGGAAAACACAAACTATTTACATAGCCGTTTCGACCGACCTTTCATTCAGTGCGGTGGTACCAACCCGGGCGGGTTAAACCCTACCACCTAGTAATATAAGAAGGTAGCCATATCCCTTAGTCGCCTTTTACGACATACACGGGGAGAGATGCAGTGGGGCTATTCTTTTAAAGTACCGGCCCCACACGGTACAAATGTACAAATGGCCATATGTCGCGTTTTTTATAAAAAATAAAAATAAATTACAGCGATATTATGTATACCGACGCCGTTGCTGTCGGTACACGACAGGCAGCCGCTGCGACTATAGCGGTCGCTATTTCCGTCGCGGCTTCCGTCCCTAGTTGTCTGTCGCTACCCGCACGCGGGAAGTCGTTCCCACTGCCGCGTCTTGTAGACACCGCGCTCTCTACACAGTTCTCGCTTTGCGTCGCCATGTCTATGGTAGGTCGACGCCTAGAACGATAAAAAAGATATGGACGCCGGACTGTCAAATGCTTGTATGAGAACTAGCGTCGCCGAGTTGCGGGGAGCGGAGTTTACTTACCGATTATAACGTCAAGCTAGATTTTAAGTGAGGTAGGTAGAATATAGAATATAGATAATAAAGATTCGTATAGGAAAGATAAAACGATATTGCTTCTTTTTATCATAGAAATAGAACAGAATAGAATGGGATGGGATGGAATGGAATAGAGTAGAATAGAATAGAATAGAATAGAATAGAATAGAATAGAATAGAATAGAATAGAATAGAATAGAATAGAATAGAATAGAATAGAATAGAATAGAATAGAATAGAATAGAATAGAATAGAATAGAATAGAATAGAATAGAATAGAATAGAATAGAATAGAATAGAATAGAATATTATAATCAAATTGAACTAAACAGAATAGAATAATTAGTATTAGATTCAGATATTTATTTCGCCTTAAAGAACACACAGTATTAACAATATTTCATTGAGACGTCTTATTCATATTCAGTATGGTTTGCCATAATTTTTTATTTATCATGCTTCGTTCAGCAATGCCATCTATAAGAAAGACCCGGGTAAGAAACCTTATAGAGCTTTTTAGGGTTCCGTATCCGTCGTACGGGACTCATTACTAAGCCTACGCCGCCGTCTGTATGTCTGTCCGTCTGTTCGAGGGCTGTATCTCTTGAACCGTAATAGGTAGACCGTTGAAATTTTCACAGAATATGTGGTATTATGGCCGATATAACAAAAAATAATAAAAATAAGAAAAGTAAAAAATTCACGGGGTCCCCATACAAGAAACTAAAAAGTGTATGCGCGCCATCTACCGAAAGCAGTATGAAGCATTTTAACTAATCATGAATTTTAACTAATATGGAACATTTCATAAAACACGCCATAGATGGCGTGAGTGGCGCTGACCATGACATGGCGATACGGAACCCTCGTTTGGCGAGTTCGCCTCGCACTTCGCCGGTTTTTTTTTTAGAGACGTCCATTCATTACGATACGAATATACGGAGTTTTTTTTATTTCGTTACCTCTCGGCTCTCCCCCTCCTTTGGTGGGATTTAAGGACCCCCCACTGCCTACTCCGCCTCCCCCCACCCTTCAAATTTCACATAAAATTTTCCCCCTATTGTATTTTGAATAGGTAGTTACTATTTAGATAATGTTGCGTACTGCCAGTCCGACAATGAAAATCCCATCCAAAATCTCACCTTCTATTTTCCTCTTTCCTGCTTCCATCAGACCAGCAGCATCGGTTAAGATTTGAATACCATGACGCGCTCAAAACCTACGGTGCTATCGCCGTGCGCGAATCTGATTGGACAGCAAATGTATTGACCACCTACGTCATCGATAGTGTGATCTGTTTTGCGAGTATACCCACCGATAGTTACTTACCATTTTAACTAACTTACAAGAAAGAAGTGCCTGCTCGCGCTCCGTATAAAAGAACTGTGTTCCCGTGGTCCCTGTTCTACGGCCTGGAACAGCTCCCTCGCATCTGCTTCTTAGCTAGCCGTGCTAGATATCCGTGGTGCTGGAGAGTCGCTGATGTGGAAGGATTGACGCCGTGCTGTCTGATCCAGATCCATCCTTCAAGAATTCCAGGTCAGTGCGCAGCATTAATTTCCCGCCGCTTCATAATGGTCCTTCGATAGCCAAATTACATGAACCTTTTATCACAAGTTGATTTCAAGTAACAAACGTGTGTGTGCAACACTTGTGCCGTTAATTGATATTTTTATGTTTCCACATTATATTGTCAAACCTATAACCTTATAGCTAAGCAAAATGCAGAGCGAAGACCCTTCGCCGCCGTCAGGCACTAGTTCAGAGACTACCTTTATTAAAAAGGAATACCGTCGACTTACACTTATAAAACAACATCTATTTTCACAAGTTCAGTCCCTGTACAACTTCTCCCAAAGTGTTGTTGCAAAAACTGAGTCGAAAAGTGATTTTTTTGTGAGGTACTCAGAAATCAACGCAACAAAAGAAAAGTTTGAAAAGGCTGTATACGATTGCATGGACGTTGAATTACAATACAATCCCAAAAGTTCTCCCAGTCTGCAGGAAATTGATAGTTTCAATGATATATTTTTTAAAATAAAGTCCGTTTACGAACATCTCCAATCAACCAAATTAAACCAGAGCAGTACGTCACAAAGCAACTCAAGTAATAGTCAATCTGTGCAACCACGGCTGCCGAAACTAAATCTTGTAATATTTGACGGAGATATCGAAAACTTTGAAACATTCTATGAGACCTTCACGTCCCTCGTAGACAGTAGAACTGACTTGGCTACTATTGATAAATTTCATTTTCTCATATCGGCAACAAAAGGTCCAGCTCTAAGTCTCGTAAGGTCATTGCCCTTGTCTGGAGACAACTACCAAATCGTTTTCAAAAACTTAGTAGAAAAATATCGAGACAAAAGAACCCTGTTGGCTCGATACCTAGATAAAATTTTGAACTTCTCACCACTGTCCAAGGAATCTGCCGGAAATCTAAACTCATTTCTAGAGACATATGAAAATTCAGTGCGAGCAATCGAAGCGCTAAACGTAACAAACCTAAGTGGGTTCATTCTAGGTCACATAGCGCTTCGAAATCTCGATCCCATGACGAGAAAACAGTTTGAACAAGAACTAGATCAAAACCAGTTGCCCAGTTACGAAGATCTCGCTAAATTCATTAAAAATCAAGTAAAAGTTTTAAAGCACGCATCATTTTATCACGACTCGAACAAAAGAAAATCATTTGAACCGTCGCAGTTCAAACGGTCAAACTACAATAATCCGCGCTCAATAGAAAATAATCAGAGTCTCTCGCTCGTAGCGAACGCAAGCAAGTTTACGTGTTCGCACTGCAGTCGAGAAGGTCACCTAATTTATAACTGCCTTCAGTTCCGTAAGATGCCTGCACGCGATCGGCTGTCGCGCGTACACGCCCTCGGCTTGTGTGTAAATTGTCTAAAAGGTCATCGCGGTGAATGTGAAAGCAAATTCGTTTGCTCTGTGTGTGACGTGCCACATCACGTACTAGTTCATATCGAGAAAAGTAATAGTGATGTGTGTCATGAAAATCCTACAAAGCCTTCGCTTCCCTGTACGATACTTGATACGGATTCACCTGCCACTGATTGCACTACAGGTACCGCCATTTCTTTACATTGCTCTTCTGTGCAAGGGAATTCTCAAAACGTACTCTTGGGCACCGCAATTGTCGATGTCCAAGACAACTCGGGTAACTACTCTAAGTGTCGCATTCTTATTGATTCGGGCGCACAGTCAAGTTTCATTACCAATAAATGTGTTAATCGTCTTGGATTATATCGGTCTAAGTGTCAATTCAAGGTCTCAGGTCTAAACGGCGAGCCCGTAAAAACGCTGGGCCAGGCTGATTTATCCATAAAATCAAAAAACAATCATTACAATCTAGACATACAGGCAGTGATTTTAAATCAAATTACACCATCGCTTCCCACTACACCGCTTCCACAAGGCATAATCGATCTGTACAAAGATTTAAATTTAGCAGACCCCTTGTTCTACCAACCGAAAGAAATCGATATCTTATTGGCTGCTGATGTGTTTCCATACATATATACTGGAAAAAAAATCGAATTTACCAAATCGTCACCTTTAGCTCTGCATTCAATTTTCGGTTACGTAATTACCGGAAAATATGAACACATTTCAACCACTAACACGCGAACGTCATTCTTATCATATAACTGCTCGGCCGATGAAACAGAGTCGGTCCTGAAACGGTTTTGGGAACAGGAAAGTTTTCCTAGTGAAAATATAAAACCACCGTGTAATCCACTCGACCAGATAGCCGAAAAAATATTTACAGAAAATATACGTAGAAACGACGAAGGCAGGTACGTGTCGCCCCTTCTAATCAATCCTGAGTGTAACCCGACTCTCGGTCTAACGCACGACATCGCTATGCGTAGGTATTTACATTTAGAAAAACGCTTATCTCGCGACCACGAACTTAAGGCCGCGTATACCGATTTTATGTTGAAATATGAAAATTTAGGTCATATGGAGCTGTACAAAGGAGACATGAATAGTAAATACATTATTCCGCACCATTGTGTTATTCGAGAGAGCTCGTCCACAACTCCTGTTCGGACCGTGTTTGATGGATCATGTAAATCGAGTAACTCGCGCTCCCTTAATGATATACTTCTCACAGGTCCTAAGTTACAACACGATATATCGACCGTGCTAACAAATTTTCGTCTATTCGACGTATGTATGACCGCAGACATAGCTAAGATGTACAGGCAGGTCCTCATAGATCCCTCGGAACGTACCTACCAACATATTCTATGGCGCAAATCGGCTGACCTACCTATACAAATATATCAACTTAATACAAACACATATGGCTTGCGCTCCGCGCCTTTCATCGCGATTCGTACATTGCAGCAACTTGCAATCGACGAACAACAACAGTTTCCATTAGCATCTGCAGTCTTACTAAAAGGATTCTATGTAGATGACTTTTTATGGTCAGTCAAAACCGTCTCAGAAGCAATACAACTTCAGGAAGAAATGTGCGCCCTATTGAAATGCGGTGGATTTGATCTTCGTAAGTGGGCTTCAAACAATCAATGTCTCTTAGACAAGGTTCCAAACGACCTTGTTTCAGACAAAATAAAAAACTTTGAAGACGATCAAAATGTAGCATCCATAAAAGTTTTAGGGTTGCAGTGGATTCCAGAAAATGACTGTTTCACCTTTTCATCACATCTGCGTGATGCTGTTTCCACCAAAAGATCAGTTCTCAGCATTTTATCCAGTATATTTGATCCAACCGGATTTCTAGCACCTTCCATATTTCTTGCAAAGTGCATTATGCAGGATCTGTGGAAGTGTAGCTTAGATTGGGATTCTCCACTTCCATTAGACCTTCGCGAAAAATGGATGAAGTTCGTATCAGATTTGCCATCTCTCTCTCACATACGCATCGAACGTCATGTACTTATAACTGACTTCGTTTCGTGCCAACTTATCGGCTTCGCAGATGCTTCATCCCGTGGCTACGCCGCATGCCTATACCTACGCAGTATAGATGCACATAACAATATCAAGGTTCGACTGTTAATATCGAAATCAAAGGTCGCGCCCTTAAAACCAATCTCAATCCCACGGCTGGAGTTACTTGCGGCCGTTCTACTGACAAAACTCATTAATTATGTATCAAGTGCATTCAATCAAATTCAGTTCGACGAGGTCATTGCACTCAGTGATAGTACCATCACCCTAACCTGGTTACAAACGCAGCCCTACAAACTAAAAACGTTTGTTGCAAATCGCGTAACTCAGGCAATAGATATCGTGCCTCCTACGTCTTGGTCACACATTCGCAGTGAGGATAATATAGCAGACATGTGTTCACGGGGTGTCCTACCGTCGAAGCTTGCGCTCACACCTGAGTGGTTCGAAGGCCCCAGGTGGCTATATAATCATCGATCTAAGTGGCCAATTGCCTCAATTTACGTTAAAGATTCCGATGAAATTCCGGAAATGAAAAGAACTACAGATGCTTTTGTATTCACCGCGACCGCGAATGATAATGAGTTCAACACTCGCGTTCTCGACAAATTTTCATCATTCACTAAACTCGTTCGTGTGATTGCTTTTGTTTTGAGATTCTGTAACAACTCGCGAACACCAATGTCACAAAGATCACTAGGCGCGCTGAGTACAACCGACTTAAATACCGCTCGCTTGTCTATTGTTCGGTGTGTCCAAATGACTTATTTTTCAAAAGAAATTGAATTACTGAAAGCCTCAAAACATGTACAGTCACTACAAAAACTATCACCATTTATTGAGGATGGGCTGATTAGAGTCGGAGGCAGACTTCAACAGTCTGATTTATCTTATAACGCAAAACACCCTCTATTGTTACCAAAGAAATGTCATATAACTACTTTAATAATAGAACACTATCACAAAACTTACCTACATGCTGGTCCACGCACACTCTTGTCAATTATCGTACGAACGTTTTGGATTATTCATGCTCGTGGTGTCGTAAGAGGTGTCCTCTCAAAATGTAAGGTATGTTTCAAATATAACCCTAGAACATCTGTTCAACCAGCCATGGGCTCACTCCCGGCATCCCGAGTGAAACCAGATCGCACCTTCGGAACTTGCGGTGTGGATCTCGGTGGCCCCTTTCTAATAAAAGAATCATTGCGCCGTAACGCAAAAATTGAAAAGGCATATCTATGTCTATTTGTCTGTTTCACTACAAAGGCCGTTCATCTAGAAGTTCTATCATCACTCTCAGCCGAATGTTTTCTTTCCACTCTCGACCGATTCGTTTCACGCAGAGGTCTCCCGTCAGCAATATATTCTGATAACGGAACAAACTTTGTCTCAGCTCACAAACAGCTGACCGAGGTAGCAAAATTCTTTAGTTCCAAATCGACCCACAACGACATTATTCGTGGATGTGCAGTTCGAAATATAAAATGGTATTTCAATCCTCCTACCGGCTCACATTTTGGCGGGATTTTCGAAAGCGGAATCAAACAAGCAAAATACCATGCCCGTCGAATTGTAGGTGACAAAGCCATGACGTTCGAAGAGTTGTCAACCTTGTTTTGTCGAATCGAAGCTATACTCAACTCTCGGCCGCTCTGTCCCTTATCAGATAACGCGAATGAGTTTGATGCACTCACTGCTGGACATTTTCTCGTAGGCCAACCTCTCACAGCCGTCTCTGAGTACGACATCACTGAAGTACCTCACAATCATTTGACTCGGTGGGAGTTTGTAAAAAATTTTGCCCAACATTTTTGGAAACGTTGGTCTCAAGAATATTTACATAATCTTCAACAACGTGGAAAATGGTACAAAACGCAGGCCAATTTAAATATCGATGCTCTTGTCCTAATAAAAAATGAACAAATGCCAGTCCAACGATGGGCCTTGGCTCGCGTGCATGCCACGCATCCTAGTCCCGTGGACGGTGTCATCCGTGTGGTGACACTGAAAACACAAAGAGGTCTACTGAAGCGACCAGTTAACAAACTGTGTCCGCTTCCGTATGCATGTTGATTCAATTGTGAATTTTTAATTATTATTTTTTTTAACCCTTTTTTTTCATTCGCATGTTCACTGTATGCATGCGTTTTAATATACTTAAGTTAGGTATTTATTTTTTTTGTTTTATTTATTATAGTTTAATTATATATGTAAATATTAATTATTACGAGTACATGATGTGAAAAAAGGTTCATGATTGTGTGCTCTAATTCATATGATGAATTGTGGGGGGGAATTTGTTGCGTACTGCCAGTCCGACAATGAAAATCCCATCCAAAATCTCACCTTCTATTTTCCTCTTTCCTGCTTCCATCAGACCAGCAGCATCGGTTAAGATTTGAATACCATGACGCGCTCAAAACCTACGGTGCTATCGCCGTGCGCGAATCTGATTGGACAGCAAATGTATTGACCACCTACGTCATCGATAGTGTGATCTGTTTTGCGAGTATACCCACCGATAGTTACTTACCATTTTAACTAACTTACAAGAAAGAAGTGCCTGCTCGCGCTCCGTATAAAAGAACTGTGTTCCCGTGGTCCCTGTTCTACGGCCTGGAACAGCTCCCTCGCATCTGCTTCTTAGCTAGCCGTGCTAGATATCCGTGGTGCTGGAGAGTCGCTGATGTGGAAGGATTGACGCCGTGCTGTCTGATCCAGATCCATCCTTCAAGAATTCCAGGTCAGTGCGCAGCATTAATTTCCCGCCGCTTCAGATAAGTACACGAATTAAATTAGATTTTAATATTTTGCTACGTGTTTTCGATCTATCACAGGACTAGCTCAGAACTACGAGCGCATACTTTGCTCAGTGACCACTGAACAAGTTCCGTTTTCCGCTCAAACTTGTCTTTACAAGCGCTCACACTGTAACACGCGCTCGCACATAAATCTGGGCGCACGGCAGTGCCCCCGCTAAGTCGAGCAAACCATCCTTTTCTCGAAGCAACTCAGCGTACTTTTGGCCTGCCTGTATCTTTGTTGTAAAGGATAGAGGTAAAAGCTTTCAGTAGAATTATGTCAAGAATTTTTTTTATAGAAATTAAAATGTTAAATAGGTATGGATAAAATTAACTAAATATTGATCAATACTCGTATTAATGAGAAAATAAATAATTTATTGCAACATTGTTGATTTGGGGCTTCAGTGATATGAAAATACTGGGCTCTGTATGGGATCTTACATTTTTTTACGGTGGAAAGGTTGCGTGCGAGACTTGGCATATTTTTATTTAGATACATTATAATATGTTTTTGATGAGATACTATTTACATTAACAAAAGTTTTATTACTTAAAATTACTAGTTATTCCCGCAGCTTTGAAAAGTTAAGTAAATGCTATATGTTCAGAATTTTTTTATTATGGAAACTGACACGTTTGGCCACATCACCTACAACATCCGTGATGTCAGCCCATAACACCGGGTGAACTAGGTGCCATGTCAGTGCTTCCCTTCGTTCGTTTTCATTTCATTTTGCAAGCTACGTTACGAGGTTACCTCTTCGTCTTCCGTTTTTAGGTTTCCGTACCGCGTACGGAAGCCTACTACTAAGCCTACAACCCCGCATACGACTGAATGTCCATGGGCATCGTTGACACCTTATGGTTGAAACATGTCGCGCTTTCAATAAAAAAAATTATACACCGACATAATTGTACCAATAATTGTGTAATAATAATACCGTGTAGGGCCGGTACTTCAAAAGAATAGCCCCACTGCATCTCTCCCCATGCATGTCGTAAAAGGCGACTAAGGGATAAGGACAAGATGCCGTGCTAAAGGGCGACAGGCTCGCCACCTCTCACCTTGGCACGGTGCTTCCACTGAGTCATGCAGCAGGTGGGTCTTCGTGCCTTACTTGCTGCTTGATCGATTGAATCTTGTTCGAATACTTTGCGAAACGTGGTGGTCGGTGTTGTGCTGTAATTTACCACAGTTCTTGCAGCACAACACCGATTACTCTGCTTACCCCGTTTGTCGGGATTCAGCGTGTGTGATATGTATGTATGTATAATTGTTTTATGGACAAGTAGTATCGTAAAAAAAATTTATTACAGGCCACCCTATTCACAGTAACATCAAAGTACATTTTTAAATCATAAAGAGAAAATTATTTGCCTTCACAATTTCAGAAAATACTTTAATGGAGAAGAAATATTGAAATGTTTATTTAACAGCAAAAAGCCTTCAATCGGTTCTGCGAATCTTTCCTCTACAGAACCGGCAAACTCTGGAACGCTCTCCCTGCCCACATAGTTCCCCCCAAGCACAGCCTCGGGTTCCTCAAGAGCAGAGGCGGCGCAAGGCGTGGGCGACGTGGGCGATAGCACACGGCCTCGCAGCCCGAGGGAATATGCAGCTAAATCTATTAAAAGAGACCCCGAGTAAACATGTTGAGACTTAATCAAAGGCAAACTAAAGCTTACTATAAAGCCTTCATCAGACACAAGATGGGAAAGCAGAACAGAGGCAGTGAAGGCTGTATTATTGCAATTTGATTATGTTTACTTTTATCGACGAAAGGTATACTGACAAAAATGTTTGATTTGATCGGTGTACCGGAAATTCATTTCAACAGTGAAAATCTATAAAATCCATCCTCTAGTGCCACCAGAGAGGGCCTCGCAAAATATATCTTGCCCACATCAAATTTAGGTCTTGCCCCGCCACTGCTCAAGAGGGGCGTGAATTGAATAGGCAACTATCAGGCCGGCATGTCATTCGCAACCTACCCATGAAACCGAAATTCCATGCGCGTCGTTAGACACGTTTTTTTTATGGAAACTGACACGATTGGCTACATCACCTACAACATCCGTGATGTCAGTCCATAACACCGGGTGAACTAGGTGCCATGTCAGTGCTTCCCTTCATTCCATGTCGGCTACACTGAACTGGGCGGAAAACACGAACTATTTACATAGCCGTTTCGACCGACGTTACATTCAGTGCGGTGGTACCAACCCGGGCGGGATGGCTCGACGCTACGTGTCGCGCTTTCTATATGTGGCTCTATTAGTTTCAAGTACCGGGTATTAATTTTCCACTTCGCACCGTGTGGGGCCGGTACTTTAAAAGAATAGCCCCACTGCATCTCTCCCCGTGTATGTCGTAAAAGGCGGCTAAGGGATATGAATCCCTTCTTATATTACTGGGTGGTAGGGTTCAACCCGCCCGGGTTGGTACCACCGCACTGAATGAAAGGTCGGTCGAAACGGCTATGTAAATAGTTTGTGTTTTCCGTCCAGTTCAGTGTAGCCGGCACGACCGAAGGGAATCACTGACGTGGCACCAAGTTCATCCGGTGTTATGGGCTGACAACACGGATGTTGTAGGTGATGAAGCCAACCGTGTCAGCGTCAATAAAAAAAAAAAAAAAAACTTAGGGGCGCTACGCTTACAATGTTCTATGAACCGCATCTTTGGTCTCAACTACGGGCAGTCCAGCTCGTTTATGCAGGCAGGTCTGCCGTCTCCTTCCCTCGCGTAAGCTTGGCGAGTCCTTGCCAAGTGCGAGCAAGAACGCATGAGCCGGCTTAAAGACTTCTCGATAGTCCACATTTGAAATTCTGAATGCATTCCTTCTGCAGAGGCGATTTTACATTTTTTTCAAGTTCCTTCGCGTAAGTTTTTACTGTCGCGCCGAAACGACGACGACGTTGATTCGAGTTCTTATAATGCGATTTTAAAATTTTCGTCGTGCAAATGTTGTGGCATTTGCGAAAGAAGGATGTTTTAACCCCCGACGCAAAAGGATTAGATTAGATTAGATTAGAAAATACTTTATTGCTCCAATAAAAACAGTAATAGTACATTAGACAATTTACGTAAGGTGCAAAGGCGGACTTATCCCTTACAGAGATTTCTTATAGTACAACCTTTGGATGTTTGAGATTTGATTAATATAGTGGAATGCAAGTAGATAGTAGCAAAGAGTTGAGCGTGAGAATTGAAGATAAAATGTTAATAAGAATAATACATGTAAGTAATAATAATAATTTTTTTTTTATTAATTTTGTGTTTTTTTTATTAATTTTGTGTATTTCTATTACTTTGTATTTTTAATACTTGTATAATATATGTAAAATTAATAGAAAATTTTGAAAATGTGAAATAAAGAAAATAAAATAATTATTAATAGTACATGCTAGTTTAAATAAATACTTGCGTTAATACATATATTTTACTAAATATATAGAACATACCATACAAATAAATAAACGTCTATACCTTTTTGTCCATTCAGGTATGAAACAAAAGGTTGTTTTTTTTTTTAGATTTGGGGAGATATTTTAGAAGGAGGGGTGTTATAAGGTTCAGTTCAAATTACGTCTCTTAAAAAGCTTGAAATAAAAGTTAAATTACAAATTAAAAAAAAGGCCGACCAATCACAATAAGGTTATAATATCAATGGCTCCGATTAACCAATATAACCTTCGGTAAGGCCATACATGGTCTAGAGGAGAACGCAACCGAGGTTACTATACGGCCATCTAACGTAAATTTAAGCACGATATAACATGTTTTATTAAATTTACTTATTTTTTTAAAGTGTTACATGTGGCATCGTTACACCTACGAGCAGGTGTCTAACGATGCCCATAGGTATTCTGTGATGCACATGGACTGCGGACGCTAAGCCGTCCTGACAGGAGATTTTTCGCGCACCTTTTGAAATCATAATATACGTAATGTGAAAATACCGTCACGACGATGCTAAAACGGCACAATTCGTAAATGTAAAATGTGATTTAATACAAACGCAAAGTGCATGCACTGTTCGAAATTCGAACGCCATCCCAATTCCGTATTCAAACTTTATCCGTACGCTTCGCTTAAAAACCTTTGTAACTCGACCGGAAATCAAATCTGGAAATATCCGCGCCGGAAGCTCCGAAACTTTTTGGCTTTAGTTCTGGAAGCGGGGGACATTTGCAATTCTATCCGCCGCAGTCCGTTGGCGAATGAGATGCGGGCATTCGAAATTCGAATGGCGGTAAGTTCGCGGATTTACTGGGTCCGAACGGATGGCCCGTGCGACCGATGGGGTGGCTGCGTTCCACTTTTAAGGTTCCGTATCCATACGGAAGCCTATTAGTATCGCCTATGAACGATCGATGTGTGCGTGAGCGCTCGCGGACGCGACGCTTTGGATTGGCCAAAATTCGCTGGTGCGAATGTGTTCGTGCGTTCGTATACTATATGTCAATTGTGATTGTGTGCGCTCGGAAACTGGCGACAGCGGGGCGGTTCCGATACTAGTCCAGTCATTATATGCAAAAAACCGACCCTATCCGTGAATAATCAGTTCTTGGATTTTTTTTCGTAGGTCCCTCGGGGGGGTCACTGGGAGTGTAAATTCAAAAAGTAGACTGAATCAGGCTCCTGCGTATATTCGAAAAACGGTTTTTCTTGAATAACTCGGCCATTTTTGATTTTACAGTAAAACCGTGAGGACAAAAATTGTAGGAAATTTGATTCCCTACAAGTTTGGTCCTCAGAATTCTCCTCAAAATATCGATTTTGGGGGAAAAAAGGTGGGAACAAAAACTGTTCAGAATTTGATTCTCTATAAGTTTAGTCCTCTTCATTTATGCCGTACAGTTGAAAATAAATGAGATGATGAAAATATTTTGAATTTGTCGCTTTTTTCAAATTTAATTTCCAAAATATCGATCCTAGAAGAAAAATTGTGAGGACCAAACTTGTAGAGAATCAAATTTCCAACAATTTTTGTCCTCACCGTTTTACTGTAAAATCAAAAATGGCCGAGTTATTCAAGAAAAACCGTTTTTCGAATATACGCAGGAGCCTGATTCAGTCTACTTTTTGAATTTACACTCCCAGTGACCGCCCCGAGGGACCTACGAAAAAAAATCCAAGAACTGATTATTCACGGGTCAAATCTATAATGTCTGAACTATACTATGAAGCGCTCATGATACAACATCTTCTCTCCTTCCATGATCTTTGGCAAGAACGTATATCTTTGGTTTGATGCGACGCGTGCGTTGCTCGCGATGCGATATGCCGACATGTTGACGCTAACCGTGTTTGTTTGTTTGTATATTTCATTGCGCATAAACCTCACGAGTAATCCTTGCATTAAATATTCGAATATATGTAAATTTCAATCTGACTATCCCTCCTGAATCACTTAACATAATGTAAATAAAACACATAGATATTGATGTTGAGTAAGAGAACCCTTGTGATCATAAATTCATAACATGTAAGTGGGTGTAACTTGATTTCTAAAATATTTTATTTTTTTATTTTTATTTTATTAGGGACTGCATATTACGTCATCCATCCTATAGTAATTATTTCATGACCCCCTCCTCCCCTCATTGTTGTTGCCCCCTGCTTCCGTACGGGGTACGGAAACCTAAAATCGGCCAAGTGCGAGTCGAACTCGAGCACTTTTTGGTTTCTTCTATGGGCACCCCCATGAATTTTTTACTTTTTCTTATTTTTATTATTTTTTGTTATTTCGGCCATAATAACACATATTCTGTGAAAATTTCAACGTGCTACCTATTACGGTTCAAGAGATACAGCCCTCGGACAGACAGACGGACGGACGGTCAGACAGACAGACAGACCGACAGACAGACGGACGGACAGACGGCGTAGGCTTAGTAATAGGGTCCCGTACCGGATACGGAACCCTAAAAATAAAGTAACATTAGCTGTAATGCAACGCCATACAAAATACTTACATGGGAGCTGTTCCGGTGATATTTCACGAGCGACCTGGCTTCGCTCCAACGAAGGCTTTCACGGGAAACAGCCTCCGGGCGTTGAGTCGTCGCGTAGCTCCCTGCAGATATCGGTTTTTCACTTTGTTGGAACGGAAAATGTCTTGGTTGGATAGTTCCACAGCGTCTTGGGTTTTTATTTTTTTATTTTGAAGGTTGACTTTTGCAGAGACGATATATTTTTTTATTTACAGGATATTGCAGTGGGCTACAAATTATTTTTATTATATTATGCTTTGAGTACCTATAATATGCCGAGGTTTGTTTTTTTTTCGTGTTTTCGATTTTTCTCTGGAAATATATTTTTTATTTTACACGTTGAATTTTTTAATTCATAAATTGTTTTATATTGGCATTTTTTATTTACATTTAGGTTTTACTGTTTTGATTAGTGAGTTATGATTGGTTTTGTTTTATTTTAATGTTCTGATTTCACAATAATAATACTTATATTATTTTGAAATGTATTCTGCTTAGTTACCTATATGTATAAATTATATAATCACTGGTCTGTTTTCATATAATTCATTTTATTTTATTTTTTTTAGAAACACTTGATTTCGTTTTCTTTATTGTTTTCTGATGTCTGTACAATTTTAATTGTATGCTGTTTAGTTCCACTGCACAATTTATTTATTTTCTTACTATTTAAACTGAGTTAGATAACATTTATGCTGCACTTTTCTGTCACTTTGTCCCCTGGAATTATTAAATCAGATATTAATAATAAATATTATTATATATGTTGCATTGTATTGATTTTATTAGTTGTGTAGGTAGGTACTTAAAACTCGTTTCCGTTTGACTACAAGATAATTACATACTTTGTTTTTTTATTTAATTTATGATTTTTTTTTTACTTTAATGAATTAGAAAAATATTTAAATAAAAGGTAATATAATACAAACACAAGGGAATTTCCACAACAGAAAATATGCTTTAACAATTAAAATAAACTAAATTAAACTACAATTACATTATTATAAAAGGTTATGTAGTTTATATTTGATTTATTTAAAGGGCAACAGGCTAGCCACCTCTCCACTTGGCACGGTCCTTACACCGAATCACGCAGCAGGTGGGTGTACATGCCTTACTTGCTGCTTGATGTAGTTATCTTGTCCGAATACTTTGCTAAACGTGGTGGTCGGTGTTGCGCTGTAATTTATAAGAAGAGTACTTGCAGCACAACGCCGATTACTACGATTGTCGGGATATAGCTTGTGATATGTATGTATTTAATTAGATTTTCAAAGTACTTAGTAAGCTAAAGCTACAATATTTCCATGAAGTATCTCTCGAATG
Organism: Nematopogon swammerdamellus; assembly: GCA_946902875.1. Lineage (NCBI taxonomy): Eukaryota > Metazoa > Arthropoda > Insecta > Lepidoptera > Adelidae > Nematopogon > Nematopogon swammerdamellus. The sequence goes on from OX336356.1 coordinate 15,043,286, forward strand.
AGCAAATTTAGCGAGTATTTATATTTCATCTGGCTCAATTTCATTTCCATCAAGCCCTATTCCATTTGGAAGCCTCAATTTGCCTCAAGCGACTGTTTTCACAACTCGATGACTATTATGAAAAGCTCTTCAGGCTTCCGTAGTGAAATCAGGATCCTGATTTAGAGAGAGCATACCTTGTAGAAGTATGTGAAAATTCCCTTTCCATATAATTAGACTAATCTTGTAACGTAGTTTGTAAAATGTTTTGAACATGTACCATTGTCGCCCCCAGCCCGCTGGGTCATGGAGTAAGTTACTTTGTTTTATGAGATATTGCGTTTGTAGACTCTACATATGTATGATACTAAAACTAATTTGACTATTTTTAGAAATCGTTTCTGTATGTTCCTCAATAACCCATCATCCGAATTCGATGAAACTTAATGCAAGCCCATTTAACTATACGTAACACAGGATAGGCTAAATAAAATTCAGTTCCGGTTAGGCTAATTAATGGCTCTCATACAAACAGAATTATTCCGCACGCCGAAATAAAGGTACGGTAGCGGGCCTACTTACTTTCTTCCTTTTAAATGCGAATTTCACGCGAGCGAAGCTGCAGGCAAAAGTTAGCTTAAATAGTATAAATGTGGCTTGTTTTCCTCACGGATTTTCCTAGCCAAGAGTTGGTTACCCTAGGTGCAATAGATTTTCCGGTGTACTCAGAATTTTTCACCGTGTCGTTTTTCGGGTTGTGCGATCGTGAAAAAACGACCAATGCAGCGTTATATTTCAAAAATATACGAAACCTAAAAATGGACAAAATTTTATTGGACCTTTGTCCCGGGGTCGAAACACAATAGAGCATTTTCGATAATCCTATTTTCGGTGAATAGAAAACCCCGTTGTTTCGAATATTCTGACACCGCAATGTTTGTGAACCATTATACAATCGGTTAGTTGTATATCTATCTGTCTGTGACAGCCTGTAGATATTAAATGTGGATTCCAAATATGGAATGTTTATAGTTACTGGAGAAGCTACAACATTTCACTGGTCACCAATGTCAGGGATCCTCAACCAACATAATTAATAAATCCTGTAACTAATATAGCGACGGTTTACAGGTAAATACCTAATAAGTAACCCACAAAAAAGCTGAAATCGAGTTAAGTATGCGGAAAATTTTCAAATAAAAAAATTGGTTGTCTGTAAAGTCGGTTTACGGACGATAGTTTTACGTGATAACGTCATAAATTTCTGCTGCCCTGGTACTTTAGAACCAGAGAGATAAATGTGTGCAATCCGACGCTTGGGCCGATTGTGCCTCTCTATCGCTTGTTACGCGCTCTCGATTGCACACACAGGCTCAGATGGAACGTGATACTTTTTCGTGCGTGCAGCCGGTGTTCATCAATTTATAAGACGTGACGTTATCACGTCAAAACTTTATATGTTTGCAAAAACTCGCAACCCATCGGTCTATTGAATTTAAATTTTAAATAGTGGCAATAAATCACTTCCCCAAGCGAGTGGTAACACATTCAGCGAAATTCGCGCGCAATTTCTCGCAAGCCACACAACAGCCTGTCAAAATAGTCAAAATAATTGTATTTCTTTACCCATTAAAAACAATCAAACAAGAACAAAAACCACAAAATATTTACATTTATTACATTATTTATGAAATAAAACAGTTTTCACCTTCTCCTGTAAAATTTTATCTCCGTGGGTATTGCCTGTAAACCGTCGATAGGCATGTATAAATATAATTATATATAGGATTTATAAATAATTTAAAAATTAAGCGGATTATGTAAAGATTAAGGAAATATTCTAATTTACTCTGTCGGAAGCGATTACATCAAAATCAACAGCTCATTAAATAAATAAAAAAAAAACGGCCAAGTGCGATTAGAACTCGCGCACCGAGGGTTCCGTATCGCCATGTCATGGTCAGCGCTGCTCCATACTGTTTTCGGTAGAAGGCGCGCATACACTTTTTAGTTTCTTGTATGGGGACTCCCGTGAATTTTATACTTTTCTTATTTTTATAAATTGTTTTTTTTTTATGGAACCTGACACGGTTGGCTACATCACCTACAACATCCGTGATGTCAGACCATAACACAGGGTGAACTAGGTGCCATGTCAGTGCTTCCCTTCATTTCATGTCGGCTACACTAAACTGGACGGAAAACACGAACTATTTACATAGCCGTTTCGACCGACGTTTCGTTCAGTGCGGTGGTACCAACCCGGCCGGGATAAACCCTACCACCTAGTAAGGTAAGAAGGGAAGGGACCTACAGTTTAACGTGGAATCCGAACCAAGGTCAGCCTCCAACGGTCGAGCGGTCACCCATCCAATCACTGACCGCGCTCAGCGTTGCTTAATAACAGTTGACTAACCAACCGCGCCACTGAGCTACCGAGGCTGACGAATTTTCTTGTCCCTTAGTCGACTTTTACGACATGCGACGGGGAGAGATGCAGTGGGGCTATTCTTTTTAAGTACCGACCCCACACGGTACGAGTTTGTTATATCGGTCACATATTCTGTGAAAATGTCATCGGGCTACCTATTACCTATTAAGTTATATTATTATTATTATATTCTTTATTTCACATTTTAATATACATTTATATTAATTTTACATACATTATAACTATAAAAAGTAATAAAAATACACAAAATTAATACAAACAAATAAAAACGGTAGTACCGCCGGCGGCGGGAGGCAAGCCTCCAAGCACGCCGGCGGGTGCAGGCCGTGGCTACGGAGCTCTCCGAGACGACGCGAGGCAAGCTACGAGCGATAGGTGGTGGTACTAGACACGTAGGCCACCACCACCCCCATCTCGGAGAGCTCCGTATCCTCCGGACTGCACGGCGACGTCGTCGCGCAGCTCTTTTAAACGTCTTCATCTTCGCGCGCGCGTCGCCTCATCGGTGCACTGCACCACCGGTAGCGGGGGCACTAGACAGGACGCGAGGTCCCGATGACCCCAAGCTGACCGATGGTGGACGCCGTCCTCGCCGTAGTTCTTGTGGCTCGGCCGACGTCAACGCTCCACCTTCGTCGTCGATAGAATGCACCGGCGGCGCGGCGTGGAGCTGGGTGGTGGGGTGTGCGTGTGGGATGTGAAGAAGCACGGCGGCTCTCGTGTCTGACGACCCGGGCGATGGTAGGCAAGGCGACGCGGTGGGCGGAGTGTGCTGCTGCGGGCGAGCGGTGGCGGCGGCGGCGGCGTCGAAGTCGAGCGCGGCGGCGGCCGGCCGTCGCTGCAGAGCCTGCTCTCCATCACGCGCGTCGCGTCCCGGGTGGTCTGCAGCCGCTTCTGTTGCCTGGCATGTCGGGTTGGTGGAGTATACCGGGGACGCCGAGCGGCGGCAGTGGTGATGCTGGCACGGTGCCTCCAACCGTGCGGGCCGCTGCGCCGCTGAAGAAGGGTCCGCGCGTGGCGGTAGCTCGGCTGGTTCGTCCCAGGCAAAAACTTTCAAAATTTTTTTTCCAGAGAAAATTTTTCCGACATGTCGGTTTGACAGCTCTTTTTCTTCTTCTTTTATTATTATTATTACGGTTCAAGAGATACGGTCCTCGGACAGACGGACAGACAGACCGACAGACAGACGGCGTAGGCTTAGTAATAGGGTCCCGTTCCGGATACGGATCCCTAAAAACATAAAATTAGTCCATTTCGTTCCTACGGCGTGAAAACTAATTTGAAATCTGTACCTTTAACCACCAAAGTGAAAATCAATGTTATCTCATTTCTAGCAGTTCAGGAACCCTATCAAATTAAAATATTGGATGAATTGGCGTAATTTTGTACGGGCAAGGCGTGAATGTTAATTTGAAAAGGTTTCTTCTTGTCGTTTATAATTATTTGATCGAATTTAAAATCTGATTTGCTATTAAATCTATTTAGACCGGCGGCGGTGGGTGCTGGCCGAGGGATCTGGGCGTCGGCGTCTCTTGCGCGAGGTCCGAGGTTCGAATCCAACCGGTGTGTACCAATAAGTTTACGTACATACATACATACACCTGCTGCTTCACTGTTTGGAACCGGTGTAAAACTGTAAGTCCCTTCTCTTGCCCCTTAGTAGGTGCTACGGTCAAATTGTAGCCGAATGGATTGGTACCACCGTACTGAAATATGGCCGCATATCAGCCTCGCTGTGTTCCATTAGTTCCTTTAGTCCATTGTAGCGAACAAACCAAACAGAACTCTCCAGTATGGCACCTACCTTCTTGGAGGTGATATTGACTGGTCGGAGCATCTGCTTTACCCCCTTTGACTCAGCCACCCATACCGGAGTACTTATATAAAAACAAATTTACCGTGAGCGGTGTCGCGGGCATGGCTAGTACCATAAATAAAATAAAGTCTGTCTTTAATTTTAGCCTTAATAAAAAATAAAACTTTTGGTGTGGCTGGGACTTTTTTTTCTTAAATAAAAAATGAAACTTTAATTTCTTCTTTATTTTTATCCCCAATTTCAAAATGAAGGTTAAATCTGACTTTATTTTAACAGCAGTACAAAAAGACCGGCCAAGTGTGAGTCGAACTCGCGCACCGAGTATTCCGTATCGCCATGTCATGGTCAGCGCCACTCACGCCATCTTTGTTATAGATAAAATGCTTCATAATCTTTTCGTTAGATGGCGTTCGTTAGATACACTGTTTTGTTTCCGAGACCCCGTGATTTTTTTTTTACTTTTTCCTATTTTTATTATTTGTTGTTATATCGGCCATAATAACACATATTCTGTGAAAATTTTAACGGGCTACCTATTACGGTTCAAGAGATACAGTCCTCGCCTCGGACAGACAGACAGACAGACGGCGTAGGCTTAGTAATAGGGTCCCGCACGACGGATACGGAACACTAAAAAAGAAAACTGTTTTAATAATTTTTAGCTTTATTCATAGCCTTCATAAAACCAAAATAAAATTGCTATCAATCTTTACTAACCGCTATCGAGCATTACTCGTGGCCTAATCTCCTCAGTAATCAGGCAAATTTGGTCTTGTTCAGCTTTATTAAAATGTCTTAGCCATTAAAATAAACTCCCTAGAAAGCGCATTGTCTGACATTGCCGATATTTTACTTTGATACCATTTCGCCTGTATCATAGGTTTATCATCATAGAATTGGTGATAGAACATATTGCGCCGAGCCACCCATAAGGTGTCTAACGATGCCCACGGACATTCGGTCGCACGCGGGCGTTGCGAATGCCATGCCGGCCAGACAGCTGCCTATTCACGTCTCTCTTGAAGGACCCGAGACAAAAAACTATATAAGTATTCATTTGTATATTCCATACCAAACTGCCATTCGCGCCATATATCATTGAGTAGCGTAAACATAATTAATTGCTAGCACATTTCTTGTATGGGGACCCCTTTATTTATTAACTTTTCTTATTATTTGTTGGGATATTATCTATAATAATGCATATTCTGTGAAAATTTCAACCGGCTACCTATTACGGTTCAAAAGCTACAGCCCTAGGATCGACGGACGGACAGACAGACGGACAAATAGACGTTGTCGTCTCTTTAAAAGCTTGAAGTAAAGATTTAACTACAAATTTTAAATACCCCGAGCCGATACATAAAAAAATCCTCAAAAAATTATAAAAGAATTTCCGCTTAATTAATTAAAAGCGTCGGGGGACCGCTAAGTAAAAAGCAATAAATTCGGTCCTAAGTGGAAATTATTCTTTTACTTTTTTTAATGTGTTTTTTTATAGGTCTAATGGTTTTATAGGTCTAAAGGTGCCTTATCATTCGAGAGACCCTTGAGCACAGCCACCCGCTGACACGGATCTTCATAAAAATATAATATCTATAGTATACTCAATTTGCAGCAGGCGGGAGATTCATAAGAAACAAGTTTGTGCGACTGAGATAGACAATGTGTATTGTGTAATTTGGTCTGTCTACTTTTTTAGGGTTCCGGTTAGGTATCCGGTACTGGTATTACTAAGCCTACGCCGTCTGTCTGTCTGTCTGTCTGTCTCTCTGTCCGAGGGCTGTATCTCTTGAACCGAATTATTTCTTCCTATAGAAGAAACTGAAAAGTGTATGCGCGCCATCTACCTAAAATAGTAGGTATGAAGCATTTTAACTAATCATGAATTTGAACTAATATGAAGCATTTCATAAACACGCGATAGATGGCGTGAGTGGCGCTGACCATGACATGGCGATACGGAACCCTCGGTGCGCGAGTTCAACTCGCACTTGGCCAGTTTTCTTCGCCTGCTAATGCCGCGTCCACGTATTGATCTCCATGGACTTCTTAGCTTAATTACGGAAATAATTTCCCCTTCTGGCACGAATTTAATCTCTTCGTTTTACGCTGACTACTGTCAGATGAAATTATGAAAAAGTATATTAGCACTAAACTGGAATAAAATTAAGAATAATAATATAACTAAGTATATATTTATCTAACTATTATTTCGGACATCATTACCGTTTCTTGTATACAACGTGCCCCAAAACTCAACGTCAAGCGGGAACCAGGGAGTAGGCCAGTTTATGACTACCCAGGGAAAAATATGAAAAAAAATCGTGGTCATTTGTTTTTTATGATATGAGCATTTTTTGAAAAACGTTGAAAATTGATATCTCGTACAACATTTTTAGGTACTACGACTACAAATTTGCGAATATAATTGTTAATTTTTTTTTATTGGTAGCCTAAATAACTTTGCTATTCACCAGTATCCCAAATAAAACCAAAATTCCCATAGCTGTATCACAAAAAAATATTAAGTAAAATTTTCAACGTTTTTCAAATGCTCATTCCATGACGATGATTTGACGTTGAGTTTTGGGACGTTGTATATCCAGTATTCCACCCTCTTTGTGGCCGTCAGCGCTAAATATTATGTCGTATCTTAAGTTTTATTCCATTTGAATACTAACATACATTAAATACCGTTTTCACGATATAGCAAAAACAACAAAACGTTGAATAAAACACGATTATTTTATGACCGTGGGCGTCGTTAGATACCTTATGGGGATTCCTTTATTTCTTTCATAAATTATTATTTGTTAAAATATTCGCCGCAATAACACATATTCCGCTAAAATTATTACTAATTCAAGCAATGTCGCCTATGAAACAGCCTTAGAGCCAGCTTAGGCGATAGTGTTTAATCACAGCATATAGCCATATATATGCTGTGGTTTAATGAATAAACGATCTCGCGGGTACAGTGTTATTGGTACTATCTTCATGCATTTGTTTATGTCGCTCTACCTGTAACCTATTTTATGTGCCTGACTAATAAACACTTTTTTTTATTTTTTTTTATTTGAATTTGAATTTTTACGGCTAGGTATTACTGTTCAATAAATTTTTCTTAAGTAATCCGGTATGGGTGGCTGAGTCGGAGGGGCCAAAGCGCATGCTCCGACCAGCCAATATCACCTCCGAGAAGGTAGGTGCCATACCGGAGACTTCCCTGGATTGCTGGCTATACTGGACTATAGAGGAGAACAGAGCCGAGGCTGCTATGCGGCCATCTTACATCCAGTACGGTGGTACCAACCCAGTCGGCTACAATTTGAGCCTAACGCCTAGGGGCAAGGGAAGGGACCTACAGTTTACACCGGTTCCGAACGGTGAAGCAGCAGGTGTAGGTATGCACGTACATTTTTTCGTCAGAAGAAAACTCATTGGTACACGCCGACCGGATTCGAACCTCGGACCTTTCGCATTAGAAGCCGATGCCCAAACCATTCGGCCACCCACCGCCTCATTCAAGGTAGGACACCATCTTACTATCATTATTGATTTACGTTTTGTTTATAGACGTCCGGAGATACCAACCTTCCGGCTACAAAATCCAGACGTCTACACCTGCACTCTTGCGAGTACAGTGATCATGTAGGCCAGATCGAGGCCCCATAGCTGCTCTGTCGAACATCCGTTCTTCCGAAAAAATCCCATGGGAAACACAGGCTGTGACCTTTCCCCAGCCGATTCGAGCCACCACCCGTCCACCCGAAGGAACCCCCGACCGAAGTCGAGAACCGAGGGTGAAGCTTTCACTGCCACTGGGGTCCGCACCCTATCCAACCACAACCTGGTAGGAAGGTATTCAATGTAGGACAGACAGACGAAAAACGACGTAGGTTTAGTAATGGGGACCCGTACGTTAAGGAACCTTAAAAATGAGTAAACAAAATGATAAATGCCTACCTAGGTAGTTCTGTTTATTTATCTGTTGTCATTCTTGGCAAGCGAATTCTATAGCCGCTTGACAAAAGCGGAAACATTGAGAAAGTGGGAAAAGTGGCCTCAGTTATGTATGCTTGTATTTGTATATGTAAATTAAAAATTTATAAATGAAGTGGCTATAGGGTGGCACACTGAAGACTCGAGAAACGGAAATGACGTTTGATATATAGTAATAGCTACTTTTCCCTTCTGGCGCGAATTTAATCTATTCATTTTGCGGTATGGAATTATAAAAATCGGCCAAGTGCGAGCGGGCTCGCGCACCGAGGTTTCCGCACCAAAAGTTGAAAAAATACGTTTCTTGTATGGGGACTCCCTGAATTTTTCACTGTTTAATTTTTTTATTATTTGTTGTTATATCTGCCAAAATAACACATATTCTGTGAACATTTCAACTGGCTAGTTATATTACGGTTCCAAAGATACAGCCATCGGATGGACTTACAGACAGACAGACGGACAGACAGACGTTGTGTGTTTAGTAATAGGCTTCCGTACAGGGTGCATAATAATATATTATCATGATTTGTTGTTTTACTTTAGAGTTTGCACATTGGGGCGTGTGGGGACGGTATTTTAAAAAATAGGCCCACTGCATCTCTCCCCGTGCATGTCGTAAAAGGCGACTAAGGGATAAGGGCAAGATTCCGTGCCTAAGGGCGACAGGCGAGCCACCTCACACCATGGCACGGTGTTTGCACAGAGTCATGCAACAGGTGGGCCTTCATGCCTTACTTGCTGCCTGATATGAGTTATTTTGTCCGAATGCTTGGCTAAACGTGGTGGTCGGTGTTGTGCTTTCATTTACCGATTGTCGGTATACGGCGTGTGGTGTGTATGATACATGAATATACTATAACATTCATCTTAGGGCATCTTAAGACGAGACGGAAGTTAACTTTCTCCATACAAAATCGTCTTTCGGCATTTATGTTTTCTAGACCCCTAAACCTGATTTTTACAATTTTTTTTTTTTGTCTTCCAGGACGAGGACAGTCCAATCTACGTTCCTGTTATTTTTTTGTTTGGATGAACTACAATACTGGAGCTAAAAAAAATTATTTCGCTCGAAAAAATTTTAATTTTTTATTTTTTGAAGTCTTGAAGCTCATTATGCTTTATTGAGTCATCACTTTAGATATTAAAAAGATAAAAGGACAGCAACGTATATTCGACTGACCTTATTACAATAAAAAAAGAAAATGTAATAATCGGATTAGGGGGGTAAGAAACATAAATTTCAGAAGACGATTTTGTATGGAGAAAGTTAACTTACATCTCGTCTTAAAATACAATATTAAAGTCGGCCAATTGAAAATCGATAGATGAACAATTCACTCGAGCAATAATTTATTCCCCCCAGCACGGTTTGGCACCCCTTGGCATCCCTTACTTAGTGAAATGGGCAGTGTATCGAAACAACCAATTGCGGCTCTAACCTCCCATTCTGGTGACTATAAAAAAAGCGAAACCAATTCGCAAATCCTCTTTACAGCTCTCACAAAGTTTCCTTCAATTCATTCCTTGGAACTAGCTCCAAAAAGAGCGAAAGTGGCTAAAAATGCCTTCTGAGACATAACATGTCGCAATATTTGTGGTATGTCCGCCAAGGAGAATTTGGAACAATTCCAAAAATTTTATTGAACACACATTCGGAACATTCGACCTGATTGCAGTAAATTGAAGAAAACCGGCCAAGTGCGAGCCGAACCCGCGCACTGAGTTTTAAATTACGAAGACCTATAATAACGTAAGATGCTTTATTTTAAATTACGAACACCTAAAATAACGTAAGATGCTTTATTTTAAATTAAGAAGATCTAAAATAACGTAAGATGCTTTATTTTAAATTACGAACACCTAAAATAACGTAAGATGCTTTCTTTTAAATTACTAAGACCTAAAATAACGTCAGAGGCTTTATTTTAAATTATGAAGACCTAAAATAACGTAAGATGCTTTATTTTAAATTACGAAGACCTAAAATAACGTAATGCTTTATTTCAAATTACGAAGACCTAAAATAACGTAAGATGCTTTATTTTAAATTACGAAGACCTAAAATAACGTAAGATGCTTTATTTTAAATTACGAAGACCTAAAATAACGTAAGATGCTTTCTTTTAAATTACGAAGACCTTAAATAACGTCAGATGCTTTATTATAAATTACGAAGACCTAAAATAACGTAAGATGCTTTATTTTAAATTACGAAGACCTATAATAACGTATGATGCTTTATTTTAAATTACGAAGACCTAAATAACGTAAGATGCTTTATTTTAAATTACGAAGACCTAAAATAACGTAAGATGCTTTATTTTAAATTACGAAGACCTAAAATAACGTAAGATGCTTTATTTTAAAGTACGATTGGCAACCCTTGCTTCAGCAAAGATTCGCCGTATTGATGCTCATTTTTTTTTTACGAACCCTAACAACGAAAATGAGATCATCACGCACGCACGCGGCGTCTAAATTTGAATTTCAAATCTGAGTTGTCAGGTAAAATATACAATGAGAGATTTGTACACGCGCCTTTTTTTAACGACAGACAGGATACGCCAGCATTTCACATTCTGCTTACATTTTGCTAGCTGAAATTACCAAAAAATCGGCCAAGTGCGAGTCGAACTCGCGCACCGAGGGTTCCGTATCGCCATGTCATGGTCAGCGCCACTCACACCATCTATGGATTAGTTAAATAATTCATACTGTTTTCGGTAGATGGCGCGCATACACTTTTTAGTTTATTGTATGGGGGACCCCCGTGAATTTTTGACTTTTTCTTATTTTTATTATTTGCTGTTATATCGGCCATAATAACATACCTATATTCTGTGAAAATTTCAACGGGCTGCCTATTACGGTTCAAGAGATACAGCCCTCGGACAGACAGACGGCGGCGTAGGCTTAGTAATAGGGTCCCGTACGACGGATACGGAACCCTACAAATATGGACGTAGGTAATTTTTTTTTGCAATATTTTTTTACAAATTTAGATATTTAATATTTTTAGGGTTCCGTATCCAGTGACAGGGATCATTATAAAATCATTCACACAGTCCGTCCGTTCGTCCGTCCGGCGGTTGTCCGTCTGTCGGTCACACGCGCTGTCCGAGGTAATACCTAACTCCGGAACGTCAGTCAGTCAGTTTGTATGCGTCCACTGCTGGACATAAACCTCTCCAATTTTCCTCCAGTCCTCCCGGCCTATAACGGTACAGAACTACTGCTTTCCGCCGACGATGTAGTCGTCCCACGTGGCGGGTGGCCTCCTCACACTTCGTTATCCTGTCCACGGCCGCCAGTGTAGGACACGGTTACTCCAACGGCCGTCGTCTCTTCGGCTGACGTGCCCAGCCCACTGCCACTTGAGCTTAGCCAACCGGTGTTCAATATCGACTTCTTTGGAGGATTGCCTCGTTACACACCATAGCACGTAGCGGAACACCAAAACGTAAAGCTCAATAAATCTAAAAAAAAAAATTCCTCCCCTTCTTATATTACTAGGTGGTAGGGTTTAACCCGCCCGGGTTGTTACCATCGCACTGAATGAAAGTTCGGTCTAAACGGCTATGTAAATAGTTTGTGTTTTCCGTCCAGTTCAGTGTAGCCGGCACGACCCAAGGGAAGCACTGACGTGGCATGTAGTTCACCCGGTGTTATGGGCTGACATCACGGATGTTGTAGGTGATGTAGCCAACCGTGTCAGTTTCCATAAAAAAAAAAGTCTTTACGGCATGAAAACAATTTTTTTAAGTTCATATCTTAAACGGTTATTGAGAAATTAGCTTTATTAGACGTTGTGTCCCAAAACTCAACGTCAAGCGGGAATGCCTGTAGTTTTACCAAATAAAATATTCAGTTAAATTTTTTTCTGAAAAAATAATTACTCAGCTTGTTTGTTCTTATTTTTCCCTGGGTAGTCATAAACTGGCCTACGCCCTGGTTCCCACTTGACGTTGAGTTTTGAGACACGTTGTTATGTAGATTTCGAGTAGGTTTCCGAGAATTTTAAATTTTAATATTGACGTGTAGGTACCTAATTAAAATAATTATTAAATAAAATGTATAAGCACTGTATACCTATACGAAGAATATAATATAATTCTCTAAACTAACCTTTGCCCAAATATAATATGTAACTTACAAACCACTAAATTAAATTATACAACTATATACATTAATCACTAATTTGTTTTTTTATATTTGTGTAATTTACAACTGTTTTCTGTTTATTATAATGCGTAGCCATTTTAATATTTACATTGCACCTTATACTTATTTTATTATTATTTCAATGCAACATAATATTTTTTTTTACTTTCAAAACTACACTGTAATTATTTATATGCAATTCATTATAGTTTCATGTCATCAACACCGCACTTTCGTGCCCGTTTAATGTACTTTCGTCACACGCCGCCGCGCCGATGAGCCGCGAACGAATTTAAGTAACGGTCCGGAGTACGCACGTCCGTTCGCGACCGTGTCCCACACTACACTACCCTCGGCGCCGGGCAAACGAGACTGTTCGGGGTTACATGCGCGCGCAATTCAAACCGCTTCACGTCAAACGTCACCGTGACGTTTATGGAGAGTAATGTAATGATCCTGAGATGTTTACAGCTGTACTAAAATTTCGTTCCCACTCTCCTACCTACATAATATGTAGAACCATTTCATACTAACAAGCTCATTTCACGCTTACGAATTACAAGAAAGTAGTTACTTGAAAAATCGATCAAGTGCGAGTTTTACTCGCGCACAGAGGGTTCCGTGGATCCGCTATACCATCCCTTTCAAAATACCATATCCACCTTTTTTATGTAATCCATTATGGATGGCTGAGTCGGAGGGGCCAAAACACAAGCACGCCTTGGGAGAGGCCTATGTCCAGCAGTGCACCGATACAGGCTGACGATGATGATGATGATGATGGGTGGCTGTGCCGAAGGACCTATAGTTCAGTCGACAGAGCCAAAATCACCTCGCGCAGTTGCTAACTGCTGCTGGGCTATCTAGACTATTGATAAGACGACGTTTGGAGAGGTGATTCGGGTAACACACTCGCCGGAAGACAGTTCCACAACCTAGCGATGCGGTAAAGGAACGATTTGTTCTCGAAATCCCGAGATTACGGCACGGCTTATAACGAAAGATCTATTTAACTGAAGGGGTGTGTTGGGGGGGTGTGGGGAATGTTGCGTTGTAATGCTGGTACGATAAAGCTTGGATGGAGGATGTGTCGTTTCGTAAGGCGAACCAGTACCCTTATCACGAGATACCGACGAGATACGACACCGCGTACTACGATACGCCGTGTTCTTCGCATCATTTTTTATGGAGAAACGAAGTTTGCAAATCTATCACTAGAGGCGCTGCTCCGTTTCTCCATACAAAATGATACGGAGAACACGGTGTAGCGTAGTACGCGGTGTAGGTTAAATCTCGTGATAAGGGTACAGTACCCTAATCACGAGATTTAACCTACTACGCTACGCCGTGTTCTCCTCATCATTGTATGGAGAAACGAAGTTCGCAAATCTATCACTAGAGGCGCTGCTCCGTTTCTCCATACAAAATGATGCTGAGAACACGGCGTAGCGTAGTACGCGGTGTAGGTTAAATCTCGTGATAAGGCTACTGATCTCATAGTTATTTTATTAACGTCATGAGGGCAAAGTTAGGTGGTACATTTGTTACGCTAAGGCCTTAATAGTCGAGTCAAAATGTTTATGTGGGCATGGAGTGTATGTGTCTAATGGGTGTATCTGTCTGTGGCATCGTAGCTCCCAAACGGATGGACCGATTTGGATGCGGTTTTTTTATTATTATAAAGCTGGTTTAATTGGAATGCTTGTTAGCTATGTTTGTAATCAAGCAATCAAGTGATTTGATTTTGGAGCGGGTGGCCGAGTGGTTTGGGCATCGGCATCTCATGCGGGAGGTCCGAGGTTCGAATCCGGTCGGCGTGTACCAATGAGTTTTTTCTGACGAAAAAATTTACGTGCATACCTACACCCGCTGCTTCACCGTTCGGAACCGGTGTAAAACTGTAGGTCCCTTCCCTTGCCCCTTACTAGGTGGTAGGCTCAAATTGTAGCTGACTGAGTTGGTACCACCGTACTGGATGTAAGATGGCCGCAAGCAACCTCGGTTGTGTTCTCCTCTAGTCCAGTATAGCCAGAAATCCAGGGAAGTCTCCGGTATGGCACCTACCTTCTCGGAGGTGATATTGGCTGGTTAGAGCATGTGCTTTGCTCCCTCCGACTCAGCCACCCATACCGGATTACATAAAAAAAAAAAGTGATTGAGTAATAAAAAAAATTTATATCTTAAAAAGTGGACCGATTTGCATGAGAGTTTTTTTAAATCAAATAAAAGTTAAATTACAAATTAAAAAAATCCCCGACCCTATTTCCGTTTACTTACTTAAAAGAGTCGGGGGACCGCTAAGTAAATAAAATATAAAAACTCAGAGAAGCACGGGAATTTACTTAGCGGTCCCCCGACTCCTTTAAGTGAGTAAACGTAAATTATTTTTGACTTTTTAATTTAATGTGCACATGTTTAACGTGGCACCATTCATCTCAATGACAAGAAAATGTTTACAAGACAATCTGAAGAATTGAAGAGATGTTTCACAAGACAAGTAAACAAAGGTATCAAGTAAAACGCGCTTACAAAATTAAGATAATATCCAGCATGCCGCGGAGGCTCCATCAAGGCTGTCGCGGTCGGACGCCTCTCATCTCCACCTGCTTCAGGCTGTGAAGTCTCTCTCTGATAAGCCTGGAGCCTTGTAACAGCCGTCACAATTGTAAACTCCGTGCTCTATGTGTGCTAGAGTTACGACGTAAATTTATTAAGCATTTTTTTTTATTATAGCTTTTTCCTTTGCTTTTTGATTTTGAAAAGAAAACAACTATTTCAAAAAGAGCAAATTTTTTCTACGAAAAGAAACAAATTGCAAGTCGATCTGACCAGTAGTTCAGGAGTTATAAGCATTTATTGATTTTCGAAGTTTTCGAAGCACTTTTTCTCTGGACCATATTTATAGAAGGGATCGATGTACGACTCTCGGGTATGTCTTCTTAACAAGTCGGAGGAACTATCTTTAGGACCATATGCTTCACCTACCTACAAACCTTTTAATTAAAAAAAAATTTAAAATTAATCTTGTCGAGGCCTATCATTTCCTCCAGCGGAATGTAGTCGTAAATCAGTAGTTTCCGAGATATGCCCTCTCAAACACTTTTTCCTTTTTTTCTAAACAGCTGAATCGATTTGAAAAAGAAACAACTATATAAAAAAGAGTAATTTTTTCTACGATAAGAAACAATTTGCAAGTCGATCTGACCGGTAGTTCAGGAGTTATAAGCATTTATTGATTTTCGAAGCCTTTTTTCTAAGGGCCATATTTATAGAAGGGCTTAATGTACGACTCTCGGGTATATCGTCTTAGCAAGTGGGAAGAACTACCTTCAGGACGATATGCCTCATTTTCATGTAACTCTTATAGTTTTTGAGATCTAAGTCGCCAAAAGTACATAATTTTCATAACGCAACTTTTTGTAAAAAACCTCCGGCAGCAGGATAAAGACGTTTCATCAAATTCACGTCAAAAAATAAAAACCTAATTTTCGCTTGCGCTAAAATTGATTGATTTAGCTGCATCCTACTCCAACCAGCGAAAGCGGCGCCTTGAAAGAGGAGTACGAGTACTCGCCTCTTATCGTCCAAAAGAACCCGTCTAGCTGAACGCTGACTGATGTAGGGTCCGTGTGAATGTACTGTCGTCCGTTTCGCTCTCTTTGAGAAATATTACAGCACGGAGTAGCACGGCCGGATGAATTTGGCAAAGTGGTGGCTTCGAGTTACCTTGAACTCTACTGAATGCTACATATATAATATTCTCCAACGAATTGCCTCATTTGTTTAAAGAAAACCTGGGAGAATGTGAGTGCTCAAGGAGATTTGCTGTTTTTTTTTTTGTACATACCTATTTTTGGTACTTTCTCTTTGATTTTCCTACTATTCTAAGTGCAAAATATTTCAAATTAATTTAAATAGGTAAGTAGATTATTGCTCTATTGACACAAGGACAAAAATTTACATGAGGTGCAAACGTGGACTTATCGCTTACATAGATTTCTTTCAGCCAGTCTTTGGATGCTTTAAGAGGCGATAAAAATAGTGAAATGTAAGTAGGTATTAGCAAGAGACTTGAGTGTAAGAATTGAAAATAAAATAATTAATAATTAAAGGTATTGAAGAGGGGTATTTCTTAGGTTTATATTATCTAAATAAAAACTATTTATACATTTTGTACTGTGTGGGGCCGGTGCTTTAAAAGAATAGCCCCACTGCATCTCTCCCCGTGTATGTCGTAAAAGGCGACTAAGGGATATGACTCCCTTCTTATATCACTAGGTGGTAGGGTTTAACCCGCCCGGGTTGGTACCACCGCACTGAATGAAAGTTCGGTCGAAACGGCTATGTAAATAGTTTGTGTTTTCCGTCCAGTTCAGTGTAACCGGCACGACCGAGGGGAGGCACTGACGTGGCACCAAGTTCACCCGGTGTTATGGGCTGACATCATGGATGTTGTAGGTGAAGTAAGTCAACCGTGTCAGTTTCCATAAAAAAAAAGAAAAAAACATGCTTGTCCATGCAGATAAGAAAAATTTTTTTTTAGGTTTTGACATCTCAATACAACAGTTCCTTCGCGGAGACCCATTGACTTAAATATGCGAAGACCACACTTTTAGACGTTGTCTTTTTAGGAGTTTTACTTTTTTGGAGAATTTAACTTTACCACAAGATTTTTTTATTTTTGGTAATGAAATATTACGTTAACGAAATTAAAAGTGCCAAAATGTATACGGTTTTCGTCTCTTATCGTTTGGGTATCGCGATTTGCCCCGGTAAGTTTTGCTCAAAGCGCAACAGGCGGGCTTCATCTTTCGCTGTCAAAAGTGTCAAAAAGTCAGACTCAACCAAGGAGTTCAAATCGTGTTCAAATATGTTGTTGCGAAAGGAGCTCAACTTTTCGAAAACTATTTATTCTGGAGGCTGTAGAGCTGTCGCATTGGCCGCCTTCTGATTTTATTTCATAGCTATCAAAGAAAATATAGAGCGATATCTGCGAGCTGATAAAATAATGTCTTAAGAGTCCGTACACCTCAGCTGAAAATTCTAATTTCGCCCCCACTACTCCGCGCCACCTCACTCTCTATCCCGCTCGCTCGCTAGTGCTTGCTGCGGTCACGCGAGGTCAGAGCGATTTTGTTAGGGTGAACTACACTATTATCGGGTGGGTAATAAGTAATAAAATTAGCAGTAAGTAGGGTAACTCATAAGTAATAAAATTGTGTGCAAAATTGAGTGCAACACGCGATAGTTTAGGTAATAGTTTTTTACGCTCAAAATAATGGGCTGTTTTTTTTTTAATGTAAAAAACATAGGACCTGCTTTATATTGAGATTAGTTTATTATGCGAAGTTTCATGATCGAATTTAAAGTATTTATTGAATACTAGCGGTTTCGAGGTAAATTAGCAATTTTTTTCTATCGCGATCATGATATTTTTAATGGATTCATGTTTTCGCCAAAAATGGTACCTAACATTGGTACTCAACTTTACCTTATAATATGTATTAAAAAGTTATTGTTGCAGTATTGTTGATATAATAGAAGATCATGGGAAGCATTGTGTGCTATTACGAACTCTTAAGGTTCTGACTGCATAATTAATTAATTAAACATTTGACAAGTACGATTTGTGCCTGATTATTTATTAACTATTTACAACTTGATCGAGTTATTATAATATTTATATACAGCGTCGCCAGCTTAGATTGGGACGCCCTCGGATAGCCGGACAGACGATATAAAAAAGGTAGGGTATGTAAGGCTGGGTGGTAGGGTTTATCCCGGCCGGGTTGGTACCACCGCACTGAGCGAAACGTCGGTCGAAACGGCTATGTAAATAGTTCGTGTTTTCCGTCCAGTTCAGTGTAGCCGGCGCGAAATGAAGGGAAGCACTGACATAGCACCTAGTTCACCCGGTGTTATGGGCTGACATCACGGATGTTGTAGGTGATGTAGCCAACCGTGTCAGTTTCCATAAAAAAAAAAAGGTAGCCGGGAGTATTATGTATGTATATATTCTTTATTGAACACCAATTTATACAAATTAAGCACTATAGGCGAGATTAATTCCGTGAGGCATTCTATTCTAACTAAACTTTAGGATGTGGGAGAAGTAGATATATATGCATGCAGGCGAACATGAATAGTTTGTGGCAATGATTAATCAGTAAAGCAATATGATAAACTACAAATACTACATAAATGGTTTAATATGCATATACTAATATGTATATAAAAGACTTACGTATTATTATGTACAGTAATCCGTTGTTCAACACCATCAACTGAATGACAAGAGAGAGTATGGATGTATCAGAAGAAAAAAAGACCGCGCGTGGTGACGAGCCTTGGGAGAGGCATATCTCCAGCAGTGGACCGAAATGGACTGATGCTGATGTGGCCAACTTGTGGAGTATGTATGGAATATATAAAGTCCAACTTTTTTTTGTCGCCATTATAATTGGACTCCAAATTTGACAGTTGTTCGTTTTCATCAGTTCAGAAGCGGCAAATTTAAGAGCATTTTAACACTTGAACATGAGCAACGCGTTTTAATAAAACGTTTTACGCCAATCAACCTACTGTTGCGGAAACGCTGAGAAGAATTTTTCCTGGTCAATTAATCTAAAAAAATTGTGACTTTGATTGGACCTCAAGACTAAAGAGTTTCTATATTCTATTCTAATCAAACAACCTATAACAAACACCTAGGTAGTACGGATTACCTAGGTGTTTGTTTCTATAAAGATTTCCATGCATGTTACCTTAAATTAGGTCACGAATGAAGGAACTAACTGTCGATTCATATTTAAAATATGCCAGCGACCCACCACGCTTCGCGGCTCGAGTTAATCCGGCAGCGCGTGGCTTTGCGCAGGCTTAAACCATTCTGTGTCTCCTAGTCTCCTCTCCGCGCTCTGCTAGCGGTGGCTGAATCATACGCGCAAGTTTCTACTGGCGACGTCAACTACTGTCACATAATTACATAAAACATTGTGACTTGCGAAGTTTGTTTGTCAGTTCTTCTACGCATTGAATTAGAACTGGCGGTAGGTTACCTACCTATGGATGTTTATTGTTTATTGTATAATTTTATCCATAGGTGGTAACCTACGCTTGGAAATGTCGAAAATTCCGCCAGTTCTAAATTCAATGCGAAGAAGAACTGACAAACAAACTTCGCAAGTCACAATGTTTTGTTAGTACCTTATAAGTATTATATGAAGCCAAAGAAATTTAACCATAAGTACACGCACCTTTTTTCGCGGAAAACTACGAGGATTAATCTGTTTAAATTAATGTAGTTACTGCTACAACAGCTATAGCCAGTAGGATAGACAGTACAACTAGATAAGATAAAGATAAAGATGTTTATTTGTATAGACATTTTTACATTGTACATGTTTAGTATCAATCCCTGCCCTCTGCACTAGCGTGAGCTGTCTTGCAGGGGCTGCCCCCTGCAAGACAGCTCACTGTCAACAGATTAAAGAAAAAAAATATAATAAAGAAATACATTTAGAAAATAATATTTACAAATTTTTTATTTAACTTTCTCAGCCAGCACCTGTGTACCTATCCTAAGTATTCAGTCATATAAGTCTACTTTCCACCATCACTACAACATTATTTTCAATGGTTCATTTGATTTTTTAAGGCCCATAGTTAGTAGCCAGGAATATACTTGTTTTTTAAATAGATATTTTTTACCAATTTTTCTAATAGGATAATCTAATTTATTGGTCAAGTAGGGTCCGATAAATGAAATGAAATGAAATGAAATGATTTATTATAAAAAACATGCAAAGCGGTTCAAATATACATTAGCTCTTACACTAGATTTGCATCTGTCACGCAAGAGCCGTTCTTCAGTAGGCCTTCATGTGTAAGGCTTTTGCGCTCATCTAATTACTATTGTTATAATTTTAAAAATACAATGTCATAATACAAATAAATAAATAAATGAGTAAGATATTAAAATGTTAGATCTAAATGTTAAATAAATTATGCATTGGTTATTATCATTAATGTCGTAGGTATATAGTTGTAATAAAATTAGGTATTATTATGAGTAAAAATTAAGCTAATATAATTACTACTATAATTGCTACTATAATAAGATAAAATTTGAGTAAAATGTGTGACATTTTTGGGCAAAGCTAGTACTAACAGTGGTAACTTTGATATTTTTGCTCTGTAAACTGTTTGGATAAATTAAAATGCACGTATAAACGCGCCACGTACTCTTTCACTCATTTGCGAGTATGGCGACCCGCACCGGCTTATCAGACCGTAGGCAAAAGCGACGGATACAACGCAAAATGGCCGTCACTATTGTTTGTCTGTTTGTTCGACTGTCGGCGGCTAGCACTGCCTACAGGTGCAAGATTAATTACGAAAAAAAAAATACTACAAACTTAAAATTTAACCCGCCGGTAGGGTTTAACCTGCCCGGGTTGGTACCACCGCACTGAATGAAAGGTCAGTCGAAGCGGCTATGTAAATAGTTTGTGTTTCCGTCCAGTTCTGTGTAGCCGGCACGACCGAAGGGAAGCACTGACGTGGCACCAAGTTCATCCGGTGTTATGGGCTGACATCACGGATGTTGTAGTGCAGGTGATGTAGCCAACCGTGTCAGTTTCCATAAAAAAAATTATAATTGTAATTAGAAGGTTGACAGGAAGAAATAACTGGTAGTGATAAGTCCGCCTTTGCACACTCCTTTATTTCTTGTTTCTTTTTGCGCAGTGGTCCTATTTCAATTGTTGTTCAATATAAATACTTTATATTCTACTAGATTATCTATCAATTGGCAGTGGGCTGGGTACGTTAGCCGAAGAGACGAAGACCGTTGGAGTAACCGTGTCCTACACTGGCGACCGTGGACAGGAAAACTGAGTGTGGGAAGACCAACCGCCAGATAGGAGGATGAATTCAAGTACGTCGGTGGAAAGCAGTGGTTCCGTACCGCTGAAGGCCGGGAGGACTGGAGTAAAATTGGAGAGGTCAATATCCAGCAGTGGACGCATACACGCTGACTGACTGACTGAGATATATTACTAGAGTAGGGTTGCCATTCGTCCCGGTACACCGGGACTTGTCACCGGTTTAGAATCTCAGTCCCGGTCGTCCCGCCTAACCAACAAATGTCCCGGTCAGGAACATAAATCCAGTTAGTATTATCCATACAAATATTATTTATGAAAATCTTAAAGGGCTAAACCCTTAAACCCTGTTTCTTCTTATTTACTAACAAGACTTATGATTCCTGAAACAGAGCGTTTTAGGAATCATAAGTCCGCAGATTTCAGTCGCAGATGTCAATTATGTCTATACATAGACAACGACCGTTCAGTGGAGACTTTTGGCTAACTATCTGTGAGCTTACAGAGCTGCGTGGATCGTTCTGAATCGGACACTTTTCTGGGGCCTATAATTTATTGTCTATGGACATTTAAAACCATTGCCTACCTAATTATCTAATAGAATTTATGCATAATCTATCCAAGTGTAAAAGATACGTATAATCTAAAATTGTTTAATATTCATAGAACAGGTGCTGAATTTCCCCGCTCAAAGACAACCAACTTTTTCTTAGGTTTTGATGTAGTGTCCCGGAGGTACCTGCACCTTTATGGCAACCCTATACTAGAGGTAAGCACGAGTATAAATAAAATGCGCGGAGGGGAAGCGGAGTTTGAGGCGAGCGGTGCGGCTGCGCGTGTCGCGACGTCGGCGGACCGCAAAGAGATGGACCGTCATGCGGCTGGATGGCTTCAACTTGGAGATACATGGCGCACTGCCCGAGAAATATAGCTTCACTACCCGAGAAATTAAGGATTGCGGAAATTCGTAATGTACGTGAATGTGGATATACTTTTAAGAACATGCCAAAAAAAAAGCTGATTTTTTTTGAGGAATTATAAATATTATTTGTGGCTATTTTCACTTGTACCTATCCGTGACGCTGGATTCACTACTAATCCAGCTCCAATTTCTGAACTGACAACGGCAATGATGAGCTTGACAAAGGCGGGGAGGGAAGTCGGGAGAAATTAAGGATTGCGGAAATTCGTAATGCAAGCTTTCATTAAGTGCGTCTGTCACAATGGGCATAAAGCGGATTGTTCGTGAATGTGGATATCTTTAAGAGTATGCTAGTAAATCTCTGATTTTGTTTGTGGCTCATCAAATTTTGTTTGCGACTATTTTAATTTGTGCCTGTTCGTGATGGAAATTCGTAATGCAGGCTTTCATTAAGTGCGTCTGTCACAATGGGCATAAAGCGGATTGTTCGTGAATGTGGATATCTTTAAGAGTATGCTAGTAAATCTCTGATTTTGTTTGTGGCTCATCAAATTTTGTTTGCGACTATTTTAATTTGTGCCTGTTCGTGATGGAAATTCGTAATGCAGGCTTTCATTAAGTGCGTCTGTCACAATGGGCATAAAGCGGATTGTTCGTGAATGTGGATATCTTTAAGAGTATGCTAGTAAATCTCTGATTTTGTTTGTGGCTCATCAAATTTTGTTTGCGACTATTTTAATTTGTGCCTGTTCGTGATGGAAATTCGTAATGCAGGCTTTCATTAAGTGCGTCTGTCACAATGGGCATAAAGCGGATTGTTCGTGAATGTGGATATCTTTAAGAGTATGCTAGTAAATCTCTGATTTTGTTTGTGGCTTATCAAATTTTGTTTGCGACTATTTTAACTTGTGCCTGTTCGTGATGGAAATTCGTAATGCAGGCTTTCATTAAGTGCGTCTGTCACAATGGGCATAAAGCGGATTGTTCGTGAATGTGGATATCTTTAAGAGTATGCTAGTAAATCTCTGATTTTGTTTGTGGCTCATCAAATTTTGTTTGCGACTATTTTAACTTGTGCCTGTTCGTGATGGAAATTCGTAATGCAGGCTTTCATTAAGTGCGTCTGTCACAATGGGCATAAAGCGGATTGTTCGTGAATGTGGATATCTTTAAGAGTATGCTAGTAAATCTCTGATTTTGTTTGTGGCTCATAAAATTTTGTTTGTGACTATTTTAACGTGTGGCTGTTCGTGATGGAAATTCGTAATGCAGGCACGCTTTCATTAAGTGCGTCTGTGACAATGGGGTTAAAACCGATTGTTCGTGAATGGGGATATACTTTAAGAGTATGTTACAACATCTCTGATTTTGTTTGTGGTTAATCAAATTTTCCAAATAGTTTTGAAACCATTGTTCAATTACAAAAGCAGAAGTTTCTTGCCGGCTCTTCTTCGTGGGTGTAATCGAACAGGATAGAACAGATTATGAGTTAACTACTAACTGCCTTAAGAACAGGTGTGAATATGTACCTAAATTTTTCCGTCAGAAAATAAATCATTGGTACACACCGACCGGATTCGAACCTCGGACCTCTCGCAAGAGAGGCGCCGCTCATCTGCTACACTCTATAGTTTCAGCTGGGTCCCTATTCTTTATTATTTATTCATCATCCATAGACAAACATTTAACATTTAGCGTTTTGCCAGTTCGATTATCACAGCGAAGAAGAACTGGCAAGAAACTTCGCTGTATACTTTTTTTTACGTCCACGTATTCTACATTTACAAAAGTGTTTGCCACTACCTACATGGTACGAATCATCACTATTTATAAAAATGTATCACAAATATAACATTTCTTTTCCATAAGTTAAACCATTCATATAACATATTGGAGCCAATTGGAGCAGGCCAATCTCAGTTAGGGTTACCAGATGTAAAATTGAAAAGTCCTGACAAAAAGCCTGATTTCCATAAAACAAAAATCCTAAGATTTTGTCCCAAATGTAATTCACAACTCCGTGGAAAAAAATCACAGATTTCGTGCCTTACACAACTATCGAGCACATTGAAAATGAATCTACGGAATTCGAAATTTTTTTGTCGCTAAGCGACACGAGAAAGTCGGGTTAAGAAAAAGGTTAGTAGGGTTACTGTACTGGTTAATTCCTGATGATGGAGCCGGAAGGAAGCCATAGGAACTCCTAAACCACACATGATAAATCCACCATATTTGGGCTCGTTCGTATATCTTCGCAACCCTCCGAGATATAAGGGGATCGCACTTTTTCGTGAAATCGGGGCCTATACTGGAACGAACGAAAAGACATTTTCAATGTCAAAAAATCAATTATTAGTGCACTGGGATCCCCAGTCTGGGGGGCACACCAACTCACTCACGCACACCACACCACGTGAGTGAGCGGCGCGCGCGGATTCCATCAATCCACTCCTCGCACAGCGCAAATCAGTATCAGCGCAAAGCAAGTACGATAAAACTGATTAGTTTCACAGATTAATGAAAGTATTGATTATTTTGTTAATTAAGCACGTAAATTTGTAATATTATCCAAAGAAGATTACTTATGTTTTTGTTCATGTGATTGTAACGTTCTAATAAAAAAAATTGGTTGTCTGTAAAGTTGGTTTACGGACGATAGTTTTACGTGATGACGTGGAATAATCGTAGTACATAGATCAAAGATCAGTAATTTCTATTTCCAATAGAAAGATAAATCATCTTGTGTGGCCTTGACTGGCCATCAAAACTTCTGTTGTCTGATCTTGACAGTTTTACTTCTTAAGACGTTTCCATGGTAACTTTGAATATCAACGCTACACGCTTTCGTGCGTGCAACCGGTGCTCATCAATTTAGAAGACGTGACGTCATCACGTCAAAAAAATCTGAAAAATCTACTGCAATCCTTTATTTTAAAATCGAAAAATCCTGAGATTTCCAAAATCCGGCCGCATAATCCTGTCAGGAGCCTAAAAATCCTGAAATCTGAGGACAAATCCCGAGATATGGTAACCCTGGTCTCAGTATTGTGCAACCTACTACAAGATCTCCACGAAAGTGGGACTTGTCCGCGACCCGACGTCCGCCATCGTTTTTCGATCTTCGAAACTTCGCAAATTTCCGTCCGATGTCTCTGTCGTCGGGCGGAGTTTTTGAGAGGCAAATGTTGAGATTTACATAACACCAGCCTCCGACTTGGTCTGTCCGCTCTCAAGTTTGTAAAACACAGCGCGAAAACAAACTTAATATCGCGTACAGTTGCTTTCACGAGTCATGAGCGCAGATGGACAGCCCGACAAACAAATTGGTGCTAACGGCAGGTTGTTTTAGATATTGAAGTGGTATATTTTTTTTTATGGAAACTGACACGGTTTGCTACATCACCTACTACAACCGTGATGTCAGCCCATAACACCGGGTGAACTTGGTGCCACGTCAGTGCTTCCCTTCGGTCGTGCCGGCTACACTGAACTGGACAGAAAACACAAACTATTTACATAGCCGTTTCGACCGACCTTTCATTCAGTGTGGTGGTAATATAAGAAGGAAGTCATATCCCTTATTCGCCTTTTACGACATACACGGGAAGAGATGAAGTGGGGCTATTCTTTTAAAGTACCGGCCCCACACGGTACACGTCGTGTCGGTATAACGCGTCACTACTGTAGAGCTCTTTTCCTACCCTTATAGCACTTACTAACGCTATTGTAAAGTCACTAAAGTAAACTGTATAAGAATGGGCCTCTACTAAACAGCTCTTATAACGCCTGTCTTAACAACATAATGTTAGTTGGGACTGGACTAACATTGTACGCAAATGTATACCAGACGACATATAACTTGAATCAGTGCAGTAGCCGATATTAGGGTATCTTTGGTGGAGGGCGCGGGATGCGACGGCGGGGAGAGCGCCTGCAGACCGTGTAATTGGTTGGCCAGTCACCCGCCGCCCTCCGCACCGCTCGCGCACGTCTTTCGTTCCCAAATACACTTCCGTACCTGCACAAACTAAAGTTATATGCCGTCTGGTATATACTAGTCGAACGACGCGTACGAGCCCAATAGGCGACGAGCGTCGACTGACGTTGACTAACGAACCAATCACATGAAGCTTCGTCGACGTCACACCCCGTCAAACCGACCAATGAAAAGTGCGCTCATGTCTCGTGAAAGCAACTGTATTAGCAAAATGTTTTGTGGCGGCTCCTTCAATACTATGAAACACTTCGTCTGTGTGTTTGTCTGTAAGGTAAAATCTGGAAAGGATATTATGTGGGAAAGTTTAGGGGCAAATCCGGACCAAGTACCATGCACTGCATAAGGGCGATAGGCCGCCACCTCTCACCTTGGCACGATCCTTCCACCGATTCCAGCAGCAGATGGTCAAGCTCGGGCAGCCATAGACACAGTGAGCTACGTGTGCATCGACCCTTTCCAGCAAGAAATGTCGAACCTACCCGCATCGGCCGAAGTACCCACGCATCGCTACAATCTTCGTCAGCGGCGACCGGCACTTGACATCTGACTGGGCGACGTGTCGGGTGTCCTCCAGGTCGTGGCAGATCGCGAGTCCTGAAGATGTCCCTGGAGTGTGGGACGAAACGTCGACAAACAAAGTGAATCGTGTTCAGTACGTACCTATACCGCGTAACCGAAAAACATTGTCATAATGTGTAATAGCGGTAAAAGCCTAAACGAACTAATATAATACGCGAAATAATAACGAAACGTGTTCGAGGGGTCGAGTTTTGACATTTGACGCCATGTTCGGCAGATGTCCACAAAAAGCGATCTGGCTAGGGCAAGTTTTTTTCGTCACAAAAAAACTCTTGGTGCGTGTCGGCAGGATTCAAACACCTCGAACTATTTGTGCTCGTGAACTATTTATAAAAATGAAAATTCTACGCTAACCAGTGTGTACAGTTCTCTCAAAACTGTATTGCCGCTCGCCGACAACTAATTTTGGGTCATAATTCGTAGAACATAAGGGTGAACTTTAATGTCGCTCGCATCTTGGGTTCGCGCATATGCAGTGAAGCAATTATCTACCCTATGATCTACGTGTGATGACCTAAAATTCGTTGACTGCGCAGGTAGGTCGAACGGCAATTAATTTTTGAGGAAACTGGTACATCGCGGAGGTGGCCAAGTTTGTTAGAAGAGAATCTCAGTTGTTCGAAACCAGTGGAGCTAGTCGCGTCTTCTCCACTAGAAACCGTGTTAATGTCCGTCCTGTTGAACTCGGTTTTTGACACCCTCGGTAGTCAGTCACCGACCTGAGCGCGGTCAGCACTTGGATGGGTGACCGCTCGACCGTTGGAGGCTGACCGCGGTTCGGATTACACGTTAAACTGTAGGTCCCTTCTCTTACCTTACTAGGTGGTAGGGTTTATCCCGGCCGGGTTGATACCACCGCACTGAGCGAAACGTCGGTCAAAACTGCTACGGAAAACACGAACTATTTACATAATAGTTCGTGTTTTCCGTCCCAGTTCAGTGTAGCCGACATGAAATTAAGGGAAGCACTGACATGTCACCTAGTTCACCCGGTGTTATGGGCTGACATCACGGATGTTGTAGGTGATGCAGCCAAACGTGTCACAGTTTCCATAAAAAAAACGCAGGCTCGCCATATCCGAGTTCAACAGTCCAAGCCGAGACAGCGCCGACCACTCGCCGCTATAAATGTTGACGAGCGGATGTCCTAATCCGTCACAATCCTGATAACCAAAGCCGTCTAATTATTTAAGTAAACAGCGGACACCAGCGTTATATCTCCTTGTCATCTGTTCCGAAATTTGTGTCTGGATTATCAATAATATCATTATCGCAGTTGATATTAACTTATCTATGGGCCTGGCCGGATATTGCAAACACTTTCGTTTATCGTCTGTGTCCGCTGGACTTTATACAGCCTAGTTTGTCTGCGCGATGCATGTAATGATGACTCTGCAGATATAACGCCGGTAGATAACAAGTATAAATATTGCCAAAGTGCTATAACCTCGGACACGTGAGCCGTTCGTTCAGTACGCAAAAAACAGTCGAGCCGTGCGGTCGTGTGTGCGGTGTTTTGTTTTTATTTGTTGTTTTGTTTAGTTTTGTGCAGAAAAGTGTACAAACCTAGTTTAGTGGTCGTCTCGTCCTGCAGATAGTAGAACGGTAGGTAGTGAAAAATTATTGGCTATATTAAAAAACCGGCCAAGTGCGAGTCGGACTCGCGCAACGAGAATTCCTTACCACCGCGTTGTTGGCCGGTTTTTATTACTTGATGTTATATTATAGAGTTATTGCACTATAATTAATTACACAAAGTTTGACGCTTTTATATATTACAGTTTTTATGATAGAGCAAAAACAAACAAGAAAACATTGAAAAAAAAACACTTTCCTTATATTATGGGGACGCTTCTTCATTTTTTACTTTTTGTTTTCTTTATTATTTGTTAGGATATTCTATTCTATTAATTTCAACCTGCTACCTATTACTGTTCAAAATATACAGGCCGGCATGGCATTCACAATCCCCGTGCATCACAGAATGTCCATCGGCATCGTTAGAAACCTACTTGTAGGTGAAACGATGCCACATGTCGCGCTATTCATAAACAATATAAAAAACGTAGGACGGACGGACAGACCGCGTAGGCTTAGTAATAGGGTTCGCACGGAACCCTAATGAAGAAACATTGCATAATATGTTATACACCCATACAGGTAATGTAGGCTATTCCTAATTAGATGACTCCACTTTGGTATCTTAAAACACCTTGAAATACATATACAACATAGATTTTATTTTATTTATGGAAACCTACCTATCACCTACTACTTCCATGATGTCAGCCCATAACACCTTGGTGAACTAGGTGCCATGTCAGTGCTTCCCTTCGGGCGTGCCGGCTACACTGAATTGGACTGGAAACACGAACTATTAAGGAAGCCGTTTCAACCGACCTTTCATTTAGTGATGTGGTACCAGCCTGGGCGGGTTAAACCGTACCACCTGTATGGTAAGAAGGGAAGGGGCCTACATACAGTTTTACCTGGAATACGAATATCCGAACCACGTTCCACCTCCAACGGTCAAGCGGTCACCCATCTATCCACTGACCGCGCCCAGGTGTGCTTATGATCTGACCGACAGTCGACCGACCGCACCACTGAGCTACCGAGTCTGACAATGTCTCCTCTATTTCTGCTGACGTTTTCCCAGTTCGCTTATTCCCAGTTCCATTTTTGAATTTCCAAGCTTATGCGGCGTATAGAAAGACTTGGCACGCACTTCACTCGATTTATCCACTAGCAATTTGCCGACTGTTTGGGCAATTGACTGATAAAACTCCTCCACAATAAGACAGATATATTAACACCAATTGACAACTTGTGAAACATTTTCATTGACCTAGAAACAAGCTAGCTGTCGCCTCCTGTCCTGTTGTCTCGAATTAAGCGCGCCGTCACTGGATACTGGCAGTAATAAAAGAAGTCCCTATTGCTTTGGTTGCGATCTTAAAAAAAAACGGTCAAATACGAGTCGGACTCGCGCACCGAGGTTTCCGCAGCACAAAAAAAAAACATTGAAAGAAAACACGTTTCTTGTATGGGAACCCCCCTTAATTTTTTACATTTTCTATTTTTTATTATTATTTGTAGTTATATCCGCCATAATAACACATATTCTGTGAAAATTTCAACGGGCAACCTATTACGGGTTCAAAGATACAACAGCAGTAGGACAAACAGACAGACAGACGGCGTAGGCTTAGTAACATAGGCTTCCGTACGGGATACGGAAACCTAAAAAAATAAGAAGAAGAAGACAATGATTAATAGATCATTGATTATCTTATCTCAACCGTGTGTATAGTATAACATTTTATCTTAGGACATCTTCAGATAAAATATTATAACATCTTCATCGTCTTGACTCTCGACGCGCTTAAAACTCTTATCACAATCAAAATGCACGGCGGTCGCCTGCATTAGTTGATAAAATGTGATATGATAACATTGTCTACTATAGTGATTATTTTTTAAACGTAATGATAAGATTACAAAATAGTTCTTACTATTAAAACATTTATACCGGGTGTAGAGAGAATTGAGATTTCCCTTGAGTCTCCGGCACTCCGACGAACAGACGGACGGACGGACCAAATTATAAGGATTCCGTTTTTGTTATTTAACTACGGAAATCGATAAAAATGTCAAACAAAAATGTCGTTCCAGAATAACCCTCATCATGTCTCACATGGTAATGCGTGGTGAGCCCACAAAGGCTCAGATCTACCTGGACACCGTCCTAGATGCACTGGTCGAGGAGACCGGGCGCCAGGAGGACCGCTACAGCCTGCCCAAGATGTTCTTCAAGATAATGCGCGACAACCCGGACGACGTGAGACAGGTGAGCCTCAGAAAAGGTACTAAAGAAAGTTGAAGAATGGGAGAAAGTTTGAAGTAGGCTGATCTGTCTTAACACGTTGCATTCACAATGTCAGGTCATTACATGTTCCATACATTGCTCTAAAAGGTAAGTGATCAATAGATCACAACCCTTGAATACGAACAACTGTCGAGTATTCATTCATACTATCAAAAAAAAAAGATAAATTCGTCTCCAGTCATCATAATTTTCCACTACGATAACATTATCTCTCCATATTAGTGAATCCCTTCCTTCCATCTCTAAAGACAATAGAACTCGCTCATCACGCTCGCATCTCTAGTCAAGAAGAAAAAACAAAAGACTTCTTCTGAAAAAAACCTCCACACGGAAGCATATAAAACAATGAAGAGAGCAGAAAACAGTTTTTAGCTATTTGCCTCCAAAAAAAAATATTCAAACGTATAAAAAAAACTCATTAACTAATTACGATTGCCTCTTCTCCGGCTTATAAAAAGGGGAAATTCTAGGGAATAGCCATAGTAACAGGTTATGTAGGGGCGTTGAATTTAGTTTTTCCGCAAAGTAACCATGTCTGACCAGTGACCTGTTAAAATTTTCAACAATTTTTTTCTCGATTGATCTCCTCGGGCTAATTCTTTCTTTAATATTCTTCTAACATCCTAAACTACATGATATAACTACCAGAAATTTGTTATCAAACCTCCCATTAACTATATCTCACCCATTACCTTGTTTACAGATCGAAGGAAGTTCTGGCATAGTCGAGACGAACAAGGTGGTGCTGGAACGCAGTGTGCGAACGTCACTGGCGCTACAGCGCGCCGGCCTGGAGCCAGGAGACATAGCTATCGTCATCAGCAAAAATATTCTCGAGATGTCCGCAGCATATTTCGGCTCTATGTTCGCTGGGGTCGCTCCGTTTCCGTTGCACGTTGGCGTTACTGTTTGTGAGTAAACACTTTCGTGGACTAACGACGATCGACGTTTTGGTCCACTAGCATGTTGGGCTCCCAGACGCTTTAATCAGGAGTTAATCCATGGATAGGTTCTTGACGGTGACTTCGCTCAAATGAAATTCTTTTAAATACGTGAGCTATCGAGGCTGATAAATTTTTGTTAGAGTCGGTAGATCAGTAGTGCAGTCGGTCGACTATCGATCGTGATGACATAAGCACACCTGGGCGCGGTAGACCTTAGACGGGTGACCGCCCGGCTGACCGTGGTTACAGTTCCACGTAAAACTTGTAGGTTCCCTTTCCTTCTTACGTTACGATTACGATTGCCTCTTCTCCGGCTCATAAAAACATTCTAGGGAATAGCCATACTAACAGGTTATGTAGGGGCGTTGAATTCAGTTTTTCCGCAAAGTAGCAATGTCTGACCAGTGACCTGTTAAAATTTTCAACAATTTTTTTCTCGAAAAGTATTGATCTCCTCGCGCTAATTCTTTCTCTATTATAATACTTTCTTCAATAACACGTTCTTATGGTAAGTGGTGGTGGTAGCGTTTAACCACGCAGGATGGTACCACCGCACTCAATGAAAAGTCGCCCGAAACGGCTATGTAAATAGTTCGTGGTTTTCGTCCAGTTCAGTGTTGCCGACGGCCGACCCGACCAAAGGGAAGCAATTACATGACACCTAATTCACCAAAATGTCGGCTAACTTGATTTCACGGATGTTGGAGATGATGTAGCCAACCGTGTCAGTTTCCATAAAAGAAAAAAAAATAGTGTATTTCATACCAGAAATCGGCATTTATGCTACCAGCCTGCAATATCGCAAGTCTAGAGATGATCTATCTCAATTGATGCTTATTGAAGCTTCCGGGGGTCGTTGTGCCAAAGTGTTCCTCGCACGAAATATTTGTCTCGTCATCCAGCATGGAAACGTGACGACCGTCCTCGCGACAATGAGTATTGTTTATTGTTTATTGTATAATTTCATCCATAGGTAGGTAACCTACGCTTGGACTTGTCGAAAATTCCGCCAGTTCTAAATTCAATGCGAAGAAGAACTGACAAACAAACTTCGCAAGTCACAATGTTTTGTTAGTACCTTATAAGTATTATATTATAGTAACTTACAAATAATTAACCCATACTACCGCTCACAAGAGCATTAATATTTACAGCATAAACATGAATACTGAAGAATCTGACCACACTGCCTATTTAAATTACCTATATCTGGTGTATAGTGCCATCGTCAATTTTGATATTTCATATTATATCAAGTCAAATAAAACAATTAATTTACGTTTATTACAAAGAAATGTAATAAGTCATATTAAAAATCAAATGATACAAAGTGTATCGAATTGTCAAAATTTGTTAGTGGGAAAAATAGTAGTCAGACTCTTAGATAAAATTACGGTCAGTTAATGCATTCTTAATACTGTAATAACTCTTTTCAAATAACATTATTTTAATCCGTCGTTTAAAATTATTGTCATCTAATTGTTTTATGTTAGGAGACAGTTTATTATAAAATCTAACACTATTACAAATAAAGCTTTTTGTAGTTTTAGCTAATCTATGTCCTATTAGTTGTACATTATTCTTACCCCGTGTGTCATAGTTATGATTGTCGGAATTGAGAAAGGAATCATGAATGAATGAATCATGAATGTATTTTCTGTATTTTCTGTAATTCAGTAATGTCTCGAAGATGCATGAATATTTATTAATTCAATTTCGTTAAATTTTATTTACCTTTCTGTATAATTTAGCATTCCCTTTTGCACGAAATAAAACATATTAAACCTTAGATGACTCAATATGAATGATTTTGCAAAAATCATAGCATCTCGAAATGAAGGGAAGCACTGACATGGTACCTAGTTCACCCGGTTTTATGGAATGACATCAGGGATGTTGTAGGTGATGTAGCCAACTGTGTCAGTTACCATAAAAATTAATAATAATAAAATCTTGGCTCTAAACCCTCAAAAGCTTCTACAGCAAAGATTCCCCTTTTTTTAGAGTTGCACAGTAAAACCTATCCCAACTGGCGGCCGTCGACAGGAAAATGGAGTGTGGGAAGACCACCCGGTGGGATGACGACATCGAGTAAGTCGGCGGAAAGCAGTGGTTCCGTACCGCTGAAGGTCGATAGGACTCGAGGAAAATTGGAAAGGCGTATGTATGTCCAGCAGTAGACGCGTACACGCTGTCTGATTGACTGACGTAGTAAAACCAGGAACCCCATTATACTCACTACAATGTCTTACTGTCTGTCCGTCCGTCCGTCCTCCCATCCGTCTATCCGTCTGGTTCACAGCCTGTTAGCTAAATATTTGTTTGTGTCAATTGTTTTGATATAAAACGTTCTACGTTACAGACGAACTGAAGCGCTTCATAGAACTTTCGGAACCAAGAGTAATTTTTACGGAGAAGGACTACGTGAAAACTGCGGAACAAGCCATCGAAGAGACCGGTTCACAAGCTAAAATTGTTGTACTAGGAGAAGCCAGCGCAAACGATCATCAATCACTTTCTGAATTCACTACTGGATATGATCAGCAAGTTCAGACCTTCAGGTGAGAAAAGAAATTCCTAGTCTTTCTCATCTCATATGGCGTTGGGTAGGGTAATCTTTCACTGCCGACCTGGACCAGATTAACCAGATTTATGATGGTATAATAATAGATCAGTGATTTAGTTTTGACCAACAACACGTAGCTATTGCAAATAATGTATTTTCTTGAGTAAAGTAGAACGTTATTTCTGAAAATTATTGTTTTAGGCCGGTCGACAATGACAGAAATGCACCTGTTCTCATATTGGCGACGAGTGGGTCAACCGGATTACCTAAAGCAGCAGTCTTGACTAGTCAGGGTCTCCTAGCGCAAGTGACTACTTTCTGGTAAGTACATACATATACGTGGGGCACACTAAAAGTTTCCGGAATTAATAAGAATAAAATACTATTAAAGGTCAAAAATGAATTTATTGTTTCTCAAAATATTCTCCCTTTGCGTAAATGCACTTTTTCATACGATTAAACCAATTTTGAAAACTTTTGTGCCACTCCTCCGTGGTGACCCCAGAAACGTATTTTTCATATTCTTCGACAGCCTCTTCTGGTGATGAAAATCGTTGACCGCGTAAATGGTTCTTAATTTTTGGGAACAGAAAAAGGTCACAAGGTGCCGTCACCTGTTACTATGTCCCACACCAAATTTGAAGCGCCTTTGTTGAATCTGGTAAGCATGGCATTGCACCAAGTGACGCGGTGCGTTTTTTGAGCCTCGGTCAAATTGTGTGGGATCCACCGCGAGCACAGCTTTCTCACACCCAACTGTTTGTGTAGGATTGATTGTATTTGACTCATGCTTAAGTCTAAAGATGCCCGAATCTCATGGTAGGTCACATGTCTGTCTGTTTCGATCATACGGCGCACAGCATCGATGTTTTTGTTGTTCACAGCGGTGAACGGGCGACCATCGCGAGATTCGTCACTGAGATTGACACGACCGCACTTGAATTCTGCAAACCAGCAATAAATAGTCGTCTTGCATGGTGCTTCATCGCCAAAAGCAGATTGAAGCCGAGCGAGGCTCTGATGAGCTGTCAAATTACACTTAAAATCGTAGAAAATCATACTACGAAAATTTTCCCGGGTTAAATTTATGTTAATGTAGACACGCAATTTTTAAAATGGCGCCACAATGGAAAAACAATTGACAGTCAGATGAAACAAACTGCATTCTACAGCCAAAGAGTTCCATTTTCAAATGTTGTAATTACTGTTTAAATATTGTTTATGTAAGTGGCCAATTCCGGAAACTTTTAGTGTGCCCTATGTATATACCAGGGAATCCTCTCCAATGGTGGTAAGAGTGGTCACGGTTTGGACTCGTGAGCTCAGGGCCCGAGGTTCGAATCCGGCCGAGATTCACCAATGAGACTTTTATGACGGAAACATTTACGCGCATACCTACACCTGCTGCTTCACCGTTCGAAACCTGGTAGGTACCTTCCCTTGCCCCTTACTAGGTGGTAGGCTCAAATTGCAGCCGAATGGATTTATACCACCGTGCTGAGCGTATGATAGCCGCATAGCAACCTCGGCTACGTTCTCGTCTAGACTCTAGCTATGTAAATAGTTCACCTTTTCCGTCCAGTTCAGTGTAGCCGGCACCACCGAAGGGAAGCACTGACATGGCACCTAGTACACTAAGATGTTAAGAGCTAACATCACGGATGTTGTAGGCGATCTAGCCAACCGTGTCAGTTTCCACAATTTCAGGTTTCATAAACTTAAAATACATTCCAGGATATACAGCGACGTTTTTCCCACGCCCACGCGTCTGATGCTCGTCTTGAGCACCGCACACTGGGTGAGCTACACCATGAACGTGACCACCGCCGTCGCCTACCGTTGTCCAGTGCTCATCACCTCTCAACCTGTCACCATTGACCACGTGAGGAGTCTGCTGAGGAAGTACAAGGTGAGACGCGCTCGAATTCGAATGGTGTGAAGAACAGGCGATCCAAGGATCTACGCGAACTATTGAGACGAATCAAACAATGATTCATACGATGAAATCGGTTAAATAGTTTAGGCTCTGTGGATAAACTAACACTCATACATACACTGCACAAATACATAAATACATACATACATACGCTACCAAAATAAGGTACAGAATTAGGTAGAGCACATCCAAAACTATAACTAAGCCACAAACTAGACGCATTATTAGTCGACATGTCGGGTGATCTCATCAAGGGTCATCTCAATCCCGACAATGCAGCCAGTGTTCTGGATAAGATGGGTCAGATGGCAGAGCTGGATGTGGATTATTGTTTATTGTGCTGTATAATTGCATCCATAGGTAGGTAACCTAATCTTGGATACGTTGAAAATCCCGCCAGTTATATTTCAATGCGAAGAAGAACTGGCAAAACAAAAAGTTTTGTTAGTGCCAAAAAAGTATAATAGTCACCTACAACCTACTCGACAATTTGTTCGTTTACAGCCTACACTATCAATGATGACGACACCGTTAGCTCAAGGATTGCTGGGTCTGCCTGGAGGACATCCGGACGATCTGAAGAGTTTGGAGATCCTCGTTCTGGCAGGCAGTGCTGTTCCGGAGAAGGTCTTCGACAATCTGAAGGTGAGATGTGATTTTTTTTTTTTTTAAGAAACGCATTTGAATAAAGATGATCGAGTCACCTCGGTAAGGGGGCACTATGAGAATTATCTATTTTAGATACATTCTTACTTACATACATACAATTACAGAGTTTATTGAAGTATTTTAGCTTTTGTTCATTATTTAAGTACATACGTGTGTATTATTATTTTCTTTCAATATTTGTTTATTTCACCTGAACTGTGTGCCTGTGCTCGAGTTCGAAGCCTTTGCAGTCGACAGAGAGTTCTTCGAACGGCTCGATTCTCTAAATCGTTCTTGTATCGCACTGTAAAATTAATGGGCTTCCAGGAAATTTATTTCCCTACTCCTGCAATCCATGGATCTTCAAATCGCGCCTTTCCCCAGCAACTCTAGTCCGCCGTTAAACTGGACCGGCACCTCCTCGGGGGTGGAATTGGCTGCGTCTGAGGCTCCGTCCTCGGGCACAGCTAGCCAGTTTGGAAACACTAAACAAATTTTTAAAAGGCACAGCGGATTTACCCCTTATTTCTTTATATCGTATTTGAATATTGTAAATAGTTTGTAAATAGAAATCGATAACAAAGAAATTATTAACCCAATGACTTCCAACAGTTAAATAAAGCTAAGTCTGAAACAGTATAAAGGAAAAACAACAGTAATATTAAACTACATAAATACATTAAATTAAATGTCTCCTCCATTGGAACTGTTATTGCAGAACTAAGGACCCAAGCAGCGGGGGACCGTTGAATGTCCAATCTTATGTTTTGGGTGAGGAACGCTCTAACTCGAGATGGACTCCTCCATTAGCATCTATGATATGATTTTTATATTTATAAATCTGGTTCATTTTTGCGCAGCTGGATTCAATTTTTGAACATATTTTCAAATTGCATCAATAAGGTTCATTATTTTATTTAGATCTGTTGAGTATAGACGATAAGATATTTAAAATTGCATGCAATGCATAGTAAATACTATCACCTTTTAATATAAATCCAGTTCATAAAATTGTAGAAAAGTTGAAACTCAAAATATGAATATATTTCCAGAAAAGTATGACTCCCGATGCTCACCTGAAAAACGGCTACGGCTTGACTGAGATGCAAGGAGCTTGCATCATATCCAGACCGGGCACGCCAGCCATCTGCCTGGGCAATGTTATCAACGTTACTCTCTTCAAGGTATCACAATATATATATATATATATCTATTTTAGGGTTCCGTACCTCCAAAGAGGAAACGAAACCCTTATAGTATCACTCTTGTGTCTATCTGTCCGTTTGTCACAGCTTATTTTCTCCGAATCTACTGGACGAAAAAAGTTGAAATTTGGTATATATACAGAGTTAGGTTACACAATTGAGAACGTAAAGCGACAATTAAGAAATTTAGATTTTGAGGGTCAATTTCGGGGGACTTTAGAAAGTTTTTTTTCAAGTGCATCGTGCATTCCTTTAATTAATGTAATGGGCTCGTAATTAGAAGTAATTTTTTTTTTATTATTTTAAAATGCATAAAGATATCAAAGAAAAAATGCAAAATTCGAGCATCTGCATATCTCCGAAACTACTGCGTCTAAAAATTGCGAATGTAGGACTTTTATAGTTTACTGGAAAACCTAAACGGAAATCCTAAGTCTTAAAGTTCTCACGAAAAACGGGTTGGTACGGAGCCCTCGACTCGACTTCCTTCGCCGATTTAATTTTTTTATGGAACTTGACACTGTTGGCTACATCACATAATATTACACAAGTAATGCCAGCCCGTTATACCTTGGCGAACTCGGTGCCCAGTGCTTTACTTTGGTCGTGTCAACTATTCTGAACTGTACGAAGAACACGTACTATTTTCGTAGCTGCTTCGATCCACCTTCATTTAGTGCAGTGGTACCAATGCGAACGAGGTGAACCGCATGTGGGTTAATCCCTGCTACTTAGATAAGGCAGAGATCCTTCAGTTTTATGTAGAATTGTAACCACTGTCAGTTTTAGGGGCCTAACATGACCCCAACGGTGGCCCATCTAATTTCTGACCGCCCCCCGCACTACGACTACGAAAGTTACATCGCACCACTGAGCTAACGATCCATGCAACGATTTCACTTGATACAGAATTAGCAATTTTTAGTACAATACTGGACGTAGGCATGTTTCGCGACTTGCCGGCCAAAATCTTTCAAACGCATCCCCTACCTTTGTATTTTCCTAAAAGAATGCCTATAATTAGTTTTTTTATAATTCCAGATAATCGACAAGGATGGAAATACATTGGGTCCAAACCAGCCTGGAGAACTCTGCTTCAAGAGTGACACCTGCTTGTTCAGGGTAAGCCATTATATACAGTTTATACCAAATCGACGGCATAACATTACCACCGCTATTCCTTATCCGCTATTCCTTATATTCCGCTCAAAACACCAAAAAATGTGATCACATTTTTTATTCCGGCTTATAGGTGATTGTACAATTTACTGTTTGAGTTTCGTACAACAATATTTGAGAAAACATTCTATATGTTGAACGAAAGAGCCCTTTTGAGGTGACCCATATTTCCACATAAAATCCTGAAAATCTTTGAAACTACAGTCGTATAAAAACATTATAGTAACCACTTTTTGATATGAGGTAAGAAATCGCGTGCTCCTAATTTATGCGGTCAATTTGGGATACCCCTCTATCCATCATTACTCTTCAGTTGTAGTTGGTAGTAGTGTATGTATGTGCGCTGGTCTCCAATATATCTACGATCTATTCATGCAGATCTATTGCAACTATTCCCGCTCAGAGTTCGCTCTTAATTCTTTCACTTTTCAATTCACCTTCTGTAAGTATTCTATCTAATTAATTCTTTAATTTCCGTATATATTTAAAAACAATTGTGATTTTCATTAATTCTGGATGATCAATCGGTCCTTCCACCAATTCATGAAGAAGGTGACCGGCTTCGCACCTTACTTGCTGCTTGATAGTTATCTTGTTCTAATACTTTGCTGAACGTAGTGCTCGGTGTTTTGCGGCAATTCTTCTGAGCTCTTGAAGCACAACACCGGTTACTCTGTTCCCTCTCACTTGCTCTATCCCTATATATAGTATTGAACTCCACCGTTGTACACTTCTGTATTTCATGTTTCTTTTCATTAAGTCGTTTTCTTTCAGTTGTATTCAATAAAGAGTTTCTATTCTAATCTGCTTATCTCGACTGTTATGATGCAACGTGATGATAACCAAGAGCTAGTGATTCAAAGGAGAAACACTACCAACTGCAGGACTCCAGTTGCGTCCACCAGCAGAGGGCCAAGTCCCTTCAAGAAGCTTTTGGCTTCACTCCACCGATCGAGGGTTTCAACCGCAAAAGCAACAAATTGAAATAAATACAAAATAATCATAAATTGTATCTCCCGCAGGGTTACCTGAAGAACGAGGAAGCGTACAAGGAGGCATTCACGGCTGACGGCTGGTTCAGAACTGGGGACCAGGTCTACATGAACCAAGACGAGGAAGTGTACTTCTTGGAGAGACTCAAGTTCTTGATCAAGTATCAGAACCATCAAGTACGTATATTCAGGTTTAAATCTTAATCAGTAATATTTATTCTCCAAGTGTCTGTGGTTGCGTCCTTCTCCGCTGCCGGTCACCAGGGTCGCCACAAAAGTCGTTGTCATAATTATTTAAATAAATTAAAAAATTATTTGCGCCATCAATTTATCAGTTCAAAGTTCCACCCGGCTATCAAGCTAACTCTTCGTAGTTCCTCATATAACCGTTTACAATAACTGTGCTCTATTAGAGTTTGAAGGGCTTCAAACCTAGTATGGAGAGGACCTTTTTTGCAGTTCCTGTGATCTTCAGCTACCCCAGTCAGCCTATGTTTGTTTTATGAAATCCGGTGCGGGTGGCTGAGAGGGATGCATTACATGGAGGCTACTAGACGGCCAGGGTTGCTAATTAATTAACAAACCAAAATATTTGCAAACAAAGAAGTTAAGTATGAAAATGAACCATCTGTTGGCCCACAGGTATCTCCAAGCGAGGTGGAAGACGTAATAGCCAAAGTGGATGGAGTAGCAGCAACAGCCGTGTGCGAGGCGGAGCAAGGACCAGCGGCCCTCGTAGTGCCCCGACCTGGTCACAAACTCACTCCTCAAGACATCCACAATGCCGTCAAATGTAAGCCGCCAACTAGATTGTACATAAAAATCCGGCATGCTATTCACAACCCTAAAAATCCGAATGTCCATAGGTACTGTTAGAACTTTTGAATACGTTACGTCACACACAACTGTCTCCCAATAGGGTTGGCAGAGAAAACGGCTCTCCCAGTTTTTTTAATGTAATCCGGTATCGGTGGCTGAGTCAGAGGGGTAAGAGCATTGACCCCCATGCATGCGTGGATGCATTTACTTTTAAATAGAGGGAAGACCAAGGGCCGACCCATTTTCAATGCCGTTTCACACGGTGCGAAGTAATCTTATGCATAAAAATAGAAACACAACGTTACAAAGTCCGTCTTTGTATCTCAGGTAAATGTTTTGGAGCATTAGCGCATTGATATTAACCAGAATATGTTTTGTATTCCAGTGACGCTAAGCGACGAAAAGCGTCTTAGAGGGGGCGTAGTATTCGTCTCGTCGATTCCAGTATCGATCAACGGCAAAATTGAAAGAAGCCAAGTGAAAGATAAATTTCAAGGAATTAGTAAAAATGAAATCTCTTACGATCAATAAGTTTATACAAACAGGATTGATTACCCATTGTTTTGTGTACCTAAGGTTAAAAAAGACATCTTCGATGTGAATTTATAAGTTAAAAATTTTGTTTGCATTTAGTTATTGTTTTTAATTTTAGACTAAGTTTTATAGCTGTACTTTGATTGTGAATGTGCGTAAAATAATATTTTCTATAAAAAATTCTTTCAGTTTGACTAAAGCCTGCAAATGTTATAATGTATGAAAACATAAAATATGGAAAGTCTCCCAGCACACCCATAATGCCGTGAGACATTGTATTCTTACTAACCTTTGGGATGCGGGAGAAGTAATATGCAGGCGAACAAGAATAGTTTGTGGTAATATATTATTAAATTGTAAAGCAATGTGATAAACTACAAACAAATTACTGCTATCTACTTAGATTTCTATTAATATTAATCGACTCTCAAACAACCAAAGGTTGAAAAAAATCTCTGTAAGGGATAAGTCCGCCTTTGAAGGTCATGTAAATGTTCTAATGTGCTTATTTCCGTGAAATATATTTTTGAGCACTGAAGTATTTTTTATTTATCTATATCATTTTGGATAAATTATTTTATCATAACTAGAACGGATAATTATTAACTTAATTTATAATAATAAAATAGCAAATTCGTTAGTGAAAGTTGTAATCAAAACATCTGGGGACCAAAGTGATATCCATTGAGCGGTAGAACACTGCCTCAGTTTGTGGGCGATGACCAGTGTCCCCCTGGAGGAATTTCACTAAGTACTTACTACTTAGTTCAGTTTACTTTTATTACTTTCCGTATATAAATTATATTCTGAATTTCTATAACTTTTAATTGAATAAATAATTCCCAACTTGTTGATAAAATAGTAATAGTTAATACCTTACAAGGCCAAACTCGAAACTGAACCCAACACCACATTAAATTGAGAAGCATTTATTCCAAGCCCTTTCCCCTGCTCTTAGCTCCAAGAGAGAGAGAGAGAGAGAGAGAGATAGAGCGAGGGAGGGAGGGAGGGAGGGGGGGGACGAGAGTGAGAGAGGGAGGGAGGGAGGGAGAGAGGGAAGAGGGAGACAGAGAGAAATAAGATTGAAAGACTCTTTAATGAAGTAAAAATACAAATATTTAATAAACTACAGGTACATTACCAAAATGTTCAATCCGCAAGGTACATTGCGAACCCACAATGACAACGCCATCTATCATCCGTCATCATCATTCGTGACACAGCTCAAACCTGATAATTTAAAATATTTATGTACATAATATAACTATTATATTTTATATTCTTAGTAAGTTTGTTTTGTTTTGTTTAGGTATGTTTGTTATATTGTATTAGTCAGTTTATTCTTATAAGTAGTTTAGTTTAGTATTAATTTAATTTTTTTATTGTGATAATTTGTAAACTGATGACTAAAATCGAACTACATTACATTAGCATGTGTGTTTTGTAATATATGTATATTTAAAATATTTATTATGTTTTTTATCTTCAAAAAGATGTATTATCATAATGTATTTGATCTTCGCTGCATCCCTGGAACATTATCTTAACATTATTCCTATTAAGCTTTCCATTGACCGAGAGAGGGATGGACTCAACAAACACAACACCTCCTCGCAGTCGCTTCACGTCGCTCAGAGTAGCTAAAACAGAAAAAAAAACGGTGATAAATACCCATAAGAAAAATCCTCTCTAACCACCATCTGATTTAAAAGCGTAACTGAATTAGTTATTAATAATTACTCATGATATATCAGTATTTATTGTTTCTTTCAAAATATTGTTTTATACAAACATCAATATAAGGTGGTCCTACCCAGGCTACGCGATTCATTGATTTGATTATCAGTAATAACAACAGAAGAAGGACGAAAAACCATTGGCCTTCCATTCGTTAGGGGTCAAACACCCTCGTCTACGTGCCGCGTGCAATGTAGCGTGCAGTTACATGCAACAGCACGGCAATTATTTGCCGCGGAACTTGTTGCGGGCAATATTTCTACTGGTATGTACAGAGAACATGTACCGCGGCATGTTCCCGGATGTTCCGGGACATACACAGTAGAAGTCGCCGGGAAATGTTCCGCAACATTTACCCCGTAGTGAATCCACGCAGTAAATTTATAAGTTACTGCATAATGAACTTGAATTGTTTCATAATAGCACTGAAATGGCACCTAGTTCACCCGGTGTTATGGGATGACATCACGGATGTTGTAGGCGATGTAGCCAACCGTCTCAGTTTCCATAAAAAAAAAAACTACAGGTTGGTCCCGCTCGTTGCTGTTAAACAAATGCCTATAATTTGTTGAGTTGGTTGGTAATAGATGGGTTACTTTCTGTTATTCGTTTTTAACCGACTTCCAAAAAAGGAGGAGGTTCTCAATTCGTCTGTATGTTTTTTTTAATTTTTTTTTTTATTTTTTTTTTTATTATTTTTTTGTATGTTTGTAACACGATTTCTCCGTCAATTGAGGGCCGATTTAGAAAATTCTTTTTTTGTTAGTTAGGTCATACTTCCGAGGTGGTCCCATTTCAATTTTATCGAAATTGGTTCAGTGGTTTTCGAAAAATCAGCATAATACTATGGTGTGTGGTTACCTTCAGCAAAACTTGTGATGTGGTCGTTTTCGGCAATTTTCAGTTTGATAAATTAGTATGGTGTGTGGTTACCTTCAGCAAAACATTTGTGATGTGGACTTATTCAGCAATTTGCAGTCTGACACATATGGCGAATAATTCTGTACCACTTCAATCGATTTCGATTATTCGATTTCGAT
Source organism: Nematopogon swammerdamellus (assembly GCA_946902875.1). Classification (NCBI taxonomy): domain Eukaryota; kingdom Metazoa; phylum Arthropoda; class Insecta; order Lepidoptera; family Adelidae; genus Nematopogon; species Nematopogon swammerdamellus. Next base: position 15,087,574 of record OX336356.1, read on the forward strand.
TATTCTTTTTTATGTAATTTTACTAAAAAGAATGAAATAAAAACTGTTTTAAAAAATATTAAACCGATTTCCAAAAAACAAAAAAAAAAAAACTAAAAAGTATTAAATACCTAATATTTTGAAATTTTCTCTGTCCTGTTGAAATACATGAATCGATATACTAGTGATACATATTCGGACCCTTGTTTCATGAATATTCTAAATTTGAAATTTTTTTATCTTTTCCGACCGGCGTTTAATTTATTATGGTACCTGGCCAGTACCTACTGTACCGAGTACCATCGAGCTGGTTTGATGATGGAGACAGAAGGTGGCCATAGGAACTCCTAAACTACACATGATAAACCCATCGTGTTTGGGCTCGTTGCATTTGTCTTCACGAGAAATTTACTTTAGACCTAAAAGATTCTCAATTCGACGGTATGTTTTCTTTTTTTGGATGTTTGTTACGCGATTACTCCGTCAATTGTGGGCCGATTTTGAAAATTCTTTTTTTTTTTATTTGAAAGGGGATAACCCTGAGGTTTTTGAAGTGAAAACTTCTTTAGCGGCTCTTGGCACTTTTTTAGGTGGGTAAAAATGTATAACTCGCGACATCGCGTCAGCGTCATTTTTAAAATGAAACCTTAAGTCATTGCGTTAAGGGTTAAGTTAGAGTGGCACGGGATCTGCCGGCACTCCCGGAGTGCAACTGTTAAGTAGGGTTCCGTAACACGTTTATGTCTGTCCATTCTACTAAGTTCTGCAAAATGAATGTAGGGTTCCGTAACATATGCATGTCTATCCGTTCTACTAAATTTTACAATTTTCAACCAAGGTCCTCCGACGGTTATTTTATAATAAAAGTAGGCTTCCGTAACACGTTTATGTCTGTCCATTCTACTAAGTTCTGCAACATCACCTACAACGTCTGTGATGTCAGCCCATAACACCAGTGCCATGTCAGTGCTTCCCCCTTTGATCGTGCTGACTACACTGAACTGGTCGGAAAACACAAACTATTTACATAGCCGTTTCGACCGACGTTTAATTCAGTGCGGTGGTACCAACCCGGGAAGGTTAAACCCTACCACCAAGTAAAATTACGAGGGAAGGGACTTACAGTTTTACGAGGAATCCGAACCTTGGTCAGCCTCCAACGGTCAGCGGTCACCCATCTAAGTACTGACCGCACCCAGCGTTGCTTAAAATTCAATAGCGACAGTTGACTGTCTGCACCACTGAGCTATCGAAGCTGACGTGGTCCTATTTTAATTGGGTCAAGATCGGATTGGAAAGCGAGGCGGAATCGCGAGGCCGAAGGCCGAGCGATTCCGCCGAGTACATTAATAGCAAAAAATTACTAAAAAAAACTGTGAAATAAAAAAAAAGTTTTAAAAAACATAAAACCGACTTCCTAAAAAAAGGAAAACTAAAAAACTATTCAAAATAAAAATATAAAAACCGCCTTCAAAAATATATGAAATAAAAACCTAAAAAAAAAAAAACGAACCCTAGAGTTGAAGGCGGTGCTAAAGCAAGCAAAAATTATGCATGAAAGAAAACATGAGTGGATGATAATATCCTTTGTGATTTGTAAAGCAAGCAAAAATGATGCATGAAAGAAAACATGAGTGGTTGATAATATCCTTTGTGATTTGTGTAGCCTTTTTAGCACCGCCTTCAACTCTAGGGTTAGTTTTTTTTTTTTAGGTTTTTATTTCATATATTTTTGAAGGCGGTTTTTATATTTTTATTTTGAATAGTTTTTTAGTTTTCCTTTTTTTAGGAAGTCGGTTTTATGTTTTTTAAAACTTTTTTTTTTTTAGTATACAAATATCCTGGTCACGGCACCACTGAAACGGTCATAGCCTTCATAGTACCACAGTCTCATCGCCACTGCCTACGCAGATATACTTAAGCAATCTAGGTGACGGATGACTTTACACATGACCACGTCGATTCCCCAACTCCATGGTCGATATATCGAGGAGTGAGTTTATAGCAAGACTGCGGCACCATCGTGGCGGCTTGCGCTTCATCTCGCACCGCTGCTCAGTGCACGTCCTCTAATTTAGCGATCACTTCTTCCGCCTCATTCGGACATACCTGAAATTATTATTATACTTACAGCTGACAGCGTCGTGTATGTGTTGAGGAGTGAGTGTGTACCCAGACCGCGGCACAACCAAGGCCGCCGGCCCGCGCTCCGCCTCGCACACTGCTGCTGAGTGCACGCCCTCCAGCCTAGTGATCACTTCTTCAACCTCACTTGGAGATATCTGTTGAAGGTTGCCAACCGTTTAAAGTCATTTCAATTTAGAATTCATGTTGAGGCCAAGGCCTGATGAGAGGGTCATTGGTATTCAAGATAATAGTACATATATACGAGATACAAATCAGTAGGCAGAGAAAACGGACGTTCACGTGATACCTCTGGGTCTTGTCCAGACATGTTTTTCCTACATGTTGATCCCTTTCGTGTGATTGTGGACTTGACCTTTTAGGAGCGCATGCCCGATATTCTCGAACCTTCTACACACATGCCCATTTCCCACATAGTAAATGATAAGAAATACTCTTTAAAACAAAAATGTAATGATTACAATAAAATAAAGCACTTCACATACTTGGTGACTCTTGTATTTGATCATAAATTTGATTCTCTCCACGAAGAATATGTCTTCATGTTCGTTCATATACACGCTGTCTCCGGTTCTGAACCAGCCATCTTCGGCAAAAGAGTCCTTGTATGCTTTCTCATTATTGACGTATTCCTGTTGAAGAAGTTATACACAATATACACTTTCTGATTTATTTTGTTCCGCTTTGTTTACCTTGTTTATCTGTTATGTTTTACCTGGGTGCTTCAAGTTTATTGTCTAATTTGTTAAGCGTTCTTCAGCTGCATTCTTTTTCATCCACGTAAAACGTACCTGTTAATATTTTCACGTAGCATAATTTGCTAGGACTTACACAGCTAGCAGTCTCGGCTGCGTTCCCTGTATAGCCAGCAATTCATAGGGAAATATTTTTTTATGGAAATTGACACGGTTGACTACATCACCTACTACAACCGTGATGCCAGCCCATAACATAACACCTTGGTGAACTAGGTGCCATATCAGTGCATCCCTTGGGTCGTGCCGGTTACACTGAACTGGACGGAAAACACAAAATATTTACATAGCCGTTTCAACCGACCATTAATTAAGTGCGGTGGTATCAAGCCGGGCGGGTTAAAACCTAACTAGTAAGGTAAAAAAGGAAGGGACCTACAGTTTTACGTGGAATACAAACGACAGGCAGCATCCAACGGTCAAGCGGTCACCCATCCAAGTACAGACCGCGCCCAGGTGTGCTTATGATCATGACCGACAGTCGACCGACCGCACCACTGAGCTACCGAGGCTGATATAGTATTACATAAGTAATAGAATTTAATCATCCAAATTGTATCATCGTCAACCCAGAATTTCAGATCAGTTGCAATATTACCTTGAAAAAAAATTACCTTGAAAGTGCAATGATCGGATTTAAACCAGAGTTCTCCAAGTTGATTCGGGCCCAATGCTCGTCCTTCGCCGTCGACAATCTGAAGTCGTAAAGATAATAATTTTTTTTTATAGACAGCCGGCACGGGTGTCTGTGCCCAATACTTCAACGGAAGATCAGACAAATCCAATAACAACATTCCTCGCGAAACCACGCTCAGAGGGGCGCCATGCCGGCTATGAGGCGGACAAAAAGGTTGTCGTCTAATTTATTGACTCGCCTTTTGAAGATTCCCAGGTTATAGGTGGGGAACACACTCACCGGAAGACCGTTCCATATTATCGCCGTTCGACACAGGAACGATTTCGAAAAACGATGTGTTCTTAGTAGTTGGGTGTCAACAACATATGGATGTTCCGAGCGAGTCCGGCGGGTGTGGCGGAGACGGATGGGGGCTGGAGGGATGAGGGAAGCCAATTCATCAGAGCAACGTCCATGGTAGTTGGTATTTGTCTGGCCGTATACACATTTACGACTCAATATACGGAAACGAAGTTATAAAATAGATTACGAGACATCATTTATAGAAGCCATCCCCTTTCCACCTCCACACAACGCGCACTGGGCAGAGATTGCATCCCTACACGCTGGACCTACCGCGGATGCGTACCAATCGGTTCTGCAGGTCTTTCCTCCACAGAACCGGTAGACTCTGGAACGCTCTCCCTGATCATATATTTCCCCCAAATACAGTCTAGGGTCTTTCAAGAGAGGCGTAAATGGACACCTTTTTTATGGAAACTGACACGGTTGGCTACCTCACCTACAACATCCGTGATGGCAGCCCATAACACCGGGTGAACTTGGTGCCACGTCAGTGCTTCCCTTCGGTCGTGCCGGCTACACTGAACTGGACGGAAAACACAAACTATTTACATAGCCGTTTCGACCGACCTTTCATTCAGTGCGGTGGTACCAACCCGGGCGGGTTAAACCGTACCACCTAGTAATATAAGTAGGGAGTCATATCCCTTAGTGGCCTTTTACGACATACACGGGGAGAGATGCAGTGGGACTATTCTTTTAAAGTACCGGCCCCACACGGTACCTCAGGTACGGTGGGGACCTGTCAGGCTAGTATGGCATTCACAACCCCCGCATACGACCGAATGTCCATGGACGTCGTTAGACACCTTATGGGTGGCTCGACGCCGCATGTCGCGCTTACCTGACGTGACGAATTCACTCCGGGCGTCAGCTTCACGATGGGATAAAATCGCTTAAGGACCTATGTCCAGTCCAAACAACAGGGGACAGTAACAAGTTTTCATCTGGCATTGATGGCCACATCAACCGTTACCACGATGGTATTGTATTGTATTGTTGTATTGTTTATTGATCATTCATATGGCATTTAGACTGCGCTCGAACTTGTCACAATTTGTTCTATCAGGTTCGATTATACCCACAAACGGTGTCAACCCATTACACTTTGTATCTGAAGGAGCTACGTGCGGTGCGATGTCAGTGCTGCTCTTTGGTCGTGCCGGCTACAGTGAGCTGAACGGAAAACAAGATATACATTTTGAAATAATAATGAAAAGAATGGCCCCACTGCATCTTTCACCGTGCATGTCATGTCGTAAAACGCGACAGAGGGAAAAGGACAAGATGCCGTGCCAAAGGGCGACACGGAAGATACCACCTCTCAGTTTGGTACGATCATTCCACCGAGTTATGCAGCAGGTGGGTCTTCGTCTCTAATTGTTGCTCGATAGTTATCTTGTCCGAATACTTTGCTAAACGTGGTGGTCGGTGTTGCGCTGTAATTTACAAGAGTATCTGCAACACGACTCCGCTTATTCTGCTTACCCCGATGGTAGGGATACAGAGTGTTGTATGTATGTATGTATGTTTCCTTGTGGAGAAGTTAAACTATAGCGTTCTTTAACTATACCATACCTTGAAATCTAAACAATTGAGAACTGTTCCAAGGCAGCCGAGAGGAGCTCCGCGCCTCGGAATAGTAGCCACTCCGTGAATCTCAGTCATTCCGTAGATGTTGTAAACACGACCATCGGGACGAATGTGACGCTGGAAAATTAGTTCACGATCTTTTGTGAAGTGAATCTTTTTAACAAACATTAGGATATAGAGAACTAACTCAGAAAAAGTGAAACATCACGAAAGTACGAACAGAAGTTGCAACGCTCTTTTGCTCCTCTACCATTGGCTCGGCAACCCATAGCGCTGCCCAATCAATGAACATTCCGAACATGTTGCACGAGGACATTCCGTAGATGTTGTAAACGCGACCATCGGGACGAATGTGACACTGGAAAAATAGTTCACGATCTTTTGTGAAGTGAATCTTTTTAACGCGCGTTTGGGATGGGGACCTAACTCAGAAAACATGAAACGTCACAAAAGTACGAACGTAAGTTGCAACGCTTCTTTGCTCCTCTGCCATTGGCTGGGAAGCCCATGGAGCCCAACCAATGAGCATTTCGAACATGTTGCACGAGAACATTCCGTAGATGTTGTAAACGCGACCATCGGGACGAATGTGACCCTAGAAAAATACTTCAAGATCTTTTGTGAAGGTTTTACACCGGTTCCGAACGGTGAAGCAGCAGGTGTAGGTATGCACGTAAATTTTTTCTTCAGAAAAAACTCATTGGTATACGCCGGCCGGATTCGAACCGCGGACCTCTCGCATGAGAAGCCGATGCCTAAACCACTCGGCCACCCGTGGCTTATTAAATTAGAAATATTAAAATAAAAAATCGCTTACTAGACATTCAGACACGACGTGCTCTGGTAGAGCACTACCAGCCAGACATAGTGTATCCACGCTGGACAAATCCTCGGGCAAACCGCCCGGTTCTGACAGCATGGCCGCCCCGAGGAAGCCGGCCATTAATGCTGAAGTCGGCTGAAAACATATGCAAAATGTTTTTATATGTAAAGCAACATGGGTATGGCTGTGTCGAGGGACCAATGGTACAGTCGACAGAGCCAAAAACCCCTCTCCTCGCGAAACCACGCCCAGTGAGGCGCCGCGCGCCATGCCAGCAGATTTGCGGACTGTTGATACGAATTTTGAAGACACCCAGGTTAACATATACAACATGTTAATGTGTTAAAAAAAACTAATAATACAATAAAATTAATTGATGTCATAGGCTGATGTTAACCTCCTTAAGCTGACGTGAGGCAGCGTCTGACTCGAATTTTCAAGAAGTTTGCTATCAATATTACTCACCTGACAAATTCAGTTTGAATATAATATGTAATACTTCATCTATCAGCGCAGATCGATAGCTTTTTGAAAACACGATTTGATTAACTTCGCTCGATAGAAAAAAATCATAAACATGCTTCTGAATTTAGTTATAAAAACGCATTTAAGGCAACGTGACCAAATCAAGGATTTGTAAAAAATAAATTTTATTTATAAAAATAAATATATATCTAAATCCGTAGCTTTTACTTTTTTGTTTCGATCCGTAGTTTTAGGATAAAAAACAAAAACCTAATTTTCGCTTGCGCTAAAATTGATTGTGTTGCCCAACCAGCGAAAGCAGCGGCGGCGCCTTGAAAGAGGAGTACGGGTGAATACGGGTTGACAGGGCCTTAAAGTACATCAAGGAAAAGAGCTTATAAAAAAGAGGAAACAAAGGAACCCTTATAGGATCACTCTTGTGACTGTCTGTCTGTCTGTTCGTCTGTCGCAGCTTAATTTCTCAGAATCTAGTGGACGAAAAAACTTTAAATCTGGTACATATAAGTTTTATGACCCAATCGCGGACGGTTAGCGTAAATGAACGCATTTAGATTTTGGGGGATTTTTTTTTAAAGTACTTCATAAAAAAAAATCTCCGGTATGACACCATCTTGGAGGTGATATTAGCTGGTCGGAGCGTGTGCACTGGCCGCTCTGATTTAGCAACCCATATCAGATTACATGAAAAAAAAATTCTATCCTTCAAATCCATAAGAAAAGACATACCTTGTACTTCCTAAAAAGCATCCTTAGATGATCTACTGTGATGTTGGCAGTAGTGTAGAGTATGGTATTTCTATAAGCAACACACATGATCGTACCGCAGGTGTGCGTTATCCAGCTCGAGTTTGTTAGACACATGTAGATGGCTGTAGGCTTGGGAAACCTATCATGTTGGGTCCTGTAATGCATACATTTTTATCAATGACGGCAATGCCGGGTGACCGAGTGGTCTGGGCGTTGGCTTCTCTTGCGAGAGGTCCGAGGTTCGAATCCGGTCGGCGTGGTGTACCAGTGAGGGTGTTCTTACGAAAAAAATTCCGTGCAAACCTACACCTGCTGCATCATCGTTCGGAACCTGTGTAAAACTGTAGGTCCCTTCCCTTGCCCCTTACTAGGTGGGAGGCTCTAATTGTAGCCGACTGGGATGGTACCACCGTACTGGATGTACGATGGCCGCATAGCAGCCTCGGTTGTGTTCTCCTCTAGTCCAGTATAGCCAGGAATTCAAAGGGAAGTCTCCTTTATGGCACGTACCTTCTCGAATAGGCTGGTCAAAGCGTGTGCTTTGACCCCTCCGACTCAACATCACCGGTGTAAAACTGTAGGTCCCATCCCTTACCCCTTACTAGGTGGTAGGCTGAAATTGTAGCTGCCTGGGTTGGTACCGACGCACTGAATGTAAAATACCCGCACTAACAGCCGCGGATGTGTTCTCTTCTAGTCCAGTATAGTTAGCAATCCAAAGAGAAGATGATATTGGATGGTCGGAACGTGTGCTCTAGCCCCTCCGACTCGGCCATCCATACAGTATTACATAAAAAAATCATAACAAGAACAGAGAAGATGCTAAATTATCTGGACCTGCAGCACGAGGTAACTAAAATGTGGCCCGTCGACTCGACGATCGTTGTGCCCATAGTCGTTTCGGCGCATGGGCTGATAGCGAAGAGCCTCGACGACCACCAAAGCTCTCGCTGAGTGGTTGGGTCAAGGGCCAGATCCAGAAGGCAGCCCTGCTCGACACTGCGCGCATAGCCCGGAGGTTTCTCTCTTTGCGACCCGACCATCGGTATCCTGGGCTCGCCCCGCCGCGGCGCCGCGGGTGGTGTAAACTCCATTTGTTTTTGTATCAATTTTATATTTTAATGTTTAGTTGTAAATAATGTAAAAATGTAAAATTGTTATAAAAATAAATGTGTCAATAAAGAAACAAACCATAAGCTTGGCATTTGAGCCACAAGTCCCATGTTGTTCAAGACTGCAGCCTTGGGCAGGCCAGTAGAGCCGCTTGTAGTTATAAACACAACTGGTGATTCTCTATCAGTATCCACAGGCCTGTAATGTAACGTTATATAGTTTATATTATCATTATCAATCAATACTGATAATAAATCTGTAAAGGATGGTCATGGAGTAAGTTACTTTGTTTTATTAGATACTGCGTTCGTAGACTGTACATATGTATGATACTAAAACTTAATTGATTATTTTAGAAATCTTTTCTTTATGTATGTATGTATGTATGTATGTTCCTCCATAACTCTTTAACCGATCATCCGAATTCGATGAAACTTATACAAGAACATTTGGTTGTACGGAACAAAGGATAGGCTAAACAAAATTCAGTTTCGGTTACGCCAAGATGTGGCTCTGATACAAACCGAATTGTTCCGCGCGCCGAAATAAAGGTACGGTAGCGAGCTTACTTAGATACTTTGTTCTTTTTAAACACGAATTTCACGCGATTCGCTCGCGGAAAGAACGCGGCTGGAAAAGCTAGTATATTATAAAAAATGATTGAGAAAGGAATGCTTCGGTGGTTCGGTCATGTTGGAAGAATGGATGATACCGATTGAGTAACTGCGCGTTGGAGGAGCCAACGCACATGCTCCAACCAGCCAATATCACCTCCGAGAAGGTAGGTGCCATACCGGAGACATCCCTGGATTGCTGGCTATACTAAACTAGAGAATACAGCCGAGGTTGCTACGCTGCCTTCTTACATCCAGTACAGTGGTACCAATTGGCTACAATTTGAGCCTGCCAAGGGAAGGGAAGGCAAGGAGGCAAGGGAAGGGATCTACAGTTTTACACCATGCTACAGTAGAGACTGACGTATTTATTTAATTCATACCAGAAATCCTTAATGCCTTCATCAAATCCAGAGATGAAGCTTGAAAAGCTCCGATGACCGCTGCTTGAATCGTTTTGTCCAAACAAGATAATTTTGATGTCCAAATTGTTCTCGCGAAGGAATTGTTCTATCGACGGAAGAGTCTCGTTCTCCATGAATATCATGTCAGGTTTCTTAATATCAAGGAAATGTTTCAATTCATCTGAAAATTTAAATATTTCCTTTAATTATTATTAATAGCTAGTTATTAGTAATATAAATACTACATATTTGTTTAAGAGCGGTACACCTCTTAAAAACATCCCAGCAGTAAGAATTTCGGAACTTACGACGAAGTATTATAAAGGTTGAATAAAAAAAAACCAAATAAGCAAATTATTAATTTACACTCACTTTCTACATGATGACTTTGAGCTATCACGAAATGTTTCTAGGAATTAATTAATTTGAAGAATAGTACAAACAATTAGATACTAGTACCATTGAATAAAAAGCGGCGGGTGGCCGAGTGGTCTGGGCGTCGGCTTCTCGTGCAAGAGATCCAAGGTTCGATTCCAGTCGGCGTGTACCAATGAGTTTTTTCTGACGAAAAAATTTTCGTGCATACCTACAGCTGCTGCTTCACCTTTCGGAACCGGTGTAAAACTGTAGGTCCCTTGTGTTGCTCCTTACTAGGTGGGAAGCTTTAATTGTAGCCGACTGGTACCACCGTACTGGATGTACGATGGCCGCATAGCAGCCTCGGTTGTGTTCTCCACTAGTCCATTATAGCCAGCAATTTATATAGAGCGGGATCCAAGTGAAATTTAGGTAATTTCCGTGGGACATACCTCGGCCATACCAACTACTGGTATGTACGTGTTCGGGCTGTTCTCCTGAACACCATAAGTGCGGTAGTCACTTTCTAAAATAGTGGAGGGGGTAGTTATGACGTCATAAAGATGGCGGCCGGGCCTGTCATTCTAGGCGGTATATCTCGATAGTTACTCGACCGATTTCCTTCATTAAGGTGTCAAAAAAAAGCTAATAGAATGAGAATTATTCGATCTCTTACAATAGTTTATGTTAATCTAATACAAAACTAAATATTTACAAAAAACCGACATTTCGGAAAAAATATTTTTTTTATTTTTAAAATAGCTCGGTAACCATCAGGATTTTGGAAATTTTGGTTATAATAAAACGCATAGCTATATTCAAGACGATTATAATGATCTTTAAATCATAACGATTGAGATATAAACAACGGAGCTACAGTCATTTAAGTGATCATTGGTAGCGTCAAGCTGGCTGTAGCGGTCGGGCGCGCGGCGACGCACTATGGACAGCCCCCATACAAGCAACTGACAAAAATGGTTTTGGCAACATGGTAAAATTTGGTAATGAGTTGGTTCATTAGGCCCTGAAATGTACTTGTTTAATACGTACATATTTTAGATTTTAGTTGACTTTCCTTAGTTATATTTAAGACGCTTGAAAGTTGAACAAATTCTTTGCGCAAACATCCGCATATTAAGGGAGCGCATATATTTTATGTATATTTTTCTCAAAAATACTTAGGTAAACATATAGAAACCCATACATATTCGAAAAGCATTTTAGGTAATGGTAACTGTGTTGGGTTTTTTAAAGATATCATTCCATATTTAAAGCACTAACGAAAACGCGAAATTTATCTAAAACTACAATTTTCATCTAAGCTTTCAAATGGTATCAGGGTCTGTCCGGGTGAATATTATAATTGTTTTATATAGCCAGTACACTGTTTATTTAGAATCAATAAACAACTTTCTGAAAAACTATGCAAATTGGCACGAAAATTAAAAAAATATGCGTGCTGTTCGCACGCTCGGAGCGTTCGCGTGAATGATTTTTTTTTTATTTTATTTTATTAATTTTTTATGGAAACTGACACGGTTGGCTACACCTCCTACAACATCCGTGATGTCAGCCCATAACACCGTGTGAACTAGGTGCCATGTCAATTCTTCCCTTCATTTCATGTCGGCTACACTGAACTGGACGGAAAACACGAACTATTTACATAGCGGTTTCGACCGACGTTTCATTCAGTGCGGTGGTACCAACTCGGACGGGATAAGCCCTACCTAATAAAAAAAATTTAATAATCGGATAAGGTTTAGGGGGCGAGATAACATAAATGCCGAAAGACGATTTTGTATGGAGTATGGAGAAAGGTAACTTCCGTCTCGTCTTAACACCGACCGCACCACTGAGCTACCCAGGCTGATTTTAAATGATTTTATTTGAAAAGTTAACTTAAGAGTACTGATTTAAGAGACTGAATGTATAAATTATGCAAAGAAAATACACTACAACCTCAGCATTCTCACGGTAGGTATAGCTACTTCGTAACGGAAACAATTGCGGTTAAAACTATGATATGATTATATATGTACTTACACCAGGTGTGTTTTGTGTTATTTATGTTTTGCACACCATTTCTGAACCACAGAGTGTAAGGAGATATTAAACACGCCACATTTTTTTCGTACGAATATAAGCCATTCTGTGAGGGGTGGTACATTTACACACTGTCCTGCCTGAATATTCGTGCCAGATGAGTGCAGTGTAGTGTTTCTGAAACTATATGGCGTCTTTCAAGTATTCTAAAGGTGATCTATCCACTGTGTTTCTTGAAAAGTGGAACCATATTATCTCAAGTGCCAAAAAATATATAAAGGAGCATTACATTTTGTCCGATCGACCTTGCAAGGACTACGCAATTTCATCAGAGAGTATACAAAATCGTAAAGCTGTGAAAAATTTTTGGGGAATCTGGTTTGGACAACGTCTATCATTCATATGAGTACATTAAAGGAGTGAATTCAATTGGCGAAAAAGATGAAGCCTCCAATGTTAAAATAATACGTGTCGTACTCAACTCAATAAAACAAGAAAAACTGCAATGAAATTATCAAAGGAAATTCTGCAATTTTTTTTCAATTCAACGACGATGAAGCTTTAGTGTCTTCATAGATTTAGATCTGACTAAAGTGCAATAAAAATATTTGTAAAACTGTTTATTGGAAAGATACTCCATCATCTTCCCTTCTTATAATAAAATTCAGGAAGCAAAAAACAGGTGCTATCCTGTAATCGCATTTAATGCGTTTAATATTTAATGTTTAATTTTTTATTTATCACAATTATAGGTACGAAAATGTTTTTATTAGTGAATATTATATAAAAGTTGATACTTTATTGGTAAATGAACATAATAATTTTTTATCTTATTTTCATAGTTTAGAAATACATTATTTTATATTTTAGGATTTTTTTTTATTAATAATAAATATTATTTGCAATAAAATGTTACTGTTTCTGAAGATTAACTATTCAAGTAATACCAACAAAAAAAATTGTCAAGGAAGGTATTCTAGTTTAGAAGATACAGATTTATGACCGAAAAGTGGCACTTTTCCAGTCATTATGAAGTAATTGGGGCAGAGTTCCGAACTGTAATATATGTATGTACAGAAACACACAGATTCACACTTTAGACCTTAACACATTACACTCCTCCTAACGTCGCTGTCGGGTAAAAAGACAGAATTGTCGAAAAAAATTATAAAATTTAGTACAGAAAGTCTTTACATACATTAGGTACTCAAAACTTACATACCTAGGTATCTTAACATATTTAAAGATATGTCCTAATTCAGAAACAAAAAAATTATATGAAAATCTCAATGGATGGATGGATGGTGATCTTCGGTATTGGTATATTTGCGGTCGGCCGAGTCGTCAACAGTAGGTACTTACGTTACCGCGCCGAGCTTGACGCTACCAACGCTCACTTAAATGACTGTAGCTCCGTTGTTTATTACTCTATCGTTATGATTTAAAGTTCACTATGATCCTCATGAATACAGCTATGCGCTTTATTATAACCTAAATTTCCAAAAACCTGATGGTTACCGAGCTATTTAAAAAATAAAAATTATTTTTTTTTCGAATTGTCAGTTTTTTGTAAATATTTAGTTTCGTATTAGTTTAACATAAACTATTGTAAGAGATCGAATAATCCTCATTCTATCAGCTTTTTTTTGACAACTTAATGAAGGAAATCGGTCGAGTAACTATCGAGATATACCGCCTAGAATGACAGGCCCGGCCGCCATCTTTATGACGTCATAACTATCCCCTCCACTATTTTAGAAAGTGACTACCGCACTTATGGTTTTCAGGAGAACAGCCCGAACACGTACATACCAGTTGTCGGTATGGCCGAGCTATGTCCCACGGAAACCGTTATTTGAAGGCTTTTCAGAAATGGATCTTGTTCTAATAGGGAAGTCTCCTTTATGGCACCTACCTTGTCGAATAGGCTGGTCAGAGCGTGTGCTTTGACCCCTCCAACTCAGCCACTCATACCCGATTACATAAAATTGGTTTTTACAGGACTACCAGCGAAGTCGCTCTACAGTCTCTTCAAGAATCTAAGGCTGCCAAGATCGACGCTAAGCTCATATATGGAGAGAGCTTCGAAAACGTCACTTGAAGCATCCTACAGAATATGGATAGGTGAGAGAGGAGGTCGAGAGCGGGACTGGTGGTTTCCCCGCGTCCTGGTCAACGCAGACTAGCTGACGAGGGCTTGATGCGAGCCGAAACGTGAAGCATGCGCGGGAAATTTAGAGTGGCCACTCGCTAGTCCCGACCTCGATTAACACCCTCCTCTACTGCCGATGGGCCCGGGTGAAGCCATCGCAAGCTTAGTTCCACACCTTCCTTTCATTTCTATAAGTGAATTACGATTTACGACTACAGTTTTGTACTAACAAGCTTTGAGTCCGATGTTCAAAAAGTAAAGTACAACTCCAGCGAACATGGCGCCGAAGAATATCCCAGACATTTCCAGGTTGTTCCTGGTGATGACGAGTACCGTGTCGCCCGGCTGCAGCCCGGCGTGCTGCAGGGCTAGAGCCGTGCGGACACTGCGCTCCAGCACTATCCGGTTCGTATCCATAGCGCCGGACTCTCCTTCGATCTGTGACCAAAATACACATTTCTACATAGGTACATACCACATACGCTGTATCCCGACAATCAGGGTAAGCAGAGTAATCGCGATGTTGTGCTGCAAGAACTCTCAAAAATTTCAACACAACATCGACCACCACGTTTAGCAAAGTATTCGGACGAGATAGCTATCAGGCAGCAAGTAAGGCACAAGACCCACCTGCTACACGACTCGGTGGAAGGACCGTGCCAAGGTGGCAACCCTGTCGCCCTTTAGCACGGCATCTCGTCCTTACATACGTTTTTATGTAAATAAGCATCGGT